>CM019828.1:90700186-91300186 GCA_009763385.1 Coix lacryma-jobi var. lacryma-jobi | reverse complement strand
CCTCCCCTGCTCTGTGTGCATGGTAGGTGGGGCCGGTTTGACTCGGGGCCCGCAGTCTCTTGTGTGCGATTTGGCCGGGTGTAGCTAGGAGTTAGGTTTAGGTGTTTTTGTTTTAATGTTTTTCAGAAATATGCTAATGTTTGTTTAATTCATATCTGAAGTTGTATTAGTCCAAATGAGGTGAAGCAAATTTTGTTAGGTTTGTCTTGCTGAGATCTATTTAGGAAAAATATGTTATGTCCAGTTTGTGATAATTTTATATGCAGTTATATTTAATTTATGTTTAGGCTGAAATCTTGTTAAATGCATAATAAACTGTGTATTGCTCAGAAAAATATAATTCTTGTTTTGTTAAGTTTGTGTTGATGAGTAGTTTTTGGGAAAAATGTAATATGAACATGTTCTATGAAATATTTGGGCAGTAGCAATTAAAATGGTTAAATGTTGTTTTCTTGTATAAATTTTAGTAATTAAAATATGAAGAATATGAACCTGATAATTTTTGTAGACTGCTCTTGTACTGAGAAGTTCAGTAGAAAAATTGGAAATCTGTTGTTTGACACTTTTTGCTAGGATGTGTAGTTCAAAGCACCTTTTCATTGTGATGTTTGTCTTTTTCGTGGAGAGTAGGGTTTAAGTCCAAATAGCTTGAAATTTGGACAGGGGACTAAATTGCATGTTGTCAGCTTACACTAATTTTCGTAGATTTTTCTGAAGTTGTTGTTTGAGAGTTGAAGTTATAGGCTTAATTAAATGATAAAGTGGTAGCAAATAACTATTAGGTAGTAGGATGATGTTGACTACCTTGTTGAAGAGAATGAAGTAGACGACATGTGCTTATCTCCTGAATCATCTTACTCCATGTTGCATCAACCATGCACCCCATATGCATTCATCCCATTTACATATGTTGTGCATCATACAGGACCGGTAGTGGAGACCCAGAGCCCGCAACTGCAGGAGGTGCCAAATCCGGAGGAGACACCGAACGAGTGGACCGAAGAAGGAGACGTCGAAGACTTGCCTGAGTGCCAAGACCAACGACCCTCCGACTTCGAAAGTAGCAAGCCCCGTAGCATTCTAAGTCTCTTACCATTCTTTTATAAATGCAATCGAGTCAATATAATGATTGTTGCATTAAGTTATAGGAGTTAAATGATACCGTTGATGCATTACTTACTTATCCTTGTCCACCCGTAATTATTATCTTGATATCCCTGTTAGGTCTAGGCTCGATTATATGCTTAGCTCTGCTTAGACCGGTAAAAGTCGGGTGATTTCCCGTCTCCCGCATATAGGTGGATACTGATCATGACTAGCCTGGTGCTATCATGAAGATAACCATGTGATGAATAATATGAGACCGGGCGGGATGTAGGAGCAGCAGGACATGGGATGTAGTCTCCCGTCTGTGTCGATTAGGAGCCGATGAAGGCACACCTCAGTCATTTTGAACGTGTCAATCACTTAATGGAGTAGGTCGGAGTACCTCCTATGAAGCCGAGTAAGGTTATTCGAGCCGGTGATGGAGATGTTGACGCCTAACACCCAGGGCCTCAGCTGAACCGTGGGCAACTATTCTGAACAACCTGGCATGGTCCGAGGGCAGGCAGGGCCTGATCGACCTGGCATGACCGTGGGCAGCTATAGCTTGAGCGACTTGGCACTGAGATAACCCCCGGTGTAGAAGGGCCCATGGCCATCGCGCGCGTTGTGTTTTTGAATCTCCTGAGTGGCAGCCAACGGCTACCTGGCAAGGTGTGATCGGGCGAGTGTGCGACATTTTATCCCCAGCTGGGTAGGAATCGATTATAATTGCCATCGCTCCTGGACAGTGAGGAACTTGGCTAGGCATGTGTTACCGTAGTAACTTATGGAAGTAAAGATGGTTATGATGTTTAATATGAAAGGCTATTGATGAAATAGTCACTCTTGCTTGATTAATTAGCCATGTGATTGCTCTAGATCAGGTGCAAATCTAGTTAACCAGGTTGATTAAGTAAAATTGACTGCTAATACTCAAATGATGATTATTTACTAATAAAACGCTTTATGCACGAGGTAAGTATGGCCAAACCCAGATATAGCCTTGCATACTCCTTGGTGTCTCTTTATTTCTGGTTTATGAGGGGTAAGTCTAGCTGAGTACCTTCTTGTACTCACGGTTTTATCCCTTGTTGTTGTAGATGGACAGTGCTTCTATGGCTACTGTGAGAACTGCCTGTACCCTGTTACGGGTGATGATTAGACCATGGGCATGGTCATCTCTTATCCTCACCTGATGCTTTTTTGGACTGATCAGGCAAATGGCACCGTATTGTGAACCAGTGAACTTATGTTTTAAAACTATGTTGCTTCCGGTACTATTTCCAAACTATGGTTTGTAATATTGTTTCGAACTCCGATGTATCTGAATTATGTGCAAATTGTGATGTAACTTGTGAACATGTTCGCTGAACTAGTACGGTCTTGGCTGTTGTTGAAATGATTTGAAATCCTTCGAGATTTCTGGACTACCGGGTTTGTACGAGCTTAAGTATACGTTAATCTTTGCGAAAGCAGAGGTTTGGGTGCTTAATCTAGTATAAATTGGTCGGTTCTGTCACAGCTAGCATCGGAGCATGGTTTAGCATTACTGTTCATGAGTGTATTTGAAAAATAGTATTTTTCCAAATAAGAATTGTATTTGCCAAAACTTATAGCTATAATTTATCTGAAAATCTCAAGGATAAAAATTAAGGTGTGCCTTTGATCAAGTCCTTATACCCAGTAGGATTTTAGGTGGCTATTTAAGTACTGACTTGGGGTCGTGCATCATGTTTAATTTCTGCTGTTTACTGTCGTCAATACGGCAAGGGTGAAATTGTATGGGTGCTATTCTTCGGAATAGTAATGTATGGATCAATTTGCCTCTACGCCAAGGTAATAAGTGAGTTGTGAGTGCATGACCAAACAACTGTTGGTCTAGGGGAAAGCTAGTTTGGTACTGGAACCTGTATACGTAAGCACACGGGTACAAGCGATGGTATTTAATTGCGGGTAGATTTAAGGAATAGGTAGTGTAAAGTAAATGAGAGCATGGTCGGACAACCGCAGATCTAGGGGTGTGCTAGATTGGTATTGGAATGTATACCTATTACACACAAGTATATGTGAAGGTATTTAATTGTGGGGGTAATATTATTCTGATTGGTGCAAATACTACTTACATGTATACTGGGTGTGCACCTAAGTCAGTATTAGATTTAATTTCAGCAATGCATGATATTCATACTGTGGGTAGGGCTGAAATGATCTTCTGCAGGTACGCTAACTTGTGAACGTATAGTACGTCTAGTTAACGCTGTGAGTGAACGTGTATGCCACCGTCTAGCCGCTGGATTTATAGATAGTGAGGACGTATGTTACGTGCATGCATCATGATCATCCCATCTTACATTAATCTTACTTCCTTCCTTATGTTATCCGTCCCGTTTTTCCTAATAAAAGTTGTTCTCAACTAATGAAAACCTATGTGGATAAACATCTTACAGATGGCCCATACCAAGTGCACAGCTCATAAGTCAACTGGGGGGCAAGAGGCCTAATTACATGTTGGGACCATGGACTGCTGAGGGGTCGGAGGACTTCCTGGATGAGTTTGGCATGCCTACCATCCTATGGAGGGTGCTGCACTTTGATGGGTACCAGGAGGGTCAGGAGCCGTAGTATGACTAGCATTGCGTGCAGATCTCTGAGGACCGCCACATGTACACGGTGGAGGTGGACGTGCCTAGCCGTGGCGAGCAGGATCACGTCTGGTACCGCCGGGTGTTCGCGTTGCAGGGGAGGACCCCATGGGATGGAGCTAACAGAGTTGCCTACACCGTTCTCCGGGACATTACACTAGTAGAGGATGGGCCTTTAGTCCCGGGTCCTAGGGACCTTTAGTCCCGGTTCTGGACCCGGGACTACGGTTCCGGGACTAAAGGTTTGCTACAGTATTCAACCCGGGACTAAAGGTTTGGAATAAAAACGAAAAAATGTTGTGGCTGTGGAGATTCGAACTCAAGACCGCACAGTTAGCCTTCACGTGCGCGCGTTACCAACTGAGCTACACTACACATCTAACAGAATAGGATACTCCTTCTTTTTAAATTGTGTCTGGAAGGACCTTTAGTCTCGGTTGGTGTTACCAACCGGGACTAAAAGGTCCTTTAGTCCCGGTTGGTAATACCAACCGGGACTAAAGGTAGGACCTTTAGTCCCGGTTGGTATTACCAACCGGGACTAAAGAACACTGACCCTTTAGCCCCGGTTGCCTCTCGGTTGCCTCGAGGAAAAGGAACCTTTAGTCCCGGTTGGTGTTACCAACCGGGACTAAAGAACTTTTAGCCCCGGACACAAAAATATTCGAGGCTAATGTCCGAATCTGTCTATCGCCCAAAGGCCATTTCTCTAGTAGTGTTATGGAGGACCACCCGGAAGTGGTTGCCCAGGCTACAACCAGTATCTTCCCGACAGCAGATCCCTATCAGTTAGTGTGGCGTCAGCCAGGAGCCGTCGTACTTGAAGCCAGTTCGCTCGAGAGGGAGCATTGCGCCAGACCAGCCGGGAGTGCTATGGCTGCACTCATGGCTACTTATGGGTGTCTATCCCGCAGTTATGATCAGTTGGACCACATCCTTAGTGAGGAGATGGCTGCACAGCACCGGAGGCAGCAGGAGCATGCCACAGAGGTAGACCGTCTCACTGCAGAGCTAGCACGTATGACAGTGGAGAGGGACCAGGCACTTCAGAGAGAGCAGGAGACCGCCCATCACCTCAGTATTCAGCAGGAGTCTGCTACCTTCTTGGCCTTGGTCATGAGGGAGACCGAGGAGTCACTTCGTGGTGTTTGTCTTGAGGGCATACGCGCTTTGGAGGAGAACAGGCTGTTGAGGTTGCGAGTGGAAGATCTAGAGCTACAACTTCACCATCTTCAGGACTATAATGACTGCTTGCATGAGGAGATTCATCGCAGGGAGAATGAGAGGAACCCCATCTTTCCTCAGGAGGACCCGGATCCGTGTGACTCTTCTAGTGGTTCTTCGGACGTGTTTAGTGACAATGATGACGATGGCGATGTCGCTAGGGAGTAGATCAGACCGTATGTCTTAGGGCTTAGTGTTCTTTTGCGTTATGTTGACAGGCCGATCTTTTGCTTTTGCTATGGGCTGGATGTGAGAACGAGTAGTGAACTTATATGCAGATGGTGCGAGACCTTTGGAAAGTCCCATATGTATGGGCATCTATGGATGTTTGTGTTGGCTTTTGCATGTTATGTACTGAGCGATCTTATTATGTGATGTTGCGATGTGGATTGAAATTTATTATGCCTCTGTGATTGTTTGGTGAATTCGTTTTCTGAATAAATTTAGTTGGCATGATTTATTGTTCTCTACAATAACTGCAACCTCGCCTAATGATCACTTGCTATCAATATATGCAGATGATGACAACTCATAGTGGAGCTGGCGGTAGTGGTGGAAATGAGGACAACAGGGACTCCCGAGCAGCTTTTCGCCCAATTTCAGGGGAGCCAGCGCAACATTGAAGCCTTGCTACGAGAGAACCTGACACACGGCAACCAGCGCCCTGAGCCGAACCAGTATAGTAAATTCAAGGATTTCCTAGATACCAGGCCACCCATTTTTAAGGAAGCTACTGAACCTCTAGAGGCAGAAGAATGGTTGCATACCATGGAACAGAAGTTTCGGTTGCTCAGGCTCACAGAGGAGCTCAAAGCGGAGTATGCCGCACATCAGCTGCAGGGGCCAGCCGGAATTTGGTGGGGGTACCACCTATCCTGCCAACACTCCTGTCACTTGAAGAATGTTCTCGGCGGCTATTCGAGGACATTATATTCCGTCGGGCTTGACTGAGATGAAGGTGGCAGAGTTCATGAGCTTGACGCAAGGAACTCGATCCGTTACCGAGTACCATCACGTGTTCAACTCCTTGTCTCGTTATGCTCTAGAGTTTGTGGACACTGATGCTAAAAAGATTGCTAGTTTCAAGAGAGGCTTGAACACCAAGATGGGAAAATCAGTGGGTACATCGTCTTGTACCATCTTCAATGACTTTATCAGTGACTGTTTGATCCAAGAGAACCACAACAAGGAGTAATACAAGATAGCTGCCAAGATCAGCTGCATGTAAGGCCCGGAAGAGGACTTTGATTCAGGACCATCTCAACTTAGGGGACCAACAGCTCAGCGTTCCCAATATCGACCACCAGCGCCGGGAGCACGTTTCAGGCCACCGCAGAAGAAAAGTCAGCCACAAGCTCAACGCAACCAAAGGCCATACAAGATTGCTGCCACCCAAGCTCGAGGAGGTCAGAGCAGTTTAGCAGGAGGGAAACCTCTGGTTCGAGGACCCTGTTTCAATTGCAATCAAGAGGGGCACTTCGCAAGGTATTGCCCACACCCAAAGAAGCAGTAGGCTAACTACCCCGCGCGTCTGCACAATATGACTGGCGAGGAAGCTCGTGCCGGAGAGCTTGTGACTGCTGGTATGTGTCTCGTTAACCATCACCCTGCAGTTGTTTTGTTCGATACTGGATCATCGCACTCATTCATGAGCAAGGCATTTGCACAAAAGCATAATCAGGAGATGTCTGAAATGGACTATGGGTTTCGCGTAAGCTCCGTGGGGAGTAGTGTGTTATCTAGACATATGGTTTGTAATGCAACCATCGACATTGGAGGGCACAAATTTGGAGCTAATTTAGTAGTTCTGCCGGGACTAAGCATGGATGTAGTTTTAGGTATGAGTTGGATGAGTATGTGGAATGCGGTGTTAGACACTACAAATAGGACTCTTACCTTATCTGATGGAAGAACAAATAACAAGCTACGCATCTCTCTTCCCTGAGGTGCTGACTTCGTTGACTTATCTTGTACTCTGTCTATAGAAGACCTATCTAAGATTCCAGTTGTCTGAGAATTCCCAGATGTCTTCCCAGAGGAGTTACCAGGATTACCGCCCAAGCGGGCAGTGGAGTTTGCAATTGATTTGTTACGTGGAACCGCGCCAATCTCTAGGAGGCCCTACCGTATGCCACCCAATGAGCTAGCTGAACTCAAGACCCAGATCAAAGAACTTTTGAACAAGGGATTCATTCAACCTAGTGTATCAGAATGGGGTTGTCCAGCGTTGTTTGTTAAGAAGAAGGACAAGTCATTACGGATGTGTGTGGATTATCGGCCGCTCAACGCTGTGACTATTAAAAACAAGTATCCGTTGCCACGGATGGACATTCTGTTTGTTCAGTTATCTAGAGCCAAGGTGTTTTCCAAGATCGATTTGTGGTCAGGTTATCACCAGATCAGAATCCGACCACAGGATATCCCAAAGACTGCTTTCTCAACCAGATATGGGCTATATGAGTATCTTGTCATGTCTTTTGGATTAACGAATGCTCCAGCATACTTCATGAGTTTGATGAACTCGGTGTTTATGCCAGAATTGGACAAGTTTGTGATAGTGTTCATTGATGTTATTCTGGTATATTTGGAGAACTCGGACGACCATGCCGAACATTTGAGGGTTGTTCTGACAAGGCTTCGAGAACATAAGCTGTATGCTAAGTTTAGCAAATGTGAATTTTGGTTGGAGAAGGTGCATTTTCTTGGTCACATTCTATCAGAACAAGGAATTTCTATGGACCCCAGTAAGGTGCAAGATGTGATGGATTGGAAAGCTCCTACTTTGGTTGGTGAGATTCGAAGTTTTCTCGGCTTAGCAGGATACTATCGCCGTTTCATTCCCGACTTTTCCAAGATTGCAAAACCAATGACAAGCTTGCTATAGAAAGACCAAAAATTTGAATGGACAGAGGAGTGTGAGACCGCCTTCCGTACCCTGCGGAAACTGTTGACCACTGCTCCTGTCTTAGCTCAACCGGACATCGAGAAGCCATTTGATGTATTTTGTGATGCATCGAAGGTTGGTTTGGGTTGTGTCCTTATGCAAGAAGGCAGAGTAATTGCTTATGCTTCTCGCCAATTGAGGAAACATGAGATAAACTATCCTACGCATGATTTAGAATTGGCTGCCGTTGTACATGCTCTGAAGATCTGGAGACAGTATCTGCTTGGTAACGTCTGTAATATGTACACCGACCACAAAAGTCTCAAGTATATCTTCACTCAACCTGAATTGAATATGAGGCAAAGAAGATGGCTTGAGTTATTTAAGGATTACAATCAGCAGATACATTACCATCTAGGCAAGTCAAATGTGGTTGCCGATGCTTTAAGTCGGAAGTCACACTGCAACAAATTAAGGTTACTGCCAGAAGATGAGTTTATTCTTGTACACCCTGTAATTCTACACAACCTCAGGCTGCAAGGCACGTTAATTGACCAAATTCTTGAAGGGCAGAAAACAGACAAGGGGATTTATCATATCAAGGAGAAGCTGAAAGCTGCAACGGAACCAGTAAAACATTTTTGGATTGATGATAAGGGAGTTTTATGGTTTGACAAGCGCTTAGTAGTACCCAAGAACAGAGAGCTCAGGAATCGGATCATGGATGAAGCTCATTTGTCCAAGTTATCTATTCATCCTGGAAGCACCAAGATGTATCAAGATTTGCGTCCAAGATTTTGGTGGACCAAGATGAAGAAGGAAATTGCTGCTTATGTAGCCAAGTGTAACATGTGTCGTCGAGTAAAAGCTATTCACCTAAAGCCAGCTGGAATGCTTCAACCATTACCAATACCCGAGTGGAAATGGGAAGAAGTGAGTATGGATTTTATCACCGGATTGCCAACCACCCAGAAAGGAAATGATTCAATATGGGTAATAGTTGATCGTCTTACAAAGACCGCTCATTTCATACCAGTCAAAACTTGTTATCGAGCACCGGACTATGCAGAGATTTATGTCAATCAAATTGTTTGACTACATGGTATACCCAAGGTCATAGTTTCAGATTGTGGATCGCAGTTTACTGCACCATTTTGGGAGAAACTGCAAAAAGAGTTAGGCACAAAACTAATCCGTAGTTCTGCCTATCATCCCCAAACATCAGGGCAAACTGAAAGAGTGAACCAAGTTTTGGAAGACATGTTAAGAGCCTGTGTAATATCAGCAAAAGGTTCTTGGGAGACATGGTTACCTTTAGCGGAATTCACATATAACAATGGTTAACAAGAAAGCATACAGATGGCACCTTTTGAAGCCTATATGGTAGAAGATGCAAGACACCAGTGAATTGGGTTGAACCAGGAGAACATCGATATTACGGAATTGATTTCATTAACGAAGCAGAAGAACAAGTTAGAACAATTCAACAACATATGGCAGCCGCACAGTCTCGACAGAAGAGCTATGCAGACAAGCGGAGCAAACCGCTTGAGTTCAATGAAGGCCATTATGTTTATCTGAAGGTGTCGCCCATGAAAGGTGTCAGACGCTTTGGAGTTAAAAAGAAGTTAGCGCCAAGGTTTGTGGGACCATACAACATTGTGGAAAGAAGGGGAGAGGTGGCTTATCACTTACAGCTGCCGGGAACATTTGAAAGCTATATTCCCTGTCTTCCATGTGTCGCAATTAAAGAAGTGTCTTAGAGTGCCAGAAGAAGAGGTACAACCAGCCAACATCAAGTTGCAATCCGATCTCACTTACTCTGTGGAGCTGTGCCGAGTGCTTGACGAAAAAGAAAGAATAACTCGCAGAAGAATAGTAAAGCAATACAAAGTATCTTAGAGTAAGCAAGATGACCGAGATGCCACTTAGGAAACAGGAGCCTATTTAAGAGAAGTGTATCCACACTTTTATATGAAATGGTTAGTAACTCAAATCTTGGGACGAGATTCCTTTAAGGAGGGGAGGGCTGTAACACCCTTGGTGTTAAGCAACCCTAAATGCATAACTTGACATCTCATGAGCATAAAGCATCATCATATGTTCCTTCTTTTATGTAAAGTGTCATTTCATGTGCTAAGTTGCTACTGATCATGCAATGGTGAGATGCTGGTTTGACATGTTTTTAGGAGTGGTTGAGTTCCTAAGTAGTTTAACTTTGTTGAGGAGTCAAAATGAAACTAAGTTTATGTTGGTCATTTTGGCTAACCAAGTCTCTAACCCTAGTTGGCCTAATAGAGCCCTAAGAGTCTTTTTGTTTGACTAACAAAGAGCTCCATGATAGAAGTTTTGTATGGATGAGTGCCCTAAACCAAAAGTGTGTAGAATTTAGAGTAGAATAGAAGTTGTTTTTGGTCAACTCATGAAAATGAGGTTAACATGGTGTTTTGAGGCCCACAAGGCAGAAATGGGAGAGTTTAGACTTGGAAAATTTCCTAAGTCCTTGAACTAACCAACAGTTTCATCTAGCGAACTTTGGAGCTTTTCGGAGAAATATCCAAGTTGAACCAATGCTTGAGCCTTAAACCAAAGTTGTAGTCTACACATAGCTCTACCTAATAGAACAAATGGTTTAGCTTTTCACCGAATGGTTTTGGAGTTAATCGCGCGCAAAGATCGGCCGTTAGTCGGCTGATGACCGACTGAATCCATTGATGACGGCAGTGGCCGACTGTGCCAGAGATGCTCGGCCGCATGGCGCTCGAGGGCCGACCGTGCAGCGTCCGCGCGTGGTGTGGCGAGCACAAAGCCCGTCCTCACGCATTCGCGCAGGCCAGAGCCGCTCCAATCCTTTTGCTTGCCTCCTCTTCGCTCTCGCCGTGCTCGGGCGGAAAAAAGGGGGGAAAAGCCGAGCGCTCGCTTAAGGAGAAAGAGTGTCATTGCCTTGCTTGAGGAGAAAGAGCGTTTTATGTACACATCCCATTTTAAAACCCTTAGCAATCAAAAAGGTTTTCAACCTATCATATCAGGCTCTAGGGGCTTGTTTCAAACCATACAAAGCTTTGTGAAGTTTAAACACATGGTTTGGAACTTGAGATTTTTGAAACCGGGAGGTTGTCTCACATACACCTCTTCTTCTTTGTAGCAGTTTAGGAAGGCACTCTTGACATCCATTTGAAAAAGTTTGTGTTGGGTATTTTAAATGCACACAGAATAATACGCAAGCGCACGGATACCGATGTAGCTTTCACCTGGGAGTATTCTAGAGTATCGATTTCCACGGGGAACGTGAACTGTACTAGAAGAATTAAGAACGTCCTAGGAAGAGGTAACTATATGGTAGAGAGGAATTATCTAAGGTTCTCTAAGTTGATTTTATTAATTAAGATCAGGCTCACTATACTTCACCTACTTCAGAGCAACAGTACCTTTCCGATTCTCGAAAAAGACTGGGAAAAGGGTAATCGGGAGAAGGCTGCCAAAAAGCTCTACGAAACACCAATCCTAACGTGGTGGATTATAACAATCTACAAAGCTGTAACCCCTGTAGCTACCACAACTAACCGGAGGATTGGGCGCAAACTCAGGTAAACACTAGTCTAGACACCGTGTCTACACTAATGATTACTACCCTAATCCAGATCTAAATACTCGAGCATTCAATATGAATGGAGATCCAATAAATGAAATAAAGTAAGAACTAAACTTAATTAAATGAAGAACTTAGAAATAATAAATGAAGAACGCAGAGATTGCTAAAGACAAACCAGATCCTGCAGTAGTACAATGTTGAAGAAGATCATTTAATCCAGCTCCTCGTACAAAATAGAAGATCTGACAGATCTGGCTCCTCAGCTTTCTCATTTCTCTCTCTCTAGATTACAACTAGATGATGAACTAGAAAAAGATCTAGAACTAGAAGATGAACTAGAACTAGAAGATGAACTAGAACTAGAACTAGACGATCAACTAGAGGGATCTCTACTTCTACTTTGATGGAGTTGAAACCCTAATTTTTGGAGTTGATGTAGCTAATGAAGATGGAGATGCCTTCTTGGGGGGGTCTGGGTTTGGTTTTATAGCCCGGAGCATGGAACGTGAGCCCTTGGATCAAACCTACTTCAGGGACGGTGGAGATGCATCCTAGGAGGCGGTGCAAGAAGGTTCCAGAAGGCGGAGGCAAAACGGCCTCCGTTGATGACCGGCCGGTCTGTGGGCCCCCATGGCGGGCCGCCTCGTGGTGTCTTCTAGTGTCTTCTAGATCCTTCTTTTGCAGGTTTCGTTGCGAAATTAATATCTTTTCATCCGGGACTCCGAATATAGCAAATGATATGTCCGTTTCGATCGTCTCGACGAGCTCTTTGCAGTGGTGCACTCTAATTTATCACTTGAGATACTTTTATATGGTAAAAACATCGATGTCCTACAAAACAAGTGAGAGCACCAAAACTCGTGGAACTTGTTAATTTCAAACCCTACAACTATGCTATATGGTTCATTTCAAATCATTCTATGCATTAGTTGATGGTATAATATTGGCATTAAAGACCGTCAACAGTTTCAAACCCTTAGATGCAGCAAAAGCCAAGAGGATCCTAATTGCCTCTAAACGAGCTACAGGAGCAAAAGTCTCCTCATAGTCTATCCCCTCCTTCTGACTATACCCCTGAGCTACAAGTCTGACCTTGTTTCTCACAATATGGCCATCCTCTCCTTGTTTGTTTTTGAAAACCCATTTTGTACCAATAGGGTGACACTCAGGAGGAGGCGGAACAAGAACCCAAACCCGATTTCTCTCAAAGTTTTCTAACTCCTCATGCGTGTCCAACATCTCGGGGTTCAAAATCAGCAACAAAATGCAGAATGAGCAAAGTGAGAGATTTGTTGTGACCTTGACCAAGTGACGCATTCGTGGATGTCACCGATCATCTATTGAGTTGGGTGTTGGCGCTGAATGTGTCGTGGCGCCTCCCTTGCTGATGTAACCTCCCCCTGAACAGTAGCTGGTGTCTCCTCGGGTACAAGTGGTACAGCACGAGGTGGTGGATCACATGGCCCCCATGTAGTGGAAGAAGACGGGTTGGAGCCACGAGCAGTCGTGGTCGAAGTCGACCCAATCGGCACAGCAGGTGGAGGTAGTGCTGGATCATCAATTCCTTCAGCACCTTCCTCTTCATCATCAAAAAGAGGTTCGCCCACCTTGTGATCTACTGCACACTCAAATCTAGAAGAAGGACAATGCATGGTCTCGTCGAAGGTGACATCGGATGGCTCCATGACTCGGTTAGTATCAAGGTCAAGTACACGATATGCACGAGTATGATTACCATAACCGAAAAATACACCGTTAGAGGAGCGAGACTCAAACTTGTCGAAGTTGCCTTTCTTGAGTATAAAACAGTGGCAACCAAAAACTCTAAAATAACTCACTTTGGGTTGCTTCCCAAATCGCAACTCAGAAGAAGTCTTCTTCAAGAACGCACGGAGAAAAATGCGATTGGAAATGTAGCCTGCAGTGTTAATAGCCTCGGCCCAATACCGCCTAGGAGTCCTATGCTCATCGAGCATCGTCCTGGCCATCTCTACAAGGGTCCGATTTTTCCACTTTACAACACCATTTTGTGGCGGTGTGTAGGGGGAAGAAAACTGATGCTCTAAACCCAAAGAGTTACAAAACTTCTCAAATTTCAAGTTCTTAAACTCAGAACCATTATCGCTACGAATAGCTCTGATCAAGTTCTCAGGGAACTCGTTCTGAAGTCGCAAAATCAAATTGCAAGTAAAAGCAAAAGTCTCAGTTTTCTCAGCTAAAAAGAAAACCCACGAATATCTTGAAAAGTCGTCAACAACAACAAGCACATACCACTTCCCACCAACTGAGCTCACCCGAGCCGGACCGACAAGGTCCATATGCAAAAGCTCTCCAGGGCACTTAGTCATAACCTAATTCACTGGATGGTGGGGAGCGGCTACCATTTTCCCATGTCTACAAGAATGACAAACAAGACTTCTCCATGCACAACTTGGGCAATCCTCAGATTAAGCCAAGTGAACTAAGCCTTGCAAGCAAGTCGAAGCTCAGGTGACCTAGTCTCCTATGCCACTTCCAAAGATCAGAGGAGGAAGGTCCAGCCACGAGACAACGAGAAATTCCAAACGACTTCGAGAAATTCGCACAAAAGACTTTTCCAAAGGGCAAAATCAAACATACAAGATTGCCCTGAGGATCTAAAATACGACTGAGATTCGGCTTAAAACGAATCTCATAGTCATCATCAAAAAGTTGCGAAACAGAAAGAAGGTTAAAATGCAAGTTAGAAACAAGAGCAACATCACTCAACACAAAGTGCTCATTAATTCGCACCGACCCACGAGACAACACTTTACCTTTGCTATTGTCGCCGAAGGTGATAAACTCCTTTCCGAAAACTGGACTAAGACTAGAGAACTACTTGGCGTTTCCGGTCATATGCTTTGAGCACCCGGAATCCACCAACCAATTGTCCTCCAATCGTTTTACCTACATCAATAAAAAGACATAGGGTGAGCATACGGTCCAACACTGGGGTGAGTAAAATGGGAAGTGTACCAGTGTTGGGCCGGCTGCTCAAAAGAACGGTTAGTAGCAAAACCATTCCTAGCATGCCTACGGGGAAAGCGATCACCACGTATAGGAAAACGTGGTCCGCTAAGGGAAGAGCGTCCATCGTGATACTCAAAACGTGGTGTGGGGTAACGCTTAACAACAAAGCCACCGCCACAGGGTCCATAGCCTACAAAAGCAGGATCCCATCGGGCACGTCCTCCTTGCGGCCTAGGACCTTGAGGTATTGGACCTCTAGGCCTAACAGCTCTCCTTTGAACCTTCAACACATGTACATCATGGAAAGGATGGTACATGTTTGAGTTGTTCATCTCCTTTGCACGGCGCTCCTATCTCTTGCGCCGAAAGAAAAACTCCCTCAAGTGTCCATCTCTCCCACAGTGCTCACAGTGGTACATCACCGCTCTCATAGGGGGTTGTTGGTACTCACGGTATTGGGTGTGGATCACATGGTTCTTTTGTGGCATGAGCTCCTCATGGATTGGTGGCATAGTGTCTAGCTAGTTCCTGAGGTGGTTTGGTTTTCGAGCCCATGTCTGTTTCTTGGGTGGAGACCTTGGAGGTTCTACAAACACTCCATCCTTGGTGTTCGGCTTGAGAGGCTCTTTGGGTAGAATATTGGTTAGTTTGGGATTAGTGGAGGAGTTGGGCTTCTCACTCGGCTTAAGACCACTAAACTCTCCAACCTTCCCAAAAGATGTTGCACTCTCAACACCCTGAGCAAAACCAACACCAGGACCTCCAGCAACACGTTTGAATTGGGCAATCATCATCCCAAGCTGCGGCTCACCACTAGACACCCATGACAAGAAGGTCTGAAGGTATGTGTTTTCTTCCTCGGTTTGCATCTTGTCATGCTTCACATTCACAATCTCCATCTCCAAACCCTCACACAAAGCGCATCTAGACACACAAGTGCTATCCGAGCTGGCCTTCTCAGGAAACACAATCTTGGCATTCTTCTCTGCCAACTCGGATTGCAAGCCTGCACAAGACTTGCACGCACCCAGCAACACGAGTCTAGACCTAAGCTCATCCACCTCTCCAACCAAAGCAACATACTTCCCCCTCAAAGTGAGAAGGTCAGTCATGTGCTTGGAGCACATCTCACACTCATCCTCCTCAGTCACAACGACGGTGGACTTGACAGATTCAAGCTCCTTCACCACATCCTCCCACTTCTGCCTAAACTCCTTCGTCTCTCTAGCAGCACGCCTAAGCAGCTTATCTTGACTAAGGAGGGCAGCAGTAAGTTTATCGACCTCAGCAGAAAGCTCATCGGGGGTCTGTGATACCTGGGAGGCGTCGTCGTCGTTGTCATCGTTTCGAGGGATCTCCTCCAGCTCATTGTTGACCTCATCGCCGAGGGCCATGGTGCAGAAGCCCTCGTTGTCGGCGAAGAAGCAGAGACCGTTCAGCTTGTCTTCGATCTTCTTCTTCTTCTTCTCGGACTCGTCATCGCTTGATACAGCGGAGTCGTCATCCGAGTCGTCGACGTCGCTAAGCATGGCGAAGAAAGCACGCTGCTCCGTCTGGGCCTTCTCCATGTACTTCTCCTTGATGTACTCCTTGTTGAAGCCGCCCCTCCGCTTGTGCTTGACAGGGACGTACTTCTCCTTGCGCTTGCCGGAGTCGTACTTGTGGCCATGATCTGCCGTGCCGAAGGCTTGCTTGTTCTTCTTCGGGCAATTGGTGATGAAGTGGTCCCAGCCTCCACACTCATAGCAGCCACCTCGTCCTCCTCTGTGGCGACGATTCATGCGATTGTTGTGAAATCGTGAGAACCGGTTGGCAAGCAGGGCCAACTCGTCATCTGCCATGAACTCCAGCTGCTCCTCTGTGACAGAAAGAAGAGAAGACAATGCAAAGCCTTCACAGGGGTTAGCAGAAGAGCTAGAAACCAAAGCCATCGACGGGCCAGAAGGTTTTTCATAAGAAGTCCTCACCATGGCATCAATCTCACTGGACTTGAGCTTACTAAAGAGCTCGTCGCACATGAGAGTCTCATAGTTAGGCGATTCGATGATCGCCTGAACCTTAGAGTCCCACACCGATCGATCGAGAGTGTGTAAAAGCTTGAGAGCCCTCTCATGATCATCGATAGGCAACAACTCCTTGTTAGCCCTCATCCTGTTTGACAATCACTGTTGATGCTCAATAAGTGTTATATTCTTAGCATCAACAAGGTCATATAACGCAACACAAGGACCTAAAATCAACCAAAAACCTTTTATAAACTAATGATTTCCATTTGTCCTTGAGTTTTATTTGAATGTAGGTAATTGCAGGGTTTGTGAGCAAAATGACCAAGAGGACCCACCAGGAGGCATGCCCACTCACCTGGGCTCACTTTGGGCCAAGGTGGGGTGGCGCCCGCGACCCCTAGCAGGCGGCCGCTAGGAGAGTGAGGCCCAAACTCCTCCCCTGAAACGTCACTGATCTAGGGGAGGCGTGCCACAGTCATTTGCCGCCATTGATCACTTAGGTCGGTGCATCCAAGGGCTAAGAAGAGATGTCACGAGGATCATGATCTAATTGCCCATATGACGGTTATTTGGACATGCAACCGACCTTGGAACGGCCTTGGAGGAGTCCCTGGAGACCGTAGGATCAATGACGGTGCATCCAAGGGCCAGGGGGGTGGCGGCCGCCACCTAGGGCTGGCGCCCGCCACCTCACTCACCCCCTGACCTAACCCTGGGTCTATAAGTACCCCCCCTAGGTCCCTTAGGCTATAAATAGGACCCCCGAGCTCATTTGTACTCAGACCTCACCTCATTAGTCCCACTCTCTTGTAAGCGAAGCTCTGGTGAAGTAACACTCTAGTTGAGAGACTTAGAGTGAGAGCGAGAGTGTAGAAGAGAAGAGCTGGAGTTGTAATAGAGGATATTTCAGAGTCTCAGGTATAATTCCAAGTCTTTCTTCATTTATCTTAGTGTTCTTCTACTTTCAGCATTTACTTTAAGTTCTTTACTTATTGTTCTTGTTGAGTGCTTTCGATCATAGATAACTTAGTATTTAGTTTATATCTAGTTTGGGTTCTTCGCTGAGTAATCAGTGCTCTAGTTTTGGACGAAAGATTAGAGTAGTATATATTAGTGTAAGCGCGGTGCTTAGACTAATTATACCTTAGTTTGTGGCTAGCCCCCCGGATAGCTGTGGTAGCAAACAGGTGGTGATAGCCCTGGGAGCCTTGAATTCCACCACGTAGTTGGGTTAGTTTTTAAATCATAAACCTCGTTGTACACGTCTGAGGGAAATAACCCAGAGGGTGTGTACGGTTCGAAGAACTAGAAAAAATCTTTATTGCTAAGTTAGATGTGTTCGTAAGTGTGTAGGAAAACATTAATCTGTTCATCGGCTAGACCCCACCGATTTAGTTTAGTAGTAGTTAGTCTTTCTTTCTTTTTATTTTAGTAGTAGTAGAAATCAACCCCATTCATACATTTCGATCAACCTTGTTAGAATCACTAGTTGTTCATAGCAGTCCTAGTGTTAGTTCTGCCATAGTAGCTTCCCTGTGGAAATAAATACGATACTCGGTTACTCCCAGGTGAAGTGCTACAATTGACTTATTCTGTGCGCTTGTAGAATTTACCAATAGTCATACGAATAGTTAGTTATACTTCTTACATTAAGAAGTACTAACAAGCCTTTCTGGCGCCGTTGTCGGGGATAGATTCCATAGTCTACTCCTAGTAACGACGTTAGCAAGTGTAAACAAGCATTTTTGGCGCTGTTGCCGGGGAAGCAATTGGCTAGAATTAATTATTTGCGATTTCTATTTAATTAACCCCTGTAGTTCTAGCGGGTATATATTGTTCGTTGTTTGTGATCATTCAAGTAGCCATGGCCGGATTCAATCTTCCGAGCAACTATCAAGAAGATCATGAGGCCATTCTTAGGAGAGTGAGAGCTAATCTCACTCCTCTGAGGAAGAACCTGGAGTTTTGCGAGAGGAGTTCATCAAGACAAGAATCCCAGTCAAAAGAGACTGACGAACCAAGCTGCTCCACCGATCGATCAACACCAACGCCGACACCGTCATCAACATCGACGTCAACCAAAACACTCCGTGAGTATTCCATGCCTACTCTTGCTCACATTCCAGTGTTACCTTCTACTAGTAATGTAGATTTTGAGCTTAAACCTCACCTAATACGTATGGCTCAAGCTATTGCATTTAATGGCAAATCTTCCGAGGATGCCAATGCTCATCTCTGGAATTTTTTGGAGATATGTAGTACAATTTCTGTGCAGGGAGTTTCGCAGGATGCCAGTAGACTTCGTCCTTTTCCATTTTCATTAGTGGAAAAAGCGAAGCAGTGGTTCCTCTTTAACTCTGGACACCTGCTGACATGGATGAGATGCGCGGATCAATTCCTCAACAAGTTCTGCCCGATAAGTCGAACTATTCTTTTCCGTAGCAAGATTTCTAACTTTGGACAGGGAGACGAAGAAACAATCACTGAAGCTTGGGAGAGACTACAAGAGTATGTTGAAGACTGTCCCCACCATGGTATGCAAGACCCGTAGTTGATCCAGAGCTTCTACCATGGACTCCAGCAAGAACCTCGACAACACATTGATGTTGCCGCCGGAGGTGCATACCTTTATCTCACTGTAGAGAAGGCAACCAAACTGATTGAGACAATGGTGGTGAATCAAGGATGGATAGAAAAACGTGCTACAGGTATGTCTGAAATTAAGCAAGTTGATTCTATTACCCTGCAAACTTTGGTAAAATTGCTAGAGCAAAGAATAAATGAGAAGAGAGATCGTGCTGCAATGGAGTACTACGCCAAGCAAAGAGCCGCTTCGTCAAGTGAAGGTCAAGGAGAAATTAAGAAAGAGGATGCAAAATCCCTTCTTAATAATGGTGGCTACTGAGAACCTCCAATTCCAATGATCCAACAATGGAATAATAAAGGTATGTCTCAAATCTCCGTATTTAATTCTCCTATTGGAAAATTAGTTTCTAATCAAGGTAGAATTAATGATAGCATAAATAATAAATTAGTTGAACATGATAAAATGTTAGAAGGAATTTATGCTAAACTGAAAGATTTTTCTGAAGCATTTAAGGAACAAATTAATTTTAATAAGAGATTAGAGCAAAAAGTAGATAACATTAAATCTCAAATTAAATACTATGAGGAATTAAAAGCTGTAACCACGAGAGGTGATAAATCCACTCGTGATCCACCTCATCCTAATTTAGTTCCTAGTAGTAATTCTGCTGCAAAGAAAAATATTGTTAATGTTGAAAAAGACGAAGAAGAGGAGACCCCAGCTGAACCTTCATCCAAGGTACAAACTGCTCCTCATGAATTTTATGATACACATGTATTACCTTTTCTAGATCGAAACAGAATTCCGACGGAAGACGACCAATTCAAGAAATTCGTCGAGGTAATTCAAAAATTATATATACATGTGCCATTTATTGACGCTATGCAGGTTCCAACTTATGCAAAATATTTGAGAGACATGCTCAATAAGAAGAAACCAATTCCAAGTAGGGATGTGGTTAAATTGACCGAAGATTGCAGTGCGGTCATTTTAAACCAACTCCCAGAAAAGAAGAAGGACCCAGGAAACCCAACGATCGCGTGTTCAATTGGAGAGCAGCACTTGGAGCATGCACTCTGTGATCTGGGAGCAAGCGTCAGCGTCATGCCTAAGGTAATATATGATAAATTAAATCATCATACCTTGTCCCCTACTTCTATGTGTCTGCAGCTAGCCGATAAATCGCTCCGATATCCCGTGGGAATAGCAGAGAATATTCCAGTGAAAATCCAGAATCCCTTTGTTCCAGTGGATTTTGTGGTTATGGATATTAATCCCGACCATCGGACGCCATTGATCTTGGGACGACCATTTTTGAGCACTGCAAAAGCCACCATTGATGTAGGAGCTGGAGAAATTCAGCTCCACATCAGTTGAAAGGAGGAGAAATTCCAGTTCACACCGCGACTGGAAAAACACCCGTCATCAAAGTTCGTCGGTGCCGACACTCCGCCAAACAAAGCCAGTGAAGGAAATATTCAGCCACAACCACCATGAAGACGACACTAATCGGGAATCCAAAGCAGCTAATCAAGGTAAGTTAGGCTAAGGTAAGTCTTTATCCCCCTTTTAAATTTTCGTTTTTACTTAAGCAAATTAATTTTCTGCAAAATAGATGCTTAGTAGGGAGATTAGGCAAAGCCTAGGGGGCTTAGGCAGCCTTAGGGGTGGCGCCCGCCACCCCATGCTGGCTCCCGCCACCCTATAGGCCATTTTTTCACATAGCGAGTCAAGTAGACTATCATCCCTAGCTCATAGGCTCAAATAACACCAGGGGAGACCCATGCCTTTGCTCTTTTCAATGCACTCATTCACTCCCATGTCTCCTCCTCTCTCTTCAACTTCACTCCATCTTTTGGCCTCTTCTCCACTCAAAAATTCTGGTGAGGAGTGATGAGGAGAGCACAAAGTGAAAGGAGTGGCTTTGAGTGGGAATTACCCATAAAGGGGTGGCGCCCGCCACTTTTTCCTGACGCTCGCCACCTCAATTTCCACATTTCTGTACGAAGATGCACCCGAGTAAGTTTCCCACCATCCTTGGTATAAAGTATGACCAGTATGAAGAAGTGGTCTTTGAAATTTTCAGCCCACTTACTCCATTTAGGAGGTTACACTCTTTGCACTTTGCACCGACACTACCACTTTATTCCCCACTTAGAATTTCAGTGGACATTACGCGGGAAACCTCATGTGTTGGTTGCAGACAGAAATGGGCAAGTAGGGGTGGCGCCCGCCACTTATTAGTGGCGCCCGCCAGGTGGGTGAAGTTTTTAGCCTTCCCCCTTCTTTCCTCAGCCTATAAATACTACCCACACCCCATGCAAGCTCCTACACCTCACTCAAAACACAAAAAAAACACCAGCCACCTCGAGCACTAGCGAGGAGGTCATGGGCCCTCTCAAGAACTTCTTCACCGACAAGAAGAAGTAGAGTAAGGGTGTGGAAAGTTTGTCGAGGGCAAACACTCACATTCGCTTTGCTTGGAGTGATGAGGAGAGTGCCGGGAGGGGTACTTGAAGGACCGAGAAAGCACTAGCAAGGCGACCAGAGGGGGGTGAATGGGAGCTCACAAAATTTCTCTCGAAACTTTGGCCAATTGTCCCAAAATCAACCCCAAGAAGCTACGACTGAAACCGTGATGCCCACGACCCCTGGAAGAGGGTGGATGATCCCTAGGATCACAGCGAGGCACCACAAAGCGATAGCAAACCAAATGGCAAAAGCACCGGAGCAAGGTCGTTCCTCAAAAACCAAGTCCCGAATGTAGATGGAAAGCTACGTCGAGAAATCCCTAAATACCTATGCTAACAAGTAGCAAAGAAACCTAGAGAGGTTTCTTGGTCAACTCTAGGGCCAAACGAGAAGTCCGGAAACCAAGCGAAGAAGCCGGGAGAGCAAACGCACTAAAACGCAACCTTCAGGCAAGTCCCGGACTGTCCGGCCCTGGGGTCCCGGACTGTCCGCCTCTACTGCGGACTGTCCGCAACTTGGTGGCGGACTGTCCGCCGGCCGAATGGACCAAACAACAATGTTGCTGAAAGTCCCCTGGTCGGCTCCCGGACTGTCCGCGAGTTAGACCGGTGGACTGTCCGCAGGTCACTCCGGACCAAAGTGCCCGAGCCGCCCAGCCACTGAACAGGCTGGAGCCCGACGCGTGGACTGTCCGCGCCTCCAATGGCGGACTGTCCGCGAGTGTCCAGAAAGGGTGAATTTGGTCGCCCTCAACTCAAATCTTCTCCAAATCGATCCAAACCAAAATCCCTTGATCCCAAACTTGGAGAGGATGATCATGAGGTAGTTAGGAGACTATCCTCAAGAAATCATCCGCTCAAATCAATTCAATCACCGGGAAATCGAAGGGGAAAGATCAAGAACGAAAAAGCACCACGAAAACAAAATCAACCCGATCTACTTGTTCGTGAGGAGTTAGATGAATTCCTTCGGTGGAAATAATCTCCTTTCAAAAATGAACAAGTTGATTCAAACGGATTAAGCAAAGACATAGTAGGGAGAGAGATCGAGTGACGGGAAAATCATGGAGAAACGAAGAACGTGAAGAACACGAACAAAACGCGAATCAACACATCAATCTGCAACCGTGTGGCTACCACACGCTACAACAGTGAGGTTACGGCCTCACTTCCTCAAAATCTCCAGTACACAGAGGTATGGTTCTCTGTGGATCTCAGCTAGCTACAGCAGGGGATTGGGAGAGCAGGAAACCCTAGAAGCAAAGAGCAAATGACTAAGATAGATGGAGAGGGGGATGTCTCCCCTTACTTATCTTAATTCTAACTATTCCTAATTCCCAGTCTACCCCTAACTACTTACAGAGCGAACCAGCTAAACCCTAAGGTTATTCTGGACCAACTCGATGGTAGGTGGATCCGACGGCCACGCCCGCACAACTCGTAGTGTTGCCTCGACGCAACCTCCCGATTGCCGCCACGTGCTGCCACCGCTCTGCTTGTCCTTTTCCCGGACGTCGCACCACCGGTTTTGAGGCCCAAACCGGGAAACCAGCCTTCACGACCAACCCTCGGTCTTGAGGCCTAAACCGGGAAACCAGCCCACTAGCGTCTGAGTTTTGTGGCCCAAGCTCAGCGAACTCGCAGCACCCAGGTTTTGAGGCCCAAACCTGGAAACCGTCCTCAGCCCGAGTTTTGTGGCCAAACTCGGAAACCATCCGCGCCCAGGTTTTGAGGCCCAAACCAGGAAACCGTCCACCCGATGGTTTTTCTCTGCCTCTACCACCAAACCGAAGCTGTAGAGGGGATGCACCGCCCGTGCACCCCGTCCACAGACACGTGTCCCCAGGTCCTCGACCCGAGCAACACCATGTCCCGCAAGTCTTCGCTCGTCGCTGTCCCAGGCTGCCAGCCACCACAGCTGATCCTCAGGCCACCGGTCCCTCAGTCCAAGCCTCACGTCCGCCCTTCACAGCTCCCGGTCCGTCGGCACGTAACGTCTCTACTTGACCTTCACCTTGCCCTCGATCACTGTCTCTGTGCTCGACACCTGCACAACACAAGCCAAAGAACCTGCGATCAAACCCGTTGACAATCACTCGAGACTCGGCATACACCCATGTATCCGCAATCTCCCCCTTGATGAGTGCATTGTCAACTACTCACACAAATCATAATGGAAACAGAAGGAGGAAGAAGGAGAAGAGAGAACTCGACCAAATGACCCAAAAGCATAGTGTTGACTCTTCCTAACGTCATCACTAGGAGTAGACTATGGAATCTATCCCCGGCAACGGCGCCAGAAAGGTTTGTTGATACTTCTTAATGTAAGAAGTATAACTAACTATTCGTATGACTATTGGTAGGTTCCGCAAGCGCACAGAATAAGTCTATTGTAGCACTTCACCCGGGAGTAACCGAGTATCGTATTTATTTCCACAGGGAAGCTACTATGGCAGAACTAACACTAGGACCGCTATGAACAACTAGTGATTCTAGCAGGGTTGATCGAAAAGTGTGAATGGGGGTTGGTTTCTACTACTACTAAAAAGAAAAGAAAGACTAACTATTACTAACCTAAATCGGCGGGGTCTGGCCGATGAACAGATTAATGTTTTCCTACACACTTACGATCACAACTAACTTAGCAATAAAGGTTCTATCTAGTTCTTCGAACCGTACACACCCTCTGGACTATTTACCTCAGACGTTCACAACGAGGTTTATGATTTAAGAACTAACCCAACTACGTGGTGGAATTCAAGGCTCCAGGGCTGTCACCACCTGTTTGCTACCACAGCTATCCGCGGGGCTAGCCACAAACTAAGGTATAACTAGTCTAAGCACCGCGCTTACACAAATATGTACTACTCTAATCTTGCGTCCAAAACTAGAGCACTGATTACTCAACGAAGAACCCAAACTAGATATAGACTAAATACTAAGTTATCTATGATCAAAAGCACTCAATAAGAACAATAAGTAAAGAACTTAAAGTAAATGCTGAAAGTAGAAGAACACTAAGATAAATGAAGGAATACTTGGAATTATACCAGAGACTTGGAAGATCCTCTATTACAACTCCAGCTCTTCTCTTCTACACTCTCGCTCTCACTCTAAGTCTCTCAACTAGAGTGTTCCTTCACCAGAGGTTTGCTTACAAGAGAGTGGGACCTATGAGGTGAGGTCTGAGTACAAATGAGCTCGGGGGGTCCTATTTATAGCCTAAGGGACCTAGGGGGGTACTTATGGACCTAGGGTTAGGTCAGGGGGGTGAGTGTGGTGGCGGGCGCCAGCCCTAGGTGGCGGCCGCCACCCCCTGGCCCTTGGATCCAACGCCTCTTTACCAACGGCATCCAGGAGGTCCTCCAAGTCGGTTTGGGGTTTGTCCAATAACTGTCACATGGTCAATTAGGCCATGATCCATGTGACGCTGCTTCTTAGCCCTTGGATGAACCGACTTAGGTGAGCAACGGCTGCAAATGAGTGTGGGGTGCTTCACCTAGATCAGTGACGTGGCAGGGGGGAGTTTGGGCTTCTCCCCCCGAGCGGCCGCCATCTAGGGGTGGCGGGCACCACCCCTCCTTGGCCCAAAGTGGGCCCAGGCAAGTGGGCTTGCTTCCTGGTGGGTCCATTTGGTCATTTTGTTCAAACACCCTGCAATTTCCTATATTCAAATAAAACTCAAGGACAAGTGGAAATCGTTAGTTTATAAAAGGTTTTTGGTTGATTTTAGGCCCTTGTGTTGCATTATATGACCTTGTTGATGCTAAGAATATGACACTTAGTGAGCGTCAACATGCTCCCCCAAGCTTACCCCTTGCTCGTCCTCGAGCAAGCATGGTCTTGAAATAATCTTGGAAACTCTGTGTTTTTGTTGTGTATGCCCATATTATTTTCATCATCATGGAATTGGTAGCCTTCCCTGCACTCAAGATTAGAAAAAAAGAATAGCAAGAAAGAAGATTTGTCTTTCCCTTGCCTATTTTGCTAGTCAAGATATGTGGAGTTTTTGCAAGTTCTGTTCAAAAGAAGGCATGCTTAGTAACTTCTGTGGCTCACTCGATCACTCATATTTGTATGTGGCAATGGAAGAATTATCCTCTCACTAAGACTTTATGTGGGGTTTAATGGGTAGGATAAAAGTGAGCATGCAATGCTAGCATAATTTTGCCAAGTTAGACAAATGGAGCAAAGGAGCAACAAGTCATAGGTTCAGACCAGGAATGTGCAAGTGTGTGGTATTTATTGTGGCTATTACTTTCATGGCACTTCTCCTTTCTATCTCATTTGTGGGATCATGGCTATAAATGAGAGCATTTGCTCTTTTGGATATTATCTTTTTTCTAGAGCACTTGCTCTTTTGAATTTTCTTTCTAGAGCACTTGCTCTTTTGAATATTCTTTTCTTTCTAGAGCACTTGCTCTTTTTTTTAAATACTATAGCCATGTCCCTGAGATTTCGTTGTGGAGCATGATATTTTGCCATGAAGTATTCCTAACAATGAATGGAAATAAAGGCATGTTGTGTGCGTATTCTCAGTGTAAGAATAGCACTATATAGGTGGGTGCAAGTGAATTCCTTGGTCTAAAGATATGACAAGTTTCTCTACAATGACTATCAAAAAAAGTCTAACTAGCTCAACACTAACATGCAGCAAGTGGAAGCTCATACTCTAAGAGTAAAAATTATTTGGCTTTGGTAGGACTTTCTTTGCCACAAAAGTACTTAGAGCAAATTTTTAAATTTTTCAAAATAACAACTCCACAAACTTGACTCGCTCAAGTCAAAGTAGAAACTTACTTCCCCTTTGCTTAGTCTAATGCTCATGTCTCAAGTTTAGTTCTAGCATACGTTCTCCAATGATAACTCTAATGCATGGCATAAATTTTTATTTATTAGAAAGACTTACGATGAGAGCGTTTCATTTATTGCTATTTATTTATTACTAATTATTTTTTAACTGCAAATTAACTAAGATAGAACTCAAATTTAAATTACTGAAATAAATAAAACTGATAGAAATAAAGACGGTAGTGATACTTACCTTGTTGACGGGGGTCCTCCCCCAAGCTGGCTTTTGGCGTGGTCGGATCACATCCATCCTTGACGACGGTACATGTCGTCCCAGTTCTGCTGGTTCTGCTGCAGGAGAGAAGAAATATTACCCAGTTCTCCACCAGTTTCCTGGCGGAATCCCTAGAAATTTTGGTTCAAGTTATTCAAGTCCTGACGGATTTCAGCAGTATCCATGGTAAGTCCATTCATCTGGTGCTGAAGATATCCCATATCGCGCATCCACTCGTCCTGATGAAAGGACGAATGGCGAGCGGCCTGTGGTGAGATTCCCCTATGGAAGAACTCATCACCACGGCCAGTGTACCGGGTGGATAATCCTTCCAAGGAATGGGTTGAACTCCCCAACTGGGATGAGTGAAAGGACGCCTCCTGGCCGTATTCCCACCGCGGATGTTGCGGTTGTTGCCAATTCGATCCTCCTGCTTTGTGTGAGCCAGGGGGTGTCAAATGACCATAGTGTGCTGCTCCTTCATACTGCCCTGCATGGAAAGGGTCAAACTCCTGTGCCGCTGCTGCGGCTCTTGCGGCCTCTTCTGCTACTCGGGTCTGTGCTCGCATCCTTCTCTTGTGAACCTGCATGATGTTCTCTCGGGCCAACCTGCGGTTTTGCTCTACCTCGGTTTCCAGGGCCAAAAGTAATGTTGGTGCATTCACCAACCAAAGTGACATGTCAAGAAGAGCGATTTTATTCACATAATCTTGGTAGATCATGTGAATCTCACCGGTCTCCTGGTTCTCACGCAAGAGGTGTCCTTGCGAGAAGTGCTCCATTGTTAAAAGGTCTCGGTCATTAGGAATGTAGGAGTATATAGCGGTGTTCAGCAGACCCATGTTAAAAGCTAGTCTAGTTATCCATGATGTCATTTCAATATTTCCAGAGCGTTGATTAAATTTAGACCAGTAGTCCGCCATGGCCATGGCGGGTGACACTTTTATGTGGTTAACTAGAGCAAAAAGCAGCAGCATTTCGAGCTTTTTATTTGGTCTCAAGTCAGGTCTTGGAAAAAGTGTGATACTGATATACTTGTGAAAGAACCTGAGCATGGGGTTGTGGATATTACTTGTACGGGGCAAGCCTGGGTCTCTGTTCCCAGCAATGCTTTTCCAAAAATCATTTCTATTGAAACCTGTACAAGCAGATTCCAGGTTTAGCGAGCATGAATCATCAAAATTTAGGTGCTTGCTGAACTACCCCCATGAAAGAGTGTGCTCTTCATTAAAAAGCCGGAATGTTATGTGAGTAGCAGACAATTGCATGGTGGCTAGAAATTCCATTGTGAGGGGAAGGATTCCCTCCTCATTAACCATCCATGCATCTTCCCATCCCAAAGTTCGAGAAATATAAAGAAACTCACTGTCCATACCGGTGCGACTTAGCAAGTCGGCGTCGATTCGGCGGGTGTGAATGAACTCCCTCTCACTGAGGATGTTCCAGGCCTGCCGTTCCCGATCACTCTGCAAGATGATATCATTGACAGAGTTCAGATTGCGGATGGTTGGTCCAGCCTGGTGTGAGAACTGAGAGTACCGATCCACCGACATTGCGTCGGTGGATGGAGTACCCCGCCCGGCGTTCTCCTCATCACTCCCAGCAAAGCGAATGTGGGTGTTTGCTCTCGACGAACTTCCCTCACCCTTGCTCTTCTTCTTCTTTCCGGTGAAGAAGTTCTTGAGAGGGCCCATGACTTCTTTGCTAGTGCTTAGGATGGCTGATGTTTGTGTGTTTTGAGTGAGTTGTGAGAACTTGCATGGGGTGTGGGTAGTATTTATAGGCTGAGGATGGAAGGGGGGAGGCTGTGAGCCTCACCCTGCCGGCGGGCACCACCAATAAGTGGCGGGCGCCACCCCACCTTGCTCAAAAATGTCTGCAACCGACACATGAGGTTTCCCTTGTAATGTCCACTGAAATTCCAAGTGAGGAATAAAGTGGTAGGTTCGGTGCAAAGTGAAAAGAGTGCAACCTCCTAAATGGGGCAAGTGGGCTGAAAATTTCAAAGACCACTTCTTCATCCTGGTCACACTTTATACCAAGGATGGTGGGAAACTTACTCGGGAGCAGTTTTGTTCCGAAATGTGGAAATAGAGGTGGCGGGCGCCAGGAAAATGTGGCGGGCGCCACCCTCTTGGCTGAAATTTCACTCCAACTCACCCCTCCTTTCACCTAGTGCTCTCCTTGTCACTCTCCATCACATGTGCACCAGAATTTTTGGGTGGAGATGTGTCCAAAAGTTGGAGTGAAGAGGGGGAGACATGGAAGTGAGTGATTGCATTGAAATGAGCAAAGCCATGAGTCTCCCTTGGTGTTATTTGGGTCTAGGAGGTAGGTGTAATAGTCTAGAGATTGGCTAGTGCTCCCTAGTGCACCCTAGAGTGGAGGGCGCCACCCCTATGGCTGCCATAAGCCCCCGAGGTGCCACCTAATCACTCTAGTAAACATCTACTTTGTTGAAAATTAAATTGCTTAAGTAAAAACGAAAAATTAAATGAGGGGGTAAAGACTTACCTTAGCCTAACTTACCTTGGTTAGCCGCTTTGGATTCCCGATTAGTGTCGCTTTCATGGTGGTTGTGGTGGAGTGTCGGCACCGACGAACCTTGATGACGGGTGTTTTTCCGGTCGCGGTGTGAACTCGAATTTCTCCTCCTTTCCACTGATGTGGAGCTGAATTTCTCCAGCTCCTACATCAATGGTGGCTTTTGCAGTGCTCAGAAATGGCCGTCCCAAGATCAATGGCGTCCGGTGGTCAGGATTAATATCCAGAACCACGAAATCCACCGGGACAAAGAGATTCCAGATTTTCACCCGGATATTCTCTGCTATTCCCGCGGGATACCGGAGCGATTGATCGGCTAGCTGCAAACACATAGAAGTAGGGGACAAGGTATGATGATTTAATTTATCGTATATTACCTTGGGCATGACGCTGGCGCTTGCTCCCAGATCACAGAGTGCATGCTCGAAGTGCTGCTCTCCAATTGAACATGCGATCGTTGGGTTTCCTGGGTCCTTCTTCTTTTCGTGGAGTTGGTTTAAAATGACCGCACTGCAATCTTCGGTCAATTTAACCACATCCCTACTTGGAATTGGTTTCTTCTTATTGAGCATATCTTTCAAATATTTTGCATAAGTTGGAACCTGCATAGCGTCAATAAATGGCACATGTATATATAATTTTTGAATTACCTTGACGAATTTCTTGAATTGGTCGTCTTCCGTCGGATTTCTGTTTCGATCTGGAAAAGGTAATACATGTGTATCATAGAATTCATGAGGAGCAGTTCGTACCTTGGATGAAGGTTCAGCTGGCGTCTCCTCTTCTTCGTCTTCTTCAACATTAACAATATTTTTCTTTGTAGCAGCATTACTACTAGGAACTAAATTAGGATGAGATGGATCACGAGTGGATTTACCACCTCTCGTGGTTACAGCTTTTACCTCCTCATAGTATTTAATTTGAGATTTAATGTTATCTACTTTCTGCTCTAATCTCTTATTAAAATTAATTTGTTCCTTAAATGCTTCAGAAAGATCTTTCAGTTTAGCATAAATTCCTTCTAACATTTTATCATGTTCAATTAATTTATTTTTTATGCTATCATTAATTCTACCTTGATTAGAAACTAATTTTCCAATAGGAGAATTGAATACGGAGGTTTGAGGCATACCTTTATTATTCCATTGTTGGATCATTGGAATTGGAGGTTCTCCGTAGCCACCATTATTAAGAAAGGATTTGGCATCCTCTTTCTTAATTTCTGCTTGACCTTCACTTGATGAAACGGCTCTTTGCTTGGCGTAGTACTCCTTTGCAATACGATCTCTCTTCTCATTTATCCTTTGCTCTAGCAATTTTACCAAAGTTTGCAGGGTAACAGAATCAGCTTGCTTAATTTCAGACATACCTCTAGCATGTTTTTCTGTCCATCCTTGATTCGCCACCATTGTCTCGATCAATTTGGTTGCCTTCTCTACGGTGAGAGAGAGGTATGCACCTCCGGCGGCAGCATCAATGTGTTGTCGAGATTCTTGCTGGAGTCCATTGTAGAAGCTCTGGATCAAGTACCAGTCTTGCATACCATGGTGAGGACAGTATTCAACATACTCTTGTAGTCTCTCCCAAGCTTCAGTGATTGTTTCTTCGTCTCCCTGTCCAAAGTTGGAAATCTTGCTACGGACAAGAATAGTTCGACTTATCGGGCAGAACTTGTTGAGGAATTGATCCGCGCATCTCACCCACGTCAGCAGGTGGCCAGAGTTGAAGAGGAACCACTGCTTCGCTTTTTCCACTAATGAAAATGGACAAAGATAGTCTGATGGCATCCTGCGAAACTCCCTGCATAGAAATTGTACTACATATCTCCAAAAAATTCCGGAGGTGAGCATTGGCATCCTCGGAAGGTTTGCCATTAAATGCGATTGCTTGAGCCATACGTATTAAGTGAGGTTTAAGCTCAAAATCTATATTACTAGTAGAAGGTAACACTGGAATGTGAGCAAGAGTAGGCATGGAATACTCACAGAGTGTTTTGGTCGACGTCGATGTTGATTGATCGTTGGAGCAGCTTGGTTCGTCAGTCACTTTTGACTGGGATTCTTGTCTCGACGAACACCTCTCACGAAGCTCCAAGTTCTTCCTCGGAGGAGTGAGATTAGCTCTCGCTCTCCTAAGAATGGCCTCAGGATCTTCTTGATAGTCGCTCGGAAGATTGAATCCGGCCATGACTACTTGAACAATATATACCCGCTAGAACTACGGGGGTTAATTCAATAGAAATCACAAAGAATTAGTTCTAGCCAATTGCTTCCCTGGCAACGGCGCCAGAAATGCTTGTTGACTCTTGCTAACGTCGTCACTAGGAGTAAACTATGGAATCTATCCCCGGCAACGGCGCCAGAAAGGTTTGTTTATACTTCTTAATGTAAGAAGTATAACTAACTATTCGTATGACTATTGGTAGGTTCCGCAAGCGCACAGAATAAGTCTATTGTAGCACTTCACCCGGGAGTAACCAAGTATCGTATTTATTTCCACAGGGAAGCTACTATGGCAGAACTAACACTAGGACCGCTATGAACAACTAGTGATTCTAGCAGGGTTGATCGAAATGTGTGATTGGGGGTTGGTTTCTACTACTACTAAAAAGAAAAGAAATACTAACTATTACTAACCTAAATCGTCGGGGTCTGGCTGATGAACAGATTAATGTTTTCCTACACACTTACGATCACAACTAACTTAGCAATAAAGGTTCTATCTTGTTCTCTGAAACGTACACACCCTCTGGACTATTTACCTCAGACGTGCACAACGAGGTTTATGATTTAAGAACTAACCCAACTACGTGGTGGAATTCAAGGCTCCAAGGGCTGTCACCACCTATTTGCTACCACAGCTATCTGGGGGGCTAGCCACAAACTATGGTATAACTAGTCTAAGCACCGCGCTTACACTAATATATACTACTCTAATCTTGCGTCCAAAACTAGAGCACTGATTACTCAGCGAAGAACCCGAACTAGGTATAGACTAAATATTAAGTTATCTATGATCGAAAGCACTCAACAAGAACAATAAGTAAAGAACTTAAAGTAAATGCTAAAAGGAGAAGAACACTAAGATAAATGAAGGAATACTTGGAATTATACCAGAGACTTGGAAGATCCTCTATTACAACTCCAGCTCTTCTCTTCTACACTCTCGCTCTCACTCTAAGTCTCTCAACTAGAGTGTTCCTTCACCAGAGCTTCGCTTACAAGAGAGTGGGACTTTTGAGGTGAGGTCTGAGTACAAATGAGCTCTGGGGGTCCTATTTATAGCCTAAGGGACCTAGGGGGGTACTTATGGACCTAGGGTTAGGTCAGGGGGGTGAGTGTGGTGGCGGGCGCCAGCCCTAGGTGGCGGCCGCCACCCCCTTGGCCCTTGGATCCACCGCCTCTTCACCAACGGCATCCAGGAGGTCCTCCAAGTCGATTTGGGATTTGTCCAATAACTGTCACATGGTCAATTAGGCCATGATCCATGTGACGCTGCTTCTTAGCCCTTGGATGAACCGACTTAGGTGAGCAACTGCTGCAAATGAGTGTGGGTTGCTTCTCCTGGATCAGTGACGTGGCAGGGGGGAGTTTGGGCTTCTCCCCCCTGGCGGCCGCCATCTAGGGGTGGCTGGCGCCACCCCTCCTTGGGCCAAAGTGTGCCCAGGCAAGTGGGCTTGCTTCCTGGTGGGTCCATTTGGTCATTTTGCTCAAAAACTCTGCAATTTCCTATATTCAAATAAAACTCAAGGACAAGTGGAAATCGTTAGTTTATAAAAGGTTTTTGGTTGATTTTAGGCCCTTGTGTTGCATTATATGACCTTGTTGATGCTAAGAATATGACACTTAGTGAGCATCAACACATAGCAAAGCCGAAGAAGGTCAAGTGGAAAGAGCAAGACAACTTGGTCCCCAAAGACATGGGCAACGGCTCGACGCAACCAAGCAAAGCAAAGCTAGCCCTCAAGAAGAGGTAGAACAGGCTCAACACCGCTAGCAAATGCCAAATGAAAAATCGAAGCAAAATGCTAGTCCCTCAAGATAGAGGCACAGAGGCTCAACACAACTAGCAAGAAAGCTCGACATCGACTGAAAAACCCGATACCAACTGAACCCAACTGAAGCAAAGATGCGACTGCTAGTCCCTCAAGATAGAGGCAAAGGCTCAACACAACTAGCAAAGCGCTCCGAACTAATTGGAAGTTTTAAAAAAAAATCAGCACGAGCAAACTCCCCCTTGCATGGTGCACATAACCGAGCAAACTACCCCTTGCATGGTGCACACAACCGATTCCTCTCCCCTTAGTGAAACATGGGAGGCATGATTTGTCCAAATTTTCTCCCCCTTAGTTGAAAATGCACCAACAAGCAAAAAGAAGTGAAAGCAGTGTTCTCCCCCTCAGAAAATGCACCATCAAAAGTGCCAACAAGAGAAGTTCTCCCCCTTCCAAAATGCATATGAGTCATAATGCAAGTTAGCAGCTTCAGGAATATAGTCAAGAAAATGCAAAGATGCTCTAAACAGTACAGCTCCAACGACTCACTGAAAAGCATACAAGCTAGCGAAGGCTCAAACTGATCATCAAATACGAAATGAGAGCACAGTGAGCAGTTTTTAGCTAAAAAGGTATTCACCATCAAAATAGCACACACCATGTATAGACAGGAAATTAGTCAAGTGCTAAACATGTATACAAGGTGAACTACCCCTAGCACAGTTCAATCATCATGCTATAGAGTGAAGCATAGTCTTGTGTATCCAAATTTTATCGGAGTTGCAGCGGTTAAGATTACACAAGTTCAAATTTCAGCATGTGATTGCGAGAGGTTGAAAGCTTGTCATTGCCTAACTTTTCAACTGTGCGAAGCCTATGCAGAAGCAATCAGAAGCTTAAAGCAACAGTTTCGGTCATACACTACACAGCTCAAGTTTAACTCAAGGTGCAATGAGAAACAGTCTCGAAACTGTGATGTGTTGACAAGCAATCCCATCTCGATCTTTTCAATTCACTTAAAACTTGGTTCAGATTTTATTGACAGAATATGAACAGACCAAGCAAGTGACAGACTGAGAACTAGAGACATAGCAACCTAGCATATATGAAAAGCACGAGTGAATTCAACACATCCTACACATGCTAGTTGCATATCTCAATGGTGAACATTTTCATTGTTAAGTTCATTAAGCAGGTTCACCATTCAAAATAGCTCAGCTCACAACATGTATTAGTGATCGGAAGGAGCATAAGCTACAAGTATCAACAGAAGCATCGGAGCATACTACATAAAGCATAATCACATTCTAAAGATTATATACATGAAGCTCAGAATGTAAAAGCATATGCTGAAATGCAAAGGAAAACAAAGCAAACGAGAAAATAGTCAGTCTATTATACAAGATCAAAATGTTTCCCCCATCTAAAAGGGGAAACACACACCAAGCTCACCCCTTAACCGATTAAAGGTTGATTTGTCCAAAGGCTTGGTGAAAATATCAGCCAACTGATGATGAGTATCGACATGGCGAAGGTCGATATCACCCTTCTCATAGTGGTCTCGCAAAAAGTGAAAGCGCACATCAATGTGTTTGGTCTTCGAGTGAAGCACGGGGTTCTTAGCAACGCTAATCGCACTCGTGCTGTCACAAAGCAAAGGAACACGAGAAAAGCTCAGACCAAAATCACGCAAGGTGGCCATCATCCAAAGCAACTGGGAACAGCAGCTAGCCGCAGCAACATACTCAGCTTCTGTGGTAGACTGGGCGACACTAGACTGCTTTCGAGAGGACCACGATACAAGAGAAGAACCCATAAATTGGCAAGTCCCAGAAGTGGACTTGCGCTCAATGCGACAACCAGCAAAATCGGCATTGGAATAACCGCAAAGGGAGAGGGTGGAGGAAGCTGAATACCAAATCCCGAACTCAGGTGAGAAACGAAGGTACCTGAAAATGCGCTTGACTGTCTGACGGTGAGAAGTGCGCGGCGACGCCTGAAAGCGCGCGCACAGGCACACCGCGAACTGGATGTCCGGGCGTGTCGCCGTCAGGTAGAGCAGCGACCCGATCATTCTTTGGTACTCCTTCTGGTCCACAGCTTCTCCATCCTTGTCCGGATCCAGGGCCGTCGTGGTCAACATGGGTGTTGGAAGAGGCTTGGCCTCACCCATATCGAACCTCTTTACCAAGTCCTTGGTATACTTGCCCTGGTGCACAAACATCCCTTCTCGGGATTGCTTAATTTGCAATCCGAGAAAGAAAGTCAGCTCGCCCATCATACTCATCTCGAACTCCCTGCTCATAGTATCTGCAAACTTGGCAACCAAAGCGTGAGAAGAACCACCGAAAATGATATCATCAACGTAAATCTAGACCAAGAGAGTGTCTTTGCCTTGCTTGTGGAGAAAGAGCGTTTTATCCACACATCCCATTTTAAAACCCTTAGCAAGCAAAAAGGTTTTCAACCTATCGTACCAGGCTCTATGGGCTTGTTTCAAACCATATAAAGCTTTGTGGAGTTTGAAAACATGGTTTGGAAACTTGGGATTTTCAAAACCGGGGGGTTGTTCAACATAAACCTCCTCTTCTATGTAGCCGTTTAAGAAGGCACTCTTGACATCCATTTGAAAAAGTTTGAAACCTTTGGATGTTGCAAAAGCCAAGAGTATCCTAATAGCCTCCAAACGAGCTACAGGAGCAAAAGTCTCCTCATAGTCTATCCCCTCCTTCTGACTATAGCCTTTCGCTACAAGCCTGGCCTTGTTTCTAACAACGTGGCCATCCTCTCCTTGCTTATTTTTGAAAACCCATTTTGTCCCAATAGGCATACAGTCTGGAGGAGGTGGAACTAAAACCCAAACCCGATTTCGCTAAAAGTTCTCTAACTCCTCATGCGTGGCATTGACCCAATCCGGATCCGTCAAAGCGTGTACAACATCCCGGGGATCAAAATCAGCAACAAATGCAGAATGAGCAAAGTGAGAGATTTGCCTTGACCGGGTGACACGTTCGTCGATGCTACCGATCATCTGCTGAGGCGGGTGCTGGCGCTGAATGTGTCGTGGCGCCTCCCTTGCCGAAGTGGCCTCCCCCTCAACAGCAGCTGGTGCCTCCCCGGGTACAAAAGGTACAGCTCAGGGTGGCGGATCCCGCGGCCCCCAGGGAGAAGACGTGTCGGGGCCGTGAGTCATCGTAGAAGCCGCTCCTTGCGGCAAAGCAGGTGTAGGGGGTGCTGGATCATCCATACCTTCAGCACCCTCGTCCTCGTCATCAAAAAGAGGCTCACCAACCTCATGATCACCTGCACGCTCAAAACGAGAAGAAGGACAAACCATGGTCTCGTAGATGGTGACATCTGATGTCTCCATGACTCGGTTAGTGTCAAGGTTAAGTACACGATAAGCTTGAGTGTGAGTGCCATAACCCAAAAACACACCGTCAGAAGAACGAGACTCAAACTTGTCCAAGTTGCCCTTTTTGAGTATAAAACAATGGCAACCAAAAACTCGAAAATAACTCACCTTGGGCAGTTTTCCAAAATGCAACTCATAAGAAGTCTTTTTCAAGAAAGCTCGGAGAAAAATGCGATTTGAAATGTAGCATGCAGTGCTCATAGCTTCGGCCCAATATCGCATAGGAGTCCTATGCTCATCGAGCATCGTCCTGGCCATCTCTACAAGGTCCGATTCTTCCTCTCAACAACACCATTCTGTGGTGGTGTGTAGGGGGAAGAAAACTGATGCTCTAAACCCAAAGAGTTCCAAAACTTCTCAAAATCCGAATTCTTGAATTCGGAACCATTATCACTCCTAATAGCTCGCATCGAGTTCAAAGGGAACTCATTCTGAAGATGTAAAATCAGATTGCGAGCAAAGGAGAAAGTCTTGGTCTTCTCAGCTAAAAAGAAGACCCACGAATATCTCAAAAAGTCATCAACAACAACAAGCACATAACACTTCCCACCAACCGAGCTCACCCGAGCCGGACCAACAAGGTCCATGTGCAAAAGCTCTCCAGGGTGCTTGGTCATGACCTGAGTCACTGGATGGTGGGGAGCGGCAACCATCTTCCCATGTCTACAATAATGGCAAACAAGATCCTTCTCCATGGATAACTTGGGCAATCCTCGGATTAGGCCAAGTGAACTAAGTCTTGCAAGCAAGTCGAAGCTCAAATGTCCAAGTCTCCTATGCCACTTCCAAAGATCAGAGGAGGAAGGTCCAGCCACAAGACAATGGGAAATGCCAAAAGACACCGAGAAATCCGCACGAAAGACTTTCCCAAAGGGCGAAATCACACAAACAAGATTGCCCTGAGGGTCCAAAATACGACTGAGATTCGGCTTGAAACGAATCTCATAGTCGTCATCAAAGAGTTGCGAAACAGAAAGAAGGTTAAAATGCAAGTTAGAAACAAGAGCAACATCGCACAACACAAAGTGCTCATTAACTCGCACCGACCCACAAGACAACACTTTACCTTTGCTATTGTCGCCGAAGGTGATAAACTCCTTCCCGGCGACCGGACTAAGACTGGAGAACCACTTGGCGTTTCCGGTCATGTGCCTCGAGCAACCGGAATCCACCAACCAAATGTTCTCCAATCGTTTTACCTACATCAATAAAAACACATAGGGTGAGCATACGGTCCAACACTGGGGTTAGTGAAATAAGGGGAATACCAGTGTTGGGCCGACTGCTCAAAAGAACGGTTAGCAGAAAAACCATTCCTAGCACGCCTACGGGGAAAGCGATCACCACGCTGAGGAAAACATGGTCCGCTGGGGAAGGAGCGCTCACCGCGACACTCAAAACGCGGTGGAGAAAAGCGCTCAACTACAAAGCCACCACCACGGGGTCCATAGCCTACAACTGCAGGCTCCCGCCGGGCACGTCCTCTCCGCTGCCTAGGCCTGGGAACATTCGGCACATGTACATCATGGAAAGGATGGTACATGTCCGGGTTGTTCATCTCCCTTGCACGGCGCACCTCTCTCTTGCGCCGAAAGCAGAACTCACTCAAGTGTCCATCTCTCCCACAATGCTCACAATGGTACCTCACCACTCTCAAAGGGGGTTGTTGGTACTCACGGTAGTGGGTGTGGATCACTTTGCCCTTCTGTGGCATAAGCTCCTCCTGGATGGGTGGCATGGTGTCAAGCTTGTTCTGGAGATGGTTTGGTTTAGGAGCCCATGATTGTTTCTTGGGTGGAGCTCTCAGAGGTTCAACAAAGACCCCATCCTTGGTGTTAGGCTTGAGAGGCTCTTTGGGTGGTATCTTGGTAAGCTTGGGAGTAGTGGTGGAGTTAGGCTTCTCACATGGGTTCATACCACTCGACTCTCCAATCTTGCCAAAAGATGACACATCAACACCCGGAGCAAAACCTACACCAGGACCTCCAGCAGCTCGCTTGAATTGGGAGATCATCATCCCGAGCTGTGGCTCACCACTAGACACCCATGACAAGATGGTCCGAAGGTATGTGTTTTCCTCCTCGGTTTGCATCTTGTCATGCTTCACGTTCGCAATCTCCATCTCCAAACCCTCACAAAGAACACACCTAGCCACACATGCGCTACCTGAGTTGGCCCCTTCAAGAGACACAATCTTGGCATTCTTCTCTGCCAACTCAGATTGCAAGACAGGACAAGTCTTGCACGCACCCAACAGCATGGGTCTAGCCCGGAGCTCATCCACCTCTCCAACCAACGCAGCATACTTACCTCTCAAAGTGAGAAGGTCAGTCATGTGCGTGGTGCACATCTCACACTCCTCCTCCTCAGTGACAACAACGGTGGACTTGACAGACTCAAGTTCCTTCACCGTATCCTCCCACTTCTGCCTAAACTCCTTGCGCTCTATAGCGGCACGCCTAAGCAACTTGTCTTGACTAAGGAGAGCGGCAGTAAGTTTCTCGACCTCAGCAGAAAGCTCATCGGGGGTCAGAGATACTAGGGAGGTGTCGTCATCGTCGTCGTCGTTCCGAGGAGTCTCCTCCAGCTCGCCGTCGACCTCCTTGCCGAGGGCCATGGTGCAGAAGTCATCGTCGTCGTCAAAGAAGCAGAGGCCATTGAGCTTGTCCTCGATCCTCTTCTTCTTCTCGGACTCGTCATCGCTTGAAGAAGCGGAGTCGTCATCCGAGTCGTCGACGTCGCTGAGCGTGGCAAAGAACGCACGCTGCTCAGCTTGGGCCTTCTCCAAGTACTTGGTCTTGATGTACTCCTTGTTGAAGCCGCCCTTCCGCTTGACATACTTCTCCTTGCGCTTGCCGGAGTCATACTTGTGCCCATGATCGCCCTTCCCAGATGAGTGCTTCTTCTTGGGACAGTTGGCGATGAAGTGGTTGGGGTCGCCGCACTCGTAGCATCCCGAGCGTCCTCCTTTGCGGCGACGGTTCAAGCGGTTGTTGTGGAACCGCGAGAACCGGTTGGCGAGCATAGCCAACTCGTCATCCCCCAAAGACTCCAGCTGCTCCTCTGTGACAGAAAAGAGAGAAGAGAGTGCAAAACCTCCAGAGGGGTTAGCAGAAGAGCCAGAAAGCAAAGCCATCGATGGGCCAGAAGGATTTTCATAAGAAGCCCTCGCCATGGCATCGATCTCACTGGACTTGAGCTTATTGAAGAGCTCGTCGCACGTGAGGGTCTCATAGTTAGGCGATTCGATGATCGCTTGAACCTTGGAATCCCACACCGACCGATCGAGAGTATGCAAAAGCTTGAGAGCCCTCTCATGATCGTCGAAAGGCAACAGCTCCTTGTTAGCCCTCATCCTGTTGACAATCACCTGAAAGCGAGCGAATAAACTTTCTATGCTCTCGCCAGGCATATGTCGAAAGTTCTCATACTCTCGCTTGAACAACTCGTAGAGACGGGTTTTGACTTGAGAGGTTCCCTCATGGAAACGCATGAGGGTAGCCCAAATCTCCCAAGCCGTAGCGAGGTGAGAAACGCGATCAAACTCACTCATGCTCAAGCATGAGAAAAGAGCATTACGGGCTTGGCTATTGGCATCGTGCTCATCGATCTGAAGCTGAGAGACACGAGTAGCCAAGACCACGTAATTGGCAGAGTTGCAAATATCCCAAATGGAAGCACCCAAACTCTGCAGATAGGCCGACATGCGTATCTTCCAATACGCATAGTTCGTCCCATCAGAGAACGGCGGTTTGCCCAAGCCGCGATCCATGTCGCCTTCTGTGGATCTGGAACCGGCTAAGGTGGAAGATCCTTAACCCGCTCCAATACCAATTGAAGGACCGAGAAAGCACTAGCAAGGCGACCAGAGGGGGGGGGGTGAATGGGAGCTCACAAAATTTCTCTCAAAACTTTGGCCAATTGTCCCAAAATCAACCCCAAGAAGCTACGACCGAAACCGTGATGCCCACGACCCCTGGAAGAGGGTGGATGATCCCTAGGATCACAGCGAGGCACCACAAAGCGATAGCAAACCAAATGGCAAAAGCACTGGAGCAAGTTCGTCCCTCAAAAACCAAGTCCCGAACGTAGATGGGCGGCTACGTCGAGAAATCCCTAAATACCTATGCTAACAAGTAGCAAAAATACCTAGAGAGGTTTCTTGGTCAACTCTAGGGCCAAACGAGAAGTCCGGAAACCAAGCGAAGAAGCCGGGAGAGCAAACGCACTAAAATGCAACCTTCAGGCAAGTCCCGGACTGTCCGCCCCTACTGCGGACTGTCCGCGACTTGGTGGTAGACTGTCCGCCGGCCGAATAAACCAAACAGCAATGTTGCTGAAAGTCCCCTGGTCGGCTCCAGGACTGTCCGCGAGTTAGACCGGCGGACTGTCCGCAGGTCACTCCGGACCAAAGTGCCCGAGCCGCCCAGCCAATGAACAGGCTGGAGCCCGACGCGTGGACTGTCCGCGCCTCCAACGGTGGACTGTCCGCGAGTGTCTAGAAAGGGCGATTTTGGTCGCCCTCAACTCAAATCTTCTCCAAATCGATCCAAACCAAAATCCCTTGATCCCAAACTTGGAGAGGATGATCACGAGGTAGTTAGGAGACTATCCTCAAGAAATCATCCGCTCAAATCAATTCAATCACCGGGAAATCGAAGGGAAAGATCAAGAACAGAAAAGCGCCACGAAAACGAAATCAACCCGATCTACTTGTTCGTGAGGAGTTAGATGAATTCCTTCGGTGGAAATAATCTCCTTTCAAAAACGAACAAGTTGATTCAAACGGATTTTGCAAAGACGCAGTAGGGAGGGAGATCGAGTGACGGAAAAATCACGGAGAAACGAAGAACGCGAAGAACAGGAACAAAACGCGAATCAACACATCGATCTGCAACCGTGTGGCTACCACACGCTACAACAGTGAGGTTACGGCCTCACTTCCTCAAAATCTCCAGTACATAGAGGTATGGTTCTCTGCGGATCTCAGCTAGCTACAGCAGGGGATTCGGAGAGCAGGAAACCCTAGAAGCAAAGAGCAAATGACTGAGATAGATGGGGAGGTGGGTGTCTCCCCCTACTTATCCTAATTCTAACTATTCCTAATTCCCACTCTACCCCTAACTACTTACAGAGCGAACCAGCTAAACCCTAAGGTTATTCTGGACCAACTCGATGGTAGGTGGATCTGACGGCCACGCCCGCAAAACTCGTAGCATTGCCTCGACGCAACCTCCTGATTGCCGCCACGTGCTCTGCTTGTCCTTTTCCCGGACGTCGCACCCCCGGTTTTGAGGCTCAAACCGGGAAACCAGCCTTCACGACCAACCCCCGGTTTTGAGGCCCAAACCGGGAAACCAGCCCACCAGCGTCTGAGTTTTGTGGTCCAAACTCAGCAAACCCGCAGCACCCAGGTTTTGAATCCCAAACCTGGAAACCGTCCTCAGCTCGAGTTTTGTGGCCAAACTCGAAAACCATCCGTGCCCAGGTTTTGAGGCCCAAACCTGGAAACCGTCCACCCCATGGTTTTTCTCTGGCTCTACCACCAAACCGAAGTTGTAGAGGGGATGCACCGCCCGTGCACCCCATCCACCGACACGTGTCCCCAGGTCCTCGACCCGAGCAACACCATGTCCCGCAAGTCTTCGCTTGTCGCTGTCCTAGGCTACCAGCCACCACAGCTGATCCTCAGGCCACCGGTCCCTCAGTCCAAGCCTCACGTCCGCCCTTCATCGCTCCCGGTCCGTCGGCACGACACGTCTCTACTTGACCTTCACCTTGCCCTCGATCACTGTCTCTGTGCTCGACACCTGCACAACACAAGCCAAAGAACCTGCGATCAAACCCGTTGACAATCACTCATCACTCGAGACTTGGCATACACCCATGTATCCGCAGTACTCCATCCACCAACGAAATGTCGGTGGATCGGAACTCTCCTCCCACACACCAGGCTGGACCGACCATCCACGTTCTGAATTCCGTCGATGATATCATCTAGTAGAGTGATCGGGAACGGCAGGCCCGGAACATCCTTAGTGAGAGGGAGTTCGTTCACACCCGCCACATCGACGACGACTTGCTAAGTCGCACTGGTATGGACAATGAGTTTCTCTATATTTTTCGAACCTTGGGATGGGAAGATGCATGGAAGGTTAATGAGGAGGGAATCCTTCCCCTCACAATGGAATTTCTGGCCACAATGCAAATATCTGCTAATCACATAAAATTTTGGCTTTTTAATGAAGAACATTCTTTAACATGGAAGCAGTTCAGCAAGAATTTAAACTTTGATGATTCATGCTTGCTGAGCTTGGAATCTGTCTGTACGGGATTCAATAGAAATTAATTTTGGAAAAGTATTGCTGGGAACAAAAACCCAGGCTTGCCCCGTACAAGTAATATCCACAACCCCACGCTTAGGTTTTTTCACAAATATATTAGTATCACACTCTTTCCAAGGCCTGACTTAAGACCAATTAAAAACCCCGAAACACTGCTGCTTTATGCTCTAGTAAACCACATAAAAGTATCACCCGCCAAAGCCATGGCGGACTACTGGTCTAAATTTGATCAACGCACTGGAAATATCGAAATGACATCATGGATAACTAGACTGGCTTTAAACATGGGTCTGCTGAACACCGCTATATACTCTTACATTCCTGGTGACCGAGACCTTTTGACCATGGAACATTTCTCGCAAGGACACCTCTTGCATGAGAACCAGGAGACCGGTGAGATTCGCATGATCTACCAAGATTATGTGAATAAAATCGCTCTTCCTGACATGTCACTTTTGTTCGTGAATGCACCAACGTTACTTTTGGCTCTGGAAACCAAGGCAGAACGAAACCTCAGGTTGGCTCGAGAGAACATCATGCAGGTTCCTAGGAGGATGACGCGAGCGCAGACCCGTGCAGCAGAAGAGGCAGCAAGAGCCGCAGCAGCGGCACAGGAGTTTGACCCTTTTCATGCAGAGCAGTATGGAGGAGCAGCACTCTATGGCTCCCACCATCCGCAGAGGGGATACGGCCATCAGGCGACCCTTCACTCATCCCAGTTGGGGAGTTCATCCCACTCTATGGGAGGATCCACCTGGTACACTGGCCGTGGTGATGAGTTCTTCCCTGGAGGAATCTCACCATAGGCCGCTCGCCATTCGTCCTTTCATCAGGACGAGTGGATGCGCGATAGGGGATATCTTCAGCACCAAATGGATGGACTCACCATGGATACTGCCGAAATCCGTCAGGACTTGAACGAAATGAACCAAAATTTCCAGGTATTCCGCCAGGAAACTGGTGGAGAACTAGGTAATATTTCTTCTCTCCTGCAGCAGAACCAGCAGAACTGGGACGAGATGTACCATTGTCAGGGATGGATGTAACCCAACCACGCGAACAGCCAGCTTGGGGGAGGACCCCCGTCAAAGAGGTAAGTATCACAGCCGTCTTTATTACTGTCAAATTTTTTTAATTTCAGTAATTTAAATTTGAGTTTTATCTTAGTTAATTTGTAGCTTAATTAAGTAAAATATATATATATATAATAATAAATAAATAGCAATAAATGAAACGCTCTCATCGTAAGTCTTTTTAATGAATAAAAATAATGTATGCCATGCTTTAGAGTTATCATGGGAGAACGTATGCTAGAACTAAACTTGAGACATGAGCATTAGACTAAGTAAAGGGGAAGTAAGTTTCTACTTTGACTTGAGCAAGTCAAGTTTGTGGAGTAGTTATTTTGAAAAAAAATGATGAATTTAAAAACTTGCTCTAAGTACTTCTGTGGCAAAGAAAGTCCTACCAAAGCCAAATAATTTTTACTCTTAGAGTAGGAGCTTCCACTTGCTGCATGTTAGTGTTGAGCTAGTTAGACCTTTGTTGATAGACATGGTAGAGAAACTTGTCATATTTTTAGACCAAGGAATTCACTTGCACCCACCTATATAGTGCTATTCTTACACTGAGAATACGCGCATAACATGCCTTTATTTCCATTCATTGTTAGAAATACTACATGGCAAAATATCATGCTCCATAATAAAATCTCAGGGACATGGCTATAGCATTTAAAAAAAGCAAGTGCTCTAAAAAAAGCAAGTGCTCTAGAAAGAAAAGAATATTCAAAAGAGCAAGTGCTCTCATTCATAGCCATGATCCCACAAATGAGATAAAAAGGAGAAATGCCATGAAAGTATTAGCCACAATAAATACCACACACTTGCACATTCCTGGTCTGAACCTATGACTTGTTGCTCCTTTGCTCCATTAGCCACAATATTTGAAGGACCGAGAATGCTACCAGAAAGCGACCAGAGGGGGGTGAATGGGAGCTTCAAAATTCCTTTCGGAAACTTGTTGCCACTGTCCCGTAAATCAACTCCAAAGGGAAACCCTAGAGCTTGCTAGTGTCCATGACCCTAGATGTAGGGTGGATGCTTCCAAGAAGCACAGCGGGACACTACACAACTCTAGAAACTCAACGCAAAAGACGGAAATCGAATCCGATCAACAATGAGCCAACCGCGAACGAAAACGCGCTGAGACAGCACTGACCGGACTCACCCTGCGTCCGGTCAACAAGCACCGGACGCGTCTGGTCAGGCAAAATCCAGTTTTGAACCTCTCTAAGTTGGACCGGACTCACCAGAGCCGAGCGTCCGGTCAGTACTCAAAGCGTCCGGTCACAAACGCCGAAACACGTGAACAGTGACTCCTGCGTGTCCGGTCAGACCCCGAGTGAAGCGTCCGGTCAGGTCTCCAAAATGGAACAGAGACTTGTTCAACGACCAGACTCACTCCCAGCGTCCGGTCAAGCCAAGCAGAGCGTCCGGTCACCACACAAAATACACAGTGCTCAGTTTCAACGACCGGACTCACTAGCCTAACGTCCGGTCAGTAAGCACCGAGCGTCCGGTCACCCCGCAGCAGCACTGTTCGTCCACTGATTCGACTCGAACTCTCCCAAAACGAAACCTCTAGGGTTCAAACTTGGAGAGATGAGTCACAAGGAGGATGGTGAGCTATCTCTAAGAGATCATGGCTCGAACCTATCTCCAAATCGATGAATCGAAGAATTTCGGGGGAAGGGAGAAAAACTTAACCCGAAACGAAAATCGACCGATCTCCTAGACCGTTAGGTTAGAGGTGAATTCCTTTGGTGGAAAGAAGTGCCTCACGATCTAGAACAACTTGGTTCAAACGGATTTGCAAAAGATGAACCGAGCAAAGAGATCAAGCGACGGGAAAACGTGGAGAAAAGGATTCTGCGAAGAACACGAACGAAACACGAATCACAACCACGAAATTGCAACCATGTGGCTACCACACGCTACAACAGTGAGGTTACGGCCTCACTTCCTCAAAATCTCATGAACACAGAGGTATTGTTCTCTTCTCTGTGGATCTCAGCTAGCTACAGCAGGGATGGGGGAGAGCAGGAAACCCTAGAAGCAAAGAGCAAATGACAGGATGACTAACTGAGATGAATGGGGAGGTGGGTGTCTCCCCCTATTTATCCTAATTCTAACCTATTCCTAATTCCCACTCTACACCTAACTACTTACAGAGCGAACCAGCTAAACCCTAAGGTTATTCTGGACCAACTCGGTGGTAGGTGTATCCGACGGCCACGCCCGCACAACTCGTAGAGTTGCCTCGACGCAACCTTCCGATTGCCACCACGTGCTGCCCTCGCTCTGCACCCCCGGTTTTGTGGCCCAAACCGGGAAACCAGCCTTTTCCAGCCAACCCCCAGTTTTGAGGCCCAAACCGGGAAACCAGCCCACCAGCTTCTGAGTTTTGAGGCCAAACTCAGCAAACCCTCAGCGCCCAGGTTTTGAGGCCCAAACCTGGAAACCGTCCTCAGCACGAGTTTTGTGGCCAAACTCGGAAACCATCCGCACCTAGATTTTGAGGCCCAAACCTGGAAACCGTCCACCCGATGGTTTTTCCCTGGCTCTACCACCAAACCGACGTCGTAGATGGGATGCACCTCCCGTGCACCCCGTCCACCGACACGTGTCCCCAAGTCCACGACTCAGGCAACACATGACCGCAAGTCTTCACTTGTAGCTGCCACAGGCTGCCAGCCACCACAGCTGATCCTCGGGCCTCTGGTCCCTCAGTCCAAGCCTCACGTCCGCCCTTCGCCACTCCCGGTCTATCGGCACGACACGTCTCTACTTGACCTTCACCTCGCCTTCGATCACTGCATCCGTGCTCGACACCTTCACAACACAAGCCAAAGAACATGCGCATCATCCCAGTTGACAATCACTCATCACTCAGAGACCCAGCATACACCCATGTATCCGCAATCTCCCCCTTGATGAGTGCATTGTCAACTAACAACACAAATCATAATAGAAAGAGAAGAAGGAGGAAGGAGAAGAGAGAACTCGACCAAATGACCCAAAAACATAGCAAAGCCGAAGAAGGTCAAGTGGAAAGAGCGAAAGAACTTGGTCCCCAAAGACATGGGCAACGGCTCGACGCAACCAAGCAAAGCAAAGCTAGCCCTCAAGAAGAGGTAGAACAGGCTCAACACCGCTAGCAAAACCCAGTCGAAAATATCGAAGCAAAATGCTAGTCCCTCAAGATAGAGGCACAGAGGCTCAACACAACTAGCAAAGAAAGCTCGATACCGACTGTTACCAAGAAGAGTTCGACATGAATTGAGAATCTGAAAGGCAAATGCTAGTCCCTCAAGAAAGAGGCTAAGGCTCAACGCAACTAGCAAACCGCTCCAAACCAATTGAAAATGTCAAAGACTCAACTAGAAACAAACTCCCCCTCGAATAGTGCAAACAACCAGGAAGACTCCCCCTTAGCTGAAATAGAGGGTAATGATTTGCAATTTCTCCCCCTTAGTTGAAAATGCACTTATCAAGAAATAAGGCTCCCCCCTCAGAAAATGCAACACAAAGTGCTAACACGCAGATTTCTCCTCTTTTAAAATGCAAATGCAAGTTAGGAGCTTTAGGAGTATACTCAAAAGAGTGCAAGGATGCGCTATAGAGTTCTGATCCGATGCACAGAAAGCTAGCAAAGGCTCAAGCTGATCACTAAGAATGAAATATGAACATGTGAGCAGTTTTATGCCGAAAAAGGTATTCACCATCAAAATAGCACAAGACATGTATGGACAGGAAATCAAATGTGCTAAGCATGTATACCAAGTGAACTACCCCTAGCACAGTTGAATCATCATGTTGATACCAATTTAGGCATTTACTTGTGATTTCAATTTTAATCGGAGTTGCAGCGGTGAAATTACACAAGTTCAGAAAACAGCATGTGACTGCGAGAGGTTGAATGCTTGTTATTGCCTAACTTTCCAACTGTGCGAAGCCTATGCATAAGCAATCAGAAGCTTAAAGCAACAGTTTCGGTCATACACTACATAGCTCAAGTTTAACCCAAAAGTGCAATGGGAAACAGTCTCGAAACTGTGAGGTGTTAACAAGCAAACCCATCTCGATCTTTCCAATTCACTTAACTTGGTTCAGATTTTAAACATAATATGACATACCAAGCAAGTGAATGACTCAACACTAGAGACATAGCAACCTAGCATATATGAAAAGCATATGTGACTTTGACACATCCTACACATGCTAGTTGCATATCTCAATGGTGAATATTTTCAAGTTTTAAGTTCATTATCAAATTCACCATTCCAAAAATAGCTCAGCTCATAGTATGTACTAGTGATCACTCATCACTCATCACTCATCACTCAGAGACCTGGCATACACCCATGTATCCGCAATATTAGGCATGGAAGGCTACCAATTCCATGGTGATGAAAATAATATGGGCATACACAACAAAAACACAGAGTTTCCAAGATTCAAGTCCATGCTTGCTCGAGGACGAGCAAGAGGTAAGCTTGGGGGAGCTTGTTGATGCTCACTAAGTGTTATATTCTTAGCATCAACAAGGTCACATAACACAACACAAGGACCTAAAATCAACCAAAAACCTTTTATAAACTAAGGATTTCCACTTGTCCTTGAGTTTTATTTGAATGTATGTAATTGCAGGGTTTGTGAGCAAAATGACCAAGAGGACCCACCAGGAAGCAAGCCCACTCACCTGGGCTCACATTGGGCCAAGGTGGGGTGGCGCCCACCACACCTAGCAGGCGGCCGCCAGGAGAGTGAGGCCCAAACTCCTCCCCTGCCACGTCACTGATCCAGGGGAGGCGTGCCACATTCATTTGCCGCCATTGATCACTTAGGTCGGTGCATCCAAGGGCAAAGAAGAGATGTCACGTGGATCATGATCTAATTGCCCATGTGACGGTTATTTGTACATGCAACCGACGTTGGAACCGCCTTGGAGGAGTCCCTGGAGACTGTAGTATCAATGACGGTGCATCCAAGGGCCAGGGGGGTGGCAGCCGCCACCTAGGGCTGGCGCCCGCCACCTCACTCACCCCCCTGACCTAACCCTAGGTGTATAAGTACCCCGCCTAGGTCCCTTAGGATATAAATAGGACCCCCCGAGCTCATTTGTACTCAGACCTCACCTCATTAGTCCCACTCTCTTGTAAGCGAAGCTCTGGTGAAGTAACACTCTAGTTGAGAGACTTAGAGTGAGAGCAAGAGTGTAGAAGAGAAGAGCTAGAGTTGTAATAGAGGATTTTTCAGAGTCTCAAGTATAATTCCAAGTCTTTCTTCATTTATCTTAGTGTTCTTCTACTTTCAGCATTTACTTTAAGTTCTTTACTTATTGTTCTTGTTGAGTGCTTTCGATCATAGATAACTTAGTATTTAGTTTGTATCTAGTTTGGGTTCTTCGCTGAGTAATCAGTGCTCTAGTTTTGGACGCAAGAGTATAGTAGTATATATTAGTGTAAGCGCGGTGCTTAGACTAATTATACCTTAGTTTGTGGCTAGCCCCCCGGATAGCTGTGGAAGCAAACAGGTGGTGACAGCCCTAGGAGCCTTGAATACCTCCACGTAGTTGGGTTAGTTTTTAAATCATAAACCTGGTTGTGCACGTCTGAGGTAAATAGTCCAGAGGGTGTGTACGGTTCGACGAACTAGATAAAATCTTTATTGCTAAGTTAGCTGTCTTCGTAAGTGTGTAGGAAAACATTAATCTGTTCATCGGCCAGACCCCGCCGATTTAGTTTAGTAGTAGTTAGTGTTTCTTTCTTTTTATTTTAGTAGTAGTAGAAATCAACCCCCATTCATACATTTCGATCAACCTTGCTAGAATCACTAGTTGTTCATAGCAGTCCTAGTGTTAGTTCTGCCATAGTAGCTTCCCTGTGGAAATAAATACGATACTCGGTTACTCCCGGGTGAAGTGCTACAATTGACATATTCTGTGACTTACTTTAAGAAGTACCAACAAGCCTTTCTGGCACCGTTGCCGGGGATAGATTCCATAGTAAACTCCTAGTAACGGCGTTAGCAAGTGTCAACAATCACCTGAAAGCGAGCGAATAGACTTTCTATGTTCTCGCCAGGCATGTGTCGAAAGTTCTCATACTCTTGCTTGTCTGACTCGTAGAGACGGGTTTTGACTTGAGTGGTTCCATCATGAAAACACATGAGGGTAGCCCAAATCTCCCGAGTTGTAGCGAGGTGAGAAACGCGATCAAACTCAGACATGCTCAAACAGGAGAAAAGAGCATTATGGGCTCAGCTATTGGCATCGTCCTCATCAATCTGATGCTAAGTCACACGAGCAGCCAAGACCACGTAATCTGCAGAGTTGCAAATATCCCAAATAGAAGCACCCATACTCTGGAGATCGGCTGACATGCGTATCTTCCAATACGCATAGTTTGTCCCATCGAAAAACGATGGTTTGCCCACGCCGCGATCCATGTCGCCTTCTGTGGATCTGGAACCGGCTAAGGTGGAAGATCCTTAACCCCCTCTGATACCAATTGAAGGATCGAAAGTGCTACAAAAAGGCAACCAGAGGGGGGGGGGGGTGAATGGGAGCTTTAAATTTCTTTTCAGAAACTTATCGCCACTGTCCCAAGAATCAACCCTAAGGAGCAAGCCGATAGTTTGATAGTGTCCAAGACCCTAGATGTAGGGTGGATGCTTCCAAGAAGCACAGCGGGACACAACACAACTCTAGAAACCCAACGCAAAAGCCAGAAACCAAAACCGACAACAGACGAACGAAACGCGGATGAAAGCGTGCGAAACAGCACTGACCGGACTCACTACTGCGTCCGGTCAACAGTGATCGGATGCGTCCGGTCCGACAAAAACTGTTCTGGACCCTTACTGTGTTGGACCGGACTCACAGTGAAGAAGCATCCGGTCACAACACCTGTGCATCCGGTCTACACAGAAGAAGCAATGAACAGTGCTCCCTGTGCGTCCGGTCACACGAGGCCCTAGCAGCCGGTCAACTCAGGAAAAACTGAACAACTGAACCTTCAACGACTGAACTCACTCTCGAGCGTCCGGTTAGCCCGACTCCATAGTCCGGTCACCCCGACGTAGTGCAGTTCATCCACCGATTTGACTCGATCTCACCCAAAATGAATCCTCTAAGGATCAAACATGGTGAGAGGAGTCACAAGGAAGATAGTGAGCTACTCCTAGGAGATCATGGCTCAAACCTATCTCCAAATTGGTGAATCGAGAAGGTTCGTGGGAAGAGAGTTGAAAAGTCGATCCAAAATGAAAACCAATCGATCTAATTGCTCGTGAGCTTTGGGTTGAATTCCTTCGGTGGAAATGATTCCCTCACAGTAAAGAACAAGTAGCAACAAACGGAATCAGAAACGAACAACTGTAGAGAGAGATCGATCGACGGGAAAAATGTGGAGAAAAAGTGAACGCGAAGAAGAACTCAAGAACACGAATCACCACCACGATTTCCAGCCAAAAATCGTCCCCACGAGGAGACAACGGGAATCCGGTCCCGTTTCCGCAAAATCCAAATACACAGAGGTATGATTTACCGTCTCTATGGATCTCAGTAGCTACAGCAGGGATGTGGGAAGCAGGAAACCCTAGAATGAAAATAGCAATAGATGAGATAGTCTGGAGGGAGGGGTGGCCTCTCCTTATATAGCCTAATACAATTATTCTCCTAACCAACTTGAGGTTGATGTTGATCCGACGGCCACGCCCGCACATTAGGTAACTTCACCTTGACGCGACCTCATCGGATGCCGCCACGTGCCGCCACTGTGTCGCTCGTCCTTTTCACGGACCTCCCCCCGGTTTTGAGGCCGAAACCGGGAAACCCGGGCCATCCCCCGATTTTGAGGCCGACACCGGGAAACCTGTCGTCCGTCGCCTGAGTTTTGTGGCCCAAACTCAGAAACCCGCCAGCACCTAGGTTTTGAGGCCCAAACCTAGAAACCGTCCTCAGCCCGAGTTTTGTGGCCCAAACTCGGAAACCGGCAGCACCCAGGTTTTGAGGCCCAAACATGGAAACCGTCCACTCTGTGGTTTTTCTGTGGCTCAACCACCAAACCGACGCTTTAGAGGGATGCACCGCCCGTGCACCCCGTCCACCCGCAAGTCTTCACTTGTCACTGTCCCCGGCTGTCAGCCACCACGGCCGAACCTCAGGCCACCGGTCCATCAGTCCAAGCCTCACGTCCGCTCCGGGTCCATCGGCACGACACGTCTCTACATGACCTTCACCTTGCCTTCGATCACCGTCTCTGTGCTCGACACCTGCACAACACAAGCCAAAGAACATGCGCATCATACCAGTTGGCAATCACTCATCATCTCAAGACCCAGCATACACCCATGTATCCGCACATTTTTGCATTTATATCCTCTAAGGCTTTATCTTTGAAAACAAGCTTCCTAATAATAGTGTCATTAACTCTAGCCTGCTCTATGATTATATCTTTTAAAGGCATTTGCTTAAAATGGAAAGAATTGAAATTGTGTGAGTTATTATGAAGCTTTATCTTTTGACTATGTTCAAGATTGGTAGTCACCCTTTGTATATTGATATTATATCCTATTTCTTTGATAAGAGGAACTCCATGTTAAATTGATGTTTAATTCAACTTATGGTAAATAGCTAGTCAAAACAAGTTCGCTTGCTGAGATGTTTCGTCTCACTCTTGCTTTACTCAATCAAGGTACATGATGCTTGCTTGGAAGGGAAGGGGATTAGTTGCACGTCACACACTCCTTTTAGGGACATCATGTTTAATTAAATAATAATTTGGTTATGTTCATTTGGCTCGAGAATGAATGTTCAAAGTGTGGTTGTTAACTTTCTCGTTGGAATATCTCATATTTGTGTTAGGACATTCGTTAATGCCAGTTTAGTTCTTCAAGTTATATTTATATTGCTTCTATGTTTCTTTTAAATACAAAGGAGGTGCTGCCAAATTTTTTATTGGGTTATGTATGGCCAAGGTCGGTAATGTTTAGTGGCATCTCGGAGTGTGTGTAGAATCTGGGGTGTTACAGTTGGTACCAAAGCAGGTTTTAGATTCTCGGAAAAATAGGATTAATTTGACACACTTGCACTTTTAGGATGGGTAATTAATCTTTTATCCATTCTTGATTGTCATGTTGATCTGTTAGATATATTTTGTTTCCATTGAATTTTGCGTTGGCATCGTTTTGCTTCTTTTAATGAGGTTATTGTTTGTTTACCTTGGTGGCTACAACTATGTCGCCAAAAGGATGACGGGGTTGACCAGCGACTAATCATTCTACGGATAATAATCCACCTTCTCATCTAGCAATGATCGCAGCCACGATTCAAGTGATGCAGCAAGAGTTGGAGACTTTGAGGCAAGCTGCCATTGATGGCGCTGCTACCGCTGGTGCTGCTACTAGCACCGTTCCTGCTATGTAGTCCTCAGAATGCACTTCCGGTTAGTGGTGTTTTGAAGGACCGGATTAGCGACCAGAGGGGGGGTGAATGGGAGCCTCAAATTCAACTCGTGAATAGTACGGCCCTTGTCCCAGAAAGTCACCCCAAAAGCGAAGACTCGAAACGACCGAAGGGTTCACGACCTACGAGTAGGTGGATACCCTAGGAGATGTCCTTGTGGTACAGCGGAACCTCCGGAGAAACCCCAAAATCAACTGCCAAACCCACGAAACAACACTGCACAATCAGTAGTTTCGCGGACTGTCCGGGGTCAGGGTCCCGGACTGTCCGCTGAATGCCGGACTGTCTGACACTCGGAGTCCGGACTGTCCGCCGGCAAAAACGCAGAAACCAAACAGTGCTGCAAGTCTGCTGGACAGGTCTCGGACTGTCCGCGGGTTTGTACCGCAGACTGTCCGCCGTTCACTCGACAGTGAACAGTCAGGGGTCTGCGCCTGACGGACCCTGAAGAATCCCGATCCGCGGACAGTCCGCCGATAGAGGCGCGGACTGTCCGCCACCACCCAGAAAGCACAAACTTGCTCGAGTTCAAACACAAATCCAAATCGATCTCAACCAAATCGAGAAGAACTTCGATCAAACTCCTGTCAGGTGATCCTCTATGTATTGGGGTGCTAATCCTAAGAAATCATCGCACAAACCAAGTCAATCAAGAGAGATTCATGGATCACCGAAAAAAGGGGAAAGAACGAAGAACGAACGCGAAATCAACCCGATCTATGGATTCGTGAGGTTAGGAGAGAAATCCTTTGGTAGAAAGAAGGGGCTCACGACCAAGAACAAATTGATTCAAGTGGAATCAAAAGTCATCTCGCGGAGAGTGAGAACGAGGCAAATCTCCGAGAGATGAAAAACCAAAACATGAAGAACACAGAACACGATTCGATTTCAGCCGAAATTCCTCCACACGAGGAGACAACGAGAATACGGTCTTGTTTCCTCAAAAGATCCAAATACACAGAGGTATGATTTATGTCTCTGCGGATCGCTTGCAGCGAGGTATGACTAGAACCTAAGCAGAGGGCTAGAGAGAGAGAGCTCAGGAACAAATGACTGCAAGGATAGGGAGAGAGAGGAGGGGTGCCTCTCTTATTTATAGCCTAAAACAATAATCCCCTTTCTACCCCTTGATACAAGAGCGAAGTGGCCAACCCTAGGGTATCCCGGTCCAACTCTGCTGATGGTTGATCTGACGGCCACACGCCTTCCTCACCCTTAGCTTCGTCTCGACCCAAGCCTCAGGATGCCGCAACGTGCCGCCCAGTCAACCGCCGCGCCTACCTCGTGGATAGCCTCGCCTCCGCGCCAGCCTCTCCACGCCACCACGCGTCGACCGTCCTTTTTGCGGACCCCCCCGGTTTTGAGGCCGAAACCGGGAAACCTGGGCCTTCCCCCAGTTTTGAGGCTGAAACCGGGAAACCTGTCCTCAGGCTGAGTTTTGTGGCCCAAACTCAGAAACCCGCGCACCCAGGTTTTGAGGCCCAAACCTGGAAACCGTCCACGCCGAGTTTTGAGGCCCAAACTCGGCAACCGGCCACCCCGAGTTTTGAGGCCCAAACTCGGAAACCGTCGAGGGTAGCTTTTCGAGGCTCAGCCACCGAACCCGTGCCGTAGATGGGATGTGGTTCGCACACTCCGAGTTCCAGCACCGATGCCGGAGCATGTCCAGCCTCCACGCGGGGCACAGTGCATTCGCCATCCCTCTCGGCCTCCCGCCAAGTGTCACCACACCATCACCTTCTGCCTGACTTGGCCGATGCCCCACACATCCCCATGTGCTCTTGCTTGTCAACGCCACATTGTTGGTAGTTCTTAGCTACACCTAGGATAGGGTAACTAAAGTAGCTATCTACTAATGCCAAGCGGGGTTGTCAATCCCGACACTAGTAGGAGCTAGCTACCGAGAATGCAATCTACCAGGACGAGATTCTGCAAGCGCACAGAACTATCGTAGTAGCACTTCGCCTGGGAGTACCAGGTGTCAATTTATTTGATCCCAAGGGAAGGCTAGGGTGGTGTATGAGTTGAGTCAAGTAGGGGATGAGAGTCGAAGAAAAGAGAAAAGGGAGAAGGGGAGAAGAGAGGAGATGAAAGGCTAGAAAGAATATATGGGTGGATAGGTAAGGATGAAATGGATGGCTAAGGTAAGGTGGATAACTAGATAGATAGATAGTTCAAGGGAAATATGATAACTAAGGATAACTAACTAATAACTAATCCTAGATAACTACAAAGCAAGATAACTATGAAGCGAGATAGTTACGAAGCAAGGCAGGCAAAAGACAATAAAGCAACTAAGTCAAGTATAGTTTTATTCCTATCTTGTCAAGTATCGAGGCGTACTAGCCTTTACCAATTACATAGGTTGAACGCTAGCACAACGAGCCTTACTGTTAAACTGGGCCAACTACGTGGTGGAATTCAAGGCGCACAGGGCTGTCACCACCTTCTTGCTACCACAGCTATCCGGGTGTCCAGCCGTATCTGAAGGTAAGTCTATAACTAAGCACCACACTTAACTATATTCTAACTATCTCTACCCTAGATTTGAATAGAGACACCCTTGCGGACGTAAAAGCAAACACTTGACTTAATAAGATAAACACTAAACTAACTAAGCAACCAATTGGCAAAGATCAAACACTAAGCTCACTAGAGATTAACTACTATGGCTAAGAGAATTGAACTATAGGATAGCTAGGCACTCAAGCAATCAATCAAGTATACCACTCAATACTGATAAGTAGAATAAAGTAATATTGAAATGATGAACTAGAATATATTAAGTGTTTGAGTAACAAGAGCAAAAACCTGAAGTGGAGATGAAGGAAGACTCTTCCCAGCTCCAGGACCGATCACTCGCACGCTTCTACTCTTGAGCTAACCCTTGAGCAGCGCTACCACGAGGGCGAAGATGCCTTGCTCTACTAGCTACCTACTTGCCTAAGCTCTCTAAGCTTCTAACCTAACTCTCACTTGCTTCTCTTGCTTTGCTTCTCTTGGAAGTGTGGGATATGAGGGATATATATGAAGGGGTGCCTCCAGGGGGGTATTTATAGCCCAAATGAGTGAGGGGGGTTCTTATAGTGGGCAGCCAACCGACCTAGGGTTAGGTCAGGTGGCGGGCGCCACCCCCTACTGGCGGCCGCCAGCTCCCTGGCCGTTGGATGAACCGCCTCTGCTTCAACGGCATGCAGGTGGTTGTCCAAGGCGGTTTGGAGGTCGGTTGCATGTCCTAGCAACCGACATTCAGCCTTGATTCACGCCACTCCTCCCTGAGCCGTCCGAAGCCACTGACCTAGTGACCAAGGGCCAGGATTTGGCCTTGGGGAGGTCACACGGATCGGTGACATGGCAGGTGGTGGCACTTGGGCCAACCCAAGTGGCGGGCGCCACTTAGAGGTGGCGGGCGCCACCTAGGGGTGGCGGGCGCCACCCCACTTAGGCCCATTTGGGCCCTGCTGAGTGGGCTTGGCTCCTGGTGGGTCCAAATGTCCAAATTTGGTTCAAATCCTGCATTCAAATAGAATTCTATGGACATGTGGAATTATGTTAGTTGGAAACCTATTTGACTACATTTCATGCCTTTTTGGTGGACTTTAGGGTCAAATGTTGATGGTAAAACAGGTGTTTAAGGACCATCAACAAGCTCCCCCAAGCTAACCTGTTGCTCGTCCTCGAGCAACAATGCGGTTTAAGCATTGAGCATGAAATGGATAGCAACTTAAGATGTCTGCAAGTGCATATTGTATAGTGAGAAATAACTTAGCATATATCATTAATCATAGCAATGTGGGGCTTATAGCTTTTCACTTCAAACATGCAAGAGTGAAATAAAGCAGTAGATAGGAAACTTTTATCTTGCTTAGGTTTGACTAGGATTCTGTCTGGAGGTTTTTCAAGGTTTTCCAAAGATAACAACTTGCTTAAGTCCTCCAAGATTCACTGAATCACTCAATGGTGTTTAAATCCTCACTTAGGCCAAAATGTAGCCTCTCCTATTGCCTGATGTGGAGTTATAGGTAGGCTAAGAACCATGAGCAAATTGCCTGATGTTTATTGCTAAGCTAGACACTCAGATCATAAGGAGCAGCAAATCATAAAGATTGATCAAGATGTGCATGTGTGGTTATGTGGAAGTGTATAGAGAAATATTTCATAATCCTTCCTAGTTAATTTCTGGGGTCTAGAGCTAATGATAATTCTCTCTCTCTCTTTTTTTGGATACATAGTGAGTAGACAAAAGATGTGTCCTCACATTTTCTTAGGACATAGTCCTCTCTTGAGCTACTTTCCTCACTTTTTCTCTCTCTTTTTTTTCACAGGACATAGTCCTTTCTTGAGCTATTTTGCTCATTTTTCTCTCTCTCTTTTAGCTCTAGATTTCCCTAGACATCTATAGGAATGGATTTTTGAAATGAGTAGCGAAAGGGAGAGAAATACTTATTCCCAATGTAGGAATAGCATAAGGCTAGCAATGGGATGTTTGACAGTGTATTGCATATCTCCGGTGTAGAGAATAAGCAATTTATTTGGTGGTTGCAAACTTCCAAAGTGGAAAGTAGGCAAATTATGGTGGGTGTACGTGAATCTTGAATCAAAAGATATGATAAGCTTCTCAACTAAGATCTATGAGGTCTAACAAAGCTCAACACAAACAAAGCTCTTTGTGGTTTTGACTAATGACTAACAAATATTTGGCTGGTGGTGGGATGGGATAAAAATCTAGGAGGAACTTTTAGCAAGGTTTTCATAATTTTCAAAAGAAATCCTCCAGATTAGGACCTAATTTTACCTTAACAAGTTTAAAGAATTACTCCATTTCTTACTAACTTTACCCACTAAGCATGATTTCAGTTAAAGCATGTGCAACCCACATAAGCTACAACTTAGATAAGACCAGTTATTCAAACCATAACAATAGCATTTGCATGACATATTTCAAATCTTATTCAGGTTTCAACTTGTTTAAGCAGATTTTATCAATTTTATTCATGGAGTTGTTATTTAGGCAAGCATGTGACATTCAAAAGATATAGAATTCAAGAACTGACTGTAAAGTGTAGGCTTGAGACATACCTTATCGGAGCGGGAGTCTCCCCCAAGCTGGCTTCTTGCTTGGTGAAAGATCTTCTTCGTCTCGGTCGGAGCTCTTGTTCTCATTTTATTAAAAGGGAAACTATCTAATGTTGTGAAAAGGGAAACTATCCTATTTTGATATTTTATTGTTCTAACTAAGTTAACATATACCTATGCATAAAACTAATGATAACTGATTTTTTTTAGTTACATGCATGACATATGTTATTTATTCGAAAAGGGAAAATTGAAGGGAAATTAAAAATTAAAACCATACCTTAGGTCCATGGAGTTTCATCCTTATCGGGTGGATCTTCTTTCTTGGACACTTCTTCTCTTAGTACTCCATCTGGTTCTTCTTCTTTTGGCACCTCTCCCTTGTTATGTGAATCGCACAACTCAGGAGGTGGTTCTTTCTTTCTGTTCCACCTTGTTCTTGGGCGCCTCTTCTTGGTACGAACGGGTTCTGCTACCTGCATGTTAGCGGCATATGCGGGACCACGGGAGAAGGAGAATATTTCCTTCCTCCCTCCTAATGTCATTTGAATTTTACCACTTCCCACATATATGCAAGCATTAACAGTGTTCAAGAAGGGTCTACCTAAGATTAGAGGCACATCTTTCCTATTTCCCATATCTAGTATTATGAAATCAGTAGGAACATATGAACCTCTAATATGAACAGGTAAATCATTGACTATTCCTTCTACATAGCAAGTGGATTGATCAGCTAGCACAACATAGGCAGATGTGGATGACATGAGTGGAAAGAATGAGTTTTCATAGAAATCTTTAGATAAAATGGTCACACTCGATCCTCAATCAAACATGTCATTTTTAAAGACTTCACCAAAGACTGAGCATCTAATTATGGGACTACCAGGATCACCCTTTTTAACAGTCATGGTTTGATCTTCATAATAGTTAAAATATTTTATTTCAACCATATTTGCAGTTTCAATGTCAGGTTTAGCAGGAATTTTGCCAGTTTCAAAAGATGGTATGATAGCAGCAAGTTGAGCTAATTGGGTTTCTAACATCTTATTAAAGCTAAGTTGATTTTTCAGAGCAGATGAGAAATCTTCCAATTTAGCATTTATATTCTCAATAGTTTTATCATTCGCCATTAATCTGTCTTTCAAGAAATCATTAGTTTTACCTTGTGAGTAAACTAATTTTTTCAAGAATGAGAAATTATCAGAATTATGAAAATTAGAGCGAGGGAATGAATTGTTACCTTGAGAATTGGAGTGCTGATTCCATCCTTGATTCTGTTGACGGAAACCGTTGTTGTTGTTGATGAAGTTCAAATCTTCATGTAGTTCGGGGCAGTGGCTCCCAGAATGTCCGGTTTCTCCACAGACTTCACAAGTCATGTAGGATTCCAGAGATTGGACACTCTCTTGTTGGTTCATCTTCTCACAGCTGTCCAGCTTCTTTGCCAGCAGGTCCATCTTGGCCACGATCATGTCGGCCTCCTTAAGGGAATGTATACCTCGCTTGCGGGGTTGTAGTCTTTCGTCATTCCATCCTTGGTTTGACACCATCTTCTTTATGAGAGCCTTAGCATCTGCAACATTCAGACAAAAAATGCACCGCCGGCGGCGGCATCCAAATGGCTTCTAGAGAGTGGGGTTAGGCCATGGTAGAAGTTCTGGATCAATAGCCAGTCCTCCATACCATGGTGCGGACAAGCAGCGACATACTCTTGTAACCTCTCCCAAGCCTGGGGAATAGATTCCTCGGCTTGTTGCGTAAAGCTGGAGATTTTGTTACGCAGAGCATTCATCTTGCCCATAGGAAAGAATTTGGCAAGAAAAGCATTGGAACATTTGTCCCATGTGTCTACAGCGTTGCGATCGGTATAGAACCATTGCTTCGCTTTTCCTAGCAAAGAGAAAGGAAAGAGACGAAGACGGATGGCTTCTTGGGTTATCCCCTTAATGGTGAAGGTGCCGCAAATCTCCAAGAATTGTTGGAGGTGAGCATTGGCATCCTCATGGGCTTTGCCACAGAACGGGCTAGCTTGGACCATCGTGATCAGAGCTGGTTTGAACTCAAAATTGAGGTTGGCATCGATCACGTCTGCTCCTATCGCTACATTAGCGGCAGAAGGAGCAGAAAATTCACAAATGGTGTTGTTGGCCATCGTGAAGATAGAACGAGATAAGAAAGAAAGAAGTTGAAGAAGATGAAGGGAAAAGATAAGAAGAACTAAAGAAAGAAAGAATGGGGTAAGATGGGATTCGCTAAGCGGGAGCTTAAGCGAAGATAAATTCGACACGGACTCAACCGAAACACCGATTGCCTTCCCCGACAACGGCGCCAGAAATGCTTGTTGGTAGTTCTTAGCTACACCTAGGATAGGGTAACTAAAGTAGCTATCTACTAATGCCAAGCGGGGTTGTCAATCCCGACACTAGTAGGAGCTAGCTAGCGAGAATGCAATCTACGAGGAGGAGATTCTGCAAGCGCACAGAACTATCCTAGTAGCACTTCGCCTGGGAGTACCAGGTGTTGATTTATTTGATCCCAAGGGAAGGCTAGGGTGGTGTATGAGTTGAGTCAAGGAGGGGATGAGAGTCGAAGAAAAGAGAAAAGAGAGAAGGGGAGAAGAGAGGAGATGAAAGGCTAGAAAGAATATATGGGTGGATAGGTAAGGATGAAATGGATGGCTAAGGTAAGGTGGATAACTAGATAGATAGATAGTTGAAGGGAAATATGATAACTAAGGATAACTAACTAATAACTAATCCTAGATAACTACAAAGCAAGATAACTACGAAGCGAGATAGTTACGAAGCAAGGCAGGCAAAAGACAATAAAGCAGCTAAGTCAAGTATAGTTTTATTCCTATCTTGTCAAGTGTCGAGGCGTACTAGCCTTTACCACTTACTTAGGTTGAACGCTAGCACAACAAGCCTTACTGTTAAACTGGGCCAACTACGTGGTGGAATTCAAGGCGCACAGGGCTATCACCACCTGCTTGCTACCACAGCTATTCGGGGGTCCAACCGTATCTGAAGGTAAGTCTATAACTAAGCACCACGCTTAACTATATTCTAACTATCTCTACCCTAGCTTTGAATAGAGACACCCTTGCGGACGTCAGAGCAAACACTTGACTTAATAAGATAAACACTAAACTAACTAAGCAACCTATTGGCAAAGATCAAACACTAAGCTCACTAGAGATTAACTACTATGGCTAAGTGAATTGAACTGTAGGATAGCTAGGCACTCAAGCAATCAATCAAGTATACCACTCAATACTGATAAGTAGAATAAAGTAATACTTGAAATGATAAACTAGAATATAGTAAGTGCTTGAGTAAGAAGAGCAAAAACCTGAACTGGAGATGAAGGAAGACTCTTCCCAGCTCCAGGATCGATCACTCGCATGCCTCTACTCTTGAGCTAACCCTTGAGCAGCGCTATCGCGAGGGCGAAGATGCCTTGCTCCACTAGCTACCTACTTGCCTAAGCTCTCTAAGCTTCTAACCTAACTCTCACTTGCTTCTCTTGCTTTGCTTCTCTTGGAAGTGTGAGATATGAGGGATATATATGAAGAGGTGCCTCCAGCGGGGCATTTATAGCCCAAATGAGTTAGGGGGGTTCTTATAGTGGGTAGCCAACCGACCTAGGGTTAGGTCAGGTGGTGGGCGCCACCCCCTACTGGCGGCCGCCAGCTCCCTGGCCGTTGGATGAATCGCCTCTGCTTCAACGGCATCCAGGTGGTTGTCCAAGGCGGTTTGGAGGTCGGTTGCATGTCCTAGCAACTGACATTCAGCCTTGATCCACGCCACTCCTCCCTGAGCCGTCCGATGCCACTGACCTAGTGACCAAGGGCCAGAATTTGGCCTTGGGGAGGTCACACGGATCGGTGACATGGCAGGTGGTGGCACTTGGGCCAACCCAAGTGGCGGGTGCCACTTAGAGGTGGCGGGCGCCACCTAGGGGTGGCGGGCTCCACCCCCGTTAGGCCCATTTGGGCCCTGCTGAGTGGGATTGGCTCCTGGTGGGTCCAAATGTCCAAATTTGGTTCAAATCCTGCATTCAAAAAGAATTCTATGGACATGTGGAATTCGGTTAGTTTGAAACCTATTTGACTACATTTCATGCCTTTTTGGTGGACTTTAGGGTCAAATGTTGATGGTAAAACAGGTGTTTAAGGACCGTCAACACACATGCCAGCTACCACAGCTGGTCCTCAGGTCTCCCGGTCCGTCGGTCCAAGCTCCATGTCCGCCCTTCACCGCTCCCAGTTCGTTGGCACGGCACATCCCTACTTGACCTTCACCTCACCTTCGACCACTGCCCGAGCTCCGCACCTGCACATCAACACAGCCAAGAGACATGTTGCCCGTTGATCGATCACTCATCACTCTGGAAGGGAACCACAAGGGCACATATCAACCTTGTGTTCTGAATCTCCCCCTTGATGAGTGCATCATCAACTCATAGTAACCGTAACCAAAATAAAGAGAAAGCAGAATTAGAAAGAAGGAGAAGAGCTCACTCGAGATGTCCAAAAAGCCAAAGAAAAAAAAGGCCAGAGAAGCACAAATCGAGATGAGCGAAGCTTGGTCCCCAAAGACATGGGCAACGGTTCGACACAACCAAGCAAGAGATCGGAGCAACAACTCATCAAGGAGCTAAACTCGATCAAAACAGAGCACAAGACTTGGTTCCCAAAGACATGGGCAACAGCTCGACGCAACCAAGTCAGAAACAAGCTAGTCCTCAAGAAGAGGCAGAAAGGGCTCAACACCACTAGCTGAAAGCTCGACACCAAGCGAAGACTGCATAAGAAGCAACTACAGTTAGTCCATCAAGACAGAGGCACAGAGGCTCGACACAACTAGCTGAAACGATCGATATCAAGTAAGAAACCGACTCGAAACAGGCAGAAAAACTCCCCCTCACTCAAAGAACTCCCCCTCAGCAAATGAAGCATAAATTGCAAATTGACACCACCAGAAACATTCTCCCCCTTGGGGGCAAATTGCAATCAAAAGAGAGGGGTAAAATACTCAAGTAAGGAAGACGGAGCTAGGTCATGCCTATCGGAGTCAAGCAAATGCACATGAGTTAAAAGTGCAAGTTAGCAGCTTCAGGTATATACTCGAAAGAGTGAAAGAATGCTCTAAGGAGTGCTGATCTGACTACTAAGCAACATGTAAAAGTGCTAGGAAAGGCTCAAACTGATCACCGAATACAGAATATGAATGCAGAAGCTTAGTGAATAGTTTTAAGCCATTCAGAAAAGGGTTTCACCATCAAAATAGCACTGAACATGTATAGATACGAAGTCAAACAAGTGCTAAACATGTATACAAGGTGAACTACCCCTAGCAAAGTTCAATCATCATGCTATAGAGTGAAGCATAGACTTGTGTTTTCAGATTTTATCAGAGAAATATGCAGCGGTTATTACACAAGTTCAAATTCAGCATGTGATTGCGAGAGGTTGAAAGCTTGTCATTGCCTAACTTTCCAACCGTGCTAAGCCTATGCATATGCAATCAGAAGCTTAAAGCATCGGTTTCGGTCTTACACTACACGGCTCAAGTTTAACTCAAAGTGCTATGAGAAACAGTCTCGATACCGTGATGTGCTGACAAAGCAATCCCATCTCGATCTTTTCAATTCACTAACACTTGGTTCATTTTAAGCAGAATATGAACAGTCCAAGCAAGTGAAAGACTCAGAACTAGAGACATAGCAACCTAGCATATATGAAATAGCTCAAATGACTTCAACACATCCTACACATGCTAGTTGCCAATCTCAATGGTGAACATGTATCAAATTTTAAGTCCTTTAAGCATGTTCATCATTCTGAAAAATACAGCTTAGCTCACAATATGTATCAGTGATTAGAAGGAGCCTAAGCTACAAGCAACATCATATATCATCAAAGCATACACTAATCAGAGCATAAATTCATTCTAAGGAATATAGACATGAAGCTTGAAAATGAAAGATGTATGCATGATGAAGTCAGAAATGGAGCCAAAGCCAAACCAAAAAGACTCAAGACCCAAAAACAAAAAGGATCAGAAAGTCAGTCTATGGTACATCAAGCAAAATGCTTCCCCTATCTAAAAGGGGAAACACACACCAAGCTCACCTCTTAACCTAGCAAAAGTTGAGAGATCTAAAGGCTTGGTGAAGATATCCGCAACCTGGTTATGGGTGTCTACATGCCCAAGATCAATGTCGCCTTTCTCATAGTGATCACGAAGAAAGTGAAAGCGAACATCGATGTGTTTGGTCTTGGAGTGAAGAACAGGGTTCTTTGCTACACTAATGGTACAAGTGCTATCGCAAAGCAAAGGGACCCGACTGAAATCTAGACCAAAATCACGCAATGTAGCAACCATCCATAAAAGCTGTGAAGCACAAGAAGCAGCGAACATACTCGGCTTCAGTAGTAGACTGGGCTACGTTCGACTGCTTGCGAGAAGACCATGAAACCAAGGAAGAGCCAAGAAACTGACAGGTCCCAGAAGTAGACCTGCGCTCAAGCCGACATCCGGCAAAATCTGCATCGGGATAACCATAAAGCGAAAGAGTCAAAGAAGAAGAGTACCAAAGTCCGAATTCAGGAGTGTATCGGAGGTACCTCATGATGCGCTTGACTGCTTGCTTGTGGGAAGTCTGAGGGGACACCTGAAAACGAGTGCACAGACACACAGAAAACTGTATATCCGGCCTCGTCGCCGTCAGGTACAGAAGCGAGCCAATCATGCTTCTGTACTTCTTCTGGTCAACCGGCTCTCCGTCTTGGTCCGCGTCCATCACCGCAGTCGTTGGCATGGGCGTCGTAAGAGGCTTCGCCTTGCCCATGTCGAATTTCTTCAAGATATCCTTCGTGTATCTTCCTTGATGCACAAACGTCCCGTCTCGGGTTTGCTTAATTTGCAACCCAAGGAAGAAAGTCAACTCGCCCATCATACTCATCTCGAACTCCCTGCTCATAGTATCTGAAAACTTTGCAACAAGCGCATGAGAAGAGCCACCAAAGATGATGTCATCCACCTAAATCTGGACTAATAGGGTATCGTTGCCTTGCTTGAGGAGAAACAACGTTCTATCGACCCGTCCCATTTTAAAACCCTTGGAGAGTAAAAAGGTTTTCAAACGATCATACCACGCTCTCGGGGCTTGTTTCAAACGATACAACGCTTTTGAAAGTTTATAAACATGGTTTGGAAACTTGGGATCCTCGAAACCAGGGGGTTGCCTCACATAAACTTCTTCCTCTATATACCCATTCAAGAAGGCACTCTTGACATCCATTTGGTAAAGCTTAAAACCCTTCGAAGCAGCAAAGGCTAGAAGGATTCTAATAGCTTCTAAACGGGCTACAGGGGCAAAGGTTTCTTCATAGTCTATCCCCTCTTTTTGATAGAAACCCTGGGCTACTAGCCTAGCCTTGTTCCTCACTACCATCCCATCCTCACCCTCTTTGTTCTTGAAAACCCATTTGGTACCTATAGGGTGGCATTCTGGTGGAGGTTGAACTAGGGTCCAAACTTGGTTTCGCTAAAGTTTTCTAACTCCTCATGCATGGCATTAACCCAGTTAGAATCAGAAAGGGCATGTCCAACATCTTTGGGCTCAAAAGAAGCAACGAATGCAGAATGAGCAAAGTGAGAGACTTCATACGCTCGCGACCGCGTGACTCGCTGGTCGATGCCGCCGATCATCTGCTGCGGGGGGTGATCTTGCTGAACGCTTCGGGGCGCTTGCCTCGCCAAAGTCGCCTCCCCCTCGCCAGATGCAGTCGCTCCCTCAGGCACAGCGGGTGCTCGCTGGAGAGGTGGCTCAAGAGGACCCCAAGAAGAAGATGTCATGGCATCGGGTCCTTGAGCTGAAGTAGATGTCGCAGGGTCGACGGGGGCAGCTAGTGGAGTCGGCTCGGGATCACCCCAATCGGCATTCTCCTGTTCCTCCTCCACAAAGATAGTCTCTCCCAGCTCCTGTTCTCCTGCAATATCAAAAGCAGAAGAAACACAAGGCATGGTCTCGTCGAATGTGACCTCGCGGGTCTCCACTATCCGGTTAGTCTCCAGGTTAAGAACTCGATAAGCACGTGAATAAGAAGCATAACCAAGAAACACCCCATCAGCAGAGCGAGATTCAATTGCCTTGCTTCAGAATAAAACACTTGCACCCGAACACCCGAAAATGAGACACCTTGGGTACCCGTCCAAATCGCAATTCATAAGAAGTTTTCTTCATGAAAGCCCAAAGAAAAATGCGATTTGAAACATGGCAAGCAGTGTTGATCGCCTCGGCCCAAAAACGCCTAGGAGTCCTATGCTCATCGAGCATCGTCCTGGCCATCTCAACAAGGGTCTGGTTCTTGCGCTCAACAACACCGTTCTGCTGGGGGACATAAGGAGAAGAAAACTGATGCTCGATTCCATTAGAAGAACAGAAAGATGCAAACTGAGAGTTATCAAACTCAGTACCATTGTCGCTATGAATAGCTCTAATGGTATCGGGGGGAAACTCAGTTTTTAACATCAGAATCAAATCGCGAGCGAAAGGAAAAGTTTCATCCTTACCCTCCATAAAGAACACCCAAGAGTACCTCGAAAAATCATCAACGATCACTAGAACGTACCACTTCCCACCCGCTGAGCAAACCCGAGCTGGACCAACTGTGTCCATGTGAAAAAGCTCGCCGGGTCGCTTTGTCATCACCTGATTTACAGGTGGGTGAGAAGCAGCAACCATCTTCCCGTGACGACAAGGATGGCAAACAAGGTCCTTCTGAAACTTAAGCTTGGGCAATCCTTGGATTAGGCCAAGTGAGCTAAGTCTTGCAAGCAAGTCAAAACTCAAGTGACCGAGCCTCCTATGCCACTTCCACAATTCAGAAGAAGGACCAGCCATCAAACATCTAGTAGAGCCGAAAGAACGAGAAAAGTCGGCTCTGAAAACACGGCCAAAAGGGACGATCCAACAAACAAGATCTCCCCGAGGGTCTAAAACATGACTCAAACCCTTCTTAAAGCGCACTTCACAATCATCCTCAACAAGTTGCGAAACAGAAAGCAAATTGTAATGCAAGTTCGAAACCAAAGCAACATCCTTAAGAACAAAGTTCTCATTGAGCCGAATAGCTCCTTGAGAAACAACCTTACCTCTACTATTATCCCCGAAAGTGATGTACTCCTTGTGCATCACAGGGCTAAGGCTGGAGAACCATTCCTTCTTTCCGGTCATCTGGCGCGAACACCCGGAATCCATGAGCCACATGTTCTCCAACCGAAGTTCCTGCATCAATAGAAAGGCAGGAAGTGAGCATATGGCACAACACTGGGGTTAGTATACTGAGAAGGATACCAGTGCTGTGTCATAGGCCCAGAAAAAGTGTTAGCAGCAACACCAAGCTGTCCTCGTCCCATGGGTGGATAGCGATCACCACCGAACTGAAAGGGTGGTCCGCTATGGAACGGAAAACCTCCAAACTGACCTACTTGTCCCATTTGAGCAAAGCGATCACCACCATACTGAAAAGGTGGTCCGCTATGGGACTAAGCAGCAAAACCTCTTACACCCGGCCCACAGTCGTATTGAGGACGACCTGAACCGCGACGGACACGACCACCACCCCGTGGTCTAGCTGCATGGAGCCTAGCAACCTGAGGAGGTGCACCTCCAGGTCTAGCGCTCTGCCTCTGAACTCCCCGACCTTGCACACCATGGAGAGGGTGGTGCTTGGCCTGGTTGTTCAGCTCCAACTCCTTCCTAGCATCTCTCTTCCTCCGAAAGCAAGACTCAGCTAGGTGACCCTCACGGTGACAGTACTCGCACTCAAACCTCACCACTCTCTTGGGTTGTTGGTTCCTAAAGTTGCGAGGGTTGTTCACACTGGCTGGTTGCTTGCCTCTCGGAAGGGGATCACTAGAGACGTCAGGAAGGGTGTCAAGTGTGTTCCTAAGATGGTTAGGTTTGGGAATCCACACTTGCTTGCGAGGTGGAGCCTTGGGAGGTTCATCAATGATGCCATCCTTGGTGATAGGCTTGGGAGGCTTAGGTGAGGTGATCTTGGTAAGCTTAGGGATAGCGGATGGCTTCTCACTCGGGTTCACTCTGCTAAACTCACCGATCTTGCCAAAGATACTAGCGCCCTTCCCTCCTGAAACAAAGCCTACTCCCGAGCAATCAGTTCCCCTCTTGAACTGACTGATCATCATGCCCAACTGCGGCTCACTGCATGACACCCAACTCAGGATGGACCGAAGGTATGTGTTTTCTTCCTCGGTTTGCATCCTATCATGCCGACAGTTGGCAATCTCAAGCTCCATCCCCACGCATCGCTCACATGGAGCGGACAAGGTGCTAACTGAGCTGGCCTTCATGGCTTCAGCAAGCTTGGCACTAACTTCTGCCAACTCAGTTCGGAAGCCCGGATAGGACTTGCACGCACCCAGCAAAGAAGCCATTGCCTTCACTTCCTCCAGCTCCTTCTTCAGGGAGGGACACTCTTTGCAATCACCTACCAAGTCTAGCCTACTCTTCAGCTCATCATACACCTCAATCAAGGAGGCATACTTGGTTTGCAAGGTGGCAAAGTTTGTCATATGCATCGTGCACTCCTCACACTCCTCCACATCAGCCACCTTCACCTCAGACTTAGCAAACTCAAGCTCCTTAAGCGCCTCATTCATCTTAGCCTTAAACTCATTGCGCTCTCAGATAGCTCGCTTGAGTTGCTTGTCCTGAGCGAGAACTATGTCGACAAGAGAATCGCGCTCATCGGTAAGACGATCGACAAGAGAAGAGGTTGATACCTCGGAAGCATCATCATCATCGTCGTTGTCAGTGTCGGCGTCCTTTGCCTGGCATTTGGCGTCCTCTTCGTCCAAGGCCATGGTGCAGAGACCCTTGGAGGAGTGGCCGAAGAAGCAGAGTCCGTTGAAGCGTTCTTCAGTCTTGTGCTCGAACCCATCATCGCTGGAGTCGCCGTCGGAGGTCTTCTCGCCGTCACGGATGGTGGCGAGGAAGGCACGCCGATAGGCGTCGAAAGCCTTCTCCATGTCCTCTCGGCGATAGCTGCCCTTCTTCTTCTTCCCGACCTTGTTCTCTGGCTTGCCCTTGCGCCTGGAGTTGCGGTTCTTGCCGAGGAAGTTCTTGTCGTTCTTGGGGCAGTTCACCATGAAGTGGTCTAGGTCACCACACTTGTAGCAGCCCTCGCGTGCGCCACCACGCCGGCGATTCAGGCGGTTGTTGTGAAACCGCGAGAACCGGGTGATGACGACGGTGAGCTCGTCGTCTCCAACCGCCTCCAACTGCTCCTCCGTGACTGTCAGCAAAGATGACAATGAAAACAGAGGAGGTGAAGGGTCAGCAGAGAAAGTCGATCCACCTGTGCCTGAGACCAAAGCTATGGTATGTGAAGATGGGTTCTTCAGCTTGGCCTGAGTCAGGTGATCGATCTCGGTGGACTTGAGCTTGCTGAACAGCTCGTCCACGGTGAGGGTGTCATAAGATGTAGACTCTATGATGGTCGACACCTTCACCTCCCATACCCTCCGATCCAGGGCGTATAGCAACTTAAGAGCCCTCTCATGATCGTCATAGGGTAGGTTAGCCCGATTGGCACGCATCTTGTTCACAATCGTTTGGAAACGAGCGAACATGGTATCAATCATCTCTCCCTCCAACTGAACAAAATTCTTGTACTCGCGCATTTACATCTCGAAGAGTCTGGTCTTGACCTGAGCGGTCCCCTCGTGATAGCTCTAAAGCATCACCCAGATCTCTCGTGCTGTTTCAAGCTCTGAGACACGCTCGAACTCAGGAAGGGAGATGCTGGCCAGAAGAGCGTTACGAGCCTTGGAGTTGGCCTCGTGCTGGTCAATCTGGATCTGACCCACACGAGCCGCAAGGACTACGTCCTCAACGTTCTCACATATCTCCCAGACAGAAGATCTGATGCTGTTGAGATAAGCACGCATCCGAATCTTCCAATTGGGATAGTTCGTTCTATCGAGCCACGAAGCCTTGCCGTTCCCTTGTTCCATGTCGCCCTTAGGATCCGAAATCGATTAGGTAGAGAAGATACCTTATCTGGCTCTGATACCAATTGAAGGACCGGATTAGGGACTAGAGAGGGGGTGAATGGGAGCCTCAAATTCAACTCGTGAATAGTACGACCCTTGTCCCAGAAAGTCACCCCAATAGCGAAGACTCGAAACGACCAGAGAGTTCACCACCTATGAGTAGGTGGATACCCTAGGAGATGTCCTAGTGGTACAGCGGAACCTCCGGAGAAACCCCAAAACCAACTGCCAAACCCACGAAACAACACTGCACAATCAGCAGTTTCGCGGACTGTCCGGGGTCAGGGTCCCGGACTGTCCGCTGAATGCCGGACTATCCGACACTGGGAGTCCGGACTGTCCGCCGGTAAAAACGCAGAAACCAAACAGTGCTGCAAGTCTGCTAAACAGGTCTCGGACTGTCCGCGGGTTTGTACCGCGGACTGTCCGATATTCACTTGACAGTGAACAGTCAGGGGTCTGCGCCTGACGGACCCTGAAGAATCCCGATCCGCGGACTGTCCGCCGTCAGAGGCGCGGACTGTCCGCCACCACCCAGAAAGCACAAACTTGCCCGGGTTCAAACACAAATCCAAATCGATCTCAACCAAATTGAGAAGAACTTCGATCAAACTCCTCTTAGGTGATCCTCTATGTATTGGGGTGCTAATCCTAAGAAATCATCGCACCAAACCAAGTCAATCAAGAGAGATTTGTGGATCACCAAAAAAAGGGGAAAGAACGAAGAACGAACGCGAAATCAACCCGATCTATGGATTTGTGAGTTTAGGAGAGAAATCCTTTGGTAGAAAGAAGGGGCTCACGAGCAAGAACAAATTGATTCAAGTGGAATCGAAAATCATCTCGCGGAGAGTGAGAACGAGGCAAATCTCCGGGAGATGAAAAACCAAAACGTGAAGAACACAGAACACGATTCGATTTCAGCCGAAATTCCTCCACACGAGGAGACAACGAGAATACGGTCTCGTTTCCTCAAAAGATCCAAATACACAGAGGTATGATTTCCATCTCTGCGGATCGCTTGCAGCGAGGTATGATTAGAACCTAAGCAGAGGGCTAGAGAGAGAGAGCTCAGGAACAAATGACTGCAAGGATAGGGAGAGAGGAGGGGTGCCTCTCTTATTTATAGCCTAAAATTAATCCTTTTTCTACCCCTAGATACAAGAGCGAAGCGGCCAACCGTAGGGTATCCCGGTCGAACTCTGCTGATGGTTGATCTGACGGCCACGCGCCTTCCTCACCCTTAGCTTCGCCTCAACGCAGGCCTCAGGATGCCGCCACGTGCCGCCCAGTCGACCGCCGCGCCTACCTCGTGGATAGCATCGCCTCCGCGCCAGGCTCTCCACGCCGCCACGCGTCGACCGTCCTTTTTGCGGACCTCCCCCCGGTTTTGAGGCCGAAACCGAGAAACCTGGGCCTTCCCCCGGTTTTGAGGATGAAACCGGGAAACCTGTCCTCAGACTGAGTTTTGTGGCCCAAACTCAGAAACCCGCGCGCCCAGGTTTTGAGGCCCAAACCTGGAAACCGTCCACGCCGAGTTTTCAAGCCCAAACTCGGAAACCGGCCACCCCGAGTTTTGTGGCCCAAACTCGGAAACCATCGAGGGTAGCTTTTCGAGGCTTTGCCACCGAACCCGTGCCGTAGACGGGATGTGGTTCGCACACCCCGAGTTCCAGCACCGATGCCGGAGCATGTCCAGCCTCCACGCCGGGCACAGTGCATTCGCCATCCTTCTCGGCCTCCCGCCAAGTGTCACGACGCCATCACCTTCCTCCCGACATGGCCGATGCTCCGCACATCCCCATGTGCTCTTGCTTGTCAACGCCACGTGCCAGCTACCATAGCTGGTCCTCAGGTCTCCCGGTCCGTCGGTCCAAGCTCCACGTCCGCCCTTCACCGCTCCCGGTTCGTTGGCACGGCACGTCCCTACTTGACCTTCACCTCACCTTCGACCACTGCCCGAGCTCCGCACCTGCACATCAACACAGCCAAGAGACATGTTGCCCGTTGATCGATCACTCATCACTCAGGAAGGGAACCACAAGGGCACATATTAACCTTGTGTTCTCATGTTTCTCTTGTGCAGTGGATTGGTATGATGTTGGATTCCTTTGATGGCAGTGGCTCTCCAGTTGAGGCAGCCAATTGGGTGACTTATGTGGAGGATAAGATGGATGTCTTTGAGGTGGCTTATGGGGATCGTATTCGGTATGGGACACAATTGCTGATGGGTGAGGCTCAGATATGGTGGAGAGGTGTGCAGACATCTCATTCGTCTGCACCCGGTTCTTTGACTTGGCATGTCTGTTGACGGTCCTTCAACACCTGTTTTACCATCAACATTTGACCCTAAAGTTCACCAAAAAGGCATGAAATGTAGTCAAATAGGTTTCAAACTAACCAAATTCCACATGTCCATAGAATTCTATTTGAATGCAGGATTTGAACCAAATTTGGACATATGGACCCACCAGAGGCCAATACCACTCAGCAAGGCCCAAATGGGCCTAAGGGGGGTGGCGCCCGCCACCTCTATGTGGCGCCCGCCACTTGGGTTGCCCCATGTGCCACCACCTGCCATGTGACCGATCCGTGTGACCTCCCCAAGGCCAAATCCTGGCCCTTGGTCACTAGGTCAGTGGCATCGGACGGCTCAGGGAGGAGTGGCATGGATCAAGGCTGAATGTCGGTTGCTAGGACATGCAACCGACCTCCAAACCGCCTTAGACAACCACCTGGATGCCGTTGAAGCAGAGGCGGTTCATCCAACGGCCAGGGAGCTGGCGGCCGCCAGTAGGGGGTGGCGCCCGCCACCTGACCTAACCCTAGGTCGGTTGGCTGCCCACTATAAGAACCCCCCTCACTCATTTGGGCTATAAATACCCCCCTGGAGGCACCTCTTCATTTGTACCATCACACCCCAAGAGTACCATCACTTCCAATAGAAGCAAAGCAAGAGAAGCAAGTGAGAGTTAGGTTAGAAGCTTATAGAGCTTAGGCAATTAGGTAGCTAGTAGAGCAAGGCATCTTCGCCCTCGCGGTAGCGCTGCTCAAGGCTTAGCACAAGAGTAGAGGCGTGCGAGTGATCGGTTCTGGAGCTGGGAAGAGTCTTCCTTCATCTCCAGTTCAGGTTTTTGCTTTGTTACTCAAGCATTTGCTATATTCTAGTTCATCATTTCAAGTATTACTTTATTCTACTTATCAGTATTGAGTGGTATACTTGATTGATTGCTTGAGTGCCTAGCTATCCTACAGTTCAATTCACTTAGCCATAGTAGTTAATCTCTAGTGAGCTTAGTGTTTGATCTTTGCCAATAGGTTACTTAGTTAGTTTAGTGTTTATCTTATTAAGTCAAGTATTTGCTCTGACGTCCGCAAGGGTGTCTCTATTCAAAGCTAGGGTAGAGATAGTTAGAATATAGTTAAGCGTGGTGCTTAGTTATAGACTTACCTTCAGATACGGCTGGACCCCCGGATAGCTGTGGTAGCAAGCAGGTGGTGACAGCCCTGTGCGCCTTGAATTCCACCATGTAGTTGATCTAGTTTAACAGTAAGGCTCGTTGTGCTAGCGTTCAACCTAAGTAAGTGGTAAAGGCTAGTATGCCTCGATACTTGACAAGATAGGAATAAAACTATACTCAACTTAGTTGCTTTATTGTCTTTTGCCTGCCTTGCTTCGTAAACTATCTTGCTTCGTAGTTATCTTGCTCTGTGGTTATCTAGGAGTAGTTAATAGTTTGTAGTTAGTTATCCAAGCTATCCTTAGTTATCCTAATCACTTTATCTACCTATCCATCCACCTTACCTTAGCCATCCATTTCGTCCTTACCTATCCACCCATATATTCTTTCTAGCCTTTCATCTTCCCTTCTCCCCTTTTCCTTTTTCTTATTTCTTCGACTCTCATCCCCTCCTTGACTCAACTCATACACCACCCTAGCCTTCCCTTGGGATCAAATAAATCGACACCTGGTACTCCCAGGCGAAGTGCTACTACGATAGTTCTGTGCGGAATCTCCTCCTGGTAGATTGCATTCTCGCTAGCTAGCTCCTACTAGTGTCGGGATTGACAACCCCGCTTGGCATTAGTCGATAGCTACTTTAGTTACCCTATCCTAGGTGTAGCTAAGAACTACCAACAAGCATTTCTGGCGCTGTTGCTGGGGAAGGCAATCGGTGTATCGGTTGAGTCTATGTTGAATTTATATTCGCCTAAGCTCCTGCTTAGCGAATCCTATCTTACCCCATTCTTTCTTTCCTTAACTCTTCTTATCTTTTTCCTTCATCTTCTTCAACTTCTTTCTTTCTTATCTCGTTCTATCTTCACGATGGCCAACAAGACCATTCGTGAGTTTTCTGCTCCTTCTACCGCTAATGTAGCGATAGGACCAGACGTGATCGATGCTAACCTCAATTTTGAGTTGAAACCGGCTCTAATCACGATGGTCCAAGCTAGCCCGTTCTGTGGCAAAGCCGACATGATCGTGGCTAAGATGGACCTGCTGGCAAAGAAGTTGGACAGCTGTGAGAAGATGAACCAACAAGAAAGTGTCCAATCTCTGGAATCCTACATGACTTGTGAAGTCTGTGGAGAAACCAGATATTCTGGGAGCCACTGCCCCGAGCTACATGAAGATTTGAACTTCATCAACAACAGTAACGGTTTTCGTCAACAGAATCAAGGATGGAATCAGCACTCCAATTCTCAAGGTAACAATTCATTCCCTCGCTCTAATTTTCATAATTCTGATAATTTCTCATTCTTGAATAATTTAGTTTACTCACAAGGTAAAACTACTGATTTCTTGAAGGAGAGATTAATGGCGAATGATAAAATTCTTGAGAATATAAATGCTCAATTGGAAGATTTCCCATCTGCTCTGAAAAATCAATTAAGCTTTAATAAGATGTTAGAAACCCAATTAGCTCAACTTGCTGCTATCATACCATCTTTTGAATCTGGCAAAATTCCTGCTAAACCTGACATGGAAACTGCTAATATGGTTGAAGTAAAATATTTTAACTATTATGAAGATCAAACCATGACTGTTAAAAAGGGTGATCCTGGTAGTCCCATAATTTGATGCTCAATCTTTGGTGAAGTCTTTAAAAATGTCATGTGTGATTTAGGATCGAGTGTGAACATTTTATCTAAAGATTTCTATGAAAACTCGTTCTTTCCACCCATGTCATCCACATCTGCCTATGCTGTGCTAGCTGATCAATCCACTTGCTATGTAGAAGGAATAGTTAATGATTTACCTGTTCATATTAGAGGCTCCTATGTTCCTGCTGATTTCATAATACTAGATATGGGAAATAGGAAAGATGTACCCCTAATCTTAGGTAGACCCTTTTTGAATACTGTTAATGCTTGCATATATGTGGGAAGTGGTAAAATTCAAATGACATTAGGAGGAAGGAAGGAAATATTCTCCTTCTCCCGTGGTCCCGCATATGCCGCTAACATGCAGGTAGCAAAACCTGTTCGTACCAAGAAGAGGCGCCCAAGAACAAGGTAGAACAGAAAGAAAGAACCACCTCCTGAGTTGTGTGATTCATATAACAAGGGAGAGGTGCCAAAAGAAGAAGAACCCGATGGAGTACTAAGAGAAGAAGTGCCCAAGGAAGAAGATCCACCCGATAAGGATGAAACTCCATGGACCTAAGGTATGGTTTTACTTTTATATTTTCCCTTCAATTTTCCCTTTTCGAATAAATAACATATGTCATGCATGTAACTAAACAAAAACAGTTATCATTAGTTATATGCATAGGTATATGTTAACTTAGTTAGAATAATAAAATATCATAATAGGATAATTTCCCTTTTCACAACATTAGATAGTTTCCCTTTTAATAAAATGAGAACAAGAGCTCCGACTGAGACGAAGAAGATCTTTTCACCAAGCAAGAAGCCAGCTTGGGGGAGACTCCCGCTCCGATAAGGTATGTCTCAAGCCTACACTATACATTCAGTTCTTAAATTCTATATCTTTTGAATGTCACATGCTTGCCTAAATAACCACTCCATGAATAAAACTAATAATATCTGATTAAACAAGTTGAAACCTGAATAAGATTTGAAATATGTCATGCAAATGCTATTGTTATGGTTTGAATAACTGGTCTTATCTAAGTTGTAGTTTTTGTGGGTTGCACATGCTTAAACTGAAATCATGCTTAGTAAGTAAAGTTAGTAAGAAATGGATATTCTTTAAACTTGCTAAGGAGAAATTAGGACCTAATCTGGAGGATTTCTTTTAAAAATTATGAAAACCTTGCTAAAAGTTCCTCCTAGATTTTTATCCCATCCCACCACCAGCCAAATATTTGTTAGTCATTAGTCAAAACCACAAAGAGCTTTGTTTATGTTGAGCTTTGTTAGACCTCATAGATCTTAGTAGAGAAGCTTATCATATCTTTTGAATCAAGATTCACGCACACCCACCATAATTTGCCTACTTTCCACTTTGGAAGTTTGCAACCACCAAATAAATTGCTTATTCTCTACACCGGAGATATGCAATACCCTACCAAACATCCCATTGCTAGCCTTATGCTTATTCCTACCCTGGGAATAAGCATTTCTCCCTCTTCCCCTTTTTCATTTCAAAAATCCTTTCCTATAGATGTCTGGGGAAATCTAGAGCTAAAAGTGAGAGAGAGAAAATGAGCAAAGTAGCTCAAGAAAGGACTATGTCCTGAAGAAAAAAAAGTGAGCAAAGTAGCTCAAAAGAGGACTATGTCCTAAGAAAATGTGAGGACACACCTTTTGTATACTCACTTTGTATCCAAAAAAAAGAAAAAAAGAGAGAGAATTATCATTAGCTCTAGACCCAAGAAATTAACTAGGAAGGATTATGAAATATCTCTCGATACACTTCCACATAACCACACATGCACATCTTGATCAATTTTTATGATTTGCTGCTCCTTATGATCTGAGTGTCTAGCTTAGCAATAAACATCAGGCAATTTGCTCATGGTTCATAGCCCACCTATAACTCCTGAGAATACATATGATGAATGATTGACTGTTTTGAGGAAGGTTTGAGGCTTTTACCCGGTTGAGTCATTATCTTGCTATGCGCTTAATGTTATGACTAACCGGTGGCGTGAGTTGTGTGGTGTTTATGTGTTGGTGTGTGTGTACAACATGTGTCTCTTGGCTGTGTTGATGTGCAGGTGTGGAGCTCGGAGACAGTGGTCTATGGCGAGGTGAAGGTCAAGTTGAGCCGTGCCGTGCTGACGGACCGGGTGCGGTGAAGGATGGGCGTGCCGTGCGGCGGACGTGCCATGCCGACGAACCGAGCGGTGAAAGGCGGACGGGAGGCTTGGACTGAGGGACCAGAGGGCCAGAGGACCAGCTGTGGTAGCTGGCACGTGGCATCGGCGATCAAGAGCACATGGGGATGTGCGGTGCATCGGCCGAGTCGGGAGGAAGGCGCTGGAGTCGGGTCGCTTGGCGGGAGGTCGGACATGGGCTTGCGTGCGGCGCAAGTGCCGTCGGCCAAGTCAAGAAGGAAGGCAAAGGCGTTGTGCCTGGCGTGGAGGCTGGACATGCATCGGCATCGGTGCCGGTGGTCGGGGTGTGAGAACCACATCCCGTCTACGGTGCGGGTTTGGTAGCTGAGCCTCAAAAAGCTACCATCGACGGTTTCCGAGTTTGGCCTCAAAACTCGGGATGGACGGTTTCCAGGTTTGGGCCTCAAAACCTGGGCTGAGGGTTTCCGAGTTTGGCCTCAAAACTCGGGGTGGACGGTTTCCAGGTTTGGGCCTCAAAACCTGGGCTTGCGGGTTTCCGAGTTTGGGCCTCAAAACTCGGGGTGGCCGGTTTGCCTGGTTTGGGCCTCAAAACCAGGGGGTGGGTCCGAAAGGACGGTCGACGCGTGGCGGCACCGAGAAGCTTGCGTTTCGGCGAAGCTATCGGTGAGAAGGCGCGGCGGTCGACGGTGGCGGCACGTGGCGGCATCGGGTGAGGTCGCGTCGAGGCGAAGCTACCGGATGTGCGGGCGTGGCCGTCGGATGAAGATTGACCGGTTTGGACGGTTGTACCCCTGGGGGGGTATTTGGTCGAGTGCTTAATGTAAGGGCGTTTGTGTCATTGGACGTGCGCCTATATATATGAGGCGGGCTGCTAGGGCAGCCGCATCCTTGGTAGACCAGTGGTGGTGTCTCTCTCATTTTGTTCCTGTGAGAGTAGGCTAGGGTTAGGAGAGTGGGCTCTTGTTCTTGAGCTTTTTGCCATGCAAGCTTTGATTTGCTGGAGTGGCTTGTAGCCCGTACACCAAGTGCTTAATGAATCATCCATTCCTCTGAGTCCAAGGATCAAATTCGTGCTTTGATTTGTCCTGCGATTTTGTTCTTCGCGTTTGCACGTTTTCCCTTCTTTTGTTCTTCACGAGAATTCTTGTTTCGAGGGAAGATTCGCAAATCCGTTTGAACCATCTTGTGTAGCTTCGTGAGTGTCTTCTTTCTACCGAAGGAATTTCTCTAATACCTCACGAACTCACAGATCGGGCGGATTTAGTTTTCGGGTAAAGTTTTCTCCCTTCCCCCGATTTTCTCCGATTCACCGATTTGGAGTTAGGTTCGAGCCATGATCTCTTAGGAGTAGCTCACTAACATCCTTGTGACTCCACTCACCAAGTTTGATCCCTAGAGGATTCGTTTTGGGTGAGTTCGAGTCGAATCAGTGGACGAACAGGGTGCTGTCGGGGTGACCGGACGCTAGGGCCAAGCGTCCGGTGGTTGAAGGTTTGCTGTGCGCGGATTTTTTCTCTTGACCGGACGCTCGGATCGTGATGACCGGACGCACAGTTCAAGAGTCCGGTCGTTGATCTTGTCACGTGTTGATTCTGTTACACGACCGGACGCTGGACTGAGGGTGCGATCGGACGCACTGAAGGCACTGTTCATTGCCCCCTCGGTGCTTGACCGGACGCTCAGTTGTAACGACCGGACGCTTGTTCCCGTGAGTCCAGTCGTGAACAGAGAGCTCCCAAATCGGGTTTTTGGCGACCGGACGCGTCCGGTGTTGACTGACCGGACGCACCCAGGGTCCGGTCGAGCCAGTCTCGCGCAGCAACCCTCGCGAGCGTCCCGAGGCCTTCCCTCGACTCTCGGGCGAATCGAGCCGAGGCCACCAACGCTCGAGGCTTTCCCGAGGCCTTTCCTCGAGCCTCGGCTGAGCCCTCGAGCCTCGGACGAATCCGAGCCCTCGGCCTCGGGCGAATCGGACGTTTCCCGAAGGCCTCTTCGTCAGCCTTGGCCTCGGGCGAATCGGACGTTTCCCGAAGGCCTCTTCGTCAGCCTTGGCCTCGGGCGAATCGAACGTTTCCCGAAGGCCTCTTCGTCAGCCTCGGCCTCGGGTGAATCGGACGCTTTGTTTCCGTTGACCGGACGCTCCAGTGAGTCCGGTCAGTGCAGACGGCGCACGTTTTCGTCCGTATCTTTTGCGTTCGAGCTCCGATTTGAGATCCGCTTTTTGCGTTGGATTCCCGACTCTGTGCTCTACAGAAACCGGGCTTCCCGCTTTGTGAGGTTACCCAAACTCCATCCTGTCACTAGTTGACTTGAGTGGATTTGGAAGAAGGAGCTTTTGTGGTGTCCCGCTGTGTTCCTAGGGAACATCCACCCATACTCTTGGGTCGTGGACATCACTCGTGTCGACTTTGCTCTCAGGGTTGATTTTGTTGGGACAGAGGCCGTAGTTTCCGGGAGGAAATTTTTAGGCTCCCATTCACCCCCCCCCCCTCTGGTCGCCTTGCGATAGCTTTTTCGGTCCTTCAATTGGTATCGGAGCCAGTTAAGGATCTCTCTACCTTAACCGGTTCCGGATCCGCGAAGGCGACCCTTTTGAGAGCGGTTCTGTTTCCGACTTTGCTTGTCGAGGTGTTGAGCTTGTGTTTTGGCTAACACTAACGGTGCCTTTCGAGATGGCACCAAGTTCTTCTTCCAGTGTGTCTTTGTCCTTAGGTTTGAGTCTTGGACATATGATCGAGGACGACATTTGGCAAGAAGGAGGAGTATGACTCTTGAGGTGGAACGTGAGGTGGAAGCTTTGCTGGACTTCCTAGGAGATGATGAGCATTCAACGGAGGATCGTATACGTGAACTTGGCAAGGCCAAGAAAGGTACACTTCTCGCTAGTCTTGGGATTTTGTCCCAACGATTTGAAGCTTGTTGTGATGATAACCTGAGATATGATGAGCTTTGTGATACCTTGCATAGAAAGATCAAGAAGTTGAAATGCTCCATTGCTAGGTTGAAATGTGGCCTTTTTCATTGGAAGTCTAGTGCTTCTTTACCTTGCACCTCTTGTAGTGACATGGTTAGGAAGAATGATGAGCTATGCTTTTCTCTTGCTAGCTTAAAATCTGAAAATGAAATGTTGAAATCAAATGCTTCCATACCATGTCTTGTTTGCTTTGACTTGCGCAAGGACCTTGTTTATGCTAAATCTGAAATAGCCTTGCTTAGGTCAAAAGCTTCTTTACCATGTGCTTCATGTGAGTCTTTGCATGCTGAAATTAATGAATTAAAATTGACTCACACCACATGTGTAGATAAACTTGAGCATGCTAGGGCTGAAATTGATGAGATAAATGCTAGGCCTTGTAGCTTGTGCTCTTTGAATAAAGATGCTTGCCTTACTTCTTGTGTTGATCATGATTCTTTGCTTGATGTTTCTGGTGATGTTTCTTCCACCGATTTCATTTGCACATCATGCATTGATTTGGAAAAAGAAGTTTTGGCTTTGAAAGTTTTGCGCGATGATATGAGTGCCAAGTTGGTTGAGCACAATGATACGAGTGCCAACCTTGAAAAGGAGATTGAGCTCTTGCGTACCACATATGCCGAGTGCATAAAGGAGGAGATGGAGAATCTGAAAAACACTCCTTGTGGTACTTGTGATCGCCTCATGTTTGAGAATGAGGTTTTAGCCAAAAGGTGCAAGAGCCTTTGTGCTAAGTCGTTTGAGTCACGCATTTCTTGCAACTCCGATGTTGATGCTTCTAAAATTGCTTCTTTGCAACCGGAGTTGAGTTCTTGTGTTGCGCGTGAGTCTTTTGACATTAGCACTAGTGCCAAGGTTTCGGATAGCTCTTTCATAGCTACTCCTAACCTTGCTAGTTCTTCGAGTGATGTCCAAGGGACTTCTCTTGACAAGGGTGCTTCTCATATTTTTGGGACTCGTCCTCCCAATCCGGTTTTCCATTGCACCTTTTGCAAGAAGGATGGACATTCATTCGATTTTTGTTTTCGCCGTGTCAAGCACGAGCGGCGAATTCGAGCTAAGGCTTTTAGGAAGCCGCGTAGCCTTTCCCATGGCACGTGTGCTCCTAGCATTGGCACCAAGTTGGTGGTTGATGCTTCTTGTTCTAAGTCCCAAGGGACTTCTCACTTGTCGGAGAATGGTGTGCCTGCCAGTAGGCCTTTGTACCATTGCTCTTTTTGTGAGAAAGATGGGCATCAAGAAAGCTTTTGCTATCGGCGTGCCAAACGTTTGCGCCAAGCTCGCTCTTCTAGGAAGATGGTGATTCATAGCCCGTCTCATGGCATGAACGCTTGTGCTCCTAGTAAGAAGCCCATTTTTGTTGATGGGATTTATGACTCCTTTTCTAGTGGGATATGTCATGGTCGTGGACATGCTTCTAGTGCTTCTTCTCTTCGTCCACGTCATGCTGTTCATGATGCTTCTATTGGTTCTTCTACAAAGACCTTGGAAGATGTTTGCCTCTTTTCCCGTGGTACGACTCGTTCTTCTCCTCGAGTTGTCCTTTTGAGGAATGCTTCCAAGGGTGTTTCAAAATCGCTTTTGAACCAGCATTTGCATCATGCTAACCCACATGAGAAGTTGAGATTTGTGACCAAGTCCTGGATTCTCAAGTACATGCTTGCTAACCCTTCGGGATCCAAGGCTCGGGTTACATTGTCCTCTTGTGTGTAGATATGAGGACGCGGGGTGGAGGACATGCGCCGAATGGAGCTTGATCTTTTAGATGTGATCAAGTTTTGATGGTTCTCTGCATCCCGCTTAGATTTGCCTCCAAAGAGGTTTGTATAGCTTGGTGAGCTTTCTTATACACTCATACCTTGTTCATCCATGATTTATGTCTTGTGGTATGAGATGGTTCTTCAGGTGCTTACTTGTATAGCTTTTACATGTACATTTTATTTTGTATCATGTTTTGCTTTAGTCTAGCATGTGCTATCTTGTATATCATGTCATGCTAGCTTTGTGTATAGCTTTTGTGGATTATCCACTTTTCATGCTAGTCTGTGATCCTTATGAACTTTATGCCATGTTTTACCATACCTCTCCATGAGCTTTACTTGTAGAGGTGTGATGTTCATTAGGTGTCACCTTTCAGGTGCTAGTTTTGGTTAGCTACATGTATCCTGTTGATATGATTAGTTTGAGCACTAGTCTTTCCTCGATTTTATCATGTTACATGCTTTTGGATCTATTGCTATCATTATCTTGCATTGTAGCATGTGTTGAGGTTTAGGCTGCGTTTGAGTTGATCATGTCCTTAGGATGCATTTTGCTCCATAGTGCTTTATCCTATTGCATGGTAGTCTTGTCTAGTTTGGATTCATATCTCCTTGCGGTATCATTCATGGGTAGACCTCTTTTTGTTGAGAGCTTACCTTATGCTTTTATGTGACTAACCGTTTTCGTGGAGACCTTGAGGTCACACTGGACGAGACAATGCCTTGTGTTTTCTTCTGCTTTTGAGTGTGCAGGAGAACAGGAGCCTGGAGAGAGCATTTCGGCTCACGGACCCGATCCCACTTCTTCCACGACTTGGGGTTCCGTTCGAGCAGTTCTCCAGTGAGCACCAGCAGCACCTGGGCGAGCGACAGCATCAGGCGAAGGGGAGGCGACTTCGGCGAGGCAGGCGCCCCGGAGTTCAGCAGCATCAGGCGTCCCCTCGGGCATCACACCAGCAGGCGGTCATGTGCTTCATGAGGTACCTCCGACACACTTCTGAGTTCGGTTTTTGGTACACTCCTTCTTCGACCCCTTTTCTGCTGTGTGGTCTTTCCGATGTGGATTTTGCTGCCTGTCGCTTGAGCATTTCCTGGCTCTTCGCTTGTGAGCTGGATGTGTGTTTCCCTTTTAGTTGGGGAAGCATTTTGCTTATTGTATCATAGTTGGTCATCTCCGATACCCTTTTGTTTTGGGTGTTCCTTTTAGGCTAGTTTTTGCTTTGTCTTTGATAGACTAGCTTTTGCATGCATTTCATCATGTACATCTTGCATTTTAGAGCTTCATGTATATAGTAATGAAAATAAGACTATGCTCTTTTTGGTATGCCCTGTTTATTCATGATGATGCTTGTAGCTTAGGCTCTTTTGATCACTTGATACATGCTATGAGCTAAGCTATTTTTGCAAATGGTGAACTTGACTAATCAACTATGAAACCTTTAATTTGTTCACCATTGAGATTGGCAACTAGCATGGGTAGGATGTGTTGAGATCACTTATGCTATCTTTTGTATGCTAGGTTGCTATGTCTCTTGCACTGAGTCATTCACTTGCTTGGATTGTTCATATGTACATTGTGCTTAAAATTTTGATCCAAGTATTAGTGAAATGAAAAGATCGAGATGGGATTGCATGTGTCAGCACATCATGGTATCGAGACTGTTTCTCATTGCACATTTGAGTTAAACTTGAGCCGTGTAGTGTAAGACCGAAACCGGTGCTTTAAGCTTCTGATTGCTTTTCTTGCATAGGCTTAGCCCGGTTGAAAAGTTAGGCAATGACCATGCTTTCAACCTCTCGCAATCACATGCTTTAATATGAACTTGTGTTAATACCGCTGCAAACTCCAATAAATTTTGAAAAAAAAATAATAACACAAGTCTATGCTTCATTCTATTGCATGATGATTGAACTTTGCTAGGGGTAGTTCACCTTTTATACCTGAGTTAGCACTTGGTTGATTTCCTGTCTATCCATGCTAAGTGCTATTTTAGTGGTGAACACCTTTTCGAATGGCTTAAAACAGCTCATATGCTTAATTGTTCATATTTCGTATTCATTTGATCAGTTTGAGCCTTAGCTAGCATTTGTATTGATTGCTACACTTTCAGGGCAGCACCCCATTGAGCATCTTTTTATTCTGATTGCTATACACTTGAAGCTGTTGCATTGTACATTTCATGCATTTTAGCTTAGTGTGCATACCCCCAGCTCCGATATTCTTTGTGGTCACCTTCAATTGGTTTCGGGCTCTTTTAATGCTTCTCACTGCCCCCATATGCTTTTGGATGACTTGTCTTGTGTTTGTGTCAATTTTGTGAAAAATGTCAAAACCCCTCAGCATGTTCCCTTTTGTCAAGGGGGAGAAGCTGTTTTCAAGGGGGAGCTTGAGTGTTGGCACAAAGGGGAGAGTCATGCATTTTGGGGAGAGCTTTGAGCGAGGGGGAGTTTTAGCTCTTTTGGTTTCTTCTTCAATTGGTATCTTCACTCGGTATAGCTCTTTTATGTGTTCCAATTGGTATCCATCTTCCGGTATGGAATGCAATTGATGTCTTGAGCTGTATTGCCTAGCTTTTGTATATAGGCTTGCTTTCAGGGGGAGTCGCTTTTGTCTTGCTGCTTCTCTGCATGCTCCGAGTGTTTGTGCTCCATTTCGACTTGAGCCTTTTCTTTGGGCTTTTTCAATTGGAATTGAACCTTCCTTGTGTTCCTTCATTGGTACGCTTCGATTGGTTTTCCATTGGTGCGGAGCATGTTTGGCCGTAAGGCATTGGTATCGAGCGTGCTAGTCGTGTTGAGCCGTTTTGCCTCTCTCTTGAGGGACTAGCAGTTTTTGCTTGGTATTTTTGATTGGTTTGGAGCCTTCAGCTAGTTGTGTTGGGCCGTTTTGCCTCTGTCTTGAGGAACTAGCTGTTTTCACCAATTTGTGGCTGATTTTGAATGGTATCAAATTTTCTGCTAGTTGTGTTGAGCCTCTGTGCCTCTATCTTGAGGGACTAGCAGTTTTGCTTCTTATGCGTTGTTTCAGCCTCATTTGGTGTCGAGCCTTGAGCTAGCGGTGTTGAGCCCTTTTCTGCCTCTTCTTGAAGACTAGCTCATTTTTGACTTGGTTGCGTCAAGCCGTTGCCCATGTCTTTGGGAACCAAGTCTTTTGCTCCTTGTTGAGTTGTTGCTCCGATCCTTCGCTTGGTTGCGTCGAGCCGTTGCCCATGTCTTTGGGGACCAAGCTTTCGGTGTTGGTATCTCAAACCATCTCTTGTGCTTAGTTTTTGTCAATTCAATCATCAAGGGGGAGAAATTTAGAAACCCAAGTAAGGGGGGAAATTTAGAAACCCAAGTAAGGGGGAGTAACCCAAGTGAATCCAAGTGGATAAGTGAATCCAAGTGGATAAGTACCTTGGTTTCTTTTTGTGATGATTGTTTGACAATTTTTGAGATTGGTTTTCGAGTGCCTTTTGGGATTCATGAAACTCTTGTCTTCTCTTGACTCTTCGGTTATGTGGAGGCTTTGCCCGCTTTTCCCATTTCTTTTGGGACCGAGAGCTTTTATTTGGAGTATTCATGATCCTCCCTCTCTCAAGTGGCCTTGTGTTTGCTTTTACCTGGCTTTTGGGCACTTGAGTGAGACTGGCCTTCAAACCCTTCCTTTTTGATTTTATTGTCAGTCAATGCATTCATCAAGGGGGAGATTGAGAATACATATGATGAATGATTGACTGTGTTGAGGAAGGTTTGAGGCTTTTACCCGGTTGAGTCATTATCTTGCTATGCGCTTAATGTTATGACTAACCGGTGGCGTGAGTTGTGTGGTGTTTATGTGTTGGTGTGTGTGTACAACATGTGTCTCTTGGCTGTGTTGATGTGCAGGTGTGGAGCTCGGAGACAGTGGTCTATGGCGAGGTGAAGGTCAAGTTGAGCCGTGCCGTGCTGACGGACCGAGTGCGGTGAAGGATGGGCGTGCCGTGCGGCGGACGTGCCATGCCGACGAACCGAGCGGTGAAAGGCGGACGGGAGGCTTGGACTGAGGGACCAGAGGGCCAGAGGACCAGCTGTGGTAGCTGGCACGTGGCATCGGCGAGCAAGAGCACATGGGGATGTGCGGTGCATCGGCCGAGTCGGGAGGAAGGCGCTGGAGTCGGGTCGCTTGGCGGGAGGTCGGACATGGGCTTGCGTGCGGCGCAAGTGCCGTCGGCCAAGTCAAGAAGGAAGGCGAAGGCGTTGTGCCCGGCGTGGAGGCTGGACATGCATCGGCATCGGTGCCGGTGGTCGGGGTGTGAGAACCACATCCCGTCTACGGTGCGGGTTCGGTAGCTGAGCCTCAAAAAGCTACCATCGACGGTTTCCGAGTTTGGCCTCAAAACTCGGGATGAACGGTTTCCAGGTTTGGGCCTCAAAACCTGGGCTGAGGGTTTCTGAGTTTGGCCTCAAAACTCGGGGTGGACGGTTTCCAGGTTTGGGCCTCAAAACCTGGGCTTGCGGGTTTCCGAGTTTGGGCCTCAAAACTCGGGGTGGCCGGTTTGCCTGGTTTGGGCCTCAAAACCAGGGGGTTGGTCCGAAAGAACGGTCGACGCGTGGCGGCACCGAGAAGCTTGCGTTTCGGCGAAGCTATCGGTGAGAAGGCGCGGCGGTCGACGGTGGCGGCACGTGGCGGCATCGGGTGAGGTCGCGTCGAGGCGAAGCTACCGGATGTGCGGGCGTGGCCGTCGGATGAAGATTGACCGGTTTGGACGGTTGTACCCCTGGGGGGGTATTTGGTCGAGTGCTTAATGTAAGGGCGTTTGTGTCATTGGACGTGCGCCTATATATATGAGGCGGGCTGCTAGGGCAGCCGCATCCTTGGTAGACCAGTGGTGGTGTCTCTCTCATTTTGTTCCTGTGAGAGTAGGCTAGGGTTAGGAGAGTGGGCTCTTGTTCTTGAGCTTTTTGCCATGCAAGCTTTGATCTGCTGGAGTGGCTTGTAGCCCGTACACCAAGTGCTTAATGAATCATCCATTCCTCTGAGTCCAAGGATCAAATTCGTGCTTTGATTTGTCCTGCGATTTTGTTCTTCGCGTTTGCACGTTTTCCCTTCTTTTGTTCTTCACGAGAATTCTTGTTTCGAGGGAAGATTCGCAAATCCGTTTGAACCATCTTGTGTAGCTTCGTGAGTGTCTTCTTTCTACCGAAGGAATTTCTCTAATACCTCACGAACTCACAGATCGGGCGGATTTAGTTTTCGGGTAAAGTTTTCTCCCTTCCCCCGATTTTCTCCGATTCACCGATTTGGAGTTAGGTTCGAGCCATGATCTCTTAGGAGTAGCTCACTAACATCCTTGTGACTCCACTCACCAAGTTTGATCCCTAGAGGATTCGTTTTGGGTGAGTTCGAGTCGAATCAGTGGACGAACAGGGTGCTGTCGGGGTGACCAGACGCTAGGGCCAAGCGTCCGGTGGTTGAAGGTTTGCTGTGCGCGGATTTTTTCTCTTGACCGGACGCTCGGATCGTGATGACCGGACGCACAGTTCAAGAGTCCGGTCGTTGATCTTGTCACGTGTTGATTCTGTTACATGACCGGACGCTGGACTGAGGGTGCGATCGGACGCACTGAAGGCACTGTTCATTGCCCCCTCGGTGCTTGACCGGACGCTCAGTTGTAACGACCGGACGCTTGTTCCCGTGAGTCCAGTCGTGAACAGAGAGCTCCCAAATCGGGTTTTTGGCGACCGGACGCGTCCGGTGTTGACTGACCGGACGCACCCAGGGTCCGGTCGAGCCAGTCTCGCGCAGCAACCCTCGCGAGCGTCCCGAGGCCTTCCCTCGACTCTCGGGCGAATCGAGCCGAGGCCACCAATGCTCGAGGCTTTCCCGAGGCCTTTCCTCTAGCCTCGGACGAGCCGGAGGCTTTCCCGAGGCCTTTCCTCGAGCCTCGGCTGAGCCCTCGAGCCTCGGACGAATCCGAGCCCTCGGCCTCGGGCGAATCGGACGTTTCCCGAAGGCCTCTTCGTCAGCCTTGGCCTCGGGCGAATCGGACGTTTCCCGAAGGCCTCTTCGTCAGCCTTGGCCTCGGGCGAATCGGACGTTTCCCGAAGGCCTCTTCGTCAGCCTCGGCCTCGGGCGAATCGGACGCTTTGTTTCCGTTGACCGGACGCTCCAGTGAGTCCGGTCAGTGCAGACGGCGCACGTTTTTGTCCGTATCTTTTGCGTTCGAGCTCCGATTTGAGATCCGCTTTTTGCGTTGGATTCCCGACTCTGTGCTCTACAGAAACCGGGCTTCCCGCTTTGTGAGGTTACCCAAACTCCATCCTGTCACTAGTTGACTTGAGTGGATTTGGAAGAAGGAGCTTTTGTGGTGTCCCACTGTGTTCCTAGGGAACATCCACCCATACTCTTGGGTCGTGGACATCACTCATGTCGGCTTTGCTCTCAGCGTTGATTTTGTTGGGACAGAGGCCGTAGTTTCCGGGAGGAAATTTTTAGGCTCCCATTCACCCCCCCCTCTGGTCGCCTTGCGATAGCTTTTTCGGTCCTTCAACTCCACATATCATTCTATAGAAATAGGAGAGGCTACATTTTGCCCTAAGTGAGGATTTAAACACCATTGAGTGATTGAGTGAATCTTGGAGGACTTAAGCAAGTTGTTATCTTTTGAAAATCTTGAAAAAAAAACCTCCAGACAGAATCCTAGTCAAACCTAAGCAAGATAAAAGTTTCCTATCTACTGCTTTATTTCACTCTTGCATGTTTGAAGTGAAAAGCTATAAGCCCCACATTGCTATGATTTGTGATACATGCTAAGTTATTTCTCACTATACAATATGCACTTGCAGACATCTTAAGTTGCTATCCATTTCATGCTCAATGCTTAAACCGCTTTGTTGCTCGAGGACGAGCAACAAGTTAGCTTGGGGGAGCTTGTTGACGGTCCTTAAACACCTGTTTTACCATCAACATTTGACCCTAAAGTTCACCAAAAAGGCATGAAATGTAGTCAAATAGGTTTCAAACTAACCAAATTCCACATGTCCATAGAATTCTATTTGAATGCAGGATTTGAACCAAATTTGGACATATGGACCCACCAGAGGCCAAGACCACTCAGCAGGGCCCAATTGGGCCTAAGGGGGGTGGCGCCCGCCACTTGGGTTGGCCCATGTGCCACCACCTGCCATGTCACCGATCCGTGTGACCTCCCCAAGGCCAAATCCTAGCCCTTGGTCACTAGCTCAGTGGCATCGGACGGCTCAGGGAGGAGTGGCGTGGATCAAGGCCGAATGTCGGTTGCTAGGACATGCAACCGACCTCCAAACCGCCTTGGACAACCACCTGGATGCCATTGAAGCAGAGGCGGTTCATCCAACGGCCAGGGTGCTGGCGGCCGCCAGTTAGGGGTGGCACCCGCCACCTGACCTAACCCTAGGTCGGTTGGTTGTCCACTATAAGAACCCCCCCTCACTCATTTGGGCTATAAATACCCCCTGGAGGCACCTCTTCATTTGTACCATCACACCCCAAGAGTACCATCACTTCCAAGAGAAGTAAAGCAAGAGAAGCAAGTGAGAGTTAGGTTAGAAGCTTAGAGAGCTTAGGCAAGTAGGTAGCTAGTAGAGCAAGGCATCTTCGCCCTCGCGGTAGCGCTGCTCAAGGCTTAGCTCAAGAGTAGAGGCGTGCGAGTGATCGGTTCTGGAGCTGGGAAGAGTCTTTCTTCATCTCCAGTTCAGGTTTTTGCCCTTGTTACTCAAGCATTTACTATATTCTAGTTCATCATTTCAAGTATTACTTTATTCTACTTATTAGTATTGAGTGGTATACTTGATTGATTGCTTGAGTGCCTAGCTATCCTAGAGTTCAATTCACTTAGCCATAGTAGTTAATCTCTTGTGAGCTTAGTGTTTGATCTTTGCTAATAGGTTGCTTAGTTAGTTTAGTGTTTATCTTATTAAGTCAAGTATTTGCTCTGACGTCCGCAAGGGTGTCTCTATTCAAAGCTAGGGTAGAGATAGTTAGAATATAGTTAAGCATGGTGCTTAGTTATAGACTTACCTTCAGATACGGCTAGACCCCCGGATAGCTGTGGTAGCAAGGAGGTGGTGACAGCCCTGTGCGCCTTGAATTCCACCACGTAGTTGGCCCAGTTTAACAGTAAGGCTCGTTGTGCTAGCGTTCAACCTAAGTAAGTGGTAAAGGCTAGTACGCCTCGATACTTGACAAGATAGGAATAAAACTATACTCAACTTAGTTGCTTTATTGTCTTTTGCCTGCCTTGCTTTGTAAACTATCTTGCTTCGTAGTTATCTTGCTCTGTGGTTATCTAGGAGTAGTTAATAGTTAGTAGTTAGTTATCCAAGCTATCCTTAGTTATCCTAATCACTTTATCTACCTATCCATCCACCACACCTTAGCCATCCATTTCATCCTTACCTATCCACCCATATATTCTTTCTAGCCTTTCATCTTACTTTCTCCCCTTTTCCTTTTTCTTATTTCTTCGACTCTCATCCCCTCCTTGACTCAACTCATACACCACCCTAGCCTTCCCTTGGGATCAAATAAATCGACACCTGGTACTCCCAGGCGAAGTGCTACTACGATAGTTCTGTGCGCTTGCAGAATCTCCTCCTGGTAGATTGCATTCTCGCTAGCTAGCTCCTACTAGTGACGGGATTGACAACCCCGTTTGGCATTAGTAGATAGCTACTTTAGTTACCCTATCCTAGGTGTAGCTAAGAACTACAAACAATGTCTTGGTGATAGTTCGAGAGGAGGTTTCACCCAGCCACTTTTCTAGAGAAGATGAAGATAGACCTACAAACCTATAGGCAGGATAAGAAGCCAGTGGCAGAGTATGAAGTGGGTTTCAACAAGATTGTTCGCTTTGTTCTGCATGTGGCCAGTAATGAGGTAGAGAAGGCAAGCCATTTTCGTCAGGGTTTGAAGCCTTCGATCAGTCACACTTTCGGGGCTTTTCCATTGGTGGATATCTGCACCACTGTGGAGCAGGCTTTTGGTATGGAGATGCAGCAACAATACACTAATGAAATTCAGAAATCTTCTAGTGCTGATCAATCTCGCTCTCAGGATGACAAGAAGGGCCGGTCTGTTTGTCTAGATCACAAAAAGGGGAACTTTCAGCGTCACCATCCATATCATGGCAAGCCCTCTCACTCTAGTGCTTTTAGAGGAAGTACGCCTCAATATTGGGTTGTTCCTAAGCCAGGTATGGGGCTAGTGTGTTTCCGTTGTGGTGATGCGCACGGACGTGCAGAGTGCCAATGGAGTGGGAGATGTTCTATTTGTGGCAAGGACCACAAGGATGTGGTATTGCAGATACATGGGTGTATGCCAGATCTTGAGATGATGAGTGATTGTCAACTGGGATGATGCACATGTTCTTTGGCTTGTGTTGTGCAGGTGTCGAGCTCAGATACGGTGATCAATGGCAATGTGAAGGTCAAATAGAGACATGTTGTGCCGATGGACCCGGAGCGGTGAAGGGTAGACGTGAGGCTTGGACTGACGGACCGGTGGCCTGAGGATCGGCCGTGGTGGCTGACAGCCTGGAACATCGACAAGCGAAGATGTGCATGTGGACGGGGTGCACGGGCGCTGCATCCCTCTATGGCCTCGGTTTGGTGGTTGAGCCACAGAAAAACCACCGAGTGGACGGTTTCCAGGTTTGGGCCTCAAAACCTTGGTGCGGCCGGTTTTCGAGTTTGGGCCACAAAACATGGGCTGAGGACGGTTTCCAGGTTTGGGCCTCAAAACCTGGGCGCTGGCGGGTTTCTGAGTTTGGGCCGCAAAACTCAGGCAACGGACGACAGGTTTCCTGGTTTCGGCCTCAAAACCAGGGGATGGCCCAGGTTTCCCGGTTTCGGCCTCAAAACCGAGGGGAGGTCCGTGAAAAGGACGAGTGACACAGTGGCGGCACGTGGCGGCATCCAATGAGGTCACGTCGAGGCGAAGCTACCTAATGTGCGGGCGTGGCCGTCAGATCAACATCAACCTCATGTCGGTCAGGAATACCCTTAGGGTTAGTCTGCTCGCTCATTAGCTGTAAGGGTAGAAGGGGAATAATTGTATTAGGCTATATAAGGAGGGACCACCCCTCCCACCAGACTATCTCAGCTATTGCTATTTTCATTCTAGGGTTTCCTGTTTCCCACATCCCTAATGTAGCTACTGAGATCCGCAGAGACGCTAAACAATACCTCTGTGTATTTGGATTTTGCGGAAACAGGACCGGATTCCCGTTGTCTCCTCGTGGGGACGATTTTTGGCTGAGAATCGCGATTGTGATTCGCCTTTTGAACATGTTATTCGCGTTCTTATTTTCTTCATGATTTTCCCGTCACTCGATCTCCCTCCGCGCTGCATCTTTTTCTGCAGATACATGGGTGTATGCCGGATCTTGAGTGATGAGTGATTGTCAACTGGTTCGATGCGCATGTTCTTTGGCTTGTGTTGTGCAGGTGTCGAGCACGAAGACAGTGATCGAAGGCAAGGTGAAGGTCAAGTAGAGACGTGCCGTGCCGATGGACCGAGAGCGGTGAAGGGCGCACGTGAGGCTTGGACTAAGGGACCGGTGGCCTGAGGATCAGCTGTGGTGGCTGACAGCCTGGGACATCGACGAGCGGAGACTTGCGGGGCATATTGTTGCTCGGGTCGAGGACCTGGGGACATGTGTCGGTAGACGGGGTGCATGGGCGGTGCATCCCCTCTAAAGCATCGGTTTGGTGGTTGAGCCACAGAAAAACCACCGGTGGACGGTTTCCAGGTTTGGGCCACAAAACCTGGGTGCTGCGGGTTTTGCCGAGTTTGGGCCACAAAACTTGGGCTGAGGACGGTTTCCAGGTTTGGGCCTCAAAACCTGGGCGCTGGCGGGTTTCTGTGTTTGGGCCACAAAATTCAGGTGATGGACGGCTGGTTTCCCGGTTTGGCCCTCAAAACCAGGGGTTGGTCGGGTAGACAGGTTTCCCGGTTTTGGCCTCAAAACCAGGGGCGAGGTCCGTGAAAAGGACGAGAAGAGCGGTGGCGGCACGTGGCGGCAATCGGTGAGGCCGCGTCGAGGCGAAGCTACCTATTGCGCGGGCGTGGCCGTCGGATCAGCATCTACTTCGAGTTGGCATAGAATAACCTTAGGGTTTAGCCAGTTCTCTCTGTAATTAGTAGGGGTAGAGTGGGAACTAGAATTAGGATAAGTAGGTGGAGACACCCACCTCCCAAACTATCTCAGTCATTTGCTATTTTGCCTTCTAGGTTTTCCTTTTCTCTCAATCCCTGTTGTAGCTACTGAGATCCGCAGAGAACCATATGTTGATGGTCCTTAAACACCTGTTTTACCATCAACATGTTACCCTAAAATTCACCAAAAAGGCATGAAATGTAGTCAAATAGGTTTCAAACTAACCGAATTCCACATGTCCATAGATTTTTATTTGAATGCAGGATTTGAACCAAATTTGGATATTTGAACCACCAAAGGCCAAGCCCACTCAGCAGGGCCCAATTGGGCCTAAGGGGGGTGGCGCCCGCCACCCCTAGGTGGTGCCCGCCACATGGCTTGGCCCAAGTCCACTCCCTGCCACGTCACAGATCCGTGTGACCTCCCCAAGGCCAAATCTTGGCCCTTGGTCACTAGGTCAGTGGCATCGGACGACTCAGGAGGGGAGTGGCGTGGATCATGACCGAATGGCGGTTATCTGGACATGCAACCGCCTCTCTGGAGCTCCTGGATGCCGTTGAAGCAATGACGGTGCATCCAACGGTGAGGGGGGTGGCGGCCGCCACCTAGGGCTGGCGCCCGCCACTAGGGTTTGCCTTAGGTCGGTTGGCTGCCCCCTATAAGTACCCCCCTCACTCCACAAGGCTATAAATACCCCCCTGGAGGCGTCACTTCAGAAATATACAAGCAAGGAAGAGAGGAAAGCAAGCAAGCAAGAAAGCAAGTGAGAGTTAGGTTAGAAGCTCAGAGAGCTTAGGCAAGTAGGTAGCTAGTAGAGGAAGGCATCCTTGCCTCATTGCCCTTGCGGAAGCGCTGCTCAAGGCTTAGCTCAAGAGTAGAAGCGTGCGAGTGATCGGTCATGGAGTTGGGAAGAGTCTTCCTTCATCTCCAGTTCAGGTTTTGCTCTAGTATCTCAAGCACTTTACTATATTCTAGTTCATCATTTCAAGTATTACTTTATTCTACTTATCAGTATTGAGTAGTATACTTGATTGATTGCTTGAGTGCCTAGCTATCCTACAGTTCAATTCACTTAGCCATAGTAGTTAATCTCTAGTGTGCTTAGTGTTTGATCTTTGCCAATAGGTTGCTTAGTTAGTTTAGTGTTTATCTTATTAAGTCAAGTATTTGCTCTGACGTCCGCAAGGGTGTCTCTATTCAATGCTAGGGTAGAGATAGATAGAATATAATTAAGCGTGGTGCTTAGTTATAGACTTACCTTCAGATACGGCTGGACCCCCGGATAGCTGTGGTAGCAAGTAGGTGGTGACAGCCCTGTGCGCCTTGAATTCCACCACGTAGTTGGCCCAGTTTAACAGTAAGGCTCGTTGTGCTAGCGTTCAACCTAAGTCAGTGGTAAAGGCTATTACGCCTCGGTACTTGATAAGATAGGAATAAAACTATACTTAACTTGGTTGCTTTATTGACATTTGCCTATCTTGCTTCGTAGCTATCTTGCTTCGTAGTTATCTTGCTTCGTAGTTATCTAGAAGTAGTTATTAGTTATTAGTTAGTTATCTTAGATATCTTTAGTTTCCCTTATCTATCCATCCATCCACCTTACCTTACCATCCATTTCAATTCTTACCTATCCACCCATATATTCTTTCTAGCCTTTCATCTCCTCTTTCCCTTTTTCCCTTTTCTTATTCTTCGACTCTCATCCCCTCCTTGACTCGACCCATACACCACCCTAGCCTTCCCTTGAGATCAAATAAATCGACACCTGGTACTCCCAGGTGCAGTGCTACTACGATAGTTCTGTGCGCTTGCAGAATCTCCTGTAGGTAGATTGCGATCTCTCTAGCTAGCTCCTACTTGTGGCAGGATTGACAACCCCATTTGGCATTAGTAGATAGCTGCTTTAACTTCACTCCTTTAGGTATAGTGACTCGACTTGCTACAAGCATTTCTGACGCCGTTGCCAGGAATAGATTCCATAGTCTATGTGACACCCTAGTGTCAAGCACTGCATTAGGAACTATATTTAGCGACTAAAAAACATAAGCAATGCATTGCATCATTTCATGTACATCAAATTGCTTTTTGCTTTTGCTTATTTATTTGGGTTTTGGTTTCTATTGGACTTAATGGTTTAAGTGGATTTCTGACTTGGCAAATAGTTTTATAAAATAGAGAATAATGAGAATAACTCTTTTTATATTGATACCTTGACCTAGTTCGAAATAGTTTGGCAAATAAAAATGGGGTAAACAAAATGATTTATAGCTCAAAATTGGCTTTATTTATGTGGAGGTTGTAAAAATAATTTTCAGAAAAAGTGTCTTATATGAAAGTTGTAGAGAAAATTATTTGGGCAACTTTTATTTTTGGGGCAAAGCCTAGTTTGGAGTTTTTGAAACTGTTTTTGAATGGTCAAAGTTTGAAAAGTTTTTGGAAAAAGAAAAAGGAAAACCTTTTCTCCCGCGCCCTCACTTCTGGCCCACGCGGCCTTTCAGCCCAAGCCCTGCCGCGCGCTGCTCCCGCCCGCGCTCGCGCGCCGCGTAGCGCCGATCGCCGACCGCGCCGCGCCGTACGCCGGCCCGCCTGCCGCGTGGCGGCTTGCCTCTGCCGCGAATCCGCCTTGCCATCTCAGCGCGCGATCTTCTTCCACCGCAGCATGCCACGATCTTGCCCAGCCTCTCCGCGCGCGCCTCGCCTGCTGCGCTCTGCTCACCCGCTCGCCGCGTGCACGCCACCGCCTGCCGCATCGCTCACCGCACCGTCAGGGCCCCGCCACGGCCGGCCAAGGCCGACCAAAGCCCCGAGCACCTCTTCCGCTCCCTCACTCACCCGCGCACACACACACACTCCCTCACTCTCGCCCTCGCACCACACGAGCCCGAGCCGAGCGCACTGCTCACCACCATCCGCCACCGCAAGCCTCCCTCGCCGTTCCGGCCACGTCCAAACACCACCCTCCGATTCCCTCCGCACGCTGCTCCGCATCATCGTCGCACACGCGGTGCGCACGCTCCCACCACCAGCCGACCAGCCCCGACGCCGAAACACGCCGTGCCCCCGTCGGCCACCGTTCGCCACCGCGGAGCCTGCGTCGTCGTTCCTCCATGACCCGAGCTCCACCTCCCCAACCTTCGTCAGCGAACCTCACCGAGCGAAGGCAAGGTGAGAACACCCCCCCTTCTAGGTCGCTACTGCTCTCCCCCTCTCTCTCTCACCTGGCGGAGTGCCATGGGCGCCGCCGCGGCCGTCTCACGCGGCCAAGCTCCTCTGGAGCCATCCGAGCCTATCCAACCCCCCGCACTTAGCTCCCAAGGGTTCACAAAGCACAGCGCATCCGCCAATTTGGTCGGCGACCGCCGGAAACGGCGTAGCCGTGCATCACCGCCGCCGCCGTCCACCATCGCTCTCTACCGGTGAGCTACGGCTATGCGCTAGCCCAACCATCACCACCACTCGGTCCGCCTCGTCTTGGGGAACACGCCGAGCACCACCTCACCGTCGGCGACCTCACCGCCGGCGAGAATCGCACGGTCAACTCCTTCCCATGCCTTGCTCTCTCTGACCAGTGGGTCCCGTTGACCAGCGGGTCCCATGCGTCAGCCACCCCGCGGTCCATGGACCAAGTCCACGAAGCCAGGCCGGGAAGATTCAAATGTTTTTCCTTTTTGTTTATTTTCCCAGAAAAGCTTGTGATTTTTGTGTAGCCCGATTTAAAAGTTCAAATGAAGTGTTTTCAGTTTTGTTAGCTCGTTCATAAGTAGATCCATCATGGAAAAATATGAAAGTATTTTTGGTGAGAGTTTATATTACTGTTTTTATTTATTTCAGTTTATGTGCTTATGTTGAGATAAATAGATTTATATGTTTTCTTGTTGAGTTAATTCATGGCAAAATTTGCGTAGGTTTCTTGTCATATTATGTACCTGTGAAAAATGTATGAGGCACTGTTTCTGTAGAAAAAGTATCTGTTAGGGTTTAAAGTTTTTTTTGCCTGTTTTCTTGGAATAAGTGTTAAGGTGTTTTATATGTAAAAATAAAATATGGGAAAAATTGTGCAGTCTCTGTATGTGATGTTCCAATTAGGAAAAATGTTAAACATAGGTTGTTATATGAAAAAATATGAAGTTGTTGTATAAATGTGCTTTTCTATGTTTTTCTTAGGAAATTCATGTAGAGAATAATATAATGTTTCTGTTCATGAAACTTTCTTGATAAATATGAAATATGGAATACAATCTTGGAAAAATATAAAAATGAGTTTGTCACCCTTTTCCTGTAGGGTTGTAGTTCAAATGGTTTACTCTGGAGTAAATTTGTTTATTTTGTGTAGGTTTATGTATTTATGCTTTGATAGTAAATTTTCTACAGTAGAGTGTTTATGAATAGGTGAAGCTAGAAAAAATATGAAACCTGCTGTTTGTCACTTTTCATGTGGGAAGTTAGTTCAAAGCACCTTTTGAGCATTTTATTTCATCTTTTTGTACGTGCTGTTGTGTATTTTATTTCTTGCTGAAAATTGTTCAGTGAAGTCCAGTTGATGTTAGTTGCCTTCTGGAATTTTTGTGGATTTTTTTGAGTTCAAAAAAATATACTTGCAGTTCAAACCTGAGTTTCTTTTGAATTAATAAATAAAAAATGGTTAAATTAATAGTTTCTTTTATGTGTTAATTAAGTGTTTTTCCTCAATGTCAAAAGTGGTTCAACAAGTTTTCTTTGTTGGTTTGCAAGAAATATTTTCATTTATACCACCACATCTCGCACCCTGCATTGTTTATTTAATTATTATTCACCGCATGCAATAGGATCGACAGTCCCGGAGACCGACCAGGAGCCGAAAGCAAACGACGAGCAGGAGATACCAGAGCTGCCCAGGACCGAGGAAGCCGACCCAGCGCCGGAAGCTAACCTGCGTGAGTGCCTCGCTCACGAGGCCTCAGTCTTTTCCCAAGGCAAGCCCCGGAGCATTCTAAGTCTCCCAGTATTACAATTAAATTACTTGAGTACTTTTATACTGTGATGCATTAGGTATATGAGTTGTTTGAATCCTACTTGATGCATTATCCTTCCTTGATTATTGTTTACACCTGCCTTGTCATCCTGTACTTATTTATAATGTAGAATTCTTAGTCTGCTTAATAAAAGTAGTAGTTAAGGATGTTCCCGTAATACCCCTGGTGGGTATTTTTCGGATCACGGTTGGCTATATTTGCTATCTTGGAAAAGAACCGGAGTAGTAATGAAATACGGTCAACTGGAAGACAAGGCACAAGTTTGGAAACTTGGGGCAGTCCGTCCGTTGGATCGTGCAGGTTTGTATCGATTTTGCCCTCGTTCATTTTTGAACGCGCCCTTTTACGTAGGGATATGTCGGTGCTGTAATCATCGACCCCAAAGCCGGTTAGACGCTGTTCGGGCCGGTCTCAACCTGTGTCGCATCCTCTAGTATGGAAACACGATCTACCGCGGAATGGCCATCGTATAGTTCCAATTGGGTGGTCCGTGTTGTGAGCCGCGACGATTACCACCACGAACAAGCATCGAGCGGTTACCCAATGCATGGACCCGACGGGGAAAGTGTGGGTTGGTATTAAAGGTCTTTCACCAGCTGGTTTGGAATTCGATTCGAGTCGCCGTCTCCCCCGGTTAGTGGGAAACTATGGCGAGCTTCACCACGATACAACTCCTTGTGATGTTTAAGGTTCAACTAAAATGTGGTTGAAGTCAACTGGATATTGTTATATTATTGATTGATTAGACTCAAGTGTTTGTAATAAGTTCAGGTGCAAAACCTAGTCTAAGAAGTAGGACCAAAACTGACAGCTCACCAATGTCATTAAATGTTCCTTTTCCTTAAATTGTGCTTTTCGCAACTAAATGATCCCAGCTTCATCAGAAAGCCTTGCATACCCTTGGTGTCTTTATTTTCAGTTGGACGGGTAAGTCTAGCTGAGTACATTCCGGTACTCAGGGTTTATCCCGTTTGTTGCAGATGGCCAGGTGTATTATGGCTATTGTAATCATTGCCTCTACCCTGTGGAGGGTGATTAGGAGTAGGCCCAGGGCAGGGTCATCAAGAAGCTTCCCCTTTTCTTTTGCTGGAATAAGACTGTTGGTGGCACATTATCTGAAAAAGGAGGAGTGAGTCGAGTTGAGTTGAGTTATTAAACAATGTTATATTTGGATCACATGTGTGGTGGTCGTGTTTCAAAACTCATTTAAAGCTTCCGCACTTTGAAACTCAGTATTGTAGTAACTCTTTATTTCCGCACTCTGATGTTTAAATTCGGTTTCGTTTAACTGTGATATCTCCTTGCGAATGTAATACTTGAACGATGCGATCCTGTTTGTTGTACGATGTTTGAAATCCTTCGAGATTTCTGGACTACCGGGGTTATATGGATTCAAGTGCGGGTCGATGTAAGACGAATTTGACTAAGACGGTACTTGAGTTCTTATAATCAGGACGGTTCCGCCACAGCTGGTATCAGAGCATGGTTCAAGTGATTGCATTCAAAAGGAGCTATTCTCGAACTAAAATGGGTATTTCAAAACTATTTTCAAAACTATTTCTAATTATTAAGTGTGCCCAGTCTTGTCCTTAAGCCCTACATTAGGATTCAGGTGGCTTAACTGCTAACAGGGTTCAGGGTTTTGCTTCATGCTGGATCTTTATTTGCTGGTCCATTCTCGAGGGAAAAGAGAATGTGTCGATCGCGAAAACATGCATAAAATGATTTTTGTAAGATATGAGAGCATGACCGTCCAACCGTCGGTCTAGGTGAGAGTTCTTATACCAAGTATGTGCGAGCTCCACGCAAACATATACGAGGGTATCAATTGTTTTGGGTATGTTTTCTGGATTGGTGCGTGGTGTTTAGTGTTGGCTTCTATGTATTTTGTGCATATGAGCCAATACTTCGTTATCTTACCATTGGGATTTTTTTTGCTTTGGGCTGAAATGAATCTTCTGCAGGTACACTAACCATGTGATCGAGTAGAACGAGTAGATAACGCATGAGAGATCGTTCTTGCCACCAACTAGAACGTTAGGACTTACGAGTCACTATTAGTGAGTGAGAACGTAAGTACGATCATGCATCATGTTTACATTTTGCATTTACATTACCTCCCCTTATTTAAAAGTTGTCCCTTTTCTATAAAATTTGCCAACTTAATATGCGTCTCACGTGAGTTCGAAACCCTTTTGTTTCTACAGATGGCTCGGACTAAGTTGACTGCTCGCAAGGCCACCGGAGGCAGAGGAGTTCCACGTCACCGCTTGGCCACCAATTTGACCAGGAAGACGTTTTTGACCTACTTCGGGTTGCCGACCATCCTATGGAGGATTCTGCAGGCCGTGGGCTATGAGGAGGGACAGGAGCCCAAGTACTCTTGGCAGAAGGAGATCTACCGGCAGGATTCGTTGGTCATGGTGTAGATCAAGGTCAAAGCCTTGCCTGCCAAGCCTCACTGGTCAGGATGGACATAAATCACCAGAGGCAGTTGTGCCAAGGATGGAGCTAACAGGGCAGCATATCTAGTGCTGAAGGACATCATCGCCCGTTTTCCCACTGATCTTGCTAGTGCGATGGCAGGAGTGTTCCCTCGCGGATCACCTTTTCCATTGCGCTGGGGGCAGACCTTGGAGTCAGTCTTGACCGGGAGTCCCGAGGAGAGGTTCTTCTGCGAGACGTCTGCGATGAGCGCCACCGGAGCTTTGGTGGGTGTGTGTGAGAGTCTGGAGCGCAGCCTTGAGAGCGTGTCTTTCACCCTCACCGCCACCTACCAGAGTAAGAGGAAGCTGCAGGTACAGTTTGATGCTGAGGTAGCCCGGTTTCTGGAGAAGATTCACCAGATCACTCTCGAGCGTGACGATGCACGTGCCACTGCAGGTGCAGAGACCACCGCCAGGACCCTCGCCGAGCAGATGTACCTGACGGCATCCCTACAGCGAGACGAGGCCCGCACAGCGCTTGACCAGCTCAGAGAGGGCGCCCATCAACTGATACAACAGATACATCACCAGCAGACCTACATCGACCAGCTCCATGAGGCAGTTCACCAGATGCATCACGCCGCACAGGAGGCCGCCGGCACAGCAGCTGACGAGACCCCTGCAAATGTGGCCCAGAAGCCCTAGGACGAGGTAGTGCTTGGTCCAGAGCCTTCTTCGGACGACAAGGACCACGCCGACGAGCCGATGATGGACGCCGATGAGGAAGACGCTGCATCCGTCGTTGGAGACGCCTGAGCGTTAGTTTCGCTAGGAGTCGTTTTCTTTTGTATAGCTTGAGCATGCTCGCTGACGTTGTAATCCGAACATGTGTTGGTTTATGTTTAAGTTGTATCATGACATATGTGTCTTTTGGACAAAGTCCAGACTTCAATTTGGCACCTTTTATGGAAAATCCGTCGTTTGCATATCTTATTATCTAGCAATTATCCTGTGATGTTGTATGGAAATGAGTACTTATACTTGGTCGTGTGCTAAATTTTCGAATTATGTACAACACAATATTTATTCATGATCAATGTGACATCACCTAATGATTGCTTATTAATGGGACATGCAGATGCCGGCACACACTCGCAGCCACCCCCACAGGCACCAATGACGCCTGAAGCATTTTTCGGCCAGTTTCGGGGCAGTCAGAGGAACATGGAAGAGATGCAGAGGCACATGGAGGCCACCCTCCGCAACATCGCTAACAACACTGCGTAGTAGCATCAGCAGCGCCAAGGCCCAGAGCCCAACCAGTACAGTACCTACCGTGACTTCTTGGACACTCGTCCCTCTGTATTCAAGGAAGTCACCGAACCGCTTGAAGCAGATGAGTGGCTCAACTCCATCACTCAGAAGTTCCGTCTCCTCCGCTTGACTGAAGAGCTCAAGGCAGAATATGCCGCCCACATGCTGGAAGGACCCGTAGGGCTATGGTGGTCCCAGTACCGTGCATCCTTGCCAGCTAATGCACCAGTCACGTGGGACCAATTTTCTACTGCTATGCGCAACCACTACATCCCCAGTGGTTTGATGGAAATGAAGGTCACAGAGTTTATGAGGCTATCCCAAGGAACCAGGTCCATGTCAGAATACCTCCATAGCTTCAACAACCTGTCTCGCTATGCCCCAGATTTCGTCCACACAGAATCCAAGAAGATCGCAAGCTTCAAGCATGGCATGAGTGCCACCATGCTCTCCAAGATGGGAAACAGTCACCGTACCACCTTCAGTGACTTTGTCAGTGACTGCCTGAACCAAGAGGCGAATGACAGCAGGCTGGCGACAGAAAACCGCCGTCGTGCAAACGAAGGAGGTTCGTCGCAACAGAGGACCCCTTTCAGAGCACGTACCCCGTATCACCCGCTAGTTGCAGGAGCAAGGTTCCGACCACCACAGAGGAAGATAACCACGAACCGCTCCCGCCCGAATTTTCAGAAGCCCTACACCGCTCCCATGATGCAGAACAAAGCAAAGGCAGGAGGTTCAGGAGGTGCCAAGACCCCGTATGTGATTGGACCGTGCTACAACTGTGGTCAGACCGGACACCTGTCGCGTCCGTGTCCCCAGCCGAAGAAGCAGTACACCTAGCCCCGACCTCGCACCGGCCACGTGCACTTCACCACTGTTGAGGAAGTGCCAGAAGGAGAACCTATCACCGCTGGTACGTTTCTTGTTAATCAATGCCCCGTAGTTGTGTTGTTTGATTCCAGAGCATCGCATTCTTTCATAAGTGAGAATTTTGCTTTAAGAAGTAATCTCGGGTTAGTAGAGTTGATTGGGGATATCAGATAAGTTCCGCCGGAGCTGTTCTATCTGCCCGTAAAATGGCTAAATGAGTGGAGATGACTTTTGGGGATAAAAAGGCCATAGTGGATCCCATAGTAATCCCTGGTCTAGGTTTGGATGTAATCTTGGGTATGGGTTGGATGAAACTCTGGAAGGTCAATCTTGACATTTCAGAGCGAGTAGTTTCCATGGTCAGTCCCCGAAGTGGGTTTTCTTTCCGGTTTAAGTTACCCCGAAACCCCCAGGAGATCGGAGTGTTGTTTAATATCACGACAAAGCAGATAGCTGAAATCCCTGTAGTGTGTGAGTTTCCAGATGTCTTCCCTAATGAGTTGCCAGGACTACCACCGGATAGGGATGTAGAGTTTGCTATAGAGTTAATCCCTGGAACGGCACCAATTTCTCGGAGGCCGTATAGGATGCCAGCTAACGAGCTAGCAGAGCTCAAGACTCAGTTGCAAGAGCTTTTGGATAAGGGTTTGATACGTCCTAGTTCGTCACCTTGGGGATGTCCCGCCATCTTTGTGAAGAAGAAGGACAAAACTTTAAGGATGTGTGTGGACTACAGACCGCTGAATGCAGTAACTATAAAGAATAAGTACCCCCTACCCCGAATTGATGTCTTGTTTGATCAATTATCAAAGGCAAAAGTGTTATCCAAGATCGATTTGAGATCAGGTTACCATCAGATCAAGATTAGAAAAGAGGATATACCAAAAACCGCTTTCTCCACCAGATATGGACTCTATGAGTATCTAGTTATGTCCTTTGGGTTAACTAATGCACCGACACATTTCATGTATCTAATGAATTCGGTTTTTATGCCCGAGTTGGATAAGTTTGTTGTGGTGTTTATTGATGACATCTTGGTGTACTCTGAAAATGAGAAGGATCATACTGAGCATCTACGAGTCATCTTAGCTCGACTTCGAGAGCAAAAGTTGTATGCTAAGTTTATCAAGTGTGAGTTTTGGTTAAAGAAAGTGCCATTTCTTGGACACGTCCTTTCAGAGGAAGGAATTTCTATGGATCCCACGAAGGTACAGGAAGTTATGGATTGGCAAGCACCCACTAACGTACATGAGGTACGCAGCTTTCTAGGATTGGCCGGATACTACCGTCGGTTCATTCCGGATTTCTCAAGGATCGCAAAACCTATGACTCGTCTAACTCAGAAAAACAAGAAGTTTGAATGGACTCCAGAGTGTGAGGCAGCATTTCGCACTCTGCGAATCTTGTTGACTTCGGCGCTAGATTTGGAGGAAACTTTTGATGTGTTTTGTGATGCATCCAAGATTGGACTTGGATGTGTGCTTATGCAGAATGGGAAAGTTATAGCATATGGTTCGCGCCAGTTGCGACAACATGAAGAGAATTACCCGACTCATGATTTGGAATTGGCAGCGGTAGTTGATGCCCTCAAGATATGGAGGCATTATCTTATGGGTAACCTATGTCATGTCTATACAGACCACAAAAGTTTGAAATATATCTTCACCCATCCAGAATTGAATATGAGGCAGAGGAGATGGTTAGAGTTGATTAAGGATTATAACTTAGAAGTGCATTACCACCCTGGAAAGGCAAATGTTGTAGCAGATGCCTTGAGTCGCAAGACTCATTGCAACTCCTTACAACCATTGCTGGAAGATGGATTGAACCTTATGCACCCCGTTATGCTGAATAATATCACCTTACAGTGTACTCTAGAAAGTGATATCATTGAAGGACAAAAGACCAATGAAGAAATCTGTCAGATTAAGAAGAGGTTGGAAACCAATAGTTCGCTGAACTTCAGAACTGAAGGACCGAGAAGCAACCAGAAAGCGACCAGAGGGGGGGGGGGTGAATGGGAGCTTCAAAATTTCCTTTTGGATACTAGAGCCACTGTCCCAAGAATCACCCCAAGAGACAAACCCTAGAGCTTGCTAATGTCCACAACCCTAGATGTAGGGTGGATGCTTCCAAGAAGCACAGCGGGACACTACACAACTCTAGAAAGCCAATGCAAAAGACGGAAATCAATTCCGACAACGAACGAGCGAACCGCGGATGAAACCGTGCGAAACCAGTCGCATCGGTCGCTGGCCTGCGTCCGATGCCAGACCACCGGACGCGTCCGATGCAAACTGGCCGGTTCTGGAACCTTACTGTTCCACCATCGGACGCTGTGAACAGTAATCACCCAGCGTCCGATGCAAAGGCTCCGGCGCGTCCGATGGACAACGGACGCGTCCGATGCCTAGCGTCCGATGCAAACTAAAACGCCGAAAACGTGACACGCGTCACCGGAGCGTCCGATGCTAGGAACCCTAGCGTCCGATGCTCCCGTGAAAGCGTCCGATGCCCCCGAAAACAGCGCAGTTCTTTGATGATTCAACCCGATCTCCTCTAAATCAAAAGCTCTAGGCCTAGGATTCGATCTGAGGGGTCACAAGGACGTTAGTGAGCTATCTCTAAGAGATCATGGCTCGAACCTAACTCCAAATCAGTGAATCAAGAAATTTCGGGGCAAGGAAGCAAGAACGCAATCCAAAACGAAAATCGATCGATCTCCTAGACCATGAGGTTAGAGTTTAATTCCTTCGGTGGAAAGAAGTGCCTCACGATCTAGAACAGCTTGGTTCAAACGGTTTTGCAAAAGATGAACCGAGCAAAGAGATCAAGCGACGGGAAAATCGTGGAGAAAAGGATTCCGCGAAGAACACGAATGAACCGCAAATCACACCCACGAATCGCAAGCCGAAGCGCAAACACACGCTACGACAAGGAGGTTACGGCCTCCTTTCCTTAGAATCAACAAGTACACAGAGTTCTTGGTCTCTCTGCGGATCTCAGCTACAGCAGGGGATGGGAGAGCAGGAAACCCTAAGTGCAGGAAGCAAATGAGATAGCTAAAACTGAGACAACTGAGATAGGGGGAGGAGGGTGTCTCCCTGACTACTTATCCTATTCTAGTCTAAGTCTATTTCCTACTCTACCCCTCTCTATTCTAATTACAGAGCGAACCAGCTAAACCCTAGGGTTATTCTGGACCAACTCGGTGGTAGGTAGATCCAACGGCCACGCCCGCACAACTCGTCCGCGTTGCCTCCACGCAACCTTCCGATTGCCGCCACGTGCCGTCCTCGCTCTGCACCCCCGGTTTTGTGGCCCAAACCGGGAAACCAGCCTTTTCCAGCAACCCCCGGTTTTGAGGCCCAAACCGGGAAACCAGCCCACCGGCCTGAGTTTTGTGGCCCAAACTCAGAAACCCGTAGCGCCCGAGTTTTGAGGCCCAAACTCGGAAACCGGCCCATCACCCGAGTTTTGTGGCCAAACTCGGAAACCATTCGCGCCCAGGTTTTGTGGCTCAACCTGGAAACCGAGCATTCAGGTTTTGAGGCCCAAACCTGGAAACCGTCCACCCGTTGGTTTTTCTCTTGCTCAACCAACAAACCGGAGCTGTAGAGGGGATGCACCTCCCGTGCACCCCGTCCACCGACACGTGTCCCCAGGTCCTCGACCCGAGCAACACCGTGCCCCGCAAGTCTCTGCTCATCGCTGTCCCAGGCTGCCAGCCACCACAGCTGATCCTCAGGCACTCCGGTCCCTCAGTCCAAGCCTCACGTCCGCCCTTCACTGCTCGATCCATCGGCATGGCACGTCCGCCGCACGGCATGCCCATCCTTCATCGCACCCAGTCCATCGGCACGACACGTCTCATCTTGACCTTCACCTTGCCCTCGATCACTGTCTCCGAGCTCGACACCTGCACAACACAAGCCAAAGAACATGCGATCAAACCCGTTGACAATCACTCATCACTTAGAGACTCGGCATACACCCATGTATCCGCAATCTCCCCCTTGATGAGTGCATTGTCAACTACTCACACAAATCATAATGAAAGAAGAAGGTAGGAGGAAGGAGAAGAGAGAACTCAACCAAATGATCCAAAAGCATAGCAAAGCCGAAGAAGGTCAAGTGGAAGAAGCGAGAACTTGGTCCCCAAAGACATGGGCAACGGCTCGACGCGACCAGGCAAAGCAAAGCTAGCCCTCAAGAAGAGGTAGAATAGGCTCAACACCGTAGCAAAAGCCAATTGAAAGTCAGAGCTAAAAAAAATGGCAAAATGCTTGTCCCTCAAGATAGAGGCACAGAGGCTCAACACAACTAGCACGAAAACCACTCCGAACCAATTGAAAAACAACCGAAAGGTCTCCGAACCAATCAAAATCAACCTCGACGCCAAATGAGGAAAATGTTTGCTAGTCCCTCAAGACAGAGGCAATGGCTCAACACAACTAGCAAACTCCCCTCGACAAGTGCAAGCAACCCGGGACTCCCCCTTAGCAAAAGCAAACTCCCCTCGACAAGTGCAAGCAACCCGGGACTCCCCCTTAGCAAAAGCTCCCCCTTAGTTGAAAGCCAGGAGACATATGATTTGCAAAAACTCTCCCCCTTAGTTGAAAATGCACTTATCAAGCACAGACTCTTCCCTTGAGCCAACACAACTCCCCCTTCCAAAATGCATATGAAGTCAGAAATGCAAGTTAGCAGCTTCAGGTATATAATCGAAAGAGGGCAAAAATGCTCTAATCGGTATAGCTCCAATGACACAACTAAGCACTCAAATAGCGAAGGCTCAAACTGATCACACATACGAAATATGAAGCATATGAGCAAGTGAGCAGGTTTTTAGCCAAAAAGATAGTCACCATCAAAATAGCACTACACATGTATAGATAGGAATCCAGACAAGTGCTAAACATGTATACAAGGTGAACCACCCCTAGCAAAGTTCAATCATCATGCATAGGAATGAAGCATACACTTGTGATTTCAGTTATACATCGGAGTTGCAGCGGTAAAGATTTCACAAGTTCAATTATTTAGCATGTGATTGCGAGAGGTTGAAAGCTTGTCTTTGCCTAACTTTTCAACCGAGCGAAGCCTATGCCGAAGCAATCAGAAGCTTGAAGCTACGGTTTCGGTCATACACTACACGGCTCAAGTTTAACTCAAAGTGCAATGAGAAACAGTCTCGATACCGTGAGGTGTTGACAAGCAATCCCATCTCGATCTTCTCAATTCACTAAGACTTGGTTCAAATTTTATACATGATATGAACAGACCAAGCAAGTGAATGACTCATAACTAGAGACATAGCAACCTAGCATATATGAAAAGCACGAGTGAACTCAACATATCCTACACATGCTAGTTGCATATCTCAATGGTGAACATTTTCAGATTGTAAGTTATTAAGTAAATTCACCATTCAAAAATAGCTCAGCTCATACCATGTACTAGTGATCAGGAAGAGCATAAGCTACAAGCATCCATATAAGCATTGGAGCATACTAAACAGAGCATAGTTACATTCTAGTGATTATAAACATGAAGCTCATAATGTAAATGCGTATGCACAAATGCAAAGAAAAGAAACTTAAAATAAAAGAGTCAGTCTATACAAGATCCAAAATGTTTCCCCCATCTAAAAGGGGAAACACACACCAAGCTCACCCCTCAACCGATTAAAGGTTGATTCATCTAAAGGCTTGGTGAAAATATCAGCCAGTTGATGATGAGTATCGACATGGCGAAGGTCGATATCACCCTTCTCCTGGTGGTCTCGCAGAAAATGAAAGCGCACATCAATGTGTTTGGTCTTCGAGTGAAGCACGGGGTTCTTAGCAACGCTAATGGCACTCGTGCTGTCACAAAACAAAGGCACGCGAGAAAAGCTCAAACCAAAATCACGCGAAGTGGCCATCATCCAAAGCAACTGGGAACAGCAGCTAGCCGCAGCAACATATTCAGCCTCCGTAGTGGACTGAGCGACGCTAGACTGCTTGCGAGAAGACCATGAAACAAGAGAAGAACCAATAAACTGGCAAGTCCCAGAAGTGGACTTGCGCTCAATGCGGCAACCAGCAAAATCGGCATCCGAATAACCGCAAATGGAGAGGGTGGAGGAAGCAGAATACCAAATCCCAAACTCAGGCGTGAAACGAAGGTACCTGAAAATCCGCTTCACCGCCTGACGGTGAGAGATGCGCGGCGACGCCTGAAAGCGCGCACACAGACACACCGCAAACTGAATGTCCGGACGTGTCGCCGTCAGGTAGAGGAGCGATCCGATCATGCTGCGGTACTCCTTCTGGTCCACTGCTTCTCCATCCACATCCGCATCCAGGGCAGTCGTCGTCGACATGGGTGTTGGAAGAGGCTTGGCCTCACCCATATCGAATCGCTTTAGCAAGTCCTTGGTGTACTTGCCCTGGTGCACAAACGTCCCCTCTCGGGATTGCTTAATTTGCAACCTGAGAAAGAATGTCAGCTCGCCCATCATGCTCATCTCGAACTCCCTGCTCATAGTATCTGCAAACTTGGCAACCAGAGCGTGAGAAGAACCACCAAAAATGATATCATCCACGTAAATCTGGACCAAGAGAGTGTCTTTGCCTTGCTTGAGGAGAAAAAACGTTTTATCTACACATCCCATTTTAAAACCCTTAGCAAGCAAAAAGGTTTTTAACCTATCATACCAGGCTCTAGGGGCTTGTTTCAAACCATATAAAGCTTCGTGGAGTTTAAAAACATGGTTTGGAAATTTGGGATTTTCAAAACCGGGGGGTTGCTCAACATACACTTCTTCTTCTATGTAGCCGTTTAAGAAGGCACTCTTGACATCCATTTGAAAAAGTTTGAAACCTTTGGATGTAGCAAAGGCCAAGAGTATCCTAATTGCCTCCAAACGAGCTACAGGAGCAAATGTCTCCTCATAGTCTATCCCCTCCTTCTGACTATAACCCTTCGCTACAAGCCTGGCCTTGTTTCTAACAACGTGGCCATCCTCTCCTTGCTTGTTTTTGAAAACCCATTTTGTCCCAATAGGCTTACAGTCAGGTGGAGGCGGAACTAGAACCCAAACCCGATTTCGCTCAAAGTTTTCTAACTCCTCATGCATGGCATTTACCCAATCCGGATCCGTCAAAGCGTGTCCAACATCTCGGGGCTCAAAATTAGCAACAAAAGCAGAATGAGCGAAGTGCGAGATTTGCTGTGACCTGGACCGAGGGACTCGTTCGTCGATGTTGCCGATCATCTGCTGAGGTGGGTGCTGGCGCTGGATGTGTCGTGGCGCCTCTCGAGCTGATGTAGCCTCCCCCTCAACAGCAGCTGGTGCCTCCTCGGGTACAAATGGTACCGCTCGGGGTGGCGGATCCCACGGCCCCCAGGAAGAAGAGGTGTCGGGGCCATGAATCGTCGTAGAAGCCGCTCTTTGCGGCACGGCAGGTGGAGGGGGTGTTGGATCATCCATACCTTCAGCACCCTCGTCCTCGTCATCAAAAAGAGGCTCACCAACCTCATGATCACCTGCACGCTCAAAACGAGAAGAAGAACAAACCATGGTCTCGTCGAAGGTGACATCGGATGTCTCCATGACTCGGTTAGTGTCAAGGTTAAGTACACGATAAGCTCGAGTGTGAGTGCCATAACCCAAAAACACACCGTCAGAAGAACGAGATTCAAATTTGTCCAAGTTGCCCTTTTTGAGTATAAAACAATGGCAACCAAAAACTCGAAAATAACTCACCTTGGGCAGTTTTCCAAAACGCAACTCATAAGAAGTCTTTTTCAAGAAAGCTCTCAGAAAAATGCGATTGGAAATATAGCATGCAGTGTTCATAGCTTCGGCCCAATAGCGCCTAGGAGTCCTATGCTCATCAAGCATCGTCCTGGCCATCTCAACAAAGGTCCGATTCTTCCTCTCTACAACACCATTTTGGGGCGGTGTGTAGGGGGAAGAAAACTGATGCTCCAAGCCAAGGCGGTTACAAAACTTCTCAAAATCCGAATTTTTGAATTCGGAACCATTATCACTTCTAATAGCTCGCATCGAGTTCAAGGGGAACTCGTTCTGAAGACGCAAAATCAGATTGCGAGCGAAGGAGAAAGTCTCAGTCTTCTCAGTCAAAAAGAAGACCCACGAATATCTCGAAAAGTCGTCAACAACAACCAAAACATACCACTTGCCACCAACCGAGCTCACCCGAGCCGGACCAACAAGGTCCATATGTAAAAGCTCTCCAGGGTGCGAGGTCATGACCTTAGTCACTGGATGGTGGGGAGCGGCAACCATCTTCCCATGTCTACAAGAATGGCAAACTAGATCCTTCTCCACCGAAAGCTTGGGCAATCCTCGGATTAGCCCAAGTGAGCTAAGTCTTGCAAGCAAGTCGAAGCTTAAATGACCGAGCCTCCTATGCCACTTCCAAAGATCGGAGCAAGAAGGACTAGCCAAAAGACAGCGAGAAGAACCAAACGACTCTGAGAAATTCGCGCAAAAGACTTTCCCAAAGGGCGAAATCAGACATACAAGATTGCCCTGAGGATCTAAGATGCGACTAAGGTTCGGTTTAAAACGAATCTCATAGTCATCATCAAAAAGTTGCGAAACAGAAAGCAAGTTAAAATGCAGGTTAGAAACAAGAGCAACATCGCGCAACACAAAGTGCTCATTAACCCGCACTGTCCCACGGGATAATACCTTACCTTTACTATTGTCGCCGAAGGTTATGTACTCCTTTCCGGCGACCGGGCTAAGGCTGGAGAACCACTTGGCGTTTCGGATCATGTGCCTCGAGCAACCAGAATCCACCAACCAAATGTCCTCCAACCGTCTCACCTACATCAATAAAAAGACATAGGGTGAGCATACGGTCCAACACTGGGGTTAGTGAAGTAAGGAGAATACCAGTGTTGGGCCGGCTGCTCAAAAGAACGGTCAGTGTAAAAACTATTCCTAGCCTGTCTACGGGGGGTAGCGATCACCACGTACAGGAAAACGTGGTCCGCTGGGGAAGAAGCGCTCACCGCGGTACTCACACTGCGGTGGGGGAAAGCGCTCAACAAAGCCTCCGCCACGGGGTCCGTCAACTGTAAAGGCAGGACCCCGTCGGGCACGCTCTCTACGAGGCCTTCGTCTTGGCACTTGAGGCTCTGGACCTCTAGGCCTGGCCTCTCTCCTCGGAGCTCTCCTCTCCGTAGGCCTGGGAACTTGACCTCCAGACTTAGCAGCTCTCCTCTGGACAGTCGTCCCATGCACACCTTGGAAAGGGTGGTACATGTCCGGGTTGTCCATCTCCCGAGCACGGCGCGCCTCTCTCTTGCGCCTAAAGCAGAACTCGCTTAAGTGTCCATCTCTCCCACAGAAGTCACACTGGTACCTCACCGCACGCACAGGGGGTTGTTGGTACGCAGGACTGTGGATGTGGATCACTTTGCCCTTCTGTGGCAATTCCTCTTGTATAGGTGGCATTGTGTCCAGCTTGTTCTTTAGGTGGTTTGGTTTGGGATGCCAGACTTGGTTCTTGGGTGGAGCTCTCGGAGGTTCCTCAAACACCCCATCCTTGGTGGTAGGTTTGACGGGCTCTTTGGGTGGAAGCTTGGCAAGTTTGGGAGTAGTGGTGGAGTTGGGCTTCTCACTAGGGTTCAGACCACTCGACTCTCCAATCTTCCCAAAAGCAGAAAGATCAACACCCGGAGCAAAACCTACACCAGGACCTCCAGCAGCTCGCTTAAATTGGGAGATCATCATCCCGAGCTGCGGCTCACTACAAGAGACCCATGACAAGATGGTCCGAAGGTATGTGTTTTCCTCCTCGGTTTGCATCTTGCCATGCTTGACATTCGCAATCTCCATCTCCAAACCCTCACACAAAGCACACCTAGCCACACTAGTGCTACCTGAGTTGGCCTCCTCAAGAGACACAATCTTGGCATTCTTCTCTGCCAACTCAGATTGCAAGACAGGACTAGTCTTGCACGCACCCAACAGAGAAGGTCTAGCCTTCAGCTCATCCACCTCTCCTACCAACGCAGCATACTTACCTCTCAAAGTGAGATGGTCAGTCATGTGTGTGGTGCACATCTCACACTCAACCTCCTCCGACACGACCACGGTGGACTTGGCAAACTCAAGCTCCCTCACCGTGTCTTCCCACTTCTGCCTAAACTCCTTGCGTTCTCTAGCGGCACGCCTAAGCAACTTGTCCTGACTAAGGAGCGCGGTAGTAAGCTTCTCGACCTCAGCAGAAAGCTCGTTGTGGGTGAGAGATACCTGGGAGGAGTCGTCGTCGTCGTCGTTGTTCCAAGGGATGTGCTCCAGCTTGCCGTCGACTTCATCACCAAGCGCCATGGTGCAGAGGCCGTCGTCGTCGGCGAAGAAGCAGAGACCGTTCAGCTTGTCCTCGATTCTCTTCTTCTTCTCGGACTCATCATCGCTTGAGCAAGCGGAGTCGTCATCCGAGCCATCGACGTCGCTGAGCGTGGCGAAGAACGCACGCTGCTCAGCCTGGGCCTTCTCCAAGTACTTCTTCTTGATGTACTCCTTGTCGAAGCCGCCCCTCCGCTTGTGCCTCGCAGGGACGTACTTCTCCTTGCGCTTGCCGGAGTCGTACTTGTGCCCATGATCGCCCTTCCCAGATGAATGCTTCTTCTTGGGGCAGTTGGCGATGAAGTGGTCGGGGTCGCCGCACTCATAGCATCCTGAGCGTCCTCCACCGCGGCGACGGTTCATGCGGTTGTTGTGGAACCGCGTGAACCGGTTGGCGAGCATTGCCAACTCGTCATCCCCCAACGACTCAAGCTGGTCCTCTGTGACAGAAAAGAGTGAAGAAAGTGCAAAGCCAGCAGAGGGATTAGCAGAAGAGCCAGAAACCAAGGCCATAGTCGGGCTAGAAGGATTCGCATAAGAAGCCCTCGACATGGCATCAATCTCACTGGACTTGAGCTTACTAAAGAGCTCGTCGCACGTGAGGGTCTCATAGTTAGGCGATTCGATGATCGCCTGAACTTTGGAATCCCACACCGACCGATCAAGAGTATGCAAGAGCTTCAAAGCACTCTCATGATCGTCAAAAGGCAACTGCTCCTTGTTAGCCCTCATCCTGTTGACAATCACCTGAAAGCGAGCGAATAAACTTTCTATGCTCTCGCCAGGCTGATGTCGAAAGTTCTCATACTCATGCTTGAACGACTCATAGAGTCGGGTTTTGACTTGAGAGGTGCCCTCATGGAAACGCATGAGGGTGTCCCAGAACTCCCGAGCCGTAGCAAGGTGAGAAACACGATCAAACTCACCCATGCTCAAACAAGAAAAGAGAGCATTACGGGCTCGGCTATTGGCATCGTGCTCATCGATCTGTTGCTGAGAAACACGAGCAGCCAAGACCACGTAATCAGCAGAGTTGCAAATATCCCAAATAGAAGCACCCAAACTCTGCAGATAGGCCGACATGCGTATCTTCCAATACGCATAGTTCGTCCCATCAAAGAACGGCGGTTTGCCCACGCCGCGATCCATGTCGCCTTCTGTGGATCTGGAACCGGCTAAGGTGGAAGATCCTTAACCTTGCTCCGATACCAATTGAAGGACCGAGAAGCAACCAGAAAGCGACCAGAGGGGGGGGGGGGTGAATGGGAGCTTCAAAATTTCCTTTTGGATACTAGAGCCACTGTCCCAAGAATCACCCCAAGAGACAAACCCTAGAGCTTGCTAATGTCCACGACCCTAGATGTAGGGTGGATGCTTCCAAGAAGCACAGCGGGACACTACACAACTCTAGAAAGCCAATGCAAAAGACGGAAATCAATTCCGACAACGAACGAGCGAACCGCGGATGAAACCGTGCGAAACCAGTCGCATCGGACGCTGGCCTGCGTCCGATGCCAGACCACCGGACGCGTCCGATGCAAACTGGCCGGTTCTGGAACCTTACTGTTCCACCATCGGACGCTGTGAACAGTAATCACCCAGCGTCCGATGCAAAGGCTCCGGCGCGTCCGATGGACAACGGACGCGTCCGATGCCTAGCGTCCGATGCAAACTAAAACGCCGAAAACGTGACACGCGTCACCGGAGCGTCCGATGCTAGGCACCCTAGCGTCCGATGCTCCCGTGAAAGCGTCCGATGCCCCCAAAAACAGCGCAGTTCTTTGATGATTCAACCCGATCTCCTCTAAATCAAAAGCTCTAGGCCTAGGATTCGATCTGAGGGGTCACAGGGACGTTAGTGAGCTATCTCTAAGAGATCATGGCTCGAACCTAACTCCAAATCGGTGAATCAAGAAATTTCGGGGCAAGGAAGCAAGAACGCAATCCAAAACGAAAATCGATCGATCTCCTAGACCGTGATGTTAGAGTTTAATTCCTTCGGTGGAAAGAAGTGCCTCACGATCTAGAACAACTTGGTTCAAACGGTTTTGCAAAAGATGAACCGATCAAAGAGATCAAGCGACGGGAAAATTGTGGAGAAAAGGATTCCGCGAAGAACACGAATGAACCGCAAATCACACCCACGAATCGCAAGCCGAAGCGCAAACACACGCTACGACAAGGAGGTTACGGCCTCCTTTCCTTAGAATCAACAAGTACACAAAGTTCTTGGTCTCTCTACGGATCTCAGCTACAGCAGGGGATGGGAGAGCAGGAAACCCTAAGTGCAGGAAGCAAATGAGATAGCTAAAACTGAGACAACTGAGATAGGGGGAGGAGGGTGTCTCCCCTGACTACTTATCCTATTCTAGTCTAAGTCTATTTCCTACTCTACCCCTCTCTATTCTAATTACAGAGCGAACCAGCTAAACCCTAGGGTTATTCTGGACCAACTCGGTGGTAGGTAGATCCAACGGCCACGCCCGCACAACTCGTCCGCGTTGCCTCCACGCTCAAAATTGGCTTTATTTATGTGGAGGTTGTAAAAATGATTTTCAGAAAAAGTGTCTTATATGAAAGTTGTAGAGAAAATTATTTTGAGCAACTTTTATTTTTGGGTCAAAGCCTAGTTTGGAGTTTTTGAAACTGTTTTTGAATGGTCAAAGTTTGAAAAGTTTTTGGAAAAAGAAAAAGCAAAACCTTTTCTCCCGCGCCCTCACTTCCGGCCCACGCGGCCTTTCGTCCCAAGCCCAGCCGCGCGCCGCTCCCGCCCGCGCTCGCCCGCGCGCGCGCGGCGCAGCGCCGGTCGCCGACCACGCCGCGCCGTACGCCGGCCGGCCTGCCGCGTGGGGGCTTGCATCTGCCGCGAATCCGCCTTGCCCTCTCAGCGAGCGATCTTCCACCGGAGCACGCCATGATCTCGCCCAACCTCTCCACGTGCGCCTCGCCTGCCGCGCTCTGCTCGCCTGCTCGCCGCGTGCACGCCACCGCCTGCCGCCTCGCTCACCGCACCGCCGGGCCCCCGCCACGGCCGGCCAAGACCGACCAAAACCCCGAGCACCTCTTCCGCTCCCTCACTCACCTGCGCGCACACACACACTCCCTCGCTCTCGCCCTCGCACCACACGAGCCCGAGCCGAGCGCACTGCTCGCCACCATCCGCCACCGCAAGCCTCCCTCGCCGTTCCGGCCATGTCCAAACACCTCCCTCCGATTCCCTCCGCACGCTGCTCTGCCTCATCGTCGCACACGCTGAAGGACCGAGAATGCAATAGCAAGGCGACCAGAGGGGGGGTGAATGGGAGCTCAAAAATTTCTCTCGAAACTTTGGCCAATTGTCCCAAAATCAACCCCAAGAAGCTACGACCGAAACCGTGATGCCCACGACCCTTGGAAGAGGGTGGATGATCCCTAGGATCACAGCGAGGCACCACAAAGCGATAGCGAACCAAAAACGAAAAGCACCAGCACAAGTTCAAACCTTGGAAACCGAGACCCAAAACGTAGATTGAAGGCTACGTCGGGAAATCCCCAAATACCGATGCTAACAAGTAGCAAAGATACCTAGAGAGGTTCCTAGGTGAACTAAGAAGCCAACCGAGAGGTCCGGAAATCAGGCGAAGAAGTCAGGAGAGCAAACGCACCAAAACTCAACAAGCAGCCGATTCCCGGACTGTCCGCCAGTACGGTCCCGGACTGTCCGCCTCAACCGCGGACTGTCCACGGGGGATGGCGGACTATCCGCCGGCCAAATCCTCGAAACTGCACTGGTGCTGCAAGTCCCCTGGACGTTCACGGACTATCCGTGAGCTCCATCGGCGGACTGTCCGCCGGTTAACCAAAAGCCAAACGACCGAAGAACAGAGCCACTGGTCCGACTCGTCCCCGGCGCGCGGACTGTCTGCGCCCTGGGTGGCGGACTGTCCGCCAACACCCAGTGAGGGCGAATTTGGTCGCCACTCACACGGATCCTCCCAAAATCAAATCAAAACTCAATCCCACGTTCCCAAACTTGGAGAAGATGATCACGAGGTAGTTAGGAGACTATCCCCAAGAAATCATCCGCTCAAATTGATTCAAACACCAGGAAATCAAAAGTGGAGGAGTATGAACGAAAAAGCGCCACGAAAACGAAATCAAGCCGATCTACTTGTTCGTGAGGAGTTAGATGAATTCCTTCGGTGGAAATGATCTCCTCACAATAAAGAACATGTTGATTCAAATGGATTTTGCAAAGACACAGTAGAGAGGGAGATCGAGTGACGGGAAAATCGTGGAGAAACGAAGAACGCGAAGAACACGAACAAAATGCGAATCAAGTCATCGATCTGCAACCGTGTGGCTACCACACGCTACAACAGTGAGGTTACGACGTCACTTCCTCAAAATCTCCAGTACACAGAGGTATGGTTCTCTGCGGATCTCAGCTAGCTACAGCAGGGGATTGGGAGAGCAGGAAACCCTAGAAGCAAAGAGCAAACGACTGAGATAGGAAGGGAGCAGGGTGTCTCCCTCTACTTATCCTAATTCTAAATCCTACTCTACCACTCAACTAATTACAGAGCGAACCAGCTAAACCCTAAGGTTATTCTGGACCAACTCATGGTAGGTGGTGATCCGACGGCCACGCCCGCACAACTGGTAGCGTTGCCTCGACGCAACCTCACCGATCGCCGCCACGTGCCACCTCCGCTCTGCTTGACCTTTTCCCAGACGTCGCACCCCCGGTTTTGTGGCCCAAACCGGGAAACCAGCCTTCACAGGAACCCCCGGTTTTGGGGCCCAAACCGGGAAACCAGCCATCCAAGGCCTGAGTTTTGAGGCCCAAACTCAGCAAACCCGTAGCACCCAGGTTTTGAGGCCCAAAACCTGGAACCGTCCTCAGCCCGAGTTTTGTGGCCAAACTCGGAAACCATCCGCGCCCAGGTTTTGAGGCCCAAACCTGGAAACCGTCCACCCGATGGTTTTTCTCTGGCTCTACCAACAAACCGAGCCGTAGAGGGGATGCACCGCCCGTGCACCCCGTCCACCGACACGTGTCCCCAAGTCCTCGACTCAGGCAACACATGACCGCAAGTCTTCGCTCGTCGCTGTCCCAGGCTATCAGCCACCACAGCTGATCCTCGGGCCACCGGTCCCTCAGTCCAAGCCTCACGTCCGCCCTTCGCCACTCTCGGTCCCTCGGCACGGCACGTCTCTACTTGACCTTCACCTTGCCTTTGATCACTGTATCCGTGCTCGACACTTGCACAACACAAGCCAAAGAAAATGCGCATCATCCCAGTTGACAATCACTCATCACTCAGAGGCTCGGCATACACCCATGTATCCGCAATCTCCCCCTTGATGAGTGCATTGTCAACTATCAACACAAATCATATAGAATAGAAGAAGGAAGAAGGAAGGAGAGTGAACTCGACCAAATGACCCAAAAGCATAGCAAAGCCGAAGAAGGTCAAGTGGAAGGAGGAAGACAACTTGGTCCCCAAAGACATGGACAATGGCTCGACGTGACCAAGCAAAGCAAAGCTAGCCCTCAAGAAGAGGTAGAATTGGCTCAACACCGCTAGCAAGAGAACTTGATACCAATTGAAGAATCAACTGAAAATCAAGCAAAATAGAGCTAGCCCTCAGAAAGAGGCAGAACGGGCTCAACACCGCTAGCGAAGCAGCTCAATACCAACTGTTACCAACTCAAAAACCAAAAGAGTTCGATACCAATTGAAGAGCTGAAAGAGCTGAAAATGTTTGCTAGTCCCTCAAGAAAGAGGCAAAGGCTCAACACAACTAGCAAAGTCCCCCTCAAATAGTGCACACAACCCAGGGAACACATGATTTGTCAGTATTTTCTCCCCCTTAGTTGAAAATGCACTATCAAGCAAAAATGCACAAGCACGCGAAAATCTCCCCCTTGACAGAATATCTCCCTCCAGAAATGCATATGAGTTAAAAATGCAAGTTAGCAGTTTTAGGAGTATAATCAAGAGAGTGCAAAGATGCTCTACGGAGTTCTGATCCGATGACTCAACAACATCCATAAGAAGCTAGCAAAGGCTCAAACTGATCACTAAGTACGAAATATGAACATGAGAGCAAAATGAGCAGTTTTCAGCCAAAAAGATATTCACCATCAAAATAGCACAGAACATGTATAGACAGGAAGTCAAACAAGTGCTAAACATGTATACAAGGTGAACTACCCCTAGCACAGTTCAACCATCATGCTATAGAATGAAACACAGACTTGTGTATCCAAATTTTTTCGGAGTTGCAGCGGTAAAATTACACAAGTTCAAATTTCAGCATGTGACTGCGAGAGGTTGAGAGTTTGTCATCGCCTAACTTTTCAACTGTGCGAAGCCTATGCAAAACAAATTGAAGCTTAAAGCAACAGTTTCGGTCATACACTACACAGCTCAAGTTTAACTCAAAGTGCAATGAGAAACAGTCTCGAAACTGTGATGTGCTGACAAGCAATCCCATCTTGATCTTTCCAATTCACTTAACTTGGTTCAAGATTAAAACAGTATATGAACATACCAAGCAAGTGAATGACTCAGAACTAGAGACATAGCAACCTAGCATATATGAAAAGCACAAGTGACTTCAACACATTCTACACATGCTAGTTGCATATCTTAATGGTGAACATTTTCAAGTTTTATGTTCATTAAGCGAATTCACCATTCATAAAATAGCTCCGCTCACAACATGTATCAGTGATCAGAGAGAGCATAAGCTACAGCATCATCATAAAGCATCGGAGCAAAGACTACACAGAGCATAGTTACATTCTAAAGATTATACACATGAAGCTCTGAATGTAAGTATGCAAGATGAAATGCAAGGATGCATGATGAAATCAAAGAAAAAAGAAGATACCAACTGAAAAACACAAAGTCAGTGTATCATATAAGAACCAAAATGTTTCCCCCATCTAAAAGGGGAAACACACACCAAGCTCACCTCTCAACCGATTAAAAGTTGATTGGTACAAAGGCTTGGTGAAAATATCAGCCAACTGATGATGAGTATCGACATGGCGAAGGTCGATATCACCCTTCTCATAGTGGTCTCGCAGAAAATGAAAGCGCACATCAATGTGTTTGGTCTTCGAGTGCAGCACGGGGTTCTTAGCAACGCTAATCGCACTCATGCTGTCACAAAGCAAAGGAACACGAGAAAAGCTCAGACCAAAATCATGCAAAGTGGCCATCATCCAGAGTAACTAGGAACAGCAGCTAGCCGCAGCAACATACTCAGCCTCCATGGTAGACTGGGCGACACTAGACTGCTTGCGAGAAGACCACAAAACAAGAGAAGAACCAATAAACTGGCAAGTCCCAGAAGTGGACTTGCGCTCAATCCGGCAACCAGCAAAATTGGCATCGGAATAACCACAAAGGGAAAGGGTGGAGGAAGCAGAATACCAAATCCCAAATTCAGGAGTGAAGGATAAGTACCTCATAATGCGCTTGACCGCCTGACGGTGAGAGGTGCGCGGCGACGACTGAAATCGTGCGCAAAGACACACTGCGAACTGAATGTCCGGGCGTGTCGCCGTCAGGTACAGCAGCGACCCGATCATACTCTGGTACTCCTTCTGGTCCACAGCTTCTCCATCCTTGTCCGCATCCAGGGCCGTCGTGGTCGACATGGGTGTTGGAAGAGGCTTGGCCTCACCCATATCGAACTTCTTCAGAATGTCTCTAGTGTACTTGCCCTGGTGTACGAACGTCCCTTCCCGGGATTGCTTGATTTGCAACCCGAGGAAAAACGTCAACTCGCCCATCATGCTCATCTCAAATTCCCTGCTCATAGTATCTGCAAACTTGGCAACCAAAGCGTGAGAAGAACCACCGAAAATGATATCATCCACGTAAATCTGGACCAAGAGAGTGTCACTGCCTTGCTTGAGGAGAAAGAGCGTTTTATCCACACATCCCATTTTAAAACCCTTAGCAAGCAAAAAGGTTTTCAACCTATCATACAAGGCTCTAGGGGCTTGTTTCAAACCATACAAAGCTTTGTGAAATTTAAAAACATGGTTTGGAAACTTGGGATTTTCAAAACCGGGGGGTTGTCTCACATATACTTCCTCTACTATGTAGCCATTTAAAAAGGAACTCTTGACATCCATTTGAAAAAGTTTGAAACCTTTGGATGCAGCAAAAGCCAAGAGTATCCTAATAGCCTCCAAACGAGCTACAGGAGCAAAAGTCTCCTCATAGTCTATTCCCTCCTTCTGACTATACCCCTGGGCTACAAGTTTGGCCTTGTTCCTCACAACATGGCCATCCTCTTCTTGTTTGTTTTTGAAAACCCATTTTGTCCCAATTGGGTGACACTCAGAGGGAGGAGAACCTAGAACCCAAACCCGATTTCTTTCAAAATTTTCTAACTCCTCATGCATGGCATTTACCTAATCCGGATCCGTCAAAGCGTGTCCAACAACTCAGGGTTCAAAATCAGCAACAAATGCAGAATGAGCAAAGTGAGAGATTTGTTGTGACCTTGACCGAGTGACACGTTCGCCGATGCTGCCGATCATCTGCTGAGGTGGGTGTTGGCGCTGGATGTGTCATGGCGCCTCCCGAGCTGATGTAGCCTCCCCCTCAACAGCAGCTGGTGCCTCCTCGGGTACAAAAGGTACCGCTCGAGGTGGCAGATCCCACAGGCCCCAAGAAGAGGAAGTGTTGGGGCCATGAGTCATGGTAGAAGCCGCTCCTTGTGGCACAGCAGGTGGAGGGGGTGCTGGATCATCCATACCTTCAGCACCCTCGTCCTCGTCATCAAAAAGAGGTTCTCCAACCTCATGATCACTTGCACGCTCAAAACGAGAAGAAGGACAAACCATGGTCTCGTCGAAGGTGACATCGGTTGTCTCCATGACTCGGTTAGTGTGAAGGTTAAGTACACGATAAGCTCGAGTATGAGGCCATAACCCAAAAACACACTGTTGACGGTCCTTAATGTCAATATTATACCATCAACTAATGCATAGAATGACCTGAAATGAATCACAAAGCATAGTTGTAGGGTTTGAAACTAACAAGTTCCACGAGTTTTGGTGCCCTCACTTGTTTTGCAAGACTATCAATATTTCACCATATAAAAGTATCTCAAGTGATGAAACAGAGCACACCATTGTGAAGAGCTCGTCGAGACGATCGAAACGGACATATGATTTGCTATATTTGGAGTCCCGGAGTGAGAGTCCTCGATGGATACGACTTGGATGATTCTAGAACATTCCGGAACATTCCAGAAGACAAGAGAAGGCGACCCACAGAAGGCGGGGCCCACCTGTCATAGGGGTAGACCGACCGGTCTCCTCTATGGACCGACCGGTCGGGTATTGGGCCCAATTTCGTCCCCCTTCGCGTGACGCACTCCAACCGACTTCTCCAACACGTTTTGGCCCATTTAGGCCCAAGTGCATATGACAAAGGATTTAGTCCCACATCGCTTGCCCAAGGTGAAGGGGAGGCCAGGAGCCCCTATATAATAAACCCAGGACCCCCCTGAGGCAATACACCATTATCATCTGAGAGTCTTTGTAGAGGCGTCCCTCGATGGACAACCTCTCCTCCCTAGAGAATTAGGTTTATATTTTCCAATGTAATAGCTTAGCTTTAGTCGGGAGTTAGGGAGAGCGGAGCTGCGCTCCGGTTCCGGAGGAGTCTTCAGAGTTTTGGTATGTCTTGTATCTTTTCTTTGTAAGACTTATGCTTTAATATATTTATCTTCTCTATTTACTTTTTGCTTTATTATATGATTAGTATAGTTGTTATATCTTGGCCTAGGATCTTCGCTCGTATTGAGTGCTCTAGTTATTCATGGTAATTAGAGTAGTAATCATTAGTGTAGACGCGGTGTCTAGGCTAGTGTTTACCTGAGTTTGCGCCCAATCCTCCGGATAGTTGTGGTAGTTACAGGGGTGCCAGCTCTGTAGATTGTTATAATCCACCACGTTAGGATTGGTGTTTTCGTAGAGCTTTTTGGCAGCCTTCCCCTGACTACCTTCTTCCCAGTCTTTTTCGAGAGTCAGAAAGGTACTGTTGCTCCAAAGTGCCAATGTATATAACTGCTATATCTTTTCATCTTTGTTGCACTAGAACCCAAGTAATAGAGAAGTACATAGGGACCTTGATCTCTCCCGTTCTCCTCCCACTATAGTTATCTAGTTATCATTGAATTATCTTTTATGTGCTTTCATTCATATCATATATTATTTACTCCTGCTTTAGTCTAATTAGTACTCTGAGTTAGTAGATGCATGATAGTGAGTTATCAGATTCTTGACCCTAGCTTCCCAGTGGTAAAATATAAATAACGATCCTAGAATACTCCCGGTAAAATGCCACAATGATGTTCTATGCGCGTGCGGAATCTTTCATATTCTTTTTGCACCAACAAACGTCAACAAGCATTTTTGGCGCCGTTGCCGGGGAAGCAATTGGTGTAAAGATTTTGATAATGATCTTGATGTCTGCTAATTTAGTGTACCACTAGCTTTAGTAGGATTACCCCATGTTCTGTTGAGTGTGGAATAGACAGGACATCAGATGCCGTTTTGACCTTATGGCAAAGATTCCACAAGAATGAACAACCCAGGGTGCCTGAACGTTCAAGATCCATCATTAATCCTGGAACCCTGCCATCTCACAGGTTTGTGTATACATATATATTATTCTAACCATGTGTAGATTGGAGAAAAGGTCGTCGTCACAAGAATTCAACTCTCATACCATGTGACGGATATTTACGCTGCACCACTCACAAATCCCAGTTGTGAGTCATGGTAAGTATGATCAAGGTGAGACAGTCTTGCTCATGGACTTTCAATTTATGAGTAGTTATCTTTTTTTAATTTCTTGCATACCACTGCATGTTTACTTTTAATCATTCATCCACCTCATTTAGTTTACGTTTCCTCATATCAAGTGCATAACATGTTTAGTCCCTTGCATGCATTCATCTAAATGAAAAAAATATTAAAAAAGAAAAAAAAAAGATATCCCTCACTGTGACCATACTCCGTCATCTCTTTTTGAATAAATCTCTTTTATGCTCTCATTCAACCTGTGTTTGCTATAGTATGCTTTGGTTTGGTTGTGCTTTTCGAGAGTACTTTCAAAGGATTTTAAATTAAGCGTGGTGCTTAGGTTAAAATGCCTTCCTTAATCCAATTAGACATGGAGTCTAGTTTGATTATTGAACTGAAAATTACTAGTGTAGACATTGGATATTTTGTTGGACTAACCCCTGCAGAGAACTCTAAATACACTTTGGAAAAGTCCTGAGATGAATTCACATCAGAGATGAAGCAAGGCATACGGTGAACTGCATAATGAAGACTCAGCTCATTCATCATTGATGAAAGAACTGTGAGTATTAAAGTTCATTTAAGTCTATCTTCTACTGCAAGTTATCTTTTGCCTTGAACCATGTTAAAATGCAGCCAACACATAAAATACTAATCTATGCTAAAGTAATCCTAAAATCATATTTTCGTTAGCATTGATAAAAAAAGAAAAAAAAAGTTGTGGACAACATCCCATGTTTCAAATTCTGTGCAATCCTTCGGGTATGCGTCCACTAACATTTTGTAGGAGATGAGGTTTGCTTGTTCATGGTGTGAACTTAAAGATCCAAAACCCAACCCGTGGATAGACAAAACTCATCATCAGACAAGTCACTAGTGATGTCGAAGGCAGCCAAGCTTTGAGCCAACCCAAGGCCTAAGCCAGGACACTAATGACGAGCAGGATGCAACTCACCCCGTATTGGTCAATCTATGCCTACGCTCATCATTGTCGAAGACATCAACACCGACACCAACAACAAATATCAGGGTGACGATATGCCACTACATTATAACATGCATCTGTGTGTCATCCAAAGGAAGTCTGTTGGTGGTTCACTATAAAGACAAGCAGTGGAAGTTCTCCTCACTACTAATCAATGCAACACAAGAGCTAGTTTGGAGGACGAGGTGGTACGACTTCAACAACAACAAGGTCTATAAATTCAACACATGAACATGTTGTTGAACAAATTTGGGCATCCACCTACTTCACAAGCCAGCTTGGGGGAGACACGATTCCGTTGTCTAGATTTGTTTCATGATCAAGGGTAGGAAGGAAAAATCCAGCTTCAAGACACTTTGACCTCCTTCTCACCACTTTCATCAGTACAAGACACTAGACGCTGCCCTAGCCAAGAAGAAGAATATGATCCATCACTCATTCTTGGAAGATCGTTCTTGAACACCACCAATGTTGTCATCTATGTCGGACCTGGAGACGTCCACTTTTGTATCTTCGATCAAAAGAATTGACTACACCACTTATGAGCAGCCGAAGAAAACCAAGAGAAGACGTTGACTCAACCGATGAAGGAAGAACCAACTACCAGGAATTGAGGAAGACATCATAAAGGATGAAGCCACTGCACCACAAGAATTAGAAGATGGAGAGATAGTACCCGAGCATACAAATCAAGAGAATAATTGACAAAGTCTCCATCGTCTGGACCTGTTGAGAAGAAGACTCAGCTAGCCCACTGTGAGATAAGCAAGAGAAGACAAGCCATTTATGAACAATAACCAGATAAACAAGAGAAGCTTCCACAAGGTGGTTCGACACAATCACTCTTCAATGATAAGGTAACATTTCAAGGTAAGTGTCTATCACTTTAAAAGCTTCTCTTTAATTCTGGTATGCGCATCAATAAAGAACCAAACATGTTTAAGTTGCACCTCGCATGATCCAACCTAATCAACTCAACATGTTCAGTTCTTTACTTTTTGTTCTTAGGTTTACTCTCTTGAATCTCACTATCTGAACCAAATGAGCTAAAATGTTATGCATCTAACCTTTGGAAGATGATATATCACAATCATGAAAAGATCGACACATTATGCATAGATTATCCTTCCTTGGGTTAAGTAATATGATCTGTTAAATATTTTTAAGATGGTACTTTTATGCTCATCTTTTTGATCCTATCACTCATATTAAGATTGAATAACAACAAGTTCATCTTGTTCAATGTGCCTAAGGTTAGAGAGGAATGAACAAAACTTTGGGTTCTGTTGGTGTTTTTCCACTAACAGAGCCTATGCACTTGATCTCTACCTTGTCTTTATGAGCAGGACACACTCTTGAGAAAAATATGGAGGGGTTTGTCAACTCCCAAATTCTACAGAGTGAAGGTCCTAGATCTACAAGAACATGCACACTGAGCAAGATGCTACCAGCTTTCACAATCAATGTTTCACTTCAAATTGCTTGGCGAACGAAGAACATGAGTGACACCATATCAAGAGGTGTAGTTATCAAGGTCTATATATCAGAATCAAATGATGCACCTCAGGAATGAACATGGTGAGAAGTCTTGTTCAGAGGACTTAAAACATTGAACCCTCGCCGAAAGGTAAATCGGTAGTTATCCATATTTATCTTTTTTGCATTAGTTTCCATTTTGCATATTTACTTTCCATCATCATCTCTCCATAGCATATTTACTTTTCTGCATTAGCATTGCATAAAAAAAGAGAGAAAATATTTTACTTTTTGCACTGCATTATAAAACCTAAAGCCCCATGTGAATAATTCTATGGTGTGTAAAAACCCACATGAAATATTCACCATGGTGGCATAAAAACAAAAATAAATATGCATACATTCATCCTGTTGCATTTTCTCTTGCATCATAAAAAATATTAAAATACAAAAATATTGAGAAAGAGATCTTACTGAAACTCTGGACAACTAAGGCTTGAGTGACCAACCACTAACGCTTAATCTATTCCACAAGTTTTGTTGTCTATTTGAGTTTCATAGGATTGAAAGACCAAGAAAAGCTGACGAGCAAGTGGATGTTCCATCCACTGTTGGAGCACTATTTCAACAACCATCAACATCAATTAATACTCTAATAGAGGAAGAACATTTTCACTGCGAGTTTGCTACATTGCAAGATCAAACGACTACGTCAATATTCAGCTTGGGGGAAAGCACCCCCATGTATCCAGAAAAAGAACAAAAATATTTGGGCACATGAAGGCTCGATGCGATCGAAAGGATTAGCTTGGGGGAGACGCACCCCCGTTATCTTCGTGATTTAGGTATGTCTTACTACAATCTTAATATTTTAAATAATAGGTTATAGTGTGTGCTAGATTAAATAAATAAAGCATGTCAAATCTGAAGAACTCTCTCCCTAATTTCTTAAAATGGAAATGATGAATGGTTGCTCTATTGTATTTTTTCTAGTACCTAGCCTTTAAGCATGAGTTCTCTTAAGTTTAAAAATTAATGATGCCTTAAAATGAAATTAAATATATGGGTAGCAAATGCTTGATCCAGAGTCTAGGTAATTGACATATATGATATGTGATGATCTGAGCTACTGTTATCTTGTTCTAAAACAACACTAGAGTTCCGGAGATTTTCCAATATTATGATGACAATTAATTGCATTGAGTTAAATTAAGCTTTGTTGACCCTATGAGAAGTTATCATGCTATTGAATTGAGATCACTTACACATTTCATCCATCTTTCACACAAATGCTCATGATTATCTGTTGCTATCCTCTCAAAAGTTTGTTGGAAGCATGTGGCTATTGAAAAAAAGAGAAAAAAAACCAAGGAAATAAAAAGGGACAAGTGTCCGAAACCTCAAAAAGATAGATCCCGAGGAAATAAAAAGGGACAAGTGTCCGGAACCTCGAAGAAAAAAAAAGAAAAAAAATGATGAATATCAGAAAAATTGGGCACGTGCCCGACAATAGAATTAGCCTGATAGCCATGTGTTTCTAATAGACAAAAGAGAGTGATATATTCAAAAGAGCATCCGCCTCCATTCTCCATACACATGCACTTCTCGATTCAATAGTATGGTTGACTTTGTCTTGGATCCATTGTTTAATTTGGCAACATATGTTCTTAAGCTTTTTGAAAATTCATAAAAACTCCGGGATAATGGTGAAGTGAAAGAACTAGAGAAATGGTGCTTTATTTGATCATTCTGTCGTTCAATTACTCAAGATTCAAGGTAAAGTACTAAGCCCCGTGATAAATAATATGATATCTTTTTTCTAATCCAAATGAGAACTTTTGTTTGAATGCATATGTACTTGTTAGAAGTGCAGATATTGCAGCAACTCCTGATCCATTGTAGAGTTTGGCTTTGCTAAGGGACTAGCAAAGGATAAGCTTGGGGGAACTTGTTGACGGTCCTTAATGTCAATATTATACCATCAACTAATGCATAGAATGACCTAAAATGAATCACAAAGCAGAGTTGTAGGGTTTGAAACTAACAAGTTCCACGAGTTTTGGTGCTCTCACTTGTTTTGCAGGATTATCAATATTTCACCATATAAAAGTATCTCAAGTGATGAAACAGAGCACACAATTGCGAAGAGCTCGTCGAGACGATCGAAACGGACATATGATTTGCTATATTTGGAGTCCCGGAGTGAGAGTCCTCGATGGATACGACTTGGAAGATTCTAGAACATTCCAGAAGACAAGAAAAGGCGACCCACGGAAGGCGGGGCCCACCTGTCATAGGGGCAGACCGACCGGTCTCCTCTATGGACCGACCGGTCGGGTATTGGGCCCAATTTCGTCCCCCTTCGCGTGACGCACTCCAACCGACTTCTCCAACACATTTTGGCCCATTTAGGCCCAAGTGCATATGACAAAGGATTTAGTCCCACATCGCTTGCCCAAGGTGGAGGGGAGGCCAGGAGCCCCTATATAATAAACCCAGGACCCCCCTGAGGCAATACACCATTATCATCTGGGAGTCTTTGTAGAGGCGTCCCTCGAAGGACAACCTCTCCTCCCTAGAGAATTAGGTTTAGATTTTCCAATGTAATAGCTTAGCTTTAGTCGGGAGTTAGGGAGAGTGGAGCTGCGCTCCGGTTCCGGAGGAGTCTTCAGAGTTTTGGTATGTCTTGTATCTTTTCTTTGTAAGACTTATGCTTTAATATATTTATCTTCTCTATTCACTTTATGCTTTTTTATATGATTAGTATAGTTGTTATATTTTGGCATGGGATCTTCGCTCGTATTGAGTGCTCTAGTTATTCATGGTAATTAGAGTAGTAATCATTAGTGTAGACGCGGTGTCTAGGCTATTGTTTACCTGAGTTTGCGCCCAATCCTCCGGATAGTTGTGGTAGCTACAGGGGTGACAGCTCTGTAGATTGTTATAATCCACCACGTTAGGATTGGTGTTTTCGTACAGCATTTTGGCAGCCTTCCCCTGACTACCTTCTTCCCAGTCTTTTTCGAGAGTCAGAAAGGTACTGTTGCTCCAAAGTGCCAATGTATATAACTGCTATATCTTTTCATCTTTGTTGCATTAGAACCCAAGTAATAGAGAAGTACATAGGGACCTTGATCTCTCCCGTTCTCCTCCCACTATAGTTATATAGTTATCATTGAATTATCTTTTATGTGCTTTCATTCATATCATACATTATTTACTCCTGCTTTAGTCTAATTAGTACTCTGAGTTAGTAGATGCATGATAGTGAGTTATCAGATTCTTGACCCTAGCTTCCCAGTGGTAAAATATAAATAACGATCCTGGAATACTCCCGGTAAAATGCCCAATGATGTTCTGTGCGCTTGCGGAATCTTTCATATTCTATTTGCACTAACAAACGTCAACACACACCGTCAGAAGAAAGAGACTCAAACTTGTCCAAATTGCCCTTTTTGAGTATAAAACAGTGGCAACCAAAAACTCTAAAATAACTCACCTTGGGGAGTTTTCCAAAACGCAACTCATAAGAGGTCTTTTTCAAGAAAGCTCGAAGAAAAATGCGATTGGAAATATAGCATGCAGTGCTCATAGCTTCGGCCCAATATCGCCTAGGAGTCCTATGCTGATCGAACATCGTCCTGGCCATCTCTACAAGGGTCCAATTCTTCCTCTCTACAACACCATTTTGGGGCGGTGTGTAGGGAGAAGAAAACTGATGCTCCAAACCCAAAGAGTTATAAAACTTCTCAAAATCTGAATTTTTGAATTCGGAACCATTATCACTCCTAATAGCTCACATCGAGTTCAAAGGGAACTCGTTCTGAAGACGCAAAATCAGATTGCGAGCAAAGGAGAAAGTCTCAGTTTTCTCAGCTAAAAAGAAAACCCACGAATATCTCGAAAAGTCGTCAACAACAACAAGCACATACCACTTCCCCCCCAACCGAGCTCATCCGAGCCGGACCAACAAGGTCCATGTGCAAAAGCTCTCCAGGGCGCTTAGTCATGACCTGAGTGACTGGATGGTGGGGAGCGGCAACCATCTTCCCATGTCTACAAGAATGGCAAACAAGATCCTTCTCCATGGACAACTTGGGCAATCCTCGCATTAGGCCAAGTGAACTAAGTCTTGCAAGCAAGTCGAAGCTCAAATGTCCTAGTCTCCTATGCCACTTCCAAAGATCAGAGGAGGAAGGTCCAGCCACAAGACAATGAGAAATGCCAAAAGACTCCGAGAAATCCGCACGAAAGACTTTCCCAAAGGGCGAAATCCCACAAACAAGATTGCCCTGAGGATCCAAAATGCGACTGAGATTTGGTTTAAAACGAATCTCATAGTCATCATCGAAAAGTTGCGAAACAGAAAGAAGATTAAAATGCAAGTTAGAAAGAAGAGCAACATCGCGCAACACAAAGTGCTCATTAACTCGCACCGATCCATGAGACAATACCTTACCTTTGCTATTGTTGCCGAAGGTGATAAACTCCTTTCCGGCGACCGGACTAAGACTGGAGAACCACTTGGCATTTCCGGTCATGTGCCTCGAACACCCGGAATCCACCAACCAAACGTTCTCCAATCGTTTTACCTACATCAATAAAAATACATAGAGTGAGCATACGGTCCAACACTGGGGTTAGTGAAGTAGGAAGAATACCAGTGTTGGGCCGGCTGCTCAAAAGAACGGTTAGCAGAAAAACCATTCCTAGCACGCCTACGAGAAGAGCGATCACCACGTTGAGGAAAACGTGGTCCGCTAAGGGAGGAGCGTCCATCGCGATACTCAAAACGCGGTGGGGGAAAACGCTCAACTACAAAGCCATCGCCACGGGGTCCATAGCCCACAACTGTAGGCTCCCGCCGGGCACAACCTCTCCTCTGCCTACGCCTAGGAACTTGAGGTTCTGGACCTCTAGGCCTAGCAGCACGCCTTTGAACGTTCAGCACATGTACATCATGGAAAGGATGGTACATGTCCGGGTCGTTCATCTCCCTTGCGCGGCGCGCCTCTCTCTTGCGCCGAAAGCAAAACTCACTCAAGTGTCCATCTCTCCCACAATGCTCACAATGGTACCTCACCGCTCTCGTAGGGGGTTGTTGGTACTCACGGTAGTGGGTGTGGATCACTTTGCCCTTCTGTGGCATAAGCTCCTCCTGGATGGGTGGCATTGTGTCCAGCTTGTTCTTGAGGTGGTTTGGTTTGGGAGCCCAAGATTGTTTCTTTGGTGGAGCTCTCGGAGGTTCAACAAAGACCCCATCCTTGGTGTTAGGCTTGAGAGGCTCTTTGGGTGGAATCTTGGTAAGCTTGGGAGTAGTGGTGGAGTTGGGCTTCTCACATGGGTTAAGACCACTCGACTCTCCAATCTTTCCAAAAGATGAAACATCAACACCCGGAGCAAAACCTACACCAGGACCTCCAGCAGCTCGCTTGAATTGGGAGATCATCATCCCGAGCTGTGGCTCACCACTAGACACCCATGACAAGATGGTCCAAAGGTATGGGTTTTCCTCCTCGGTTTGCATCTTGTCATGCTTCACATTGGCTATCTCCATCTCCAAACCCTCACAAAGAACACACCTAGCCACACATGTGCTACCTGAGTTGGCCTCTTCAAGAGACACAATCTTGGCATTCTTCTCTGCCAACTCAGATTGCAAGCACGCACAGGACTTGCACGCACCCAACAGCGAAGATCTAGCCTTCAGCTCATCCACCTCTCCTACCAACGCAACATACTTACCTCTCAAAGTGAGAAGACCAGTCATGTGCGTGGTGCACATCTCGCACTCCTCATCTGTGACAACTACGATGGACATGACAGATTCAAGTTCCTTCACCGTATCCTCCCACTTCTGCCTAAACTCCTTGCGCTCTCTAGCAGCACGCCTAAGCAGCTTATCCTGACTAAGGAGCGCGACAGTCAGTTTCTCGACCTCAGCAAAAAGCTCGTCGGGGGTCTGAGATACCTGGGAGGTGTCATCGTCGTCGTCGTCATTCCGAGGAGTCTCCTCTGCCTCACCGTGGACCTCCTTGCCGAGGGCCATGGTGCAGAAACCCTCGTCGTCGGCGAAGAAGCAGAGGCCGTTCAGCTTGTCCTCGATCCTCTTCTTCTTCTTGGACTCGTCGTCGCTTGAGGCAGCGGAGTCGTCATCTGAGTCGTCGATGTCGCTAAGCGTGGCGAAGAAAGCACGCTGCTTAGCCTGGGCTTTCTCCAAGTACTTCATCTTGATGTACTCCTTGTCGAAGCCGCCCTTCCGCTTGTGCTTCACGGGGACGTACTTCTCCTTGCGCTTGCCAGAGTCGTACTTGTGCCCATGTTCCGCCTTGCCGAAGGTGTGTTTGTTCTTCTTCGGGCAATTAGCGATGAAGTGGTTGGGGTCGCAGCACTCGAAACATCCCGAGCGTCCTCCTCCGCGACGACGGTTCATGCGGTTGTTGTGGAACCGCGAGAACCGGTTGGCGAGCAAAGCCAACTCGTCATCCCCCATGAACTCAAGCTGCTCCTCTGTGACAGATAGAAGTGAAGACAAAGCAAAGCCTGCAGAGGGGTTAGCAGAAGAGCCAGAAAGCAAAGCCATCGACGGGCCAGAAGGATTTTCATAAGAAGCCCTCGCCATGGCATCGATCTCACTGGACTTGAGCTTACTAAAGAGATCGTCGCACGTGAGGGTCTCATAGTTAGGCGATTCGATGATCGCCTGAACCTTGGAATCCCACACTGACCGATCGAGAGTATGCAAAAGCTTCAAAGCTCTCTCATGATCGTCGAAAGGCAACAGCTCCTTGTTAGTTCTCATCCTGTTGACAATTACCTGAAAGCGTGTGAATAAACTCTCTATGCTCTCGCCAGGCATATGTCGATAGTTCTCGTACTGTCGCTTGTGCGACTCGTAGAGACGGGTTTTGACTTGAGAGGTTCCCTCATGGAAACGCATGAGGGATGCCCAAATCTCCCGAGCCATAACGAGGTGAGAAACGCGATCAAACTCCGTCATGCTCAAGCATGAGAAAAGAGCATTACGGGCTCGGCTATTGGCATCATGATCATCGATCTGACGCTGAGTCACACGAGCAGAAAGGCCAACATGCGTATCTTCCAATACGCATAGTTCGTCCCATCAAAAAATGGCGGTTTGCCCACGCCGCGATCCATGTCGCCTACGGTGGATCTGGAACCAGCTAAGGTGGAAGATCCTTAACCCGCTCTGATAGCAAGGCGAGAAGAGGGGGGGGGGGGGGGTGAATGGGAACTCAAAAATTTCTCTCGAAACTTTGGCCAATTGTCCCAAAATCAACCCCAAGAAGCTACGACCGAAACCGTGATGCCCACGACCCTTCGAAGAGGGTGGATGATCCCTAGGATCACAGCGAGGCACCACAAAGCGATAGCGAACCAAAAACCAAAAGCACTGGCACAAGGTCAAACCTTTGAAACCGAGTCCCAAAACGTAGATTGAAGGCTACGTTGGGAAATCCCCAAATACCGATGCTAACAAGTAGCAAAGATACCTAGAGAGGTTCCTAGGTGAACTAAGAAGCCAACCGAGAGGTCTGGAAATCAGGCGAAGAAGTCGGGAGAGCAAACGCACCAAAACTCAACAAGCAGCCGATTCTCGGACTGTCCGCCAGTACGGTCCCGGACTGTCCGGCTCAACCGCGTACTGTCCGTGGGGGGATGGCGGACTGTCCGCCGGCCAAATCCCCAAAACAGCACTGGTGCTGCAAGTCCCCTGGACGTTCCCGGACTGTCCGCGAGCTCCAACGACGAACTGTCCGCCGGTTAACCAAAAGCCAAAGGGCCGAAGAACAGAGCCACTGGTCCGGCTCGTCCCCGACGCGCGGACTGTCCGCGCCCTGGGTGGCGGACTGTCCGCCAATACCCAGTGACGGCGAATTTGGTCGCCACTCACACCAATCCTCCCAAAATCAAATCAAAACTCAATCCCACGTTCCCAAACATGGAGAAGATGATCACGAGGTAGTTAGGAGACTATCCCCAAGAAATCATCCGCTCAAATCGATTCAAACACCGGGAAATCGAAAGGGGAGGAGTATGAACGAAAAAGCGCCACGAAAACAAAATCAGGTCGATCTACTTGTTCGTGAGGAGTTAGATGAATTCCTTTGGTGGAAATGATCTCCTCACAATAAAGAACAAGTTGATTCAAACGGATTTTGCAAAGACACAGTAGAGAGGGAGATCGAGTGACGGGAAAATCGCGGAGAAACGAAGAACGCGAAGAACACGAACAAAACGCGAATCAAGTCATCGATCTGCAACCGTGTGGCTACCACACGCTACAACAGTGAGGTTACGGCCTCACTTCTTCAAAATCTCCAGTACACAGAGGTATGGTTCTCTGCGGATCTCAGCTAGCTACAGCAGGGGATTGGGAGAGCAGGAAACCCTAGAAGCATTGAGCAAATGACTGAGATAGGAAGGGAGGAGGGTGTCTCCCTGTACTTATCCTAATTCTAAATCCTACTCTACCCCTCAACTAATTACAGAGCGAACCAGCTAAACCCTAGGGTTATTCTGGACCAACTCATGGTAGGTGGTGATCCGACGGCCACGCCCGCACAACTGGTAGCATTGCCTCGACGCAACCTCACCGATCGCCGCCATGTGCCGCCTCCGCTGTGCTTGTCCTTTTCCCGGACGTCGCACCCCCGGTTTTGTGGCCCAAACCGGGAAACCAGCCATCCAAGGCCTGAGTTTTGAGGCCCAAACTCAGCAAACCCGTAGCACCCAGGTTTTGAGGCCCAAAACCTGGAAACCGTCCTCAGCCCGAGTTTTGTGGCCAAACTCGGAAACCATCCGTGCCCAGGTTTTGAGGCCCAAACATGGAAACCGTCCACCCGATGGTTTTTCTCTGGCTCTACCACCAAACCGAGCCGTAGAGGGGATGCACCGCCCGTGCACCCCGTCCACCGACACGTGTCCCCAAGTCCTCGACTCAGGCAACACATGACCGCAAGTCTTCACACGTTGTTGTCCCAGGCTGTCAGCCACCACAGCTGATCCTCGGGCCACTGGTCCCTCAGCCCAACCCTCACGTACGCCCTTCGCCACTCTCGGTCCCTCGGCACGGCACGTCTCTACTTGACCTTCACCTTGCCTTTGATCACTGTGTATCCGTGCTTGACACCTGCACAACACAAGCCAAAGAACATGCGCATCATCCCAGTTGACAATCACTCATCACTCAGAGACTCAGCATACACCCATGTATCCGCACACGCGGTGCGCACGCTCCCACCACCAGCCGACCAGCCCCGACGCCAGAACACGCCGTGCCCCCGTCGGCCACCGTTCGCCACCGCGGAGCCCGCGTCGTCGTTCCTCCCCGACCCGAGCTCCACCGTCCCCATCCTTCGTCAGCGAACCTCATCGAGCGAAGGCAAGGTGAGAACAACCCCCTTCTAGGTCGCTACCGCTCTCCTCCTCTCTCTCTCACCCGGTCGAGCGCCATGGGCGCCGCCGCGGCCCTCTCACACGGCCAAGCTCCTCTGGAGCCATCCGAGCCTATCCAACCCCCCTCACTTAGCTCCCTAGGGTTCACAAAGCACAGCGCATCTGCCAATTTGGCCGGCGACCGCCGAAAACGGCGTAGCCGTGCATCACCGCCGCCGCCGTCCGCCATCGCTCGCCGCCGGCGACCTACGGCTATGCGCTAGTGTTAACACCAGAATTTCGCACGCATGAGGATATGACAGATGGGTCCAGCCAGCAGAGAAGAAAGGGTTCGGCAAGCAATCAGACGGCTATTTGGTCCTCAAGATTTCGATGAATGTCTGTGCGGTCGGCTATTTTGCAGAGAGATGTTTCCATTCGGGAAATGGATGTTGCAGATGAAGCCGGCTTGCATGGGAAGACACGTAACAATGGAAGATGCCAAAGGAATTTGATGTAATGTTTGTATCTTTCCATATTTTATTATGTAAATCGTAATCGTTTAGGACTCATATTTCATCCAGGGTATAAATATAAACCCTCGACCATTGTAAAATTGTTCACAACCACATCAATACAAACCGGCCCCGTGCCATCTTCGAGTCCTTAAGTCGTGTCATCAAGTTCTTCAAGAGGAAACATCGATCCGTCGACCTCCGTAAGTACCGACAACCTTGTTATCTTGTCTAGTATCATGCGGTGGATTTAGATATGATGCAAGTAGTCTCGTATGTTAAGCTTAGTATCATGCGGCGGATTTAAGCTTATGACGGGAATTTTTTGCTTGTGCCTTGTATCGTGCGGCGGATTAAGACATGAGTAAAAATAGTTATCAACTCTATTAGATTTGGCAGATCCAGTAGATTCATTAAGTTATCATGTGTTTTTATTTATTCAATTCCTGTAACACTCTTTTGCCCAATCTAGATTGATCTATATTCGGCATTGTTTCACAAGTTTGCTTGTGCTTTGCTAATCATAAGATCATGATGGCCGGATCAGCTTTCAATCTAGGTTGTTACATGTTGCGGGTTCATACATGTTAATCATGTTTATGCTTTGATAGAACTGGGTGTCGTGCGGCAGATGCAGGTTTTAGAATAGTTTGATCATGTTTTGCTTGTATGTTCCTTCCTCATGGACACCAACTCGGCTAGTTTGCCGATTTTGGCTATGCTTACATAAGTAACGAGCTTTTATAGATCTATTCAAGTATATGCATGCTTTTAGCTTGTTATAATTAGATTGTATCATGCGGTGGATTAATCTGATTATAACAAGTGGTGTAGACTTATAGCAAGTGGTATCATGCGGTGGATTAGCTTCGCTTAAGTTTATGCTTGACGGGTTTATGAAGACTAAACGTGCGGCAGATTAGTTGGATTAGCCTATGCACGTGTTATTTGAATAGATCTATTCTTGCAAGTTGCCTGTTTAATAATATCTTTGATTCGTTCAATCATGTCTTCCTTTTGCATTCGGCAGTTAATATGCTTCATATACTTTGTTCTCCTACTTGTCGAATGGCTTTGTAAACATGCTCTGACAAAAAGCTTCTATAGTTGTGTGCCGTCATGGCTGGCTTCCAAAGCCGTACATATGGAACTGTCTGGTTTTATCCAGCATGTTCCAGAGGTATTCTCACGCTTTATCCCTTGTTGGTTTTCAGGTCAAACAGACTGGCACGTCACCGGATTCAGACACTCCAGGCACCCGATTGAAGCTAGCCTCGTTCGGCTTGCTGTGTGTCTTGGCGCAAGGTGTCACTTTTTGCGTCAACACACTTTTTGGCACGCCTGGTGGGACAACTTCGTTTCAAAGATGTTTGATATCAGCGATGATCAAGTTCTGGATGTGATCATGGATGACTTGCCGCTGGAGTCGAAAAGCTTGGTACAGCAGGCTTGCGATGAATTCCAACGCAAGTGCCTGGCGTCTTTCTCCAAGAACAAGAGCGACAGGGTCTTCCAGAAGCAGGAGTTCCCAAAGATTCTTCCTCACCATCAACATGACATCCCCAATGAAGAAGAAGCTATTCAGAAGATGACTGAAATAATGCATAAGGTTGTATCAGAAGCTGTGACCAATCATCAGTCGGCTTTCTTGAACACTTTTCGTGCTATCATGGTCAATGCTTTCAGTCCAGCCGTGGATAAATGCTTTGAAAAAACTGTTGGTCTGATGCAGAGACCGTTGTTGTTCCCAGTACCTCAACGTCAAAGGATCGCAGGAGAGGGCGGAGCTGGCCCAAGCACTGGTGGGATGGTTTCTCATGAGACGCAGCAACCTCCTCAGACCTATGGCCAGCTCGCATTCGGCACGACAAGGAATGTCCCGCAATATGCTTCTAAAGTGTTTCCTACAGCGAACATGATATAGAGGAATATGTTTGGAGACGGGTATCATGAGTTCACCGATTATAGCTCAATTAATGCTCTTCCAAATCCAGGATATAAGAGTTCAGTAGGGCTACATCCTGGGGGGCAGGCACAAGCAGCTTCTGATCCGAATGTTGACCTCATCATGCATAAGATGGCTGATATGATGCAAAATCAATTCGGCCTGAAACCTAAGAATCAAACTTACATGTACAAGTCCCCCTATCCAGAGTGGTACAATCGGGTAGCTCTTCCTCCAAGGGTGAAACCTCCTACTGATTTCACCAAGTTTTCAGGCCAGGATGACACCAGTACTATAGAGCACATCGGCCGCTACTTGATGCAACTCGGAGAAGCATCTACAGATGAGGCTTGGAGGATTCGGTATTTCCCATTGTCATTAACAGGGCCAGCCTTCTCGTGGTTTTCTTCTCTGCCAGCAAATTCTATCAATACATGGGCGGAGCAGGAGCAGAAATTCCATTCGTATTTCTTTACGGGTACCAGCGAGAAAAAGTTGGTCGATCTCATGAGCCTAAGGATGAAACCTGGCGAGACGCCACAAGAATATCTGCGCCGATTCAGGGAGACCAAGAATCTTTGCTTTTCTCTGAATTTGCCGGGTTATCATCTGCCGGAGATAGCCATAGCTTGCATGTTGCCGAGTATCAAAGAGTGGCTGTTCGGCATGGAGTTTGATGACCTCAGGCAGTTATCACAGAGGCTGGCGATGATGAGTAATCAAGCCCAGGGGTTCAAGAGGAATAATCAGTTCCAGAAGAGTGATGTGGCTGCCAAGATGTATCTAGCTTTCCTAGAGGAAGCAGCTGAGTACGATGATGAAGATGAAATAGCTACAGCCGAGATAGTCTGGGATAAAGAACCAACTCAAGTCAACCAGCGATGGCTGAGGCAGCAGAAAGGTACTTATGACTTTGATGTTTCCAAGTCAGACAAATTATTTGAATACTTGTTGAAGGAAGGACGCATCAAGTTGCCGGAAGGTCATCCTATGCTGCATCCTGAAGGGGTCAAGGACAAGAAGTATTGTGGTTTTCACAATACTAGATCCCACTCCATAAACGATTGCCGAGTGTTCAGAGTGCGAATCCAGAAAGCTATCCAGGACGGGCATCTGAGGTTTGATGGAAAGATGAAAATTGATGGTAGCCCTTTTGGACAGAATACTGTGTCCTTCTCTGTTAACATGATCAACGCAGCTGATCCCAGGGATAAGAGCAAAATGAAAGTTTTAACCTCTGATAGAGCAAGGGAAGCTGGTGCCGTTGATCCTAATCGACAGATTACGAAGAGAGAGCTTCAGCAGAGGGTTCGGTTCCAAAATAGCCAAACTGAGACGGGTGAAACTTGCAGACCCAGGGTCACGACGCGCATCTTGTTGAATAAATGGCGTCAGGAACAGGAACGATACCAGAAGCAGAGACTTTATGAAGAACGGAAGTTCCTGGAGAAACAGCGAAGGTACGAAGAAGAGATGTACCGGGAAGAACGGGAAGATACGAGGGAACAGGAACATCCTCATTGGGAATGCTCATTCTTCTAGTATTGTTGGAACGAAGGCTTGAAGCTGCCTGTTAAGAATAACTGCCCTGAGTGCAGTAATCAGTACTCCGAGTATAGGCAGTCTCGAGTCAACCGCTGATCTGTCCATGAGAGGCTTGGGGCACGAATCCCTGAGGACGATCGGCGCGTAAAAATAAATAATTCCGAAGATCGGCAGGGAAGAGGATTTGCCGATCAAAGTTGGGTTCGTACTGAAGAAGAAGAGTACCGCGAGTATGTCTGGCAGAGAGGACAGTGGTGTCCACTAGGATTGAGGAAAAGCCAGAAAAGGAGGGTGTTGCGCCGAAGAAATAAAGAGTTGGAGCAAGCAAATGCCAAAGTAAAGCGAGTTTGGCGCCTCAAAGAGAAGCCGGATGGGGGTGATCGTTCGGCTGACGCGTGCATGGCTTTCTTTCTTCCATCAGAATTTATAGCTCCCGAAGAACAGGATGTCCAAGACGAAGTGTATTCAGATTTCGATGAAGGTGAATTCCAAGAGTTGTTGGCTCATCTTGTCTTGGCTCAGGGTGCAGTATTCGATAAACCAGCTAAGCATCGACACTTGAAGCCATTGTATATGAGAGGCTATGTTAATGGCAAGCCATTGACTAAGATGTTCATTGATGGAGGGGCTGCCATAAATATCATGCCGTATACCACCTTCGGAAAACTTGGGATGGCAAGTGAAGATTTACTGAAGACCAACATGGTGTTGAGAGACTTTGCTGGCAATTCTTCTGATACTCGAGGAGCAGTCCATGTTGAGTTGACGATCAGGACTAAGACTTTGATTACTACCTTTTTCGTCATTGATGGCAAGGGGGCATACAGTTTGCTATTGGGAAGAGATTGGATACATGCAAACTGCTGTGTGTCATCAACTATGCATCAGTTCCTCATCCAGTGGATCGGAGATGACATCGAAATCATCCATGCTGATGATTCAGTGAGTATTGCTAATGCAGAGCCTATCTACTGGGAATATGATGGCATTGAGTGCTTTTCTGGAAGAGCTTGGGAAGCAGGTCCTGTAAACGTTTTCAACGAGGACCAACAGCCGATTCAGACAATCGGCTCTTAGAGCAATTTTTAATGAGAAATACGATTGAGGTAATGGGGAAGAATCGGGACCAAGTTCTATATCGGCTGACAAGGAATAAAGTGTTGATGATGAAGCCGAGGACAGGATTAATACGTGTGAATTTGAGTCTGGTATAGGTTAAAGTTGGTAAACTTTTGGGGGAAATTTGCCTGTTTCTTCATTGCCAGAGCTAGAGAAGAGTCGAAGAGTTCACGCGAAGTGACGTACAATGAATAGTCTTGGTGAAATTGAAAAGTATATGAAGGCACTTCCACAACTTGGTGATCATTTCAAGTTGTACGTGGCGGCCGATAGCCTTATAGCAGGATCGGCCCTTATTTTTTGAATTTAAGTTTAAGTAGCAGCTAGCTTTAGCCGAAAAATGTTAAACCCGCAGAAGGGTATTCGGCTGTAAGCAGATTTTGTCACTCGTGGATCAAGCTTCGGCACTACTTGTTGAAAGCCGAACGCGTGGAAATTGTATCTGGAACGGATTCAAGGATATTTTTATACAGCCCATGTAAAGCATCGCCTTTAGCAAAAAAAAATGTTCCAAGAATTCAAGTCATAGCCGATATTATTTATATCGCCTTTAGTACAAGATATTTACGACTCCTGGTAGCCCCAACGTTTTCAAGTGAGCAGGTTTATCAAGGAAAAGTGAAGTGCAGTGAGTGCGATGCCGGGTGATATGACGTATCGAAAATGAGATCTAGTCGGCTAAGGTGACGTCATACGTTCGGCAAGATGTCTGTCTGAGGGAATGTTGCAGTGAGAAAGGTCACCGAGGAATCGAGGGATACAAATGGACATTATTCAGAGAAGAACAAACTTCATTTGTTCGATTACAAATCTGTCCTGATACAAACTACCCTTGAAATAATTTGTTCACAGTGGATTGCGGGTCAGTAATCTCGGCAATGGCAGCAGCATGGTTATCATAGATCTCGCGATCTTCAGATTCATCCGGATCCCCGCCTACGAAGCCAACTGGTAGGAAGGAGTAATCTTCTTTGGTCCAAGAACTCATTGCTGATAGCCCGAGGGAAACCCCGGCGTGCACACCATGGATGATGGCCTGATCTATGCGAACATCTATGGCGTCGAGACGGGCTTCGGCTGAATCCCCATGAGCATTCACTTTGAGGGCAATTTTGTTCACTGCTATTTTCAAACGGTCATTCTCTGCAGAAAGGGCTAACAAAAGAAGGGATGCGTCAAGTAAGGCAAACTCAACCAGAAGAAGAGGACCGAGGATCTGCTAACCTGTGATGATGTTGCAGAGTTGCTTCCGTTGGTCTGCCCACTCAGATTCCTCGATACTATGCTTCTTGGACGCATTTTCTAGTTCCTTCTAGGCCTTATCCTTTTCCTTGCGGTATCGAAGAGCATCCAGATGGGTCCGCTAAATCGAATCGTCAAATTCAAATCTGATGGCTTAGGGAAAGGATTGAGAAGTTATTGGAGTTACCGTTTCTGGAAGGGGAGCTCGAGCTTGGCTGGATGAAGACCCCACCCTAAGAAGGACAACAGATCAAGGAAGGATGAGCAAGAAGAACTATCGCAAGGGGGCAGAGGACTAGTCTTTTACCTATGGCACCAGTGAGTTAATGCTCGATTTCCTCCTGCTTCATCTCTGTCAGGGTACCTGCCGTGGTCACCTTTGCCTCTCATTGATGGAAACACAAGCAAGAAATTTTCTCTCTGGCCTGGCTAAAGCCGAGAGATGAAAATTTTTGCAAGTCAAACTATTTGACTGGAGATAAGGATAACAACTTGTGTAGGGTCATATTTATAGGACCAAGGCTTGCACACTGTATGACCAAGCATCAGATTGGGGTTTCCACGTCTTATGGGCCGTTATTGGGCCAAGCTGGATTTCTGACGATTGGAGGAGGTTGTGACTCCAGAATCAGAAGGTCGATGGGATTCGGGTAAGAGTTGTTCAGTTTTAACTAGTAATTTGGGAACTCATGTTACCAATTGGCATTAAGGGCAGAGAGCTGAGGATCTAAAAATCCCTTGAGAAATACTACCTTGGTGTCATCATGGATCGGAAAGCTGAGGGGAAACATCGGATGCTTTGGATCCAAAATGACCGATTACAACAATTGCCTGCGAGATGAAGGTATCTAATACGATTGTCAGCAATAGCCGATGTGGTAAACATCGCCGCTAGAATAAAATGAGAGTTAACGATTGATGCGTAGAAAACAGAGCATACATTGATCTCAATGGATCAATCACAGATTGATTTCAGAAAGATGAACAAAGGAACTTCTTATTTACAAAATAAATTACAGTGGAAGATCAGTTCATCCATTCTATCCTATTTCTAATTGGGAGATCAAAGTTGAAGGAATCAGCCAGATCTATTCCAGCTTCTTTCATATCATCGACAGAATGAGCCATCCTGTATTCTAGTCCTCGCTCGCAGACGTCGAAATTACGGTAATCGGCTCCAGAGTGAATCCGTACCGCGTTGAAGGCGAGTGCTGCGCCATATCCCATACCAGCTCTAGAAATGTCAGGGAGGGCTCGGTTGACTTCGTTTACCCGCCGCAGAGCTGTCGTACCTGGTACGTTGGCCGTGGCAGTGAGGTTAGCAATAGCTGCTTCGAGAGATTGAAGCTTGGTCTCCAGAGCTAAAAAGAAAGAAGAGTCGGTAAGAACAGAAAAGGAAAATGAAAAGGAAGATGATGAGGGAATGCTTACCAATAGCTCGTTCCCGAGCGACATTGCGCTCTCGAGAGATTCGTGTGATCTCCCGATCCTTCCTCTCCGAATCGAATTGAAGATGTGCAATCTTCTGAATCAGGACCTCGGGGAGGTCGTCTCCAGCCCTTCTAGTGAGAGTGGTGAGGTAAGAACAACTGCTTCATTTTGAAACGAAAGAAAGAAAAGAACAACCTCTTTTTGGAGGTGCTAGAAGCACCAAGCTCGGAACTATGGCGACTCGCTGCAGAAGACATCCTCCAGAGTGAGATATGACAAGAGAAAAGAGGGTTTTTTGAGTCTAAGCAGAGGAGTTCAGAGTACGCAAGACAAGACAGGGCGAAAGAGGGTTTTAAAGAATCCTAGAGGGCACATCGGGAGATGAGTCGGCAGGTATAGCAATTATAGCATGTGAAGGTGAACGCTTCTGGAGGCTCCACGTTGAGAAGGAATTTTGGAATAAATATTTATCCCAAAATTAGGGGGCATGTGTTAACACCAGAATTTCGCACGTATGAGGATATGACAGATGGGTCCAGCCAGCAGAGAAGAAAGGGTTCGACAAGCAATCAGATGGCTATTTGGTCCTCAAGATTTCGATGAATGTCTGTGCGGTCGGCTATTTTGCAGAGAGATGTTTCCATTCGGGAAATGGATGTTGCAGATGAAGCCGGCTTGCATGGGAAGACACGTAACAATGGAAGATGCCAAAGGAATTTGAGGTAATGTTTGTATCTTTCCATATTTTATTATGTAAATCCTAATCGTTTAGGACTCGTATTTCGTCAAGGGTATAAATATAAACCCTCGACCATTGTAAAAATATTCACAACCACATCAATACAAACCGGCCCCGTGTCATCTTCGAGTCCTTAAGTCGTGTCGTCGAGTTCTTCGAGAGGAAACATCGATCCGTCGACCTCCGTAAGTACCGGCAACCTTGTTATCATGTCTAGTATCATGCGGTGGATTTAGATATGATGCAAGTAGTCTCGTATGTTAAGCTTAGTATCGTGCGGCGGATTTAAGCTTATGACGCGAATTTTTTGCTTGTGCCTTGTATCGTGCGGCGGATTAAGACATGAGTAAAAATAGTTATCGGCTCTATTAGATTTGGCAGATCTAGTAGATTCATTAAGTTATCATGTGTTATGTGTTTTTATTTATTCAATTCCTGTAACACTCTTTTGCCCAATCTAGATTGATCTCTATTCGGCCTTGTTTCACAAGTTTGCTTGTGCTTTGCTAATCATAAGATCATGATGGCCGGATCAGCTTTCAATCTAGGTTGTTACATGTTGCGGGTTCATACATGTTAATCATGTTTATGCTTTGATAGAATTGGGTGTCGTGCGGCAGATGCAGGTTTTAGATTAGTTTCATCATGTTTTGCTTGTATGTTCCTTCCTCATGGACCCCAACTCGGCTAGTTTGCCGATTTTGGTTATGCTTACATGAGTAACGAGCTTTTATAGATCTATTCAAGTATATGCATGCTTTTAGCTTGTTATAATTAGATTGTATCATGCGGTGGATTAATCTGATTATAACAAGTGGTGTACACTTATAGCAAGTGGTATCATGCGGTGGATTAGCTTCGCTTAAGTTTATGCTTGACGGGTTTATGAAGACTAAAAGTGCGGCAGATTAGTTGGATTAGCCTATGCACGTGTTATTTGAATAGATCTATTCTTGCAAGTTGCCTGTTTAATAATATCTTTGATTCGTTCAAGCATGTCTTCCTTTTGCATTCGGCAGTTAATATGCTTCATATACTTTGTTCTCATACTTCCCGAATGGCTTTGTAAACATGCTCTGACAGACACTATGTGCCGTCGTGGCTGGCTTCCAAAGCTGTACATATGGAACTGTCTGGTTTTACCCAGCATGTTCCAGAGGTATTCTCACGCTTTATCCCTTGTTGGTTTTCAGGTCAAACCGACTGGCACGTCACCGGATTCAGTACACTCCGGGCACCCGATTGAAGCTAGTCTCGTTCGGCTTGCTGTGTGTCTTGGCGCAAGGTGTCACTTTTTGCGTCAACAGCTAGCCCAACCATCACCACCACTCGGTCCGCCTCGTCTTGGTGAACACGCCGAGCACCACCTCACCGCCGGCGAGAATCGCACGGTCAACTCCTTCCCCTGCCTTGCTCTCTCTGACCAGTGGGTCCCGTTGACCAGTGGGTCCCATGCGTCAGCCACCCCGCGGTCCATGGACCAAGTTCACGAAGCCAGGCCGGGAAGATTCAAATGTTTTTCCTTTTTGTTTATTTTCCGAGAAAAGCTTGTGATTTTTGTGTAGCTCGATTTAAAAATCCAAATGAAGTGTTTTTAGTTTTGTTAGCTTGTTCATGAGTAGATCCATCATGGAAAAATATGAAAGTATTTTTGGTGAGAGTTTATATTACTGTTTTTATTTATTTCAGTTTATGTGCTTATGATGAGATAAATAGATTTATATGTTTTCTGGTTGAGTTAATTCTTGGCAAAATTTGGGTAGGTTTCTTGTCATGTTATGTACCTGTGAAAAATGTATGAGGCACTATTTCTGTAGAAAAAGTATCTGTTAGGGTTTAAAGTTTTTTTTGGCTGTTTTCTTGGAATAAGTGTTAAGGTGTTTTATATGTAAAAATAAAATATGAGAAAAATTATGCAGTCTCTGTATGTGATGTTCCAATTAGGAAAAATGTTAAACATAGGTTGTTATATGAAAAAATATGAAGTTGCTGTATAAATGTGCTTTTCTATGTTTTTCTTAGGAAATTCATGTAGAGAATAATATAATGTTTCTGTTCATCGAACTTTCTTGATAAATATGAAATGTGGAGTAGAATCTTGAAAAAATATAAAAATGAGTTTGTCACCCTTTTCCAGCATGGTTGTAGTTCGAATAGTTTACTCTGGAGTAAATTTGTTTATTTTGTGTTTGTTTATGTGTTTATGGTTTGACAGTAAATTTTCTACAGTAGAGTGTTTATGAATAGGTAAAGCTAGGAAAAATATGAAACCTGCTGTTTGACACTTTTCATGTGGGAAGTTAGTTCAAAGCACCTTTTGAGCATTTTATTTCATCTTTTTGTACCTGCTGTTTTGTATTTTATTTCTTGCTGAAAATTGTTCAGTGAAGTTCAGTTGATGTTAGTTGTCTTCTGGAATTTTTGTGGATGTTTCTGAGTTCAGAAAAATGTACTTGCAGTTCAAACCTGAGTTTCTTTTGAATTAATAAATGAAAAATGGTTAAAATAATAGTTTCTTTTATGTGGTAATTAAGTGTTTTTCCTCAATGTCAAAAGTGGTTCAATAAGTTGGCTTTGTTGGTTTGCAAGAAATATTTGCGTTCATACCACCACATCTCGCACCCCGCATTGTTTATTTAATTATTATTCACCGCATGCAATAGGATCGACAGTCCCGGAGATCGACTAGGAGCCGGAAGCAAACGACGAGCAAGAGATACCAGAGCTGCCCAGGATCGAGGAAGCCGACCCCGCACCGGAAGCTAACCTGCCTGAGTGCCCCGCTCACGAGGCCTCAGTCTTTTCCCGAGGCAAGCCCCGGAGCATTCTAAGTCTCCCAGTATTACAATTAAATTACTTGAGTACTTTTATACTGTGATGCATTAGGTATAGAAGTTGTTTGAATCCTACTTGATGCATTATCCTTCCTTGATAATTGTTTACACCTGCCTTGTCATCCTGTACTTATTTATAATGTAGAATTGCTTAGTCTGCTTAATAAAAGTAGTAGTTAAGGATGTTCCCATAATACCCCTGGTGGGTATTTATCGGATCACGGTTGGCTATATTTGCTATCGTGGAAAAGAACCGGAGTAGTAATGAAATACGGTCAACTGGAAAGCAAGGCACAAGTTTGGAAACTTGCGCTGTCCGTCCGTTGGATCGTGTAGGTTTGTATCGATGTTGGCCCTCGTTCATTTTTGAACGCGCCCTTTTACTTAGGGATATGTCGGTGCTATAATCATCGACCCCAAAGCCGGTTAGACGCTGCTCGGGCCGACCTCAACCCATGTCGCACCCTCTAGTATGGAAACACGATCTGCCACGGAATGGCCATCGTATAGTTCCAATTGGGTGGTCTGTGCTGTGAGCCGCGACGATTGCCACCACGAACAAGCATCGAGCGGTTACCCAATGCATGGACCCGACGGGGAAAGCGTGGGTTGGTGTTGACGCTCACTAAGTGTCATATTCTTAGCATCAACAAGGTCATATAATGCAACACAAGGGCCTAAAATCAACCAAAAACCTTTTATAAACTAACGATTTCCACTTGTCCTTGAGTTTTATTTGAATGTAGGAAATTGCAGGGTTTTTGAGCAAAATGACCAAATGGACCCCCCAGGAAGCAAGCCCACTTGCCTGGGCTCACTTTGGGCCAAGGAGGGGTGGCGCCCGCCACCCCTAGCTGGCGGCCGCCAGGGGGGAGAAGCCCAAACTCCCCCCTGCCACGTCACTGATCTAGGGGAAGCACCCCACATTCATTGGCAGTCGTTGCTCACCTAAGTCGGTTCATCCAAGGGCTAAGAAGCAGTGTCACATGGATCATGGCCTAATTGCCTATGTGACGGTTATTGGACAACCCTAAACAAGCCCCAAACCGACTTGAAGGAGCTCCTGGATGCCATTGGTGAAGAGGCAGTGGATCCAAGGGCCAGGGGGGTGGCGGCCGCCACCTAGGGCTGGCGCCCGCCACCACACTCACCCCCCTGACCTAACCCTAGGTCCATAAGTACCCCCCTAGGTCCCTTAGGCTATAAATAGAACCCCCCGAGCTCATTTGTACTTAGACCTCACCTCATAAGTCCCACTCTCTTGTAAGCGAAGCTCTGGTGAAGGAACACTCTAGTTGAGAGACTTAGAGTGAGAGCGAGAGTGTAGAAGAGAAGAGCTAGACTTGTAATAGAGGATCTTCCAAGTCTCTGGTATAATTCCAAGTCTTCCTTCATTTATCTTAGTGTTCTTCTACTTTCATCATTTACTTTAAGTTCTTTACTTATTGTTCTTGTTGAGTGCTTTCGATCATAGATAACTTAGTATTTAGTCTATATCTAGTTCGGGTTCTTCGCTGAGTAATCAGTGCTCTAGTTTTGGACGCAAGATTAGAGTAGTATATATTAGTGTAAGCGCAGTGTTTAGACTAGTTATACCTTAGTTTGTGGCTAGCCCCCCGGATAGCTGTGGTAGCAAACAGGTGGTGACAGCCCAGGGAGCCTTGAATTCCACCACGTAGTTGGGTTAGTTCTTAAATCATAAACCTCGTTGTGCACGTCTGAGGTAAATAGTCCAGAGGGTGTGTACGGTTCGAAGAACTAGATAGAACCTTTATTGCTAAGTTAGTTGTGATCGTAAGTGTGTAGAAAAACATTAATCTGTTCATCGGCCAGACCCCGCCGATTTAGGTTAGTAATAGTTAGTCTTTCTTTTCTTTTTAGTAGTAGTAGAAACCAACCCCCATTCACACTTTTCGATCAACCCTGCTAGAATCACTAGTTGTTCATAGCGGTCCTAGTGTTAGTTCTGCCATAGTAGCTTCCCTGTGGAAATAAATACGATACTCGGTTACTCCCGGGTGAAGTGCTACAATAGACTTATTCTGTGCGCTTGCGGAACCTACCAATAGTCATACGAATAGTTAGTTATACTTCTTACATTAAGAAGTATCAACAAACCTTTCTGGCGCCGTTGCCGGGGATAGATTCCATAGTCTACTCCTAGTGACGACATTAGCAACAGTCAACAGTTGGTATTAAAGGTCTTTCACCAGCTGGTTTGGAATTCGATTCGAGTCGCCGTCTCCCCCGGTTAGTGGGAAACTATGGCGAGCTTCACCACGATACAACTCCTTGTGATGTTTAAGGTTCAACTAAAATGTGGTTGAAGTCAACTGGATAAGGTTATATTATTGATTGATTAGACTCAAGTGTTTGTAATAAGTTCAGGTGCAAAACCTAGACTAAGAACTAGGGCCAAAACTGACAGCTCACCAATGTCATTAAATGTTCCTTTTCCTTAAATTGGGCTTTTCACAACTAAATGATCCCAGCTCCACCAGAAAGCCTTGCATACCCTTGGTATCTTTATTTTCAGTTGGACAGGTAAGTCTAGCTGAGTACATTCCCGTACTCAGGGTTTATCCCGTTTGTTGCAGATGGCCAGGTGTATTATGGCTATTGTAAGCACTGCCTCTACCCGGTGGAGGGTGATGAGGAGTAGGCCCAGGGCAGGGTCATCAAGAAGCTTCCCCTTTTCTTTTGCTGGAATAAGACTGTTGGTGGCACATTATCTGAAAAAGGAGGAGTGAGTCGAGTTGAGTTGAGTTATTAAACAATGTTATATTTGGATCACATGTGTGGTGGTCGTGTTTCAAAACTCATTTAAAGCTTCCGCACTTTGAAACTCAGTATTGTAATAACTCTTTATTTTCGCACTCTGATGTTTAAATTCGGTTTCGTTTAACTGTGATATCTCCTTGCGAATGTAATACTTGAACTATGCGATCCTGTTTATTGTACGATGTTTGAAATCCTTCGAGATTTCCGGACTACTGGGGTTATATGGATTCAAGTGCAGGTCGATGTCAGACGAATTTGAGTAAGACGGTACTTGAGTTCTTATAATCAGGACGGTTCCGCCACAGTCTACTCCTAGTAACAACGTTGGCAAGTGTCAACAAGCATTTCTGGGCCGTTACCGGGGATAGTTGCCTAGCTCTATCTTTAGTGAAGTTAAGAACTACCAACAAGCATTTCTGGCGCCGTTGCCGGGGAAGGCATTTGGTGTAAACTTCGAGTCCTTGTCGAATTTATCTTCGCTTAAGCTCCCGCTTAGCGAATCCCATCTTACCCCATTCTTTCTTTCCTTAGTCCTTCTTATCTTTTTCCTTCATCTTCTTCAACTTCTTTCTTTCTTACCTCGTTCTATCTTCACGATGGCCAACAAGACCATTCGTGAGTTTTCTACTCCTTCTGCCGCCAATGTAGCGACAGGACCAGAGGTGATCGATGCCAACCTCAATTTTGAGTTGAAACCGGCTCTGATCACGATGGTCCAAGCTATCCCGTTCTGTGGCAAAGCTCATGAGGATGCCAATGCTCACCTCCAACAATTTTTGGAGATTTGCGGCACCTTCACCATTAAGGGGATAACACAAGAAGCCATCCGTCTTCGTCTCTTTCCTTTCTCTTTGGTTGGAAAAGCGAAGCAATGGTTCTATACCAGTCGCAACGCTGTAGACACATGGGACAAGTGTTCCAATGCTTTTCTCGCCAAATTCTTTCCTATGAGCAAGACGAATGCTCTGCGTAACAAAATCTCCAGCTTTACGCAACAAGCCGAGAAATCTATTCCCGAGGCTTGGGAGAGGTTGCAATAGTATGTCGCTGCTTGTCGACACCATGGTATGGAGGACTGGCTATTGATCCAGAACTTCTACCATGGCCAAACCCCACTCTCTAGATGCCACTTGGATGCCGCCGCCGACGGTGCATTCTTTTCTCTGAATGTTGCAGATGCTAAGGCTCTTATAGAGAAGATGGTGTCGAACCAAGGATGGAATGACGAGAGACTGCAGCCCCGTAAACGAGGTATGCATTCCCTTAAGGAGGCCGACATGATCGTGGCCAAGATAGACCTGCTGGCAAAGAAGCTGGACAGCTGTGAGAAGATGAACCAACAAGAGAGTGTCCAATCTCTGGAATCCTACATGACTTGTGAAGTCTGTGGAGAAACCGGACATTCTGGGAACCACTACCCAGAGCTACATGAAGATTTGAACTTCATCAACAATAACAACAACAACAACGGTTTCCACCAACAGAATCAAGGATGGAATCAGCCTGCAAACTCTCAAGGTAACAATTCATTCCCCCGCTCTAATTTTTAGAATTCTGATAATTTCTCATTCTTGAAAAATTTAGTTTACTCATAAGGTAGAACTATTGATTTCTTGAATAAGAGATTATTGTCAAATGATAAAACCCTTGAGAATATAAATGCTAAATTGGAAGATTTCTCATCTGCTCTCAAAAATCAATTAAGTTTTAATAAGATGCTTGAAACCCAATTAGCTCAACTTGCTACTATCATACCATCTTTTGAACCTGGCAAAATTCCTGCTAAACCTAACATGGAAACTACAAATATGGTTGAAATAAAATATTTTAACTATTATGAAGAACAAACCATGACTGTTAAAAAGGGTGATCCTGGTAGTCCCATAATTAGATGCTTAATCTTTGGTGAAGTCTTTAAAAATGCCATGTGTGATCTAGGATCGAGTGTGAACATTCTATCTAAAGATTTCTACAAAAACTCGTTCTTTCCACCCATGTCATCCACATGTGCCTATGTTGTGCTAGCTGATCAGTCCACTTGCTATGTAGAAGGAATAGTTACTGATTTACCTATTCATATTAGAGGCTCCTATGTTCCTGCTGATTTCATAATACTAGATATGGGAAATAGGAAAGACGTGCCTTTAATTTTGGGTAGACCTTTCTTGAACACTGTTGATGCTTGCATATATGTGGGAAGTGGTATAATACAAATGACATTTTGAGGGAGGAAGGAAATATTCTCCTTTTCCCCTGGTCCCGCATATGCCGCTAACATGCAGGAAGCAAAACTCGTTCGTACCAAGAAGAGGCGCGCAAGAACAAGGTGAAACAGAAAGAAAGAACCACTTCCTCCTGAGTTGTGTGATTCACATGACAAGGGAGAGGTGCCAAAAGAAGAAGAAGCCGATGAAGTACTTAAAGAAGAAGCACCCAAGGAAGAAGATCTACCCAATAAGGATGAAATTCCTTGGATCTAAGGTATGGATTTACTTTTTATTTCCCTTCAAATTTCCCTTTTTCAAATAAATAACATATGTCATGCAAGTAACTAAAAAGAAAAAAAAATAGTTATCATTAGTTATATGCATAAGTATATGTTAACTTAGCTAGAACAATAAAATATCATAATAGGATAGTTTCCCTTTTCACAATATTAGATAGTTTCCTTTTTAATAAAATGAGAACAAGAGTTCCGACCGAGAAAGATGAAGACCCTTCACCAAGCAAGAAGCCAGCTTGGGGGAGACTCCCGCTCCAAAAAGGTATGTCTCAAGCCTACACTTTATATTTAGTTTTTAATTTCTATATCTTTTGAAATTTTGAAGTGTTACATGCTTGCCTAAGTAACCATTCCATGAATAAAATTGATGAAATCTGCTTAAACAAGTTGAAACCTGAATAAGAAATGAAGTATGTCATGCAAATGCTATTGTTATGGTTTGAATGACTGGTCTTATCTAAGTTGTAGCTTTTGTGGGTTGCACATGCTTTAACTGAAATCATGCTTAGTGAATAAAGATAGTAAGAAATGGAGTAATTCTTTAAACTTGCTAAAGTGAAATTAGGACATAATCTGGAGGATTTCATTTAAAAATCATGAAAACCTTGCTAAAAGTTCCTCCTGGATTTTATCACATCCCACCACTAGCCAAATATTTGTTAGTCAAAACCACAAAGAGCTTTGTCTGTGTTGAGTTTTGTTAGACCTCATAGATCTTAGTAGAGAAGCTTATCATATCTTTTGAATCAAGATTCACACACCCACCATAAATTGCCTACTCTCCACTTTGGAAGTTTGCAACCACCAAATAAATTGCTCATTCTCTACATTGGAGATATGCAATACCATGCCAAACATCCCAATGCTAGCCTTATGCTATTCCTACACTGGGAATAAGCATTTCTCTCTTTTCCCTCTTTTTCATTTCTAAAATCCTTTCCTATAGATATCTGGGGAAATCTAGAGCTAAAAAAAAGAGAGAGAGAGAGAGAGAGAAAAAAAATTTTGAGCAAAGTAGCTCAAGAGAGGACCATGTCCTAAGAAAATGTGAGGACACATTTTTTTGTCTACTCACTATGTATCCAAAAAAGAGAGAGAGAGAGAGAGAATTATCATTAGCTCTAGACCCCAGAAATTAACTAGGAAGGATTATGAAATATCTCTCTATACACTTCCACATAACCACACATGCACATCTTGATCAATTTTTATGATTTGCTGCTCCTTATGATCTGAGTGTCTAGCTTAGCAATAAACATTAGGCAATTTGCTCATGATTCTTAGCCTACCTATAACTCCACATATCATTCTTTAGAAATAGGAGAGGCTACATTTTGGCCTAAGTGACGATTTAAACACCATTGAGTGATTGAGTGAATCTTGGAGGACTTAAGCAAGTTGTTATCTTTTGAAAACCTTGAAAAACCTCCAGACAAAATCCTAGTCAGACCTAAGCAAGATAAAAGTTTCCTATCTACTGCTTTATTTCACTCTTGCATGTTTGAAGTGAAAAGCTATAAGCCCCGCATTGCTATGATTAATGATATATACTAAGTTATTTCTCACTATGCAATATGCACTTGTATACATCTTAAGTTGCTATCTATTTTATGCTTAATGCTTAAACCGCATTGTTGCTCGAGGACGAGCAACAGGTTAGCTTGGGGGAGCTTGTTGATGGTCCTTAAACACCTGTTTTACCATCAACATGTTACCGTAAAATTCACCAAAAAGGCATGAAATGTAGTCAAATTGGTTTCAAACTAACAGAAATCCACATGTCCATAGATTTTTATTTGAATACAGGATTTGAACCAAATTTGGATATTTGAACCACCAAAGGCCAAGCCCACTCAGCAGGGCCCAATTGGGCCTAAGGGGGGTGGCGCCCGCCCCTTGGGTTGGCCCAAGTCCACTCCCTGCCACGTCACCGATCCGTGTGACCTTCCCAAGGCCAAATCTTGGCCCTTGGTGACTAGGTCAGTGGCATCGGACAGCTCAGGAGGGGAGTGGCGTGGATCATGACCGAATGGCGGTTATCTGGACATGCAACAGCCTCTCTGGAGCTCCTGGATGCCGTTGAAGCAATGACGGTGCATCCAACGGTGAGGGGGGTGGCGGCCGCCACATAGGGCTGGCGTCCGCCACTAGGGTTTGCCCTAGGTCGGTTGGCTGCCCCCTATAAGTACCCCCCTCACTCCACAAGGCTATAATTAGCCCCTGGAGGCGTCACTTCAGAAATACACAAGTAAGCAAGAGAGGAAAGCAAGCAAGCAAGAAAGCAAGTGAGAGTTAGGTTAGAAGCTCAGAGAGCTTAGGCAAGTAGGTAGCTAGTAGAGCAAGGCATCCATGCCTCATTGCCCTCGCGGAAGCGCTGCTCAAGGCTTAGCTCAAGAGTAGAAGCGTGCGAGTGATCGGTCCTGGAGTTGGGAAGAGTCTTTCTTCATCTCCAGTTCAGGTTTTGCTCTTGTATCTCAAGCACTTTACTATATTCTAGTTCATCATTTCAAGTATTACTTTATTCTACTTATCATTATTGAGTAGTATACTTGATTGATTGCTTGAGTGCCTAGCTATCCTACAGTTCAATTAACTTAGCCATAGTAGTTAATCTCTAGTGAGCTTAGTGTTTGATCTTTGCCAATAGGTTGCTTAGTTAGTTTAGTGTTTATCTTATTAAGTCAAGTGTTTGCTCTGACGTCCGCAAGGGTGTCTCTATTCAAAGCTAGGGTAGAGATAGTTAGAATATAGTTAAGCGTGGTGCTTAGTTATAGACTTACCTTCAGATACGGCTGGACCCCCGGATAGCTGTGGTAGCAAGCAGGTGGTGACAGCCCTGTGCGCCTTGAATTCCACCACGTAGTTGGCCCAGTTTAACAGTAAGGCTCGTTGTGCTAGCGTTCAACATAAGTAAGTGGTAAAGGCTAGTACGCCTCGATACTTGACAAGATAGGAATAAAACTTTACTTAACTTAGTTGCTTTATTGTCTTTTGCCTGCCTTGCTTCGTACCTATCTCGCTTCGTAGTTATCTTGCTTTGTAGTTATCTAGGATTAGTTATTAGTTAGTAGTTAGTTATCCAAGCTATCCTTAGTTATCCTATCCCCTTTATCTACCTATCCGTTCACCTTACCTTAGCCATCCACTTCATCCTTACCTATCCACCCATATATTCTTTCTAGCCTTTCATCTCCTCTCTTCTCCCCTTTTCCCTTTTCTCTTTTCTTCGATTCTCATCCCCTCCTTGACTCAACTCATACACCACCCTAGCCTTCCCTTGGGATCAAATAAATCGACACCTCGTACTGCCAGGCGAAGTGCTACTACGATAGTTCTGTGCGCTTGCAGAATCTCCTCCTGGTAGATTGCATTCTCGCTAGCTAGCTCCTACTAGTGTCGGGACTGACAACCCCGCTTGGCATTAGTAGATAGCTACTTTAGTTACCCTATCCTAGGTGTAGCTAAGAACTACCAACAAGCATTTTTGGCGCCGTTGCCGGGGAAGGCAATCGGTGTATCGGTTGAGTCCGTGTCGAATTTATCTTCGCTTAAGCTCCCGCTTAGTGAATCCCATCTTACCCCATTCTTTCTTTCCTTAGTTCTTCTTATCTTTTTCCTTCATCTTCTTCAACTTCTTTCTTTCTTATCTCGTTCTCAATGGCCAACAAAGCCATTCGTGAATTTTCTGGTCCTTCTGCCGCTAATATAGCGATAGGACTAGACGTGATCGATGCCAACCTCAATTTTGAGTTGAAACCAGCTCTAATCACGATGGTCCAAGCTAGCCCATTCTATGGCAAAGCTCATGAGGATGCCAATGCTCACCTCCAAGAATTCTTGGAGATTTGCGGCACCTTCACCATTAAGGGGATAACCCAAAGAGCCATCCGTCTTCGTCTCTTTCCTTTCTCTTTGCTAGGAAAAGCGAAGCAATGGTTCTATACCGATCGCAACGCTGTAGACACATGGGACAAGTGTTCCAATGCTTTTCTCGCCAAATTCTTTCCTATGGGCAAGACGAATGCTCTTCGCAACAAAATCTCCAGCTTTACGCAACAAGCCGAGGAATCTATTCCCGAGGCTTGGGAGAGGTTGCAAGAGTATGTCGCTGCTTGTCCACACAATGGTATGGAGGACTGGCTATTGATCCAGAACTTCTAAAATGGCCTAACCCCTCTCTCTAGAAGCCATTTGGATGCCGCCGCCGGTGGTGCATTCTTTTCTCTGAATGTTGCAGATGCTAAGGCTCTCATACAGAAGATGGTGTCAAACCAAGGATGGAATGACGAGAGACTGCAACCCCGTAAGCGAGGTATGCATTCCCTTAAGGAGGCCGACATAATCGTGGCCAAGATGAACCTGCTGGCAAAGAAGCTGGACAGCTGTGAGAAGATGAACCAACAAAAGAGTGTCCAATCTCTGGAATCCTACATGACTTGTGAAGTCTGTGGAGAAACCGGACATTCTGGGAGCCACTGCCCCGAGCTACATGAAGATTTGAACTTCATCAACAACAACAACGGTTTCCATCAACAAAATCAAGGATGGAATCAACCTGCAAACTCTCAAGGTAACAATTCCTTCCACCGCTCTAATTTTCATAATTCTGATAATTTCTCATTCCTGAAGAATTTAGTTTACTCACAAGGTAAAACTACTGATTTCTTGAAAGAGAAACTAATGGCGAATGATAAAATTCTTGAGAATATAAATGCTAAATTGGGAGATTTCTCATCTGCTCTGAAAAATCAATTAAGCTTGAATAAGATGTTAGAAACCCAATTAGCTCAACTTGCTGCTATCATACCATCTTTTGAATCTGGCAAAATTCCTGCTAAACCTGACATGGAAACTGCTAATATGGTTGAAATAAAATATTTTAACTAATATTGATATAAATTAACGCACACTCTACTTTATCCGTAAGCGCACAGATAAAATCTACCAATGTAGCACTTCACCGAAGTAACCCAGTTTTAATATCGAACCCAAAGGAATGGATAGCGATGAGTCTCAAGTGTATAACCCCTGAGTAACTAACAAGGACAGAGAAACTAAAAGTATAGAGGGGATCACTAAGGTTATCTAAATCCAACTTAAGAGTGATATGTTTATTATTCTTAATGGGGAAGTTGCCATAAAAGGCCACAACAGAGTATGATTCTTTTATGCAAATGTATAATCCTACCAAGCCTACACACAGGTAAGTGGACTATAGAAGAATCAACAAGGCTATAAGAGTCACCCTTGCGAACTACCACTACTACCGGCTTTATAGGAGGTAAATATGAGCTATCAAGTCTAAGCACTACGCTTATACTATCTAACTACTCCAACTCTAGAGTGACTAGAATTAAAGTACTCAAAAGAGAGTCATAAACCTTAAGAACAATAAGAACAATGGCTCAAACTTAAATATAGATGTTGATTACCGAAACAATCGTTGAAGCAAGTCGATGAAGAACTTGAATCCACAGGTACAAGATGAAGAAGTTGATCCGACAGGCCAGAGCTTCCTCTTGATCTCTTCCTCTCTCTCTCTCTTCTAGTTCTAATATAAGACTAGGTTCTAATCCTACTAGAGGAGTATCTAGTCTTCTACTTGATAGCTGGCTCTTGATTACAACTAGATGAACTAAATCTAATTCTAGATGAACTAGAAGAGATTCATTTAGAGGGACCTCTACTTCTACATTGGAACCCTAGTTTCTGATGTGGAGATGAATAATGAAGAGGGAGATGCCTGGAGATGGGGGTCTGGGGCTGCTTATATAGCCCTGGGCGATGAACCATGGCCCTTGGATCAAACCGACTTGAGGTACGGTCGAGATGCATCCTGGAGGTCGGTGGAAGTAGCTTGCAGAAGACGAAAGCATGGGGCCTCCGTGGCCGACCGACCGGTGGGCCCTGTGGGACCGGTCGGTCCCACAGGTCGGCCTCTGGTGGTGTCCTTCCTTGTGGTGTCTTCTTACGTCCTCTGGAGTCTTCTAGAAGTATCCCGACGTGGCGGTTGCGTTATCTCCCGACGGTTTCCTTCTATGGGAAGCTATTGGTGCCGATTTCCTGGTTTAGTCGCTGCAGAATCATAACTCACCAAAACTCATGGAATATTGTTAGTTGAAACCCTAAACCTTTGTTGGTGATTAAATTCATGCCCTTTTCATATTTATTTATCTCTTAATTATGATAGTTAACTAGTGTCAACAAGTTCCCCCAAGCTAAACCTTTGCTAGTCCCGAGCAAAGCCAATCTCAACAATGGATCAGGAGTTGCTGCAATATCTTCACTTCGAACAAGTACACATGTATTCAAACAAAAGTTCTCATATGGAATAGAAAAAAGTATCATATTATTCATCACGGGACTTAGTACTTTACCTTGAATCTCGAGTAATTGAAAGATAGAACGATCAAATCAAGCACCATGTCTCTAGCTCTTTCACTTCACCATTATTCCGGAGTTTTTATGAATTTTCAAAAGTTTAAGAACATATGTTGCCAAATTAAACAAAGGATCCAAAGAGAAAGTCAACCACACTATTGAGTCGAGAAGTGCATGTGTATGGAAAATGGAGGCGGATGCCCTTTTGAATATATCACTTTCTTCTGCTTATTAGAGACATATGGCTATCAGGCTAATTCTGCTGGCGGGCACATGCCCATTTTTTTTGATATTCATTATTATTATTTTTTCGAGGTTCCGGACACTTGTCCCTTTTTATTTCCTCGGGATCTTTCTTTTTGAGGTTTCGGACATTTGTCCCTTTTTATTTCCTCAGATTTTTTTTCTCTTTTTTTTCTTTTTTTTCAATAGCCACATGCTTCCAACAAACTTTTGAGAGGATAACAATAGATAATCATGAGCATTTATGCGGAAGATGGATGGAATGTGTAAGTGATCTCCATTCAATAGCATGATGACTTCTCATAGGGTCAACAAAGCTTAATTTAACTCAATGCCATTATTAGTCATATTTATAATGAGAAATCTCTGGAACACTAGTGTTGTTTAGAACAAGATAATAGCAGCTCAGATCATCACATGTTATATCTATAAATTACCTAGACTCTGGATCAAGCATTTGCTACCCATATATTTAATTTCATTTTTAAGCATCATTATTAATTACGAGAACTCATGCTTTAAAGGCTAGGTACTTGAAAGAAATTAGATAGAGCAACTATTCATCATTTCCATACAAAAGATTAGAGAGAGAGGGTTTTAGTCATCAACTTCTTAAAACAAACTAGACACACTATTTTATTAATCTAACACACTTTAAGATAAAAGCTAATAATGGTAGTAGTAGTAATAATAAAGACATACCTGAATCGCGAAGATAACGGGGGTGCGTCTCCCCCAAGCTGGTTCCCTTAATAGCGTTGAGCCTTCATGTGCCCATATATTTTTGTCTCCTTTTTTTAATTAATGGTGAGCCTTTATGTGCCCACATACTTTTGTTCTTTTCTTTTTAAGGGTGAGCCTTCATGTGCTCACATATTTTTGGTGTTTTCATTTTGTTTATAGAATGAAAAACTTAAGAGGATAAAGATATACTTACGTGGATACATGGGGTTGCCTTCCCCCAAGCTAAATGTTGACGTAGTCATTCGATCTTGCAATGTAGCAGACTGGCAGTGGATATGTCCTTCCTCTATTAGAGCTTTGATTGATGTCGATGGTTGTTGAAACAGTGCTCTAGTAGTGGATGGAACATTCACTTGCTCGTCAGCTTTTCTTGGCCTTTCAAATCCTGTGAAACTCAAATAGACAACAAAACTTGTGAAACAGATTAAGCATTAGCGGTTGGCCACTCAACCCTTAGTTGTCCAGAATTTCAGTAAGATCTATTTCTCAATATTTTTATATTTTTTTGATGCAAGAAAAAAATGCAACATGATGAATATATGCATATTTATTTTTAGTATTATTAATATTATTATTATTATTATATATTTTTTTTATGCCACCACGGTGAACATTCTTGTGGGTTTTTACACGCCATAGAATTATTCACATGGGGCTTCATGGTTTATGATGTAGTGTAACAAATGCAATATTTTTATTTTCTTTTCTAATGCAATGCAGAAATTAAAATGTTTGTGAATTAAATATGATGATGCAATGATTAAATATGATGATGCAATAAATAACTAAGAATTAAATATGATAAATATGCAGGAAAATAAATATGAGGATAACTACCGATTTTTATCTTTTGGCGAAGGTTCGGATATTTAGGTCCGACGAACCGGACCTTCCCTTGGTTTAGACCTTCCAAGGTATGTCAGACGTTTGGAAAGTTGTTTATTGGTTGTACCTTTAGGTGCAGACATTTTCTTCCATACTTTCTTGGTCTGAGTCTTCACTTCTTGTGGTTCACTATCTTGAGGTTTCTCTCCTTTCTTTTCTAGGACAGTGTCGATAGCTTCTTCTTCATGATTGGCCTCTCTATTCTGGATAGTTTGTCTTCTTTGGCTTTGAGAGCGACGTCTTTCACTTCTACTCTTCTTGGGTGCTTCATTGGGCATGCAGCTGATGAAGTTGCATCGTGCCTTTTCTCCAGGAAAGTAAAAAATGGATTTCCTCTTGTAGATGATTGTATTTGTAGCGTAGAGGAATGGTCTTCCTAGGGTGAGGTGGACATCATCGTCTTCTCATGTCGAGGATCAAGAAGTCTGTGGGGACTTCATGACCTCTAATTCTGACTACAACGTCCTCCATCATTCCTTCTTGTTTATGCCTCACGATATGGTGTCACTCATGTCATTTGTTCGTCCAGCAATTTGAAGTGAAGCGTTAATTATGGACGTTGGCAGCATCTTGCTCAATGTGTATGTTCTTGTAGATCTAGGACCTTCACTCTGTAGAATTTGGGAGTGGCAAACTTCTCCATGTTTGCTCAAGAGTGTGTCCTACTCATAAAGACAAGGTAGAGATCAAGTGCATGGGCTCTATTGGTGGAAAAACACCAACAGAACCAAAAGTTTTGTTTATTCCTCTCTAACCTTAGGCACATTGCACAAGACAAACTTGTTGTTTATGTGTTCTATTCAATCTTAACATGAGTGATAGGATCAGAGGATGAGCATAAAAGTAGCATCTTAAAATATTTAACAGATCAAATTACTTAACCCAAGGAAGGATAATCTATACATAAAGTGTCGATCTTTTCATAATTGAGATATACCATCTTCCAAAGGTTAGATGCACAACATTTTAGCTCATTTAATTAAGACAGTGAGATTCAAGAGAGTAAAGCTAAGATCAAAGGACTAAACATGTTAAGTTGATTAGGTTGAATCAAGTAAGGTGCAACTTAAACATGTTTTGTTCTTTATTTATGTTTATACTAGAATCAAGAAGAAGCTTTTAAAGTGATGGTTACTTACCTTGAAATATTACTTTGTCATTGGAAAGTGATTGTGCTGGACCATCTTGTGGAAGCTTCTCTTGTCTATCTGGCTTGTCTTCTCTTGCTCGTTTCACAGTGTGATTGAGAGGAGGAAGATCGCGGTGGAACCATCTTTATAGGTATCAACCTTCCTTCTCTTGTGTCGACTTATCAGTGAAGGCGCATTGTTCCTCGAGTATGCTGACTAGGATCCTCTCTCTTTCTTGTATTAATTCTGTACTATGAGGATGTAGGGACAATTTCGCATTCTTCTCTTGTCAACCTTTCTTGTTTTTCCTTTAATCATTGGGTTGGCAAGAGACTTGAATTTAGAGCTGCTACTTGAGTGCCTCCATGATAGTCTTTGTCTCTTAGTGTCACAACTGCGACTTGTTCTCTGAATAGTGTCTAGATGATGGAGATCTTATCAACTATTCTTCTTGATTTGCTGGCTGAGGTACTATCTCCATCTTCTAACTCTTATAGTGGCTTCATCCTTCATGATTCCCTCCTCAATTCTTGGCAGATGGTTCTTCCCTTGACGTCTTCTCTTGGTTCTCTTTGGCTGCTCATAAATGATGTAGATGTTGAAGATGCAGCGAAAGATCAAAAGTTGACTTCTCCAGGTCCGGCAAAGATGATAACATTGATGGTGTTCAAGAACGATCTTCCAACAATGTGTGGTGGATCATATTCTTCTTCTCGACTGGGATAGCATCTAGTGGTTTGTATTGATCAAAGTGGTGGGTAGGAGATTAATATGTTTGAAGTTGGGTTTCTCCTTCCTCCCTTTGATTGTGAAACACATCTAGACAACAGAATTGTCTCTCCCAGGCTGGCTTGTGCTGTAGATGGACTTCCAACAATATGTTCATGTGTTTGACTTGTAGATCTTGCTATTGTTGTAGTGGTACCATCTTGTCTCCCAAGCTAGGTCTTGATTAGAAGAGAAAATAACTTTCCACTTCTTGTCTTGATGTCTTGGGCATTGATGGTTGCAGGCATAGGTTGTTTCACACGAGGTAAGTTGCATCCTTTTTGTCATCAGTGCTCAAGCAAGACACAAAGCTAGGCTACTACCATTTGTGATCTGAGAGTTGGTTTGTATGTCTATGGTTTGGGTTTTGGATCTTCAATGTTCAGACCAAACCATGGATGAAGAAAATCTCTCTCCTGCATAATGTTAGTGGATATATACCCGAAGGATTGCAAGAATTTGAAGCATGGGTTGTTGTCCATAACATATGTATTTTGCATCTATGCTAATAAGGAGATGTTTTTAGGATTACTTTAGCATAGACTAGTATGTGTTGGCTGCACTTTAACATGATTCAAGGCAAAGGATAACTTGCAGTAGAAGACAAAATAAATAAACTTTGATACTTACAGTTCTTTCATCCATGATGAATGAGCTGAGTCTTCATTGTGCAAAGTTGTTTGAAGTTCATGTGTCTCTTCATCTCTAGTGTGAGTTCATCTTCGGACTTTCCCAAATTGATATTGAAAGTTTCCCTGCAGTGGTTAGTCCAACAAAATATCCAACATCCACTATATCATACTATCAGCTCAAAAATCAACCTAGACACCACGTCTAATTTGATCTAGGAAGGTATTTTAACTTAATTGCTTAAATTAAAAACCTTTGAAAGCAAGATCACCACTCCTAAACTAGGCACCAAGCTTCATTTAAGAGATGTATGAAAGTACTCCAAACCTAAACATATAATATAGCGAATGAGGGTAGCATGAAAGTATTATAGAGATTTATTCAGATGGTGATGAAAGAGCATAATGAGTGTATGAGCATATCTTAAAGGTAGGGCAACGAACATAGCAACATGGCAAGAGATATTCTTAGAAGGTCTATTTCCCAAGCTTGGATTTTGCATAAATCAAGATTGGATGAATGTAATTCAATGTTGCATGATGATTGGTGGGACATACCTTATGTTTGTTGTTCCTTCGTTCTTTTCTGCTCCAAACCTGGGAAGGTTAGTGACAAAAATACCCGAAGGAATATTTTTCATATTTACATTTCTATGCTCATTACAAGGACAGTGCAGCAGAAAGGTAGGCATAGCTCATAACCAGGTATTATGATGGGGTATAAGGATTCTACTAGTTATAGCTTGCTCATGGGGTAGTGATAGATACGAGTGGAATTCAAAAAAACAACATTCATAAGAATTAAAACAAAAATAATGAAAAGACTGGGACAAAAAGGAAAAGATAAAAGTATGATTACAAGGTTAAACTTAAGACGTAAAATGATCTACCGTTCCCCGGCAACGGCGCCAGAAATGCTTGTTGGTATAAATTAATGCACACTCTACTTTATCCGCAAGCGCACAGATAAAATCTACTGATGTAGCACTTCACCGGAGTAACCCAGTTTTAATATCGAACCCAAAGGAACGGATAGCGATGAGTCTCAAGTGTATAACCCCAGAGTAACTAACAAGGACAGAGAAACTAAAAGTATAGAGGGGATCACTAAGGTTATCTAAATCCAACTTAAGAGTGATATGTTTATTATTCTTAATGGGGAAGTTGCCATAAAAGGTCACAACAGAGTATGATTCTTTTATGCAAATGTATAATCCTACCGAGCCTACACATGGGTAAGTGGACTATAGAAGAATCAACAAGGCTATATGAGTCACCCTTGCGAACTACCACTACTACCGGCGTTATAGGAGATAAATATGAGCTATCAAGTCTAAGCACTACGCTTATACTATCCAACTACTCCAACTCTAGAGCGACTAGAATTAAAGTACTCAAAAGAGAGTCATAAACCTGAAGAACAATAAGAACAATGGCTCAAACATAAATATAGATGTTGATTACCGAAACAATCGTTGAAGCAAGTCGATGAAGAACTTGAATCCACAGGTACAAGATGAAGAAGTTGATCCGACAGGCCAGAGCTTCCTCTTGATCTCTTCCTCTCTCTCTCTCTCTTCTAGTTCTAATATAAGACTAGGTTCTAATCCTACTAGAGGAGTATCTAGTCTTCTACTTGATAGCTGGCTCTTGATTACAACTAGATGAACTAAATCTAATTATAGAAGAACTAGAAGAGATTCATTTAGAGGGACCTCTACTTCTACATTGGAACCCTAGTTTCTGATGTGGAGATGAATAATGAAGAGGGAGATGCCTGGAGATGGGGGTCTGGGGCTGCTTATATAGCCCTGGGCGATGAACCGTGGCCCTTGGATCAAACCGACTTGAGGTACGGTCGAGATGCATCCTGGAGGTCGGTGGAAGTAGCTTGCAGAAGACGAAAGCATGGGGCCTCCGTGGCCGACCGACCGGTGGGCCCTGTGGGACCGGTCGGTCCCACAGGTCGGCCTCTGGTGGTGTCCTTCCTTGTGGTGTCTTCTTACGTCCTCTGGAGTCTTCTAGAAGTATCCCAACGTGGCGGTTGCGTTATCTCCCGACGGTTTCCTTCTATGGGAAGCTATTGGTGCCGATTTCCTGGTTTAGTCCCTGCAGAATCATAACTCACCAGAACTCGTGGAATATTGTCAGTTGAAACCCTAAACCTTTGTTGGTGATTAAATTCAAGCCCTTTTCATATTTATTTATCTCTTAATTATGATAGTTAACTAGTGTCAACAACTATTATGAAGATCAAACCATGAGTGTTAAAAAGGGTGATCCTGGTAGTCCCATAATTAGATGCTCAATCTTTGGTGAAGTCTTTAAAAATGCCATGTGTGATTTAGGATCGAGTGTGAACATTTTATCTAAAGATTTTTATGAAAACTCATTCTTTCCACCCATGTCATCCACATCTTCCTATGTTGTGCTAGCTGATCAATCCACTTGGTATGTAGAAGGAATAGTTAATGACTTACCTGTTCATATTAGAGGCTCCTATGTTCCTGCTGATTTCATAATACTAGATATGGGAAATAGGAAGGATATGCCTCTAATCTTAGGTAGACCCTTCTTGAATACTGTTAATGCTTGCATATATGTGGGAAGTGGTAAAATTCAAATGACATTAGCAGGGAGGAAGGAAATATTCTCTTTCTCCTGAGGCCCCGCATATGCCGCTAACATGCAGGAAGCAAAACCCGTTCGTACCAAGAAGAGGCGCCCAAGAACAAGGTGGAGCAGAAAGAAAGAACCACCTCCTGAGTTGTGTAATTCACATAACAAAGGAGAGGCGCCAAAAGAAGAAGAACTAGATGGAGTACTAAGAGAAGAAGTACCCAAGGAAGAAGATCCACCCGATAAGGATGAAACTCCATGGACCTAAGGTATGGTTTTACTTTTATATTTTCCCTTCGATTTTCCCTTTTCGAATAAATAACATATGTCATGCATGTAACTAAATAAAAACAGTTATCATTAGTTATATGCATAGGTATATGTTAACTTAGTTAGAATAATAAAATATCATAATAGGATAATTTCCCTTTTCACAACATTAGATAGTTTCCCTTTTAATAAAATGAGAACAAGAGCTCCGACTGAGACAAAGAAGATCTTTTCACCAAGCAAGAAGCCAGCTTGGGGGAGACTCCCGCTCCGATAAGGTATGTCTCAAGCCTACACTATACATTCAGTTCTTAAATTCTATATCTTTTGAATGTCACATGCTTGCCTAAATAACCACTCCATGAATAAAACTGATAATATCTGCTTAAACAAGTTGAAACCTGAATAAGATTTAAAATATGTCATGCAAATGCTATTGTTATGGTTTGAATAACTGGTCTTATCTAAGTTGTAGTTTTTGTGGGTTGCACATGCTTAAACTGAAATCATGCTTAGTAAGTAAAGTTAGTAAGAAATGGAGTAATTCTTTAAACTTGCTAAGGAGAAATTAGGACCTAATCTGGAGGATTTCTTTTAAAAATTATGAAAACCTTGCTAAAAGTTCCTCCTAGATTTTTATCCCATCCCACCACCAGCCAAATATTTGTTAGTCATTAGTCAAAACCACAAAGAGATTTGTTTGTGTTGAGCTTTGTTAGACCTCATAGATCTTAGTAGAGAAGCTTATCATATCTTTTGAATCAAGATTCACGGACACCCACCATAATTTTCCTACTTTCCACTTTGGAAGTTTGCAACCACCAAATAAATTGCTTATTCTCTACACCGGAGATATGCAATACCCTACCAAACATCCCATTGCTAGCCTTATGCTTATTCCTACACTAGGAATAAGCATTTCTCCCTCGTCCCCTTTTTCATTTCAAAAAAATCCTTTCCTATAGATGTCTAGGGAAATCTAGAGCTAAAAGAGAGAGAGAGAAAAAAATGAGCAAAGTAGCTCAAGAAAGGACTATGTCCTATGAAAAAAAGTGAGCAAAGTAGCTCAAAAGAGGACTATGTCCTAAGAAAATGTGAGGACACACCTTTTGTCTACTCACTTTGTATCCAAAAAGAGAGAGAGAGAGAGAGAGAGAGAGATAATTATCATTAGCTCTAGACCCCAGAAATTAACTAGGAAGGATTATGAAACATCTCTCTATACACTTCCACATAACCACACATGCACATTTTGATCAATTTTTATGATTTGCTGCTCCTTATGATCTAAGTGTCTAGCTTAGCAATAAACATCAGGCAATTTGCTCATGGTTCTTAGCCCACCTATAACTCCACATATCATTCTTTAGAAATAGGAGAGGCTACATTTTGGCCTAAGTGAGGATTTAAACACCTTTGAGTGATTGAGTGAATCTTGGAGGACTTAAGCAAGTTGTTATCTTTTGAAAACCTTGAAAAACCTCCAGACAGAATCCTAGTCAAACCTAAGCAAGATAAAAGTTTCCTATCTACTGCTTTATTTCACTCTTGCATGTTTGAAGTGAAAAGCTATAAGCCCCACATTGCTATGATTAATGATATGTGCTAAGTTATTTCTCACTATACAATATGCACTTGCAGACATCTTAAGTTGCTATCCATTTCATGCTCAATGCTTAAACCGCATTGTTGCTCGAGGACGAGCAACAGGTTAGCTTGGGGGAGCTTGTTGACGGTCCTTAAACACCTGTTTTACCGTCAACATTTGACCTTAAAGTCCACCAAAAAGGCATGAAATGTAGTCAAATAGGTTTCAAACTAACCAAATTCCACATGTCCATAGAATTTTATTTGAATGCAGGATTTGAACCAAATTTGGACATATGGACCCACCAGAGGCCAAGCCCACTCAGCAGGGCCCAAATGGGCCTAAGGGGGGTGGCACCCGCCACCCCTAGGTGGCGCCCGCCACCTCTAAGTGGCGCCCGCCACTTGGGTCGGCCCAAGTTCCATCCCTGCCATGTCACCGATCCGTGTGGCCTCCCCAGGGCCAAATCTTGGCCCTTGGTCACTAGGTCAGTGGCATCGGATGGCTCAGGATGAAGTGGCGTGGATCAAGGCTGAATGGCGGTTGCTAGGACATGCAACCGACCTCCAAACCGCCTTGGAAAACCACCTGGATGCCGTTGAAGCCAAGGCGGTGCATCCAACGGTGAGGGAGGTGGCGGCCGCCACCTAGGGCTGGCGCCCGCCACTAGGGTTAGCCCTAGGTCGGCTGGCTGCCCCCTATAAGAACTCCGCTCACTCATTTGGGCTATAAATACCCCCCAAGAGTACCATCACTTCCAAGAGAAGCAAAGCAAGAGAAGCAAGTGAGAGCTAGGTTAGAAGCTTAGAGAGCTTAGGCAAGTAGGTTAGCTAGTAGAGAGAGTATAGCTCTAGTGCCCTTGCTACAGCGCGGCTCTTAGTTTAGCACAGCTTAGCCTAAGTCCTTGGCAGTATTAGCGTAGAGCTTGCTAAGAGAGAAGCAGGAGCGAGCGACTGGCATCGGCGGTCGGTTGATTTCCCGGTGTCTCTGGTCTGGTTTGCTCTCTTGTATCTCAGGAACATTTATCTTTATCTCAGTATTACTTTAAGCATCAGTATTACTTTATCAAGTACCTTGAGTGTGACCTAGCTAGCCTACAGTTCAATTCACTTAGCCATAGTAGTTAATCTCTAGTGAGCTTAGTGTTTGATCTTTGCCAATAGGTTGCTTAGTTAGTTTAGTGTTTATCTTATTAAGTCAAGTGTTTGCTCTGACGTCCGCAAGGGTGTCTCTATTCAAAGCTAGGGTAGAGATAGTTAGAATATAGTTAAGCGTGGTGCTTAGTTATAGACTTACCTTCAGATACGGTTGGACCCCCGGATAGCTGTGGTAGCAAGCAGGTGGTGACAGCCCTGTGCGCCTTGAATTCCACCATGTAGTTGGCCCAGTTTAACAGTAAGGCTCATTGTGCTAGCGTTCAACCTAAGTAAGTGGTAAAGGCTAGTACGCCTCGATACTTGACAAGATAGGAATAAAACTTTACTTAACTTAGTTGCTTTATTGTCTTTTGCCTGCCTTGCTTCGTAACTATCTCGCTTCGTAGTTATCTTGCTTTGTAGTTATCTAGGATTAGTTATTAGTTAGTAGTTAGTTATCCAAGCTATCCTTAGTTATCCTATCCCCTTTATCTACCTATCCATTCACCTTACCTTAGCCATCCACTTCATCCTTACCTATCCACCCATATATTCTTTCTAGCCTCTCATCTCCTCTCTTCTCCCCTTTTCCCTTTTCTCTTGTCTTCGACTCTCATCCCCTCCTTGACTCAACTCATACACCACCCTAGCCTTCCCTTGGGATCAAATAAATCGGCACCTGGTACTCCCAAGCGAAGTGCTACTATGATAGTTCTGTGCCCTTGCAGAATCTCCTCCTGGTAGATTGCATTCTCGCTAGCTAGCTCCTACTAGTGTCAGGACTGACAACCCCGCTTGGCATTAGTAGATAGCTACTTTAGTTACCCTATCCTAGGTGTAGCTAAGAACTACCAATAGCAGCCTCGCAAGATAGTGGATGGTGAAGGTGACATCAGACTCAGTCAGTTTGTGGTGTACACCTTTTGCTATCATGCTGGATCAGAGTTGCCGGTGCAAGCTCAGAAGAACAAGTGGACCAGTGGATGGCAAGAGTTCTGGTTCTACTACAAGCTTGACGGCGTAGTCGAGCTCTACGGCGAGCTTCCACCCCTTGGCGATGTGAGTGCCGAGGCTAAGATGAGTGCCGAGGCGCACACCGCAGTTGACTGCTTAAGGGTTGTTGCGCGTTCGCAGTGTGCTTGTGACCTGGTCGAGGAGTATTGCTGTGCCAAAGTGTGGCCCCTTAGCCGGAAACAAATGTGGTTTTCTGTTGAGGATGACCCTAAGTACGAGGGTAGGGGTTTGAAGATGCCTAGGTTGGAGTTGAACAAGGCTTGGGAGGCTGTTTTGAAGAGGTTTCCCAGACGTGAAGATGGAGTCGAGGCTATTTACAAACGGGTTCAACAAAAAGCTGAAGATCTCGTTGGCAAGCTTTCTACACTTGAGGTGAAGGCTATCCATAGCTCGGTGGGTAGCGGAGGTTGAGTGAACAGGATTTTTGACATTCTTGAGATCCAGTATGCTGACTAGCCCGCACCTTTGAGTGAGGATGCACCGAAGAAGAGGAAATGCGCTGCCGCTGAGGAGAAGGGGCTTGCCTCGCGGCCGAAAAGGGGTCGTGGTCGAGGCCGCGGTGGAGTCGATGGCCGGGTGAAAAAGCTTGCGACGAAGGTCACTGTGGGTTCGGGCGCTGCCAGCACTTCATCCTCTTCGGCCGTTATTTTGTTGCCGAGCGGCCGAGGTTTTGCGAAGGTCGGAGGGCGGCTGCCCCGCGTCGGCGGGATTGGTGCGCTGATTCAAGTTTCGGACGATGAAGATGTCTCCGAGGATGAAGAGAAGGAGGAGGAGAGGGAGGTAGAAAAAGAAGGTGACACTGAAGATGACTCGTTTGATGATGATAGCGAATCTTCCAGTGGCGAAGGTGACTCCGATGATGAGGTTTCCATCGGTGATCACCGTGGGAAGGCAGTTGTTTCATCTAGCGCAGCTGCTCAAAATATCGATGAGATTATCCGGGACTTCGAGCCTGAGAGTCCCCCGCGAGGGTCGATTCCCGAGTTTGTGGGGTCGCATTTCTGGGTTAATGGGTTCGAGGTAGCCGGTGACCTTGAGTCGGAGCGAGTTCCTGGGAAGAGACCGTATGGTGAAGCCAGCCGATCAAGCCTTCCTTATTTTGCTAAGAAGATCGGTGTTTCGGACCCTAAGACAGAGCTTTTCACTAGTCCGGACCTTCAGGAGTGCCACTTGCAATGTGCTCCGGAGGAAAGGCGTTTTCTTGGCCGGGTGTTTGGTCGGATTTGTGTGCCAGAGGTAGAGCTTGGACTGGCCAACCAACCTTTGGACGAACTTCATGATGACATAGTTGTCAAGCTGGCTGAACTAATGCTCCTTAACCGCTCGGCTCGCCGGAGGGCGAGTTACAATCTTAACTATTTGAATGACCGGTTGGCCGAGGTTGAGAAAGATAATAAGGACCTTCGTCGAAGTTTGGAAAATAAAGAGATTGAGCTTAAAGCTTCTTTGGAAAAAAACAAGAAGTCCCGAGAGGAGGCTGTGGAGTTAGCGAAGCGGAACGCAGATCTAATTGCGGCGAACAAGGAGAAGGATAAGGCGTTGATGTCTGCAGAGGATCGGATTACCGATTTGAAAGGGTCGTGGCGAGCCAGTATGGAGTAAATTAAAAGTAATCTCGATGGTTGCTTAACTAAAGCCGGTGGCTCGGCCGCAGAACCACTTCCAGTTGATGCTGGTGCAGAGGTTTCAGACGATTAGCTCTGCGGGGAGCTTGATGTTTTTAGTTCATTGGTTGAGAATGCGGCTGACTTCGGCGGTTATGCCGGAGCTTTGGCTATATCTAGCACCCTTCGACAAGCTGATTGCGACCATCTCCGCAAAATTAAGCGGCCGAACCATGTTTTCCCTACAGTTGATGAAGTTCGAGCTTTGAAGATCGACAACACTGATGTTCGTAATTGCACAATGCGTTTTTTGCGAAGGTTCTGGATAGCTGGCGGAGGTCGAGCTCTGGCTTTTGAAGAGGCCGCCGAAGCTACTCGTCAAGTATCCATTGCATGAGATGTCCGTTTCATGTTTTAATCCATGGATGAACATGTTGATATTTAGTCCTGTGCTCTGTTTTGCAGGCTCGGAAAGACGCGCTGCCCTCGCCGACTGCGACCGAAGACGTTGCGCGTTGCTCCAAGTCTGCTCCTGCGCACAGTTCCACGGAAGTTCCACCAGTCGAGGTCGCACCCTCGGCTGAGGAGGCTCCGGCCACTGGAGAGGCCGACGTGGAAAAGGCGGCAACGGACGAAGCGCCTGCTGCTGATCCTTCTGTAACTTTGGAGAGTTTGGATGCTGCGACCGGCGAGGATTTGGGTGCTTCAGTCGGCGAAGCTAGGGTGGAGGTGCATGTGGATGACGAGCAGGTGTGAAAACATGGGATAGCTTTAACATGAGGGTCATTTTGTAATGTGTTGGGTGGTGGGGATGACTTGGTGACACTGAGATACTTTTTTAATGCTGTGAAAATGCAGGTTCCTGATGGAATCGTGCTAGAAGTATTTGATGTGACGCCGCTGACGCTAAATTATCAGGATATTTTTATAAGTGGTGAATCTTGGGCCTGAGCTAAGCTTAAACACCCTTCGTTGCTTTTTGAACGTTTTTGGTGGTCGAAGGTGCGAAGGTACGATTTGAAGAATAGCCGATCAAGCCTATTCTGGCGTAATGCAGATTATACGGATCGACAAGCAGCGCGTTTTTTGTTTGGTTCTTCTTCTTCTTCTTCGCTGCCGGTTGTCGAAGATGACATTGATGAGAAGATGGCCCTGGACTACTTGTTTGGGCGAAGCAACCTTGATCTAGGTCCGGATGGTTCGCTTGTGATTCCGAAGGAGGAGCCTTCGGAAGTTAGTGATATGAATCGGAGATATATGTATAGTGCGAGGGTTTTGCCTGGTGAACTGCCAATTGTTCCTGCGACTCCTTTGTTGTGGGGACCCATGGTTCCGGTTGAAGTGCGGTTTGAGGAGGGTGGCGAGGGTTTGGAAGATCTAATGTTGATTGGGAACGGTGATAGTTCCTTGTAATTTTATTCTTTATATTGAGTGTGTACCATACTAAGTTTGATTTGTACATAAGAGGATAATTGTAAGAAAAGACATTTACGAAAACGGCGATGCCCTCTTTTTTCTTTTAGCGAGGCTCGGTTATTGTATATGTAAGCTGTTTTATGAAAACAACGACGCCCCTTTTCTTTTTAGTGAGGCTCGCATATTGTGAATGTATGATGTTTATGAAAACAGCGACGCCCCCCTTTCCTTTTTAGCGAGGCTCGCGTATTGTGAATGTATGATGTTTACGAAAACAGCGACGCCCCCCTTTCCTTTTTAGCGAGGCTCGCGTATTGTTAATGTATGATGCTTTACGAAAACAGCGACGCTCCCTTTTTTTCTTTTTAGTGAGCTCGCTTATTGTATATGTAAGTTGTTTTATGAAAATAGCGACGCCCCCTTTTCTTTTTAACGATGCCTCACTTATTGTATATGTAAGCTGTTTTATGAAAACAGCGACGCCCCCTTTTCTTTTTAGCGAGGCTCGCATATTGTGAATGTATGATGTTTACGAAAACAGCGACGCCCCCTTTTTTTTAGCGAGGCTCGCGTATTGTAAATGTATGATGTTTTACGAAAACAGCGACGCCCCCTTTTGTTTTTAGGAGGTTCGCGTTTTCGCTTAAGAGAGCGCCTCCCCTTGTCCTAGGTAGAGGTGAAGTTTGCTTCGCGAATCCCTTGCGTTTCTGCGAGGGTTTGTAGACTTCGCGCCTCCCCTTGTCTTAGGTAGAGGTGAAGTTTGCTTCGCGAATTCCTTGTGTTTCTGCGAGGGTTTGTAGACTTCGCACCTCCGCTTGTCTTAGGTAGAGGTGAAGTTTGCTTTGCGAGCCCCTGGCGTGTCTTGCGAGGGTGCTCGACTTTTTTAGACTTCACGCTTCCCCTTGTCTTAGGTGGAGGTGAAGTTTGCTTTGCTAGCCCCTGGCGTGTCTTGCGAGGGTACTTGCGTTTTGTGTACTTCACGCCTCCCCTTGTCTTCGGTAGAGGTGAAGTTTGCTTCGCGAGCCCCTGGTGTTTCCGCGAGGGTGCTCGACTTTTTTAGACTTCGCGCCTCCCCTTGTCTTGGGTGGAGGTGAAGTTTGCTTTACGAGCCCCTTGCGTGTCTTACGAGGGTGCTCGACTTTTTTTAGACTTCGCGCCTCCCCTTGTCTTAGGTGGATGTGAAGTTTGCTTTGATCAAGTTTGCTTCGAAAAAGTTTGTTTTCCGAAGCAATCTTCGTGGGTTTTCATCGATTATAAGCGCTCTTAATGAAGAGTTGCTTTTTCGATGCTTATGGGGTAAAAGAACAAATTTGGAGTTTGGTTTTTTGGGGGTTCTTGCTTGTATTAAGGATTTGGATGCTGCCTCGTTAAAAATCCTTACGCCCCTTCGTAAGGAAAAAGAGTGCAGCTCCTTTGTTTTTGTTACATATATGGAACTGAAAAGAAAGTAAGGAAGGAAAAACAAATTACATGTTGCGAGAGCTCGCTCACGCTCCGCTATGGATAATATTTGTGAAGGTCGTCAACATTCCAGGTGTGGGGCAGGCTGTTTCCTTCATTGTCAGCGAGGTGGTATGATCCGGGACGATTACATTCTACTATCAGGTATGGTCCCGTCCATTTTGGTTGAAACTTTCCCGCCATGTTGGTGTTTTGCTTCCGAATGAGGACGAGGTCACCCTTCTTCAGTTCTTTGATTCTCACCTTTTTAGCTCTCCATTTTTTTGTTTCTTCCTGATACTTGCGAAGGTTGAGCACTGCGTTGCTTCTTGTTTCTTCGAGTAAGTCTTTATCGAGCAGCTAATTTTGTTCATCTGATTCGAGGGTTGTTCTGAGACAGCCATGCTTCAATTCTTTTGGTAACACAGCTTCCTCCACAAATAGAAGCCTGAAAGGTGTGAATTTGGTAGCTCTACATTTCGAGGTGTTATGGGACCAGGTGACCGAGGTTAGCTCTTCCGCCCACTTTCCTTTGGGCCTGCCTTGTAATTTTTTGGATATGGCATGGAAAATTGTTGCATTGGCTCTTTCAACTAAGCCATTGGATTGAAGGTGCCGGACTGAGGCGAAGCACAAGACTGTTCTGATTTGTGCGCAGAATTCTTTGAAGACCTCGCTGTCAAACTGAGTGCCGTTGTCGACGGTTAGGTTTTTGAGAACTCTAAATCGACAAACTAATTGTTTCTAGAAAAACTTTTTCACAGCTAGGGAGGTGATGGAAACTAGTGGTCTAGTTTCAATCCACTTCGTGAAGTATTCCACAGCTACCACTGCATAGCGGAGGTTTCTTGGAGCTATTGGTAGTGTACCGACGAGGTCCAGTGCCCATCTTTGCAAGGGCCATGTTGGGCATAACAGAGTTGTTGGAGCCCCTGGGGCATTTTGTGTTTTTGCCATTAGTTGGCAACCCTCGCAGCGTTTGACAATATCTTTAGCGTCTCGTAATGCTGTTGGCCAATAGAAGCCTTGACGGAAAAATTTTCCAACTAGTGCCCTTGGGCCATTTTGTGAACCGCAGATACCTTCGTGAATAAGTTTGAGGATGTCCTTTCCTTCAATTTGTGACACACATTTTAGCCAAGGCGAAATCACCGAGGCTTTGAACAAAATGTTGTCCACTATTTTGTACCCTCGAGCTCTTTGCTTTAGTTTTTTTTCTTCTTCTTTGGACTCGGGTTCATGTAGCCCGTTGATATAGGCTATGATGGGTGCTCTCCAGTCTTCGTTCTGGATTGCGATGATCAACTTCGCATTCTTCTCAGAGGCTTCGAATGCTGATTGAGTTGTACCTCGTAAAACACATCAGTGGGCAGCTGTAGTTGTTGTGCTGCTGCTTTGGCTAGGCCATCTGCTTCGTTGTTTTCTGACCTCGGTATTGCTTTCACTATTATGTCGAGGAAGAATGTTTCTAACCTTCGGACATATTGGAAGTATTTGTGCAACTCTGGATCTTTTGCTTTGTAATTTTTATCAATGTGTCCCGCGATGACTTGGGAGTCTGTGTTAAAGACTGCCCTTCGGACTGATAATGCTCAAAGCCTTGAGAGTGCTAGTATCACAGCTTCGTATTCTGCGGAGTTGTTTGTGCACTTGAAGTCGAGTCTTTTTGCGTACCTTAGCTTCGACCCAGATGGCGAGACTAGGATGGCCGAGGCTCCTGCTCCAGCTGCTCCCCAGGCTCCATCGACATACACGGTCCAAAACGGATCTGGTTGGGCTCCATCTCTGCGAGGGTCTGGGGTCCATTCAGCTATGAAATCTGCTAGTGCCTGTGATTTGATCGCTGTTCTTCCCACGAAGGTTATAGCGTAACTGTTCAGTTCAACTACCCATTTTGCTATTTTGCCGACTGCCTCATTGTTCTTGAAAATGTTCTCGAGGAGATATGCTGAAGGTACTTGGATTTCGTGTGCCTGGAAATAGTGTTTTTGCTTTCTTGAAGCCATGACCACGGCGTATGCTATCTTCTCGAGCACTGAGTAGTTTCGTTTAGGACCCTCGAGGGTTTCAGACACAAAGTAGATCGGGGCCTGTTTGGTTTTGCTGTTTTCGTGCAACTCTTTGATCAGCACTGCTCTGGCTGCATGAGGCGAGGCTGCGACATACAGCAGTAGAAGGTCCCCTTTGCTCGGGCTGGTTAAGACGGTCGAGTTGGTGAGGTAGCTTTTCAAATCCTCGAAGGCTTTCTGCTGTCGAGGTCCCTAATTGAATGGGGCTGTGCTTCTCAAAGTTTCGAAGAAAGGTAACCCTCGCTCAGCTAATCTGGAGATGAATCTGTTGAGTGCTGCTAGGCGTCCTGACAAACGCTGAGCTGCTTTTTTGGTTGTTGGGGGTTCCATGTTGATGATGGCATCAATTTTCTTGGGGTTGGCTTCAATTCCCCTTGCTGAGACGATGCAACCTAGCAGTTTTCCTTCGCTTACCCCAAAAACATATTTTTCGAGATTTAGTTTTAAACCGGCAGACCGAAGGTTATCGAACACTCTTGCCAAGTCTGATATGTGGTTTTCTTTTTGCTCGCTTTGGACGATCAGATCGTCGACGTAGGCAGAGATGGCATGTTCATCTTGGAACACTTCGGATGTCATGCGAGCGAAGGTTGATCCTGCGTTCCTCAAGCCTTCTGCCATTCTTCGAAAGCAGAAAGTGCCCGAAGGTGTAATGAAGCTTGTTTTTTCCTCATCTTCTTCATTCATACAGATCTGGTGGTACCCCGAGAAACAGTCGAGGAGAGAAAGCATTTGGCAACCAGCTGCTCTATCAACCAAGGTGCTTATGTTTGGCAGGGGAAAGTCATCCTTCGGGCAGGCTTTGTTCAGGCACGTGAAATCTACACACATTCTCCATTTTTTGTTCTTTTTATGGACTAGGACCACATTTGAGAGCCATGTTGGGTATTTGACTAGGCGGATGACACCTGCGTCCAAAAGTCTTTTTACCTCTGCCTTCGTTGCCTCTTTCCTTTCTTCTGACATTTTGCGAAGCTTTTGCTTAACTAGGCGATAGCCTGGTTTTATGTTTAGGCTGTGCTCTATCAAAGTTCTGTTTACCCCTTTGAGGTCCTCTGCAGACCAAGCGAAGGTGCCGGAGTTTTTCTTGAGGAAACGGACGAGGTTATTTTCTGACTGGGGGTCTAAGTTGGCTGAGATGAACACTTTCTTTTCTGAGTTGCCATCAAAGAGTTGTACTTGTTTGGTTTCTTCTTTGCGTGACGCTTTTCTTTGGTCAGTGCAAACTTCACCTTTGGTATTGTGGTTTGTTGCTCGAGGCTTTGACAGGTTGTGGACATTGTGTTGCCCAGGTGCTATTGTTCCTTCAGCAGCCCTTGCAATGTCTTGATCTCCATATACTGCAACAATGCCCTTTGGGGCAGGAAGCTTCATGCAGAGGTATGTGGGATGGATAACAGCATTGAATCCATTGGTGACCCCTCGACCAAAGATTGCATTGTAAGGATAAAACATGTCAACCACATCGAAGGTTATGTGTTCTGTTCTGCAGTTCACTTGGTATCCGAAGGTTACGGGTAAAGATATTTTCCCAATAGCTCTTACTTGTTGACCGCCGAAACCGTATAGGGGGTTGCCAGTGGGTTGTAAGAGGTTTCTGTCGAGCTTCATGTTGTCGAAAGTTGTGGCGAACAGAATGTCTGCGGAGCTTCCGGTATCGACCAGGATTTTGGTGACTATCCATCCTGCTAGATTGGTTTCGATCACCATAGCGTCAGTATGAGGGTAATCCCTTAGCCTCATATCACCGGAGTCGAAGGTTATTGGGACATGGGACCATCGCCCGAATTTGTGCGGTCCTTCGACGGCTACGTGGTGCACTCTTCTAGTGTATTCTTTCCTTTGCCTTTTGTTGCCATGATCTTCGTTGGAGCCTCCGGTGATAGCTAGTATCACACCGAAGGTTGATGTTGGGTTGTTGAGGCTTGTCTGGGTTTGGGCTTCAGATTTGATGGGTTGTGGAGCTGGCAAGGCCGATATTGGTGGTGGTGGTGGTAGTGTGTTGCTCACATGCTGGTTGGTTTGGGTTTGAGGGGTTGTTGGGAATGTGACAGTGTATGGTACATTTTGGCGTTGAAGAAACGAGATTGGCTGATATGAGGTGTGGTTGTAGTGTGGGTGTTGTGAGTAGAATGGTTGGTGCGAGGGTAAGCCGTAGTTTATGGGGGTGTACTGGTAGGGAGGTTGGGTTGGGTTGAAGTTTGGCTTTCTGGTATGATTGATGGTTCTGTTTTCTGTTGAAGAGGCTCTTTTGGATTCCTGGTACTCTTTTCTTCTGGCAAAGCACTCACATTGTTTGGTTGTGTGCCCTTTTCCAAGGCCGCAAAAATGGCAATACATTTTGGCCGGGTCCCTCTGTTGGTTTCATTGGTCGGGCGGGGGTGGGAATCCTTGTGGATTTTGGTTGCCTGAAGGCTGAGTTCCCCTTCTCTGCTCTTCGAGTGGATTTGCCTTGTTGATCGCGCCAATGTTGTTGTGTTCTTGGTGAGGGTTGTTTTCTCTTGCTTGAGGTCTTAATTGTGGTTTCTGTTGTGACCTTCGAGCGTCGGACTTTGCCCTGAAGTCCATGTCTGCTCTACAGTATCTCTCCATGGTCTCATGTAGCTCTTCATTTGTGTTTGCCGGCTTCCTGGCAAACTTCGAGGAGCAGGGTCCTGGGTGCAGACCACTTACGGCTGTGAGGATTACGGCTTCATCAGATATCCCAGAGGTTCTTGCTCTGATTTGGATGAACCTTCGCCAATAATCTTGCAGTGGTTCACGCTCTTCTTGTTTGCAATTGAATAAGTCAATAGGATTTGATGGGGCTGTTGTGATACCCTTGAAGTTTGTGCAAAGCCTGTCTCTGAGGTTGGCCCAGGAATCCACAGTTCTGGGGCGGAGGTTGCTGTACCAGTCTGGGCGATGTTGCGGAGTATGATTACGAAGGACATGGCCATTGTTGATTCGTCTCCTCCTACTGCGGCCACTGTCGCTTCGTAGCTCATTATGAATTGGCGAGGGTCAGCAAGCCCGTCGTAGCGAGGCAGGTTTTGTGGATTGTAGCATGGTGGCCAAGGTTGGGTTTGCAGTATTTGGGATAGTGGTGATCTTGGGTCGTATGGCATCTGGTGCTGTTGGGCCCTTCGCTGTATACGAAGGTTTGGCTCTCGCTCTTCTGGGTAAAGTTGGCAGAAATTCGGTGGTGGTGGGGGTGGTGGTGGCTGACGAGCGTTGCCCAGAACCTGCTGTCCATTTCCCTCCTGGGGTGGCGCGGCACTTCCCTATCATTCCAGCCCTCGGCTTCGGCCTCAGCTGCTGCGAGGGACTCTTCCATTCGGTGAAGCTGCTCTCTCGCTTCGTCCGCCTTTTGTCTGATGGCACGCAATCAGTTGTGCCTTTCAAGCTAGTCTAGGCGCCTCTTCTTCTCTTGCAACTCAGCATGGAGCCTGTCCAAGGCCTCGAGGCCCAACTCCTCTTCATCTCCTCTTCCATCTTCTCCGGAGGTGTGTGGGTGCGGCTGTGGTACTGGCCGAGTGTGAGGGCCTGGGACCTCCGTCCCTGGAGTGACTTCTTCTTCTCCCGAAGGTTCCACATTTTCTTCTGCAGGTTGAACCGTCACCGCTGCCTCTCTGGCAGTGCGGTTGTCTCTGGTTGAAGACGCCCTTCTGTTTCCTGCCATTACGAACTTCGATCCCCACGGACGACGCCAAACTATTGGGAACACACTTGCCTTACCCCCGCTCACACGCAGGGGAGCGGCGAAAGTGGCCGATCGTCAAAACTAAACGCGAGGGTACAGGGAAACAAGGACTAGAACAGTGGTGTTGTGGCACTATTCCCAAAAAACCGTCCTCATTACACTGTTCACCCCCTGGTATTTATAGGGAATACCAAGGGGCACTGACCAAATTACAAAAGGGTACAAGAGAGATTCCTCTGCGCTATGCAGCAGAAGGGCAGGATCGTACTAACACAGACACTCTAGAAACCCTAGCTTGCCTCCCATATGTCCGCCGCCGCCTGGCTTGCGCAAACCTTCGCTAGGGGTGCGAAGGTTAACTTTTCAGCTTCATCAGTCGCAAGGCACGCGTTTGCTTGCCACCCGTTGAGCTTGACCCTCCTTACGAAGGTTCGCGGCACGCGCGAGGGTCGTCACCTGCTCTTCCCACGCTTCTCTCCTGCTAAACTGTAAGACGACCCAAAAGCCGGGTTGGTATCCGAGGGTTAGAAAATAAGGCCCGAGGGGCTTATCAAGCGACGAGGGTTTTCTCGAGGAAAAGTAGGGCATTAGCGAGGGTTGCCTCCTTACTTAGCCTGCACGACGTCACTGCCGAGGGTTCTTTCCCCCAACAGCGGATACTGTGGAAAGGGCAAGACCATCGACGGAGGAACAGACGTGTAGTACGAGGTCGATGGTCCGGGCTGCTGCAGCTGAAACTAAGGCGGCGGTGGAGGTAACTGAGGAAGAGCCGCCATCCTCTCCATGAAAGCAAGGGTCTGTGTCTGGAGCTGAATCATCTGCCTCCAGAGAGCGTCCTGGCGCTCCTGAGCCTGTGTTGCAGCCACTGCTTGTGCCTCTGCTAATCTGGCCTGCTCCTGAGCCTGTCGGCGCTGCTCCTCAGCCTGACGCTGAACCTCCTCAGAAAGTCGAGACTGCTGCTGCTCCATCCTAGAGAGTATGGCAAGGAGTGCTGGATCGGAGCCGGCCATATGAGACGAGGAGGCCTCTGAGTCGTGAGCTGCTGGTGGTCGCATCCTCGGAAGAGGAGCGTAGTCATCGTCGGAGCTGTCGGTCAGGACCTCCGGAAGGTCGGGGTCCTCACCCTCTGCCTCAAGACCGGCAAGCTCTGCCTCTGCCAGCTGACGAACTGCCTCGTCCTGCTCAGCCTCTGTCTCGGTGACCACTGGCTTCTGACGCTGATCGCGGGGACGAGTGTCTGGATGAGCCCCGGCAATCTAGTGAGTGTCGTATACTAGGAACTCCGTCGGCGAGTGAGTGAGCTCTGAAATCAGTGCCAGAATCATCCTCCTCAAAATGAAGCAAATTAAGTGAGCATAAGGAAGCTGCCGGTGACCCTTGAAGCCCTCTGCAAGTGTGTCCTCCATCTCAGAGATAATTACATCCCAAATATCAAACTCAAGCTAGGAGACCATGTGGTGAACTAGCCAGATCTGAATACGGGTCAACCCCTCTCTATAGCCTGTCCGAGGTAGAAGAGTGCGCCTCATGACCTCGTTCACGAGACGGGCCGTCGGCGTCAAGTCACGAGGACGCCGGCTGGACCCCTCCCTGAACGGCTCTCGGAACCAGGCATGAACCAAGTCTGCTGGTGGAATCTCGCCTGCGTGTGGTCACCGAGGTGGCTCGGTTTCTCCATAGCACACTGTGTGGACCTTGGTCGCATAGGCTGTCAGACCAAGGTACTCTCTGGCACGGGCACTGTAGAGCCTGTAGGACCTCCCCCTGAAGGCAAAGTGGAGGAACCGGTGATCCGGGGAGATCCACAGGGACGCGTAAAACTGTCGCACCCAATCCTCAACGTACTGACCACTCCGTCCAAGAAGATCCGCTAACCCAGGTAGATATGATAGCATAGGACAGATGGCCTCTCCAGCAACTGCAACTATAGTCTCCAGCGGGCAAACTCTGTGGGGTCGAATGTGAACGCCGCTGTTGACATATGCTCTGTAGAAATCCTCCTGAAGAACAGTGTAGAAACCCTCGGAGTCCTGAGGGTGCCTGGCAGCTGGGAACCACTCCTCATAGGGGATCAGACGCAAGGCCTGCACCTGACGTGCTGTCGCAGTCCACAGGTCCAAGTGCTCCACAGGTGGGGGTCCCTGTGGCCTCGGAGGGGGTCGACCACCCCGCCTCTGCCCCTCAGGTCTGGGAGACACCTGAGTGCGAGTATGGGTGGACCGGCGGACTGGCTGCTGAACGGGCTTCTCCTCTAGTTGACCCTTGTTGATCGTCCTTAAACACCTGTTTTACCATCAACATTTTACCCTAAAATTCACCAAAAAGGCATGAAATGTAGTCAAATAGGTTTCAAACTAACCAAATTCCACATGTCCATAGATTTTTATTTGAATACAGGATTTGGACCAAATTTGGAGAATGGACCCACCAGGAGACGAGCCCACTCACCAGGACCCATTTGGGCCCAAGTGGGGTGGCGCCCGCCAACCAGAGGTTGCGCCCGCCACCCAAATGTGGCGCCCGCCACATGGAGAGGCCCAACTCTCCCCCTTTGCCACGTCACTGATCCGGGTGACCATCCCAAGGCCAAATCTTGGCCCTTGGTCACTAGGTCAGTGGCCTCGAACGGCTCAGGAGGGAGTGGCGTGGATCAAGGCCGAATGGTGGTTACTTGGACATGCAACCGACCTACCAATCGCCTCTTTGGAGCTCCTGGATGCCATTGAAGCAAAGGCGGTGCATCCAACGGTGATGGGGGTGGCGGCCGCCACCTAGGGCTGGTGCCCGCCACTAGGGTTAGCCCTAGGTCAGTTGGCTGCCCCCTATAAGTACCCCCTCACTCCTCAAGACTATAAATACCCCCCTGAGGCATCACTTCATTCACACACGAAGAAAAGCAACACAAAGCAAGCAAGCAAAGCAGAGAGCAAGTTAGAAGCTCAGAGAGCTTAGGCAAGTAGGTTAGCTAGTAGATAGAGTATAGCTCTAGTGCCCTCGCTACAGCGCGACTCTTAGTTTAGCATAGCTCAGCCTAAGTCATTGGTAAAAGTAGCGTAGAGCTTGCTAAGAGAGAAGCGGGTGCGAGCGACTGGTATCGCAGGTTGGTTGATTTCCGGCGTCTCTGGTCTGGTTTGCTCTCTTGTATCTCAGGTACATTTATCTTTATCTCAGTATTACTTTAAGCATTACTTTCAGTATTACTTTCAGTATTACTTTATCAAGTACCTTGAGTGTGACCTAGTTATCCTACAGTTCAATTCACTTAGCCATAGTAGTTAATCTCTAGTGTGCTTAGTGATTGATCTTTGCCAATAGGTTGCTTAGTTAGTTTAGTGTTTATCTTATTAAGTCAAGTATTTGCTATAGTTAAGCGTGGTGCTTAGTTATAGACTTGCCTTCAGATACGGCTGGACCCCCGGATAGCTGTGGTAGTAGGCAGGTGGGGACAGCCCTGTGCGCCTTGAATTCCACCACGTAGTTGGCCCAGTTTAACAGTAAGGCTCGTTGTGCTAGCGTTCAACCTAAGTAAGTGGTAAAGGCTAGTACGCCTCGATACTTGATAAGATAGGAATAAAACTTTACTTAACTTAGTTGCTTTATTGACATTTGTCTGTCTTGCTTCGTAGTTATCTTGCCTTGTAGTTATCTTGCTTCGTGGTTATCTTGGAGTAGTTATTAGTTAGTAGTTAGTTATCTTAGTTACCCTTAGTTACCCTCTATCTACCTATCCATCCACCTTACCTTAGCCATCCATTTCATCCTTACCTATCCACCCATATATTCTTTCTAGCCCTTCATGTCCTCTCTTCTCCCCTTTTCCTTTTTCTTATTTCTTCGACTCTCATCCTCTCCTTGAGTAGATTCTTACACCACCCTAGCCTTCCCTTGGCATCAAATAAATCGACACCTGGTACTCCCAGGCGAAGTGCTACTACGATAGTTCTGTGCGCTTGCAGAATCTCCTCCTGGTAGATTGCATTCTCGCTAGTTAGCTCCTACTAGTGTCAGGACTGACAACCCCGCTTGGCATTAGTAGATAGCTACTTTAGCTACCCTATCCTAGGTGTAGCTAAGAACTACCAACAGGCATTTCTGGTGCCGTTGCCGGGGATAGACTCCATAGTCTACTCCTAGTAACGACGTTAGCAAGTGTCAACAAGCATTTCTAGCGCCGTTGCCGGGGAAGGCAATCGGTGTATCGGTTGAGTCCGTGTCGAATTTATCTTCGCTTAATCTTCCGCTTAGCGAATCCCATCTTACCCCATTCTACCTTTCCTTAGTCCGTCTTATCTTTTTCCTTCATCTTCTTCAACTTCTTTCTTTCTTATCTCGTTCTATCTTCACACTGGCTAATAAGACCATTCGTGAGTTTTCTGCTCCTTCTGCAGCCAATGTAGCGATAGGACCAGACGTGATCGATGCCAACCTCAATTTTGAGTTAAAACCGGCTCTGATCACGATGGTCCAAGCTAGCCCATTGTAACGTCCTCTCTTGGCCACGTCCGTATGCTCAATGCCAGCGCATATGCCATGCTGTGTGACCACTCCGGATCCACACCAGCCGTGCGCACTATGCCTGCGCAACTGCGACACACGTGCCCGTGAAACCGCGAGAGTCGGCTCCGATACCATTCTGTAACGTCCCGCCTCCTCGAGGCCGGGCCCGCTTACATCAGGCAGCTTTCATAGGACCTAGACTATCCCCACAGACCAACACCAGTCTTTTCTGCGCACTTTGTCCCGCCTCCTCGAGGCCGGGCCCGCTTACATCAGGCAGCTTTCATAGGACCTAGACTATCCCCACAGACCAACACCAGTCTTTTCTGCGCACTTTGTCCTCACTCATGCGTACCCGGGAAAGACTTCCCGGTCGGTCACCCATCGCTCCAAGCCAAGCACGCTTAACTTTGGAGTTTTTAGGAGATGGGCTTCCGGAAAAGAAGTTGCAACTTATTGGTATGAGTATTCTATTAATCCTATTAAGCCCTAAGCCGAGATGTTACAATCTCACTCCCTTAAGAGATCGACGTCCTCGTTGATCAATCCCAGGCCAGGAACGTCCTCTCTTGGCCACGTCCGTATGCCCAATGCCAGCGCATATGCCATGCTATGTGACCACTCCGGATCCACACCAGCCATGCGCACTATGCCTGCGCAACTGCGACACACGTGCCCGTGAAACCGCGAGAGTCGGCTCCGATACCATTCTGTAACGTCCCGCCTCCTCGAGGCCGGGCCCGCTTACATCAGGTAGCTTTCATAGGACCTAGACTATCTCCACAGACCAACACTAGTCTTTTCTGCGCACTTTGTCCTCACTCGTGCGCACCCGAGAAGAACTTCCCGGTCGGTCACCCATCGCTCCAAGCCAAGCACGCTTAACTTGGGAGTTTTTAGGAGATGGGCTTCCGGAAAAGAAGTTGCAACTTATTGGTATGAGTATTCTATTAATCCTATTAAGCCCTGAGCCGAGATGTTACAATAAAGAAAAAGGGGGGCATTCCGGATAAAGAATACTCAGCTGAGGATCCCTATTCACACGGCATATGTAGCACCCAAGCTTGCATAGGCCAACCCGTCTACCACGATTCCTCCAAGATTGGGCCCGGTCCTACGCCACCCAGAAGTACAGTACACGACTCTTATCCAGGTACGACGACCACGTGGGTACAAGCTACTTCCGCCATCTCTCCACTCCCAGTGCGCGGTTGTCGGTCCCAATAAAGGATTCCTCGGAGCCAGAGCTTTCCGTAGTATGTGAATAGTTGCAAGTCTTGACCAGCAGGCTCCCATACGGATGGTCCGTATTTTTTTTTCCGCCAGAAACTGTACCTTGGTTATATCTCACCCAAGCGTCACAGTCCTGTCAGTTTTTCAACCCTGTCCCGGTCGGTGTCAACTGTTGAGTCCCGGACTACAACATGACGGCACCGTACGCTAGGACAACCTCTCCTAGCCATTGACTAGGTACGGATCAGATACTTAGCCAACAGTCGGGAGTAAAACCAAATTCCCATAAATATTCTTGAAGTGATCACACTTTTGAAATTGACATTTTTGCAAATCTATTGTATAGCATCACTAAGCATTTTGCAAATAGTTTTTAAACAAGGCAGGTGGATCTTCAGGTGGAGGTAAACAGTGCAAGGAGTAGGCCATCACACAACTCCTATAACCTAATGTAGTAGTTTATCTCAGCAACATTTTAATAAAACCTTTATAAAAACAAGTAAAGGTTAAAAGCACCGGGGCTTGCCTTGAGGATCGGTGAAGTCCGAAGATTCTGAAAAACAAGAAAGGTCTGCACCCTCAGGAGAAATCCACTGAGAGTTAGGGCCTTCCTAAGCGGGATCTACACGTAAAAGTGCGTATGCATGAATAATGAGATGCTTATGATGTGATCATGGTAAAGATGGAAATTTTCTTAACTATACCCTTTACAGAGTACAACTTTCCCTCACGGTAAAGTTGCAAACCAACAAACCCACTTTAGTTATTATAAACACTAAACAAGTTTTATTATTTTCTGATAAAGCAACTTACAAGTAACAAAAAGGTATTTGTATAAAGGAAACCCATAACCAGGGAGCAAATCTTGCTAGTTTCCCATTGGTTGTCAAACAATTCCAAAAGTCACACAAATCTACAGGGATCAACTATTTCTATTTATTTTATTAATTTTTTTAATTAGCCTTTTATTTATACACCAAGCATACTTTGTCAAACAGAGATGAAATTAAACCTGAAGGTGTATATCAAAGATATAAACTCCCATGTCAAATTTTATGATTTTTGGAGAAACACAGAAAAATACATAAATCAACAACGTTACATTTATTAAATAAAGCACAGATTTAATTGTCATATCAAAAGTACTCAAAACACAAATTTGATAATTTTTATATTAGCACAGACATGCTATCATCTATCATGTCGAATTTCATAATTAACAGAGTTATAGATTAATTATAGCAAAAACAACAAAACTGATTACTGTGCATAAAGCCAGAAAAAGAAAAACTTGAACGAACCCAAACTGGGCTTTCGGCCCAAGCCAACTCGGCCCAGCGTGGCGCGAGCGCACGACGGTAGGTGAGTGTGTGTGCGTTCGCTCGAGGCTCGGCGCGAGCGAGACAGCGCCCGAGGGTCCGCTCGAGGCCTGGCTCCAGCGAGACAACGAGACAAACGTCTACCCGAGGCCTGACTCAGGGCTCGGCGAGACGGAAAACCCTCGACCGTCCGAGGCCTAGCTCGGGCGATACGCTGCGCATGTGTCCGCTTCGAGGCTTAGCTCGAGGCTTAGCTCGAGGCTCGGGCGAGACGGAAAAACACTCGTCCGTCCGAGGCCTAGCTCGGGCGGGACGGTGAACGCGTTCGCCCGAGGCTTGGCTCGAGCGAAGCGGTGTGCCTGACAGCTTTGCAGAAAAGCCCTTCGGCTTACATTAAAACAACCCGCAGTCCATGGCGCTATTCACCTGAGTCTGCGACTTTGCAACCAACACCCTAGAACTTCTCATCTTTACAACCACAAGGTCCCCGACCATGGCCGGTGTGCACGACGGCGAACCGAGCGCCGACGGGCCTTACGCCGGCCGACTCTGGCCAGAAGAGACTCGGCTGACGCGAGCATCAACACCGGTAAGACAGCCGCAGTCGATTGAGCTCTCAACCCTACATTCTACCACTCGGGTTGAGCCTGGCCACGCATGGCGGCGGATCGGATCTCAGCTAGCCCTGTTCCGGCGATCCTAGACCGGTAGCAAGCAAACGGAGAGGCTAGGAAGGTCTAGAAGCTCACCCTAGTGCTGATGGTGAAGTCGGTTTGAGCGGAGGTTGCTCGGAAAGTAGGCGTCCACGGAGCAGTGGTCTTCGCCGGTAAACCTCCTCGAGGCCGGGCCCGCTTACATCAGGCAGCTTTCATAGGACCTAGACTATCCCTACAGACCAACACCAGTCTTTTCTGCGCACTTTGTCCTCACTCATGCGTACCCGGGAAAGACTTCCCGGTCGGTCACCCATCGCTCCAAGCCAAGCACGCTTAACTTTGGAGTTTTTAGGCGTACCCGGGAAAGACTTCCTGGTCGGTCACCCATCGCTCCAAGCCAAGCACGCTTAACTTTGGAGTTTTTAGGAGATGGGCTTCCGGAAAAGAAGTTGCAACTTATTGGTATGAGTATTCTATTAATCCTATTAAGCCCTAAGCCGAGATGTTACACCCATTCTATGGCAAAGCCCATGAGGATGCCAATGCTCATCTCCAACAATTCTTGGAGATTTGTGGCACCTTCACCATTAAGGGGATAACCCAAGAAGCCATCCGTCTTCGTCTCTTTCCTTTCTGTTTGCTAGGAAAAGCGAAGCAATGGTTCTATACCGATCGCAACGCTGTAGACACATGGGACAAGTGTTCTAATGCTTTTCTCGCCAAATTCTTTCCGATGGGCAAGACAAACGCTCTTCGCAACAAAATCTCTAGCTTTACGCAACAAGCCGAAGAATCTATTCCCGAGGCTTGGGAGAGGTTGCAAGAGTACGTCGCTGCTTGTCCACACCATGGTATGGAGGACTGGCTATTGATCCAGAACTTCTACCATGGCTTAACCCCACTCTCTAGAAGCCATTTGGATGCCGCCGCCGGTGGTGCATTCTTTTCTCTGAATGTTGCAGATGCTAAGGCTCTCATAGAGAAGATGGTGTCGAACCAAGGATGGAATGACGAGAGACTACAGCCCCGTAAGCGAGGTATGCATTCCCTTAAGGAGGCCGACATGATCATGGCCAAGATGGACCTGCTGGCAAAGAAGCTGGACAGCTATGAGAAGATGAACCAACAAGAGAGTGTCCAATCTATGGAATCCTACATGACTTGTGAAGTCTGTGGAGAAACTGGACATTCTGGGAGCCACTGCCCCAAGCTACATGAAGATTTAAACTTCATCAACAACAACAACGGTTTTCGTCAACAAAATCAAGGATGGAATCAGCCTGCAAACTCTCAAGGTAACAATTCATTCCCCCGCACTAATTTTCATAATTCTGATGATTTCTCGTTCTTAAAGAATCTAGTCTACTCTCAAGGTAGAACTACTGAATTTTGAATAAGAAATTAATGTCGAATGATAAAACCCTTGAGAATATAAATGCTAAATTGGAAGATTTCTCATCTGCTCTGAAAAATCAATTAAGCTTTAATAAGATGTTAGAAACCCAATTAGCTCAACTTGCTGCTATCATACCATCTTTTGAAACTGGCAAAATTCCTGCTAAACCTGACATGGAAACTGCTAATATGGTTGAAATAAAATATTTTAACTATTATGAAGATCAAACCATGACTGTTAAAAAGGGTGATCCTGGTAGTCCCATAATTAGATGATCAATCTTTGGTGAAGTCTTTAAAAATGCCATGTGTGATTTAGGATCGAGTGTGACCATTCTATCTAAAGATTTTTATGAAATCTCATTCTTTCCACCCATGTCATCCACATATGCCTATGTTGTGCTAGCTGATCAGTCCACATGCTATGTAGAAGGAATAATTAATGATTTACCTGTTCATATTAGAGGTTCCTATGTTCCTGCTGATTTCATAATACTAGATATGGGAAATAGGAAAGATGTGCCTCTAATCTTAGGTAGACCCTTCTTGAACACTGCTGATGCCTGCATATATGTGGGAAGTGGTAAAATTCAAATGACATTAGGAGGGAGGAAGGAAATATTCTCTTTTTCCCGTGGTCCCGCATATGCTGCTAACATGCAGGAAGCAAAACCCGTTCGTACCAAGAAGAGGCGCCCAAGAACAAGGTGGAGCAGAAAGAAAGAACCACCTCCTCCTGAGTTGTGTAATTCACATAACAAAGGAGAGGTGCCAAAAGAAGAAGAACCCGATGGAGTACTATTAACACCAGATTTTCGCACGTACGAGAGGATGACAAGAAGGCCCAGCCGACAGTAAGGGGAGCATTCAGTAAACGACCGGGCGGTCGGCTAGTTTTCGGGATTTCAGCAAATACCTGTATAATTGGCTGTTTTGCGAAACGGTGACTCTATTCGGGAAGTGAAAATGTCTTGCACGAGAAAATACGTGACAATGGAGGACGCTGAGAAGAATAGGAATAGTATTTGTATCTTTCCAAAATTCGTTGTATAAGTCGTAATCGTTTAGGACTCATGTTTCATCCGGGGTATAAATATAAACCCTCGACCATTGTAAAACTGTTCACAACCACATCAATACAAACCGGCCCCGTGCCACCTTCGAGTCCTTAGTCATGTCGTCGAGTTCTTCAAGAGGAATCATCGATCCGTCGACCTCCGTAAGTACCGGCAACCTTGTTATCATGTCTAGTATCATGCGGTAGATTTAGATATGATGCAAGTAGTCTCGTATGTTAAGCTTAGTATCGTGCGGCGGATTTAAGCTTATGACGGGAAGTTTTTGCTTGTGCCTTGTATCGTGCGGCGGATTAAGTCATGAGTAAAAATAGTTATCGGCTCTATTAGATTTGGCAGATCTGATAGATTCATTAAGTTATCATGTGTTATATGTTTTATTTATGTAATTCTTGTAACACTCTATTGCCCAATCTAGATTGATCTTTGTTCGGCCTTGTTCCACAAGTTTGCTTGTGCTTTTGCTAATCATAATATCATGATGGCCGGATCAACTTTCAATCCAAATTGTTACATGTTGCGGGTTCATGTACGTTATTTACAATTAGGCTTTGATAAAACTAGGTATCATGCGGCAGATGCAGGTTTTAGATTAGTTTGATCGTGCTTGCTTGTTTGTTCTTTCTTCATGGACCCCAATTCCGCTGGTTTGCTGATTTTGGTTATGCTTACACGAGTAATGAGCTTTTATAGATCTATCCAAATATATGCATGCTTTTAGCTTGTTATAATTAGATTGTATCATGCGGTGGATTAATCTAATTATAAGAAGTGGCGTAGACTTATAGCAAGTGGTATCATGTGGTGGATTAGCTTCGCTTGAGTTTATGCCTGACGGGTTTATGAAGACTAAACGTGCGGCAGATTAGCTGGATTAGCCGATGCATGTGTTGTTTAAATAGATCTATTTTGTCAAGTTACCTGTTTATAACATCTTTAATTTGTTCAAAGTATGTCTATTTTTACATACGCATTCGGCAGTTAAATATGATTTACATACTCTGTTTTCATACTTGTCGAATGATTTTACAAACATGCTTTGATAGACAGCTTCTATAGCTGTGTGCCGTCGTGATTGGCTTTCAAAGCCGTACATATGGAACTGTCTGGTCTCACCCGGCGTGTTCCAGAGGTATTCTCACTTTTTTATCCCTTGTTAGTTTTCAGGTCAAACCGACTGGCACGTCTCCGGAATCAACATACTCTGGGCACCCGATTGAAGCCAGCTTTTCGGCTTGCTGTGTGCTTGGCACGAGGTGTCACTTTTTGCGCCAACACACTTTTTTGGCACGCCCAGTGGGACCACTCTGTTTCAAAGCAATCCTTGGATGGATAACCCAATTGATGGAAACGAGGGGAAATCGGGACAAGGCTTCATGTCGGCTGATAAGTTAGAAGAAGTAAATATCGGTAATGAAGCGGAAGCGAGACCGATATATGTCAGCACCAATTTGGATCCAGAGTGTAGATTGACATTGATAAATCTTTTAAAGGAGTTCAAAGATTATTTTGCATGGGATTACACTGAGATGCCTTGATTAGATCGCTCCATTGTTGAACATCGACTACCAATCAAACCTCGGTATCGTCCTTATAAGCAGCCTCCTCGGAAGATTTTTAAGGAAGAAGTACTAGCCGATGTGAAAAAGGAAATTGAGAGATTATTGAAAGCGGATTTCATTCGGCCATGCAGATATGTGGATTGGATTTCGAATATAGTTCAAGTGTATAAGAAGAATGGAAAGATGAGGGTCTGCATTGATTTCAGAGATCTCAATAAAGCTACTCCAATGGATAGTTACTCGATGCCAGTTGCCGAATTGCTTGTTGACGCAGCGGCTGGTTACGAGGTCATCAGCTTTATGGACGGTAACGCTGGTTACAACCAGATCTTTATGGCAATAGAAGACATTTCAAAGACAACTTTTAGGTGTCCTGGTCATATTGGTCTGTTTGAATGGGTTGTTATGACGTTCGGTTTGAAGAATGCCGGTGCAACTTATCAAAGAGCTATGAATTACATCTTCCATGACTTGATCGGTAAAATTGTAGAAATTTATATTGATGATGTAGTTGTGAAGTCCAGAAATCATGTAGGACATTTATTTGATTTGAGGACTCTAGAGTGCACAAGGAAGCATGGTTTAACAATGAATCCAAACAAATGCGCCTTTGGAGTTTCAGCAGGAGAGTTTTTGGGGTTTCTGATCAATAGAGGAGGAATTGAAGTTGGAAAGAAAAGCATGGAGGCAATAGATAAAGTCGTCCCTCCAACCAACCTCACAGAGTTGCAATCGTTGCTTGGCAAGATCAATTTTGTAAGGAGGTTCATATCTGGCTTATCAGAAAGGGTCTTGCCTTTTTCCCCGTTGCTGAAACTCAAGAAAGATCAAAAATTCGTATGGGGTAATGTACAACAGAAAGCTTTTGATGAAATTAAAGAGTATATGAAAGCGCCACCAGTATTAATACCTCCTCAGTTTGATAAGCCTTTCAAATTGTACGTGGCAGCCGATGGACTAACGATAGGATCGGCTCTTATGCAAGAATTTGGAGGGAAAGAAAGAGTAATAACCTACATTAGCCGAAAATTGTTAGACCCAGAGACGAGGTATTCGGCTACGGAGAAGCTTTGTTTATGTGTGTATTACTCATGCGCCAAGTTTAGGCATTACTTGTTAAATGCCGAATGCATATTAATTTCTGAATTTGACGTAATAAAACACATACTGTCAATGCCTATTCTAAACGGAAGAATCGGCAAGTGGATTTTAGCGTTGTCAGAGTTTGATTTAAGACACGAATCGGCAAAGGCAGTAAAAGGTCAAGTTCTTGCCGATTTCGTTACTCATCATCGTGATCCGTCTGCTAATATGATAAATATTGCACCTTGGACATTGTTTTTCGATGGTTTATCTTGCAGCAAAGGTGGTGGTGTTGGTATTTTCTTGATTTCTCCACGAGGATTAACTTTCAAGTATGCTATCCCCATTGAGTTTTATGTTACCAACAACCAAGCAGAATATGAAGCCTTGCTCAGAGGACTTCGGCTTCTTGTGGAAATAAAAGCTATTGCTGTCGAAATCTTCGGGGATTCTGAGTTAGTCATCAACCAGTTGATTGGTCAATATGAATGCAAAAATGACGTATTGAGAGAATATTACGAAGAATGTCAGGAGCTTTTGAAATGTTTCCAGATAGCAACTTTGCATCATATCCCTAGGGGGCATAATGAAGAGGCAAATAAATTAGCTCAAGTTGCTTCAGGATATCAGGAAGATCAAGAAGTTCTTGCTTTGGATGAAGGTTATATGGCTGATGATTGGAGAAGAGAAATTACCTACTACTTGAGAAATCCATCACAAAAGGTTTGTCAGAAGCTCAGATATAAAGCCATTAAGTTTACACTTCTTGACGGTCAGTTGTACTATAAGTCCATAGATGGGGTGCTCTTGAAATGCCTAAGTCAAGAGGAAGCTAGGAAACTAATGTACGAAGTACATGAAGGGTTATGTGGCGCACATCAATCGGCCTTTCGAATGAAGTGAATAATGAGAAGGACCAGTTATTTTTGGCCGACTATGCTCGAAGACTGTTTTGAATATTATAAAGGGTGTCAAGATTGTTAGAGATTCGGAAATGTTCAAAGAGTTCTAGCATCGGCTATGAATCCAATTATCAAGCCGTGGCCGTTTAGAGGATGGGCTATAGATTTGATTGGTCAGATTCACCCTCCTTCTAGTAAATGACACAGAATCATACTATTGGCTACAGATTACTTTACCAAGTGGGTCGAGGCTATGCCTTTGAAGAATGTTACGTCAGAGAACATGATTAATTTTGTCAACGAGCATATAGTTCACAGATTCGGGATCCCTCAAACTATAACTACGGATCAAGGGACCCAGTTTACATCATCCGAATTTTGTGATTTTGCTGAAGAAATGGGGATTAAGCTGTGTAATTCTTCTCCTTATTATGCGCAAGCCAATGGTCAAGCCGAAGCATCCAATAAGATTATGATTAAGATTATCCAGAAGAAGATCGATGAGAAACCGAAAAAGTGGCATTCGGTCTTAAGTGAAGCATTGTGGGCTTACCGAATGGCATGTCATGGGTCTACTCAAGTATCTCCTTACGAGTTGGTTTATGGACATTGTGCTGTGTTACCTTGGGAGTTACAATCGAGTTCGAGACGAATTACATTGCAGAATGAATTAAAGAAGGAAGATTATGAGAGTTTAATGATGAACAAACTAGAAGATCTGCACCTAATTCGTCTCAAGGCATTGGAGAATATAGAGAAGAACAAATTACGTGTTGCCAGGTATTACAATAAAAAGGTCAAGGAAAAACGCTTTGAAGAAGGGGATTTAGTTTGGAAGGTTGTATTGCCAATTGGAACGAAAGATAAAGCATTCGGTAAATGGTCTCCAAATTGGGAAGGTCCTTTTCAGATAGTAAGACATGTGCCTGGCAACGCATATATTTTGAAGACCTTGCTGGGGGAAGAGTTTTCTAGAGCTATTAATGGGAGATTTCTTAAAAAGTTTCATCCCAGCATGGAAGTCGGTACATAAAAATCATATGCGATGAGTTTGCCGATGAGAAGCATCGTCTTTAGTAAAAAAAAATGTTTGAACAACCGACATGACATGTGTCGCCTTTAGAGCAAAAATGTCAGTCTAACCGAATAAAGATGGTGTTATACGAGGGTTTTGCTTTCAGTAATTCAGGAAACTGCAGACGAGTACTTCACAGAGAACAGATGTTTCGCAGGAGAGAGCTGTTTATTTACAGGCATCCCTAAGTATAAATTACTCATCAAACAACCTGTTCAAGACAGATTGAGCATCAGAAGCCTGAGCAAGCACAGTCGCATGATCTTCATAATTTTCCAGAAGGTCCTCGACATCCTCTAGAAGCTCCCCACCATGGAAGCCAGTCGGCATGGCAGAGAAGTCCTCGCGCGTTTGGGTGGATATCGCCGCCAGCCCCAAGGCGACACCATGGTGTACGCCGTGAATGGCAACTTGATCGACACGGCTGTCCGCATCATCAAGGCGCGCCTCCACAGTTTCCCCCTGGGCGTTCACCTTGTCAGCCACCCTGGTTCTAGCAATCTTCAGGCGCTCGACCTCTGCAGATAATGCTGGACAGAAAAGAGAATATATCAGGCGAACGAGTCCGTTTAGAAAAGGGTGAATCGGGCGAAGATTTCACTGACCTGAGATTGCATCGCAGAATTGTTTCCGCTGATCCTCCCAGTCCAGCTGATCAATGCCGTATTGCTTGGAGATTTCGCTCAGCTCCTCTCGGGCTTTGTCCCTTTCCTCCTTAAAACGGCAGGTGTCGCGGTGGCTCCACCAGTCGGAGTAGAAGTGGTCCGATGAAGAGTCTGAGGAGTTTAGGGAGCTGGAAGATCCGGATGACGGAGTTCTGGGTCGGGGAAGAAGATGGCCTAGATTGCTGGAGATGAGACTTACCCTAGAAAGTAAGAAGAGAATCGAAATCGAAACAATGGATGAACAGGGAAATAGAGATTGCAAGGGGGCAGGATGACCGATTCTTACCCATGGCGCCGGCGTTGCGGTACTCGGCTTCCCTCTGCTTCTCCTTCAGCGGGTCGCATGCCGCGGTCGTCGCCGTTCGCCATTGCTGTAGGACTGGGGTTTTCTTCTGGTTTGAGCCGACAAGGGGAAGTAAAGAAACGGAGGCAAAGATGCGCAACTGCAAGTACTAATCGAGGCTGTAGAGAGGGTTTTATTTATAAGCCGGGAAAAGAGTCGTGGCAAAGTCTACGGGGTAATGGATGCCAAACGACAGAGTAGGGTTTTCCTTTCGGCTGGGCCGTTTTTACTAGGCCAGGCTCGGTTAAGTCAAGCGCCATTCGGTTATTTTCTTGAGCTTTTTGAGATAAAGTTCATTCGGCTATCAGAAAATGAAGACGATCGGTTATATCATATCACAAGAAAATTAAGGGAGAGAGGCCGATTGCATTCTCAGACGAATGGAAGCATAAAAATATCAAAAAAATAGTTTTGCAAGGACAAAATATGCTGCGCTTGGTTTGTTAAAAGGTCAATGTTTACTCATTCAAAAGCTGATTGATTGTCTTTATGGCCTCGGCTCTGATTCGGCTGACAGTATCACGCACTTTTTGATCTTCATCTTCAGATTTTTGGATTTTGGATAATTTAGCTTTGATTTGTTGATGTTCTTTGAGAGCCGAAGTTATTTTCAACGAGGCTGCTTCTATGTCCTTCGGCAGATCAACCATATGAGCCCTGTGAGATTGGATTTTAGTATTCAGTTTGGCTAACTGGGCTTCTAACCTGCTCTTGTCTTCCTCCATGACTTTCAGTCCAGATTCCAAAGTTGCCAGGGAATTTTTTGCGATTTGAAAATGGAATGCAAATCTTTAAGTTCTAGCTTCTTTGAAGATCTATCATTCTGCAAGGCGGCCTTGGATGATATGTTTTTAGTTGCTCTCCTTACCATTCCAAAAAAGTTGTCGAGACAAGCTGCAGATTCCAAGTGGGTCAGAAGAGCAGGAGGAATATCTTCATCAATAAGCTCAAGAATATCTCTTATCTGATCTGCATCTTGAACCATATTGACGACATCCTTGTTCAACAGAGTGATTATTTCCCTCGGCCTAGCCTGGTTTGCTATTGATAAAGTATGTTGGGAAGTATTTTCTTCACCTTTTCCAGTGATATGATCTTCAGCAGGGAAAGAATAACTCGCAATCGGCTCTTTAGTATTTTTCTGAAGGAAGAAAAAAGTGTTAGCCGACTAAGTATATTTGGTGAAAGCGATGTAATTCAGGGACAAAACTTTGCCTGCTGAGTTGATTGATCATCAGAGGACGCTACGCCTTGGCTTGCTCGAGAACTTTGTTAAGTGTTCGGATGAGGTGGGCTTGGAGTATGATCAGGAGATGGCTCTGTTTCCAGTTCTTTTAAAATTTCATTTGTTTCAAGTAATGGCATAAGCATATGGCAACAGAGGAAAGGATAGCCGAACGCGTTACCTATGGTCTCGTCGGCCTCTTTATTTTTTGAACCTTCGGGAGTCTTTGGATCTTCAGTTTCATCTTGGATCCTTTTTGTAGAAGCTTCAGGAGATGGTTTGGTAGTTGCTGTCCTTTTAGTAGAAGCTTCAGGAGATGGTTTGGTAGTTGCTGAGGTACTTCCTGATTTCAAGACTTTGACTTATGGCTACAATAAGTGATGCAACATAGATTTGATCAGATTTATTGCCAAATAAAGTTGCTTAGCACAAATTGGGAAAATTCATAGCTTGGGAGATAGTTTAACCCTTTTGGTCCTTGGTTTCTTGGACAAAAGGGCATTCTCAAGTGCCTTTCTTTTGCTCTCTCCTCCTGGAGGCATGATAGTTGAAGTTGTAGGGATCTTCATGATGGTGTTCAAGCCTGGAGCGTTGAAACCGAGAGCAGGATTGGGTCCAGCCAGGTAATACTGGATCACTCTGACAGGAGGTATAGGCTCAGGATCCTATGTATGGCCGAGTGTTAGAAAAAGGTTGGATTCAACAATACAAAATAATAAGTGTAGTGAAATTACCTCACTGTCGGAAGCAAAGTCAGGTTGCAAGTTTTGACACAAGGGGTGAACTGGCACATTGAAGAGGTGGGTGTGCCACTCTTCCCACCAGGAAGTGAAGAAAGGATGACCAATGTCTACTATCCCAAATGGAGATGGTTCATATGTTGGCAACTCCCATCCTAATTCAAAGACTTTTTTAGCCATTATCCCTACCGTAATTACTTCTCTAGGTCTTATTACTATTGAGAAGAAGAGTCTAGGGGGCAATTGACCACATCCTAATTGTTTGGCCACCATGTTTGGATAATAGAACTCGTAGGTGGACTGCACTAATCTTCCATGGTGAAATTCGGCTGGCAAAACACAGGGTTTGATGAAAGAGTTGAAGATCTCAATAGATGTTTTATCTGCACAGCCGGATTCGTAGTTAAACTTGCAGGGGAGAGTCAGATTTTTATTCTCTCTGTAGGGAAGCCAAAGTGCATTGCCAAAGCCTTTGAAGAATAGCTTGAAGAGATGGCCGATGTCCATATCAATGCTGATAGATGATGCTGCTTCTCCATAAGTCTGACAGGCTTTAACTCTTGCTGTTTTGCCTTCAGCGTAATTAATTGAAGGGAAACTCAAGTTGAGAAGGCTCACAGAAACTATCTGATGCATATATAGTTGGAGCCACATCTAGACCAACCACCAGGGACCATTGACACAAGAAATTTCTCTGCCCGTGTGCATCTGGAGAGTAATCTGACGCATCATATGATAGACAGACCCCAAGAGGTATTTTCCTAGCGGGATTTGAGTGCCTGTAGATAAATCTTCAGCCATCACCATATGATTTAGAGTGGGTTCATTGGATTTTCCACAGAAGATGAATCTACATAGCCACATATTCATAAAGGCTTTCAGTTCTTTGTAAGAGACAGCATTGGACGACTCCATATAAGTCTGAATGTATTTAGCCCATCCGCATCCAGAACTGACAGCTCTCTGATTGCTTTTGTTCTTGAATTTGTAAGGATATACTGGTAATTTTACATTCAGACCAGTCATCATGAAGACGTCAGCTAAAGTAATAGTCATCATACCATGGCCAAAGATGAAAGCATTGATGGCGTTAGACCAGAAATGGGAAGCTGCTATCAGAAGAGGGTCATTTCTTGGTGTTTCTGATAAAGATAACTCCAGACAGTGGCCAATGTCTTGATTTTCCCAGTGGTTGCTGCTTTTTTCAAGCATCCTCCGATACAAATTTCGCCATCCAGCAATTGGGGGAAAAGGATAGTTCTTGAAGGTGTTCGGCCAGTGATTCGGTGAAGTAACTCCAGATTTGAAGGGAATTCTTTGGGTTTCCTTCTCGATAACCTCCGTTGGGTCAAGATTTCCCATTGGACCAAGGAGATAGGAATCAGGGTTGGCAGCATAAGGAATCAGGATTTGGTTCTTATATTCCTTCAAGAAATGGCGAATAGAGGGAGAAAGTGAACTGAAAGAAGAGGCTAGCAAGAGATTACTGAATATGTGAAGTTTACCTCTGGAATCTTGTCTTCGGTCGCCATCAAGAGTTCGAAGTGAAATCGATTGCGCAGAAATTTGAATTTCTTGGGCGGCGGCTACAGTGCCGAAGTGAAAACCTAAGAGAGAAAAGAAGATTGCAGGCAATTTCGAAATAAAATTGAATTTTATCCCGAAATTGAGGGGGCATGTGTTAACACCAGATTTTCGCACGTACGAGAGGATGACAAGAAGGCCCAGCCGGCAGTAAGGGGAGCATTTGGTAAACGACCGGACGGTCGGCTAGTTTTCGGGATTTCGGCAAATGTTTGTATAATTGGCTGTTTTGCGAAACGGTGACTCCATTCGGGAAGTGAAAATGGCTTGCATGAGAAAATACTTGACAATGGAGGACGCTGAGAAGAATAGGAATAGTATTTGTATCTTTCCAAAATTCGTTGTATAAGTCGTAATCGTTTAGGACTCATGTTTTGTCCAGGGTATAACTATAAACCCTCGACCATTGTAAAACTGTTCACAACCACATCAATACAAACCGGCCCCGTGCCACCTTCGAGTCCTTAGTCATGTCGTCGAATTCTTCAAGAGGAATCATTGATCCGTCGACCTCCGTAAGTACCGGCAACCTTGTTATCATGTCTAGTATCATGCGGTGGATTTAGATATGATGCAAGTAGTCTCTTATGTTAAACTTAGTATCGTACGGCGGATTTAAGCTTATGACGGGAAGTTTTTGCTTGTGCCTTATATCGTGCGGCAGATTAAGTCATGAGTAAAAATAGTTATTGGCTCTATTAGATTTGGCAGATCTGATAGATTCATTAAGTTATCATGTGTTATATGTTTTATTTATCTAATTCTTGTAACACTCTTTTGCCCAATCTAGATTGATCTTTGTTCGGCCTTGTTCCACAAGTTTGCTTGTGCTTTTGCTAATCATAATATCATGATGGCCGAATCAACTTTCAATCCAGATTGTTACATGTTTCGGGTTCATGCACGTTATTTACGATTAGGCTTTGATAAAACTAGGTATCATGCGGCAGATGCAGGTTTTAGATTAGTTTGATAGTGCTTGCTTGTTTGTTCTTTCTTCATGGACCCCAATTCGGCTGGTTTGCCGATTTTGGTTATGCTTACACGAGTAATGAGCTTTTATAGATCTATTCAAATATATGCATGCTTTTAGCTTGTTGTAATTAGATTGACTCATGCGGTAGATTAATCTAATTATAAGAAGTGGCGTAGACTTATAGCAAGTGGTATCATGTGGTGGATTAGCTTCGCTGGAGTTTATGCCTGATGGGTTTATGAAGACTAAACGTGCGGTAGATTAGCTGAATTAGCCTATGCATTTGTTGTTTAAATAGATCTATTTTGGCAAGTTACCTGTTTATAACATCTTTAATTTGTTCAAAGTATGTCTCTTTTTACATACGCATTCGGCAGTTAAATATGCTTTACATACTCTGTTTTCATACTTGCTGAATGATTTTACAAACATGCTTTGACAGACAGCTTCTATAGCTGTGTGCCGTCGTGATTGGCTTTCAAAGCCGTACATATGGAATTGTCTGGTCTCACCCGGCACGTTCCAGAGGTATTCTCACTTTTTTTATCCCTTGTTGGTTTTCAGGTCAAACCGACTGACACGTCTCCGGAATCAACATACTCCGGGCACCCGATTGAAGCCAGCTTTTCGGCTTGCTGTGTGCTTGGCGCGAGGTGTCACTTTTTGCGCCAACAAGTACTAAGAGAAGAAGTGCCCAAGGAAGAAGATCCACCCGATAAGGATGAAACTCCATGGACCTAAGGTATGGTTTTACTTTTAATTTTTCCCTCCAATTTTCCCTTTGTCAAATAAATAACATATGTCATGCTTGTAACTAAAAAAAAAGAAAAAAAATCAGTTATCATTAGTTATATGCATAGGTATATGTTAACTTAGTTAGAACAATAAAATATCATAATAGGATAGTTTCCCTTTTCACAACATTAGATAGTTTCCGTTTTAATAAAATGAGAACAAGAGCTCCGATTGAGAAGAAGAAGATCTTTCACCAAGCAAGAAGCCAGCTTGGGGGAGACTCCCGCTCCAATAAGGTATGTCTCAAGCCTACACTTTACATTCAGTTCTTAAATTCTATATCTTTTGAATGTCACATGCTTGCCTAAATAACCATTCCATGAATAAAATTGATAAAATCTGCTTAAACAAGTTGAAACCTGAATGAGATTTGAAATATGTCATGCAAATGCTATTGTTATGGTTTGAATAACTGGTCTTATCTAAGTTGTAGCTTTTGTGGGTTGCACATGCTTTAACTGAAATCATGCTTAGTGAATAAAGTTAGTAAGAAATAAAGTAATTCTTTAAACTTGCTAAGGTGAAATTAGGACCTAATCTGGAGGATTTCTTTTAAAAATTATGAAAACCTTGCTAAAAAGTTCCTCCTAGATTTTATCCCATCCCACCACCAGCCAAATATTTGTTAGTCAAAACCACAAAGAGCTTTGTCTGTGTTGAGCTTTATTAGACCTCATAGATCTTAGTAGAGAAGCTTATCATATCTTTTGAATCAAGATTCACACACCCACCATAAATTGCCTACTCTCCACTTTGGAAGTTTGCAACCACCAAATAAATTGCTCATTCTCTACACTGGAGATATGCAATACCTTGTCAAACGTCCCATTGCTAGCCATATGCTATTCCTACACTAGGAATAAGCATTGCTCTCCCTTTCCCTACTCATTTCAAAAATCCTTTCCTATAGATAACCTGGGGAAATCTAGAGCTAAAAAGAGAGAGAGAGAGAAAAATGAGCAAAGTAGCTCAAAAGAGGACTATGTCCTAAGAAAATGTGAGGACACATCTTTTGTCTACTCACTATGTATCCAAAAAAAAGAGAGAGAGAATTATCATTAGCTCTAGACCCCAGAAATTTACTAGGAAGGATTATGAAATATCCCTCTATACACTTCCACATAACCACACATGCACATCTTGATCAAATTTTATGATTTGCTGCTCCTTGTTGGTAGTTCTTAGCTTCACTAAAGATAGAGCTAGGCAACTATCCCCGGTAACGGCCCAGGAATGCTTGTTGGCACTTACTAACGTTGTTACTAGGAGTAGACTATGGAGTCTATCCCTGGCAACGGCGTCATAAATGCTTGAAGCAAGACCGGTCACTATACCTAAAGGAGTGGAGCTAAAGCAGCTATCTACTAATGCCAAGCGGGGTTGTCAATCCCGACACTAGTAGGAGCTAGCTAGAGAGAATGCAATCTACCAGGAGGAGATTCTGCAAGCGCACAGAACTATCGTAGTAGCACTTCGCCTGGGAGTACCCGGTGTCGATTTATTTGATCCCAAGGGAAGGCTAGGGTGGTGTATGAGTCGAGTCAAGGAGGGGATGAGAGTCGAAGAAGTAAGAAAAAGGAAAAGGGGAGAAGGGAAGAGAAGGGATGGAAGGCTAGAAAGAATATATGGATGGCTAGGTAAGGATGAAATGGATGGCTAAGGTGAGGTGGATGGATAGGTAGATAGAGGGTAACTAAGGGTAACTAACTAAAAACTACTGATAACTAATCCCAGATAACTACCAAGCAAGATAACTACGAAGCGAGACAGTTACGAAGCAGGGCAGGCAAAAGACAATAAAGCAACTAAGTTGAGTATAGTTTTATTCCTATCTTGTCAAGTATCGAGGCGTACTAGCCTTTACCACTTACTTAGGTTGAACTCTAGCACAACGAGCCTTACTGTTAAACTGGGCCAACTATGTGGTGGAATTCAAGGCGCACAGGGCTGTCACCACCTGCTTGCTACCACAGCTATACGGGGGTCCAGCCGTATCTGAAGGTAAGTCTATAACTAAGCACCACGCTTAACTATATTCTAACTATCTCTATCCTAGCTTTGAATAGAGACACCCTTGCGGACGTCAGAGCAAACACTTGACTTAATAAGATAAACACTAAACTAACTAAGCAACCTATTGGCAAAGATCAAACACTAAGCTCACTAGAGATTAACTACTATGGCTAAGTGAATTGAACTGTAGGATAGCTAGGCACTCAAGCAATCAATCAAGTATACCACTCAATACAGATAAGTAGAATAAAGTAATACTTGAAATGATGAACTAGAATATAGTAAGTGCTTGAGTAACAAGAGCAAAACCTGAACTGGAGATGAAGGAAGACTCTTCCCAGCTCCATAACCGATCACTCGCACGCCTCTACTCTTGAGCTAACCCTTGAGAAGCGCTACCGCGAGGGCGAAGATGCCTTGCTCTACTAGCTACCTACTTGCCTAAGCTCCCTGAGCTTCTAACCTAACTCTCACTTGCTTCTCTTGCTTGTGTGTTGCTCTGGGATGGTAATGTGTGTTTGAAGAGGTGCCTCCAGGGGGTATTTATAGCCCAAATGAGTGAGGGGGGTACTTATAGGGGGCAGCCAGCCGACCTAGGGCTAACCCTAGTGGCGGGCGCCAGCCCTAGGTGGCGGCTGCCACCTCCCTCACTGTTGGGTGCAGCGCCTTGGCTTCAACGGCATCCAGGTGGTTGTCCAAGGCGGTTTGGAGGTCGGTTGCATGTCCTAGCAACCGCCATTCAGCCTTGATCCACGCCACTTCATCCTGAGCCATCCGATGCCACTGACCTAGTGACCAAGGGCCAAGATTTGGCCCTGGGGAGGTCACACGGATCGGTGACGTGGCAGGGAGTGGCACTTGGGCCAACCCAAGTGGCGGGCGCCACTTAGAGGTGGCGGGCGCCACTTAGAGGTGGCGGGCGCCACCTAGGGGTGGCGGGCGCCACCTAGGGGTGGCGGGCGCCGCCCCCCTTAGGCCCATTTGGGCCCTGCTGAGTGGGCTTGGCCTCTGGTGGGTCCATATGTCCAAATTTGGTTCAAATCCTGCATTCAAATAAAATTTTATGGACATGTGTAATTCGGTTAGTTTGAAACCTATTTGACTACATTTCATGCCTTTTTGGTGGACTTTAGGGTCAAATGTTGATGGTAAAACAGGTGTTTAAGGACCGTCAACACTCCTTATGATCTGAGTGTCTAGCTTAGCAATAAACATCAGGCAATTTGCTCATGGTTCTTAGCCTTCCTATAACTCCACATATCATTCTTTAGAAGTAGGAAAGGCTACATTTTGGCCTAAGTGAGGATTTAAACACCATTGAGTGATTGAGTGAATCTTGGAGGACTTAAGCAAGTTGTTATCTTTTGAAAACCTTGAAAAACCTCCAGACAAAATCCTAGTCAAACCTAAGCAAGATAAAAGTTTCTTATCTACTGCTTTATTTCACTATTGCATGTTTGAAGAGAAAAGCTATAAGCCCCACATTGCTATGATTAATGATATATGCTAAGTTATTTCTCACTATACAATATGCACTTGCATACATCTTAAGTTGCTATCCATTTCATGCTCAATGCTTAAACCGCATTGTTGCTCGAGGACGAGCAACAAGTTAGCTTGGGGGAGCTTGTTGATGGTCCTTAAACACCTATTTTACCATCAACATTTTACCCTAAAATTCACCAAAAAGGCATTAAATGTAGTCAAATAGGTTTCAAACTAACCAAATTCCACATGTCCATAGATTTTTATTTGAATACAGGATTTGGACCAAATTTGGAGAATGGACCCACCAGGAGACGAGCCCACTCACCAGGACCCATTTGGGCCCGAGTGGGGTGGCGCCTGCCAACCAGAGGTGGCGCCCGCCAACCAGAGGTGGCGCCCGCCACCCAAATGTGGCGCCCGCCACATGGAGAGGCCCAACTCTCCCCCTTTGCCACGTCACTGATCCGTGTGACCATCCCAAGGCCAAATCTTGGCCCTTGGTCACTAGGTCAGTGGCATCGAACGGCTCAGGAGGGAGTGGCGTGGATCAAGGCCGAATGGCGGTTACTTGGACATGCAACCGACCTACCAACCGCCTCTCTGGAGCTCCTGGATGCCAGTGAAGCAAAGGCGGTGCATCCAACGGTGATGGGGGTGGCAGCCGCCACCTAAGGCTGGCGCCCGCCACTAGGGTTAGCCCTAGGTCGGTTGGCTGCCCCCTATAAGTACCCCCCTCACTCCTCAAGACTATAAATACCCCCATGAGGCATCACTTCATTCACACACGAAGAAAAGCAACACAAAGCAAGCAAGCAAAGCAGAGAGCAAGTTAGAAGCTTAGAGAGCTTAGGCAAGTAGGTTAGCTAGTAGAGAGAGTATAGCTCTAGTGCCCTCGCTACAGCGCGGCTCTTAGTTTAGCACAGCTCAGCCTAAGTCATTGGTAAAAGTAGCGTAGAGCTTGCTAAGAGAGAAGCGGGTGCGAGCGACTGGCATCGGAGGTCGGTTGATTTCCCGACGTCTCTGGTCTGGTTTGCTCTCTTGTATCTCAGGTATATTTATCTTTATGTCAGAATTACTTTAAGCATTACTTTTAGTATTACTTTCAGTATTACTTTATCAAGTACCTTGAGTGTGACCTAGTTATCCTACAGTTCAATTCACTTAGCCATAGTAGTTAATCTCTTGTGTGCTTAGTGATTGATCTTTGCCAATAGGTTGCTTAGTTAGTTTAGTGTTTATCTTATTAAGTCAAGTATTTGCTCTAACGTTCGCAAGGGTGTCTCTATTCAAAGCTAGGGTAGAGATAGTTAGAATATAGTTAAGCGTGGTGCTTAGTTATAGACTTACCTTCAGATACGGCTGGACCCCCGGATAGCTGTGGTAGCAAGCAGGTGGTGATAGCCCTGTGCGCCTTGAATTCCACCACGTAGTTGGCCCAGTTTAACAATAAGGCTCGTTGTGCTAGCGTTCAACCTAAGTAAGTGGTAAAGGCTAGTACGCCTCGATACTTGGTAAGATAGGAATAAAACTTTACTTAACTTAGTTGCTTTATTGACATTTGCCTGTCTTGCTTCGTAGTTATCTTGCCTTGTAGTTATCTTGTTTCTTGGTTATCTAGGAGTAGTTATTAGTTAGTAGTTAGTTATCTTAGTTACCCTTAGTTACCCTCTATCTACCTATCCATCCACCTTACCTTAGCCATCCATTTCATCCTTACCTATCCACCCATATATTCTTTCTAGCCCTTCATATCCTCTCTTCTCCCCTTTTCCTTTTTCTTATTTCTTCGACTCTCATCATCTCCTTGACTCGACTCTTACACCACCCTAGCCTTCCCTTGGGATCAAATAAATCGACACCTGGTACTCCCAGGCGAAGTGCTACTACGATAGTTCTTTGCGCTTGCAGAATCTCCTCCTGGTAGATTGCATTCTCACTAGTTAGCTCCTACTAGTGTCGGGACTGACAACCCCGCTTGGCATTAGTAGATACATACTTTAGCTACCCTATCCTAGGTGTAGCTAAGAACTACCAACAGGCATTTCTAGCGTTGTTGCCAGGGATAGACTCCATAGTCTACTCCTAGTAACGACGTTAGCAAGTGTCAACAACCCTCTGCCTGGGTCTCTGATGAGGACATCGCCACGCTGGACACACCGACGCCATGGTCTTCCTCATGTTGCAATCCGTCTCCAACTCAGCTACCTCGTCGCCCTCGGAATTCAGGAGCTGTCCCGGATAAAATCAACGCACCGGATGCATACGGACTCCGTTTTCGACGAACTAGATATGCTTGGAAAGATAATTTGATAAGCTAACCAATGGTTTCGGAATCACGTCAAAATACATCGGGAGTCAACAGGAATAGTCGAAACAAGTCAGCATCCAGAATCTGCGAGGGTGTTGTGACACCGTCTTTTGGTCCGATGGGCCGTGTATCGTCTTAGAGCCCATTAGGGGGCGCGTCCAGCAGGGGCGATGATCTAAACCCTATAATTAGCCGCCGTCGTCGTCGTTAGGTCTTGGGTTTTGTTTAGAGTTTAGTTTTCCATCGAGAAACTGAATCGTTCATTGTAACTGTGGTGTCGAATCCTTTTACAGTGATCCAGGGCCCCCGTTCTTGATCTCCTCCACTATGTCGATTAGTCCTTTGGAACCGAGTTCTTGAACCCTCCATATAAACTCGTGAGATTCATATTTGCAATTTCAGATTGCGTGTTTTTACCTTCTTGCTTGTGTTCTTCGATTCGCTTGCAGGAATAGCCTTCTTGGCGAGGTCAATCAAGTTGTCCTTGGTTGATAACCAACGGAGCAGTGGTGTAACGGTTGCAGAGTTCGAATTGTGTCTGATTTGAAGCCGGATCGCCAACGTCGAGTTCTCCACCAATCGAACCTATCGCTACCTCACGGAAGATCGGGCCGTCCTACATCAATTGGTATCGGATATTTCAGGTTTCCCGCGAGGTATAATCTCGTTTGCCCTTAGATTCATATCTCTTCTTTACCTAGAGTCCACAAAATCCATAAAATTTATTTCAATTTCCGCTGTCCTATCACCTTTTGTGCCTTTGCAATTTCGTTTCAGATTCGCTTTGTTGAGTTTGTGTCCGTGGTCGAGTCTTGTTGCTGGTTCAGGTTGTGTTCGTCGTCGTAGTTCAACGTGCTAATTGCTATTTTTTCCGCCGCTATCCCATCCACCGTTCCTAAACAACAAGTCGAAGACACTTTACTCGACTTGCCCCGCTAGCCGCCTTGTGTAACTTCTCGCCGCCGCGCAAACCCTAGATAGGTTGGCAACCGCTCAAATAACTTTTCGCTCGTTTGTCCGAAAAATCTGAAATTTTTTGCGGAGATTCTTGACACCGTTTGGAGCCGACCCTTCGGTCCCCTCAAAATTGCCAAAAAAACTCGGGAAAATAAAGAAAAAAAATTTACAAGGTTTCAGCACGCTTTTCAGAGAACTTGCTGATTTTCTGTACACCACATCCCACCTCAGTTGAAGGTGCCAATTTTTGTGGTTACATCTTTTGTGATCCTTGTTCAGGGAAAAATATAAAAAAATAGTGAAAAAATAGAAAAGTTTGATTCCTACTAGTACCTTTTTAGAAAATCACGGGAAAATTCAGGAATAAGGAAAAATCAGTGCTCTTTGCTTGTTCTATGAGTTCTTTCCATCGTTCTTTGTTTCATCTTGTTGCGCTACGTCCACACAAGTCTTAGCCAGCAATTGTGACTTGTGCTTTAGATACTTATTGAACTTTGCTAATCTGTATTCGTTAATTGCTCATCCTTGATGTTATATTGTGCCTACCTATAGCTCCACATGTAGTTCTGTCAGCACAGGTTCATCTTGCAACTGTTACCCACGCTCAACAACAGATTGCTTCGTCACTTTGGTTTGATCTTGTTTGGCGTTGGTAAGACTACAGGCAAGACGGTGGTAAGCCGCTTGTGATTTTGCATTCAACTTTCACCACCACCACCACTTGGTTCCTTTTAGTTGATAGGGATAATACTTTGTTGTTGTCTTTTTCTATCTTCTAACAATGGCAGGAATCCCGACGGACTTCAATGAGTGCGTGTCCAAAGGCGAGCTTACAACATTCATGAATGAACAACGCAACCTCATGACCGAGCTGACACGCAACGTGAACAATCTGGTCAACCGCATTGAACAGCTTGAACAACGCCCTCAACCTCATCGTGATGACGAAGATGCGGATGCTTTTGGTGATGATGATGCGGATGCTGACACTGGTCCATGTCGCCGCCTCAACTTCAATCGTCGCGGTATGGGAGGTAATAATCATAATAATGATCATTTTGCTAAAATTAAATTTAGCCTACCTCCTTTTGCTGGTAATATGGATCCAGAGACATATTTTGATTGGGAACTTGCTGTTCAACAAAAATTTGATTCTCGTAATGTTCCTGCTGAGCATAGAGTTAGACTTGCTACTAGTGAGTTTACTAATTTTGTCTTATTCCGGTGGAGTGATCTTTGCAATGCTAATAATGTTGTTGTTTGCCACAAACTTGGAATGCTTTAAAGCAACGCATGAAATCTCGTTTTGTTCCTCTTTATTACCAACGTGATTTACGTTTGAAACTGCAAACTTTAAAACAAGGTGATAAAGGAGTAGAGGCATATTATCAAGAATTGCTTATTGGTTTAACACGTTGTGGTATACATGAAGATGATGATGATGCTAGTGCTAGATTCTATGGTGGTTTGAATCGTGATATCCAGGATATTTTTTATTACAAAGATTGGAATAGGTTCAGCCAATTATATCATCTTGCTCTTAAAGCTGAAGGAGAAGTACAGGGACGCAAACACCATCAACCTTTTAGGTATAACATTGGGAGGCCTTTTCAGCAACGTTCCGAGCCGGAGACGCCCACGCTTCCTGCAGCACCACAACCATCTACACCTTCAGGGGTAAGTAAATTGTCTAATGTGCAGATTCCACAATTCAAGAAAGGTGCCACTTCGGGTGCTTCTACTAGATCTTCCTCGTCCAGCTCTACAATCATTTGCCACCGATGCAAAGGCATGGGACATGTCATGAAGGATTGCCCCAGTCGCAGTGCTTTCATTGCTACCGAGGATGGATATGTAAGTACTAGTGATGTTGAAGATGATTTAGCTCTTGCTGCTAACATTGCTGCAGATTCCACGAAGGACGATCAAGACAAGGAGACCATCACCATTGACTCTATGGCTGTTGCTGCGGACTATCCTAGTCTTCTTGTGTGGCGAGTGTTGAGTACACATGTGGGACATGAAGAAGAAGAGATGAAGATCCAACGCCACAATTTGTTCCACATGTATCTCATTGTGCAGGATTGTCGTGTTGTCACCATCATTGATACCGGGAGTTGCAACAACTTGGTGAGTTCAGATTTGGTTGAGAAGCTTGGCTTGACCACACGACAACATTCATATCTGTATAAACTTCAATGGTTCAATAATATTGGTATGACTAAGGTAACTAAATCAGCACGCATTAGCTTTTTCACAGGTTCTTACCATGATACTGCTGATTTTGATGTTGTTCCTATGCAAGCTTGTTCCATTTTTTTAGGACGTCCATGGGAATTTGATAATAATGCTTTACACCATGGTAGAACTAATACATACACTATCACACATAAGGACAATAAAATTACTTTGCTGCCTTTGTCTCCTACGGATATTATTAAACATGCTAAAGAGATTAAAAATAAAAATAAACCCCCGATAGACATTGCTAAAAATAATGAGATTAAGTTAAAAGGAGGTGCTTTTCTAGCTATAACTAATAATAATAATTATGCTCCTTGTTATACTATGCTTTCTCGACATGTTAGTGTTGCTGCACATATTCCTATGCCTTGTGTTTTGCGTTGTGCGGTCACTAACCTTTTGCAAGAGCTTGGAGATGACATGGAGTCACGGACGACTCCAATTCTAGAAGGAGGGGATGATGATGACATCGTCAAGATGGAGTCTAGGACGACTCCAAATCAAGAAGGGGAAGATGATGAGGACATCGCCATGCTGGACACACCGACGCCATGGTCTTCCCCATGTTGCAATCCGTCTCCAACTCAGCTACCTCGTCATCCTCGGAATTCAGGAGCAGTCCCGGGTAAAATCAACGCACCGGATGCATACGGACTCCGTTTTCGACGAACTAGATATGCTTGGAAAGATAATTTGATAAGCTAACGAATGGCTTTGGAATCACATCAAAATACATCCGGAGTCAACAGGAATCGTCGAAACAAGTCAGCATCCAGAATCTGCCAGGGTGCTGCGACACCGTCTTTTGGTCCGATGGGCCGTGTATCGTCTTAGAGCCCATTAGGGGGCGCGTCCAGCACGGGCGACGACCTAAACCCTATAATTAGCCGCCGTCGTCGTTGTTAGGTCTTGGGTTTTGTTTGGAGTTTAGTTTTCCATCGAGAAACTGAATCGTTCATTGTAACTGTGGTGTCGAATCGTTTTACAGTGATCCAGGGCCTCCGTTCTTGATCTCTTCCACTGTGTCGATTAGTCCTTTGGAACTGAGTTCTTGAACCCTCCATATAAATTTGTGAGATTCATATTTGAAATTTCAGATTGCGTGTTTTTACCTTCTTGCTTGTGTTCTTCGATTCGCTTCCAGGAATAGCCTTCTTGGCGAGGTCAATCAAGTTGTCCTTGGTTGATAACCAACGGAGTAGTGGTGTAACGGTTGCAGGGTTCGAATCGTGTCTGATTTGAAGCCGGATCGCCAACGTCGAGTTCTCCACCCATCGAACCTATCGCTACCTCACGGAAGATCAGGCCGTCCCTCATCAGTGTCTGTTGCGGCGCTGGGCTCTGGAGCGGACCCACCGGCTGTGGCTGCTGCTAGAGCTGAGGATGCCTCTGACGGAAACTGAAAGTCTAGAGGAAGAACCTCAATTGGGTCGTCAAGAGAGTACTGCACAACGTGAACCCCGACAACTCCTCCCTCGGTCTGAAGTAGAGCCTGCACCTACTGCTCTGTGAGAAGGTTGCGAACCCGTTGACCACTCTGCTGACCACTGCCCTGACTGCCCTGAGCTGAGGACTGGTCTCGAATGTGAAGACCGCCAGTCGAACCACCCTGCTCTGCTCTCTCGGCTGCCCGTGCTGCTGCTAGTGCCATCTCTGAATCCCGATCAAGTCTCTTGCGCTTCCTGAAGATGAGTTTCTGCGGCCCCTTCCCCTTGCCACCAGAAGGAGGGCGAGGGGGAGGAGGATCTGCCCCGAGACCTCCGCCGACGTTCTTGCAGCGAGCCATCGCTACAAGAAGAGAACCACTGCCTAGGACAAGACCGACTACCACTGAGAACCACTGTCACTGACAAGACTCACTGCCACTGAGAATCACTACCACTGACAAGAGAGAAACTGGACTGAACCTCAGAGGCTTGGCCTCGTTCCGTATCCGCGAGCTTGGCCCCAGATTAAGCTGGCACTGTGACTCTGCTCACTGACATGGTCCCGACTCACTGACGAGACGCGATGAACTGACCAAGCAAGGGTGAGAGACCGACACGTTCAGGCACCACGACGGCTCGCCGGAAGGATGGGTGGGAGCTGACTTGCCGAGTAGAGTGCACCGAAGGGGTAGAGGGGGTCGTGGACGAGACGGACGAACTCCGGTGACGTGCCGGCGAGAAGGACGCCGGTGAGGAAAAGCGGCGGCGCGGGGCTCGGCGAGGAGGCGGCGCGGGCGCGCGGCGTGCGGTGGCGCGGGCGCAGCGAGGAGGCGGCGCGGGCGCGCGGTGTCACAGAACCGACCAATTTATAAGAGCACAAGTGCGACATTCTCCGCCGAAGCAGTAAATTTACCCACTTGAGCCCATATAAATCTGGTAGTCCGTGAAATCTCGAAGGATTTCAAACTTTTCCAACATCAACAACATAGGATCGTAATCGTTCAGCGTCAGCCATCACATGACAGAAAATTACATAAGTTCATCGGAGTAGCAAACTTAGTTATTACAAACTAAGTTCCAAATTTAAGTAGCGAAAGTTCAACCATAAAACATAGTTTTGAAATCACACACACATAGTCTGATACAGTGCCATTCAGTAGTCATCCTTGCCAAAGCAAAAGGTACGAGTAGAACTGGTCATTGCTCTTGACCTAGTTATCTCCCAAAGCGGGGCAGAGACAGTTGATGCAATAACCATAAAATACCTGGCCATCTGCAACAACAAGGGAAACAAAGCCCTGAGCACGAGAAGGTACTCAGCTAGACTTACCCGACTTAACTTAAAATAAGCGACACCAAGGAGTATGCAAGGCTAGTGTATAGTGGAGCTGGTATGAGACCACATTTTTGCGCAAAAGCATAAGTAATTACATAACTAGTTCTCCTGCTTACTAGCTGCAAATTAAATAGTAATTAACCTGTTTAGCTAAGTTAGCTCCTGCACTATAACAATCATAGTAGTGATCCAACAATCACCATAAAGTAACAAACAGACCGAGTAACCATTGCCAAAAGTATAATGATAACTATCACGTGTTCCACAATTTCAGTATCAAGGTCGATCAGCTTTCAAGTCAAGTGCTCACTATCCAGGAGCGATGGCGATTATAATCGATTCCTAACCAGCTGGTGATTTATTTCCCACACAAACCACACTCACCCGTCAGTGAGCTACAGATAACCACAACACTGTTCCAGGAAGCCGCGGATTCGACTGCCACCAACTTAACCGGGGGCAAGCCCGACTGCCAAGGAGTTGGACTTAACCACCATCACCCAGGTCTTACTTTTCGCGCCCCCGCGTCCCAATACCCCCTTCGTGGCTTCGGCAGATGCGTGGGGTTCAAAAGACCGGCCTGGAACAATGAGCGGCTTCGCGGTCGGAACAACTTATCCTTCCAGCTAAATGTGGGACATGCGTTCAACATGACAAGAATTCCATCTTAACAAGATACTGATTCCCGTAAAACACGGCTAGAGATACTGTATCACAACGCTAAAGGAATCTGCCGATCTCCATTTTCCACAACACTCAGTTATTCCACTTACTAGCAATATCCTGTTACTGGTCGAGTAACCACCTATTACTCGTGGGTAATATGAAAGTCGCCCGACTTCTACCGGTCTAAGCAAGACTAGGCATAGACTTGAACCTATCTCTAATTAGGTAGCAAGGATGATATGTCAATGATAGCAAGATAAGGAATATAATGCATCAACGGTATCAAACAACTCCTAAACTTAATGCAACAAGCATAACTATTTAGAGAGTTAATTGCAAAACATAGGTAGTTAGAAATGCTCCGGGGCTTGCCTTTCTCAAACGTGCTGGGCAAATGGTTTGGGCACTCCGGGAGCCCTGTTCAGGTTCTTCTCCGGCAGCTCCCTGCTCCCGCTCCTGGGATTGCTGCTCTTCGGTTTCCTCCACGGCGATTGGCTCCTCTACCGAACTTGTCATGATGCATATGCACAAATGAACAAGTGCCAACAGTGCATAGGAGGGATGCATTTTAATTGAATTTGACCGAATACATGCATATCTCTTCTCCGGTAGAGTGTAACACCCTACTCAGAGAGTAGCTATACTCTTCATGCCAAGTGCAGCTAATATGAATGTACTGAAAAGACCATTTCACCCATGCTAGTCCCACAAAAAGGGATGCACAAGCTTAACTTAATTATACAAATTAACCTATTAAAACAAGCCTATAAAAGCAACTCATCGCTAATAATTTTAGAAAAATCTACAACAATTACTGTAGGTTCACATCTGGAAATAAAGCATGTTGTACAAATTTCATGGCAATTGGACTAAAGCACTGTTCTATATGAAAAGACAAATAACAGGGTGACAAAGCACTCTGAACTACACCTCATCTTGAAAAGTATCAAACAACAAATTTCACATTTTTATCCAGAACTTCTTATGACAAGAGCAGTCTATAAAAATTATCAAGCTCATATCTCATATATTTTAATTACTAAAAATCATACAAGAAAACAATATTTAATCAATTTAAAAGCTAACTTCAGATTTTTCCACTATCAAACAACATCTATTATTTTTCTGTGATTCTACATCACTCAGCAATCCTAACAAAATAGGAATAACATTTTTCTGAGCAATACATAATTTACTATGCATTAAACAAGATATGAGCCAAAACACAAATTAATTATTTCTGCACATCAAACTATCACAAACTGGACATTTTATATTTTTCATGCCTAGAACTTATCAAAACAAACTTAACAAAATTTATTTCACATTTTTAGCATCTATAGAACTCCATATATGAATTAAACAAACTATATAAGCATTTTTGAAAACTATTTAAACAAAAACCTGAAAACCTTTCGACCTAAACTGCTATGCACACCCAGCTCGACTTCACCCGAGCCACTGCCCACTGGACCCCGCGGTCAAACTGGGCCCACACGTCATACTCCCGAAAACAGGGGAGACGTTGACCTCGCCGGAGCTCGCCGATGGCGGCTAATCCGGCGAAATCATCTCCCTTACTCGACTCCCTTCTTCCTTCCGCATCGATCGGTACCAAACTCTAGACTAGCAACACGGCGGATCGAGCTCGCCGTCGCTAATGGCAGCCATGGCGGCGCGGACTCACCACGTCGGCCGTCTCCGACCACGACGAGCCAAACCAACTCCTTCTCCCCACTCCTCTGGCTCACCCAACCCTCACGCGAAGCAAGGAGCGAAGGATTCACGGACGATACGGCTGACACACGAGCATGCCATCGCCGGCGTGCATGGCGGGCGGCGGACGACAGCGTACCGAGGCACTCAAACCTTAATCGGCCAAACCGACTCCACTACCTTCTTCCTGGACCCTCGCAGACTCACGAACGCTAGCTAAGACATCACGAAACCCACGGAAAGGAAGCCGACCATGGCGGACCAAGCTCGGCGGTCATGGCGGCCATGGCGGGAGCTCGTCCCGTGGCTTACCTAGGCGTCTGCGGTGAGAACTGGCTAAGGCAACGATGGGGGAGGTCGAAGCGAGGCTGATGGTGCGGTTTGCGGGGCAAAGGCACGGCAAACGGTGGCGGCACACGGCTTTTCCCCCTTTCACCCGCTCGGTCGCCGACAAGAGCAAACGGAGCGAGGCAGAGAGGGAGATAGGGCTTCTGGCGGGGATGTTCGTGCGCGAGCGCATAAGCACGCCACGCCGCGCGCGCTGGCTGGGCTTGGCCAGGAATCGGGCGCCACGCGGCGCTCAAACTCTGCGTGCGGTCGGCCACTCCCCCGGCTGATTCAAACTGAATCGGCTGATTCAGTTGCCTGATGGCCGACTGACGGCCTGTTTTCAAACGCAATTAACTTCTTAACCACTCCATGAAAAGCTAAACCAACTGCACTATAGGTTAGAGCTAGATACCAGCTACAACTTTGGTTATAAGATCGATCACTGGTTTGACTTGGTTTATGCTCGGGAAGATGCTAAACATGGCTAGGCCGAACTGAAACCTCGTTTTAGGACTTAGGAAAATTTCTAAGTACAAAACCCATCGAATTCTGCCTTATGGGCCCTAAAACACCTTGTTAGACCCATTTTCATGAGTTGACCTTAAAACAACTTTTGTTCTACTCAAAATTCTACACACTTTTGATTAAGGGCACTCAGCCATGCAAAGCTTCTATCAGGGAGGTTTTAGTTAGTCAAACAAAAGTACACATTAGGCTCTATAGGGTTGACTAAGGTTTAGCAACTTGATTAGCCAAAATGACCAGTATAAACATGGCCTCATTTTGACTCCTCAACAAAGTTAGATGGTTAGGAAAACCAAACCACTCCAAGACAAGCCAAACAATAACACATTATTGCAGGTTTATATGCATACCAACACATGATATAACATTTTATGTGAGAAAGAAAGCAACATATGAATGCTCCATGCTCAAGAGATGATTATGCATGATGAGATGATGATGCTATGCTAGCTTAACACCAGAGGTGTTACAACCCTTCCCCCCTTAAAGAAATCTCATCCCGAGATGTACTGACCATTGTTCATGAAAAACTGGATAAACCTTCTGTAGATAGTCTTCGGTTTCCCAGGTTGCATCTCCATCGTCATGAGGACACCATAGAACCTTGTATACTTGCACAACACGACTGCGAGTTACTCTCTCCTTGCTGTCCAAAACTCGCACTGGTTGTTCTTGAAAGGTTAGGTCAGAGGTAAGCTTTAACTCTTGTGGTTCTATTCTTTCTTCAGGTACGCGTAGACATTTCTTTAACTGTGAAACATGAAAAACGGGAAAGATCGAACTCATAGCTTCGGGTAACTGAAGTTGATATGATAATTCTCCCTTTCTCTTTCAGATACGATATGGTCCTACATATCTTGGTGCTAGCTTTTTCTTTATGCCGAACCTTTGCACTCACCTCATCGGAGTTACTTTCAGATAAACATGATCTCCATCCTTGAACTCTAATGGTCTTCTTCTTTTATCTGCATAACTTTTCTGTCAAGATTGTGCTACTTGTATGTGTTGATGGATGATCTGAACCTTTTTCTCAGCTTCCTCAACGAAGTCGATTCCAAAGTATCTCCTTTCCCCTGGTTCGACCCAGTTTAACGGAGTCACACACTTACGTCCATATAAAGTTTCAAACGGTGCCATCTTGATGCTCTCTTGATAATTGTTATTGTACGAGAATTCTGCCAAAGGTAACCATGATTCCCACAATCCTTTGGAGGATAACACACAAGCTCTGAGCATATCTTCAAGCACTTGGTTTACTCTTTCTGTCTGTCCTACAGTTTGAGTATTTTAAGCTGTACTGTGAACCAACTTTGTCCCCAAACCTTTACGCAACTGCTGCCAAAAGTGTGCGGTGAACTGAGGTCCACGATCCGAAACGATTGTCTTAGGTATTCCATGAAGACGTACTATCTCTTTGATGTATATGTCTGCATACCGAGGCGGTCGATATCCGGTTTTTACTGGAAAGAAGTGAGCGGACTTTGTCAGATGATCCACTATTACCCAAATGGAATCTTTCCCTTTTTCCGTAGTGGGTAAACCGGTTATAAAATCGATGCTGATGTCTTCCCATTTCCAAACAGGCACAGATAACGGTTGTAGCAACCCTGCAAGTTTCATATGAACTGCTTTAACTCTACAACACGTGTCACATCTTGCGACATATGCCGCTATCTCTTTCTTCATCTTTGTCCACCAAAAACGAGGCCTTAGATCAAGATACATTTTCCTACTTCCTGGGTGAGGAGATAACTTGGATGAGTGAGCTTTGTCCAGAATCTTATTCTTAAGATCTGTGTTCTTTGGCACCATGAGACAATCACCAAACCATAACACTCCCTGTTCATCCAGCCTAAAAGAGGTTAAGGGATCTTCCAGCATTCTTCTCTTGATGTGAGAAATCCCTTTGTCAGACTTCTGAGCTTCAACTATCTAGCTTTCAAGCGAACAACTGAGTTGAATGTTGAACAAAACTTCTGGATGTATCAGATTGAGTCTTTCTTCAAACAACGGTTGCACCATAACACAGTGCGGCTTATGGCTCAAAGCATCCGCAACCACATTGGTCTTTCCAGGATGATAGTGGACTTGCAAGTTATAATCCTTTATCAGTTCGAGCCATCTTCGCTGTCTCATGTTTAACTTAGATTGAGTGAAGATATACTTGTGCCTCTTTTGGTTCGTGTATATATTGCACACATTCCCTAACAAGTAGTGTCTCCATATCTTCAGAGCATGCACTACGGCTGCCAATTCCAAATCGTGCGTAGGGTAGTTGACCTCGTGTTTCCTTAAATGCCTTGAAGCATACGCTATCACCCGTCCTTCTTGCATTAGCACGCAACCAATTCCAATCTTAGATGCGTCACAAAACACATCAAACGGTTTCTCTATATCCGGTTGAGCCAAAACAGGAGCAGTGGTTAACAGATCTCACAAAATTCGGAAAGCTGCTTCGCACTCTTCTGTCCAAACAAACATAACATTCTTCTGAAGCAACGAAGTCATAGGTTTGGCGATCTTAGAGAAATCTAGAATGAAATGACGGTAATAACCAGCCAAACCTAGAAAACTTCTGACTTCTGTAACCGAGGTCGGAGCTTTCCAATCCATTACCTCTTGTACTTTCCCTGGATCCACTGAAATCCCATCTTCTGATAGCACATGACCGAGAAAGTGAACTTTCTTCAACCAAAACTCGCACTTACTGAACTTAGCATACAACTTATGTTCCCGGAGTCTGGTTAAAACTATTCGTAGATGCTCAGCGTGATCTTCTACATTTTCCGAATATACCAAGATGTCATCCAAAAAGACTACCACAAAGCGATCTAACTCAGGCATAAACACGAAATTCAATAGGTACATGAAGTATGCGGGAGCATTTGTCAAACCAAAAGACATGACAAGATACTCATACAACCCATACCTTGTAGAAAAAGCCATTTTGGGTACATCCTTTGGCCTGATCTTGATCTGATGATAACCCGATCTCAAATCCAACTTGGAGAACACTCTGGCCCTTGTTAACTGATCAAAAAGAATATCGATCCGGGGTAGAGGATACTTATTTTTGATCGTTACTGCATTCAAAGGCCTATAGTCCACACACATACGCAAAGCTTTGTCTTTCTTCTTTTTCACAAAAGAGCTGGGTATCCCCACTCAGACGAACTAGGTAGAATCAAACCCTTGTCCAAAAGATCCTTTAACTGAATCTTCAACTCTGCTAACTCATTGGGAGGCATATGGTACGGTCTTCTGGATATAGTTGTCGTTCCTGGCATCAATTCTATTGCGAACTCCACATCTCGATCCGGAGGTAGGCCAGGTAACTCATCCGGAAAAACATCAGGAAACTCACAAACCACTGGGATTTCCTGAAGAACTGCCACTTGAACTGCACAACTCGTTGAACTATGGTTGAGATCATTAGGAAGAAACAACTGGTGAAACTGCTGCTTTACCGGATCTCGAAGAGATATCAGCCTTTTCCCCATATCTATCACCACTTCCCACTCTTTCATCCAGTCCATCCCCAAGATAACATCAAACGACAACCCTGGCATAACTACTAGGCATACTCTGTATTGCCTACCTTCCAAACCAAGAGTCGCCCCTTGTACTACCTGGTTAGATAACACACTTGCACTAGCTGAATTGATACGGAATCCAAAATCCATTGTTACCATTTCCTGATTATGCTTAAGTGCAAATGCTTGACTTATGAAAGAATGCGATGAACCGGAAACAAACAAAACAACTGCGGAGATATCGTTGATAGAAAACATACCAGCAGTCACTGGTTCTCCCTCAGAGATGCCTTTCAGAGAAGTATGATGCACACGGGCTTGCACTTGATTGGTCTTCTTTCTCAGGCTAGGACATGTCCTAGACAGATGTCCTTCCTTGCCAAAGTTATAACATGGTCCCTTGACATAGCTGCCTGCATAGTTATGAGTTCTGGGCCCCATCTTATACTGCGATGTCTAGCCTTTGCCACCTTCTGAGTCTTGTCGTGCTGTTGATTTCCAGGAAAACGACACTGAGGAGGCTTGAAACATGCCCCTGGCACTGCTGAATGAAAAGGAGGGCGGCTGGCCACTTGATTTCTTCCTTGTTCTGCCCCTACTTCCACGGCTCTCTTGAGTGATTTGGATGCACTGTAGATATTGTTATTGTTCTCTTGGGTCAAACAGTCACTGACAAACTCATTGTACTGCGTCCTGGAAGAGTTCCCCATTGACTTCAGAAGCTTGGGGCTCAATCCCCTCTTCATACAAGCAATCTTCTTAGCCTCTGTGTTGACATATTCAGGCGCATAACGAGCAAGATTGTTGAAAGCATGCAGGTATTTTGCCATGGTCTTGGTACCCTGAGTCAAGCTCAAAAACTGCGTTACCTTCATAGCCACTAAACCAGGAGGAATATAATGGCCTCGAAAAACCTGCTGTAAACTGCTCCCAAACTATCGGTTGATTTGCCGGAAAAGTGGTACGATGGTGTGCCCACCATATACCAGCTGGTCCCTGCAACTGGTGAGCAGCGTACTCCACTTTTAGAGATTCTGTCAGACGTAGCAACCTGAACTTCTGCTCGATGGTGTTGATCCATTCATCTGCTTCCAAGGGTTCAGCTGCTTCCTTGAAGATCGGAGGCCTAGTGTCCAAGAAGTCCTTGAAAGTGTTGTACTGGTTCACGTCTTGACCCCCGTGACTTGCAACCCGACGTGTATTATCTGCGATGTGCCTGAGGTTGGCTTCCATGTTGCCCTGCATAGCTTCCATGTTGCGCTGACTTCCGAGAAATTGTGCAAAGAACTGCTCTGCCGTGTATGGGGGAGGAGGAGGAGGATTGGCTTCCTCGCCCTGACCATCACCACCAACACCACTAGCACTGCCGGCTCCACGACGAGTATTCACCATCTGCATAGCCAGTCAATAATCAATGAGTGATGCCACATATACAGATCAAATTGCGTAATGATTGTGGTACTGTACTTGAACATAGTCCATACAATAAGGCACATTCACAAATCATTCCACATAAATAACATCACAAATGGATTATACGAAAAGCGCTTAATACTCGCTTGGATACTTAAAACGGTTCCAACGGTAGCAACAAGGTTCCCAAAGCTCACAACACACATAACTTGTTTGATACATCACAAACACAACGATAGACAACAGGGCCTAAACTCTAATCGCTCTCAGCATCAGACACATGACTCTCGGCGTCGTCGGCTCCATCGTCCTCTTCTTCTTCTTCCTCATCAGCTTGGTTGGCGAAGAGCATTCCACCATCTTCAGCCCCATCGTCAGCAAGGATGATGCCATCTCCACCTCCATCTCGGCCGCACCAGGAGGATGGTATGGATGAAGCTAGTTGTGGATGTGATGCACTTCCTCATGAAGGTTGTTGTTGTAGGCTTCCGTCGCTGCTAGCTGCTGTTCCAGGGTCATGATGCGAGCCCTGAAGTCAAACTCTTCTTCCCATGCCTGGTTCCGCTGCTGAAGAAGCTTTATCATCTGGTTTTCTGCACTCTGGTTAGCGTGTTTAGCACGCCCTAGCTGCTCCTGCAACCTGATGATCTCCTGAGCTGCAACTATGTTCCGCCGAACTGTCTGATCCTTCTCTATAGTCATCTGCTTCAGATCTTCTTGCATCTTCTCCATCTCCTCATCAAACTCCCGCTGAGCTTGTCTCTTCTCATTTTTGACATGATGACAAGATTCAGTCATACTGCACAAACTGTGTTGCATGACCGCATATCCCTTCATCACTGCATCCATGGCACTTGCGGCTGGGCCATCACATGCCTGAAGCTCGCTGGGACTGCCTTCTAAAGCTTCCTTCTTGGTCTGCACCCAAACATCTCTGAACGGATCAGCTCTTGGAAACACACCTGCAAGAGCCCGACTGAGATCTTCTGGGAATCGCTCCATGATGTCCCTGAGGATAAGGAATGCTGCTGACTGCGCACCTTCCCAAGGGTCCCTTCCCTTGCTCTCATACATCCATCCGGACCACACAGAACCCTCTTCCCTGGGCTTCACCATAGCTGTCACATACACCAAAGTGGTGTCTCCCAAAGGCTCCTTCGACTAAAAGTAGCGAGACTCTCTACCATCTGGGTACCCCACAGAACGTAGAACCCTCCAAAGCAACATCGGTGTCCCAGACACATCCAGAAACTTGTCCTTGCACCGCTCGGACCTGGGTGCTAACTGGTGCCTGAGAACCCTGCCACCTGTCGACTTACGTGCAGTCTCCTTGGTACGTCCCATCTGTAGCAAGTTCATCATTTTAACATAAGCATAGGTTTCAAACTGAGAGATATTCCAATAATTCTGGAGGAAGTAATGCAAAAGGAAGGAAAGCAAGCATGCCATGATATATATGTATGAAACGTTCCGTACGTCCTTTCCACTACATACGAACTATACGGTGGCATACTACGCTACTCTCTTACGCTAACTATTCCGTTCTAACGATACGTAGTTAGTGTACCTGCATAAGATTCATTTCAGCCCTGCCCACAGTATGAAAATCATGTATTGCTGAAATTTAAATCTAGATACTCACCTAGGTGTACACCCCGTATACACGTAAATAGTATATGCACCCATCATACAGTATTACCCCCGTTACCAAGTACCTTCACCCGCACCTGTGCGTTGACGTGCACACGTTCCAGTACCAACTAACTCTTCCCTAGGCCGACAGTTGTTCGACCATGCTCTCACAACTCACCTTACCTTGGCGTAGAGGCAAACTGATCCATACATTACCATTCCGAAGAATAGCACCCATACAATTTCAACCTTGCCGTATGGACGACAGAATAAACAAAAATCAAGTATGATGCAAGACCCTTTCCCAAGTTAGTACTTAGATAAGCCACCTGAGATCATATGGGCATAAAAGATATGACCACTGGCACACTCTAATTTTTGCAAGAAACTTTTTACACCAAATTTGTGAACTTTATCAAATAATTTTTTTATGCCCCAATTCTTTTTAATTCTAAAATTTAGTCATGTAAATAGTATCCGCTGAACTATGCTCCGATGCCAGCTGTCACAGAACCGACCAATTTATAAGAGCACAAGTGCGAAATTCTCCGCCGAAGCAGTAAATTTACCCACTTGAGCCCATATAAATCCGGTAGTCCGTGAAATCTCGAAGGATTTCAATCTTTTCCAACATCAACAACATAGGATCATAATCGTTCAGCATCAGCCTTCACATGACAGAAAATTACATAAGTTCATCGGAGTAGCAAACTTAGTTATTACAAACCGAGTTCCAAATTTAAGTAGCGGAAGTTCAACCTTAAAACATAGTTTTGAAATCACACACACATAGTCTGATACAGTGCCATTCAGTAGTCATCCTTGATCAAGCAAAAGGTACGAGTAGAACTGGTCATTGCCCTTGACCTAGTTATCTCCCAAAGCGTGGCAGAGACAGTTGATGCAATAACCATAAAATACCTGGCCATCTTCAACAACAAGGGAAACAAAGACCTGAGTACGAGAAGGTACTCAGCTAGACTTACCCGACTTAACTTAAAATAAGCGACACCAATGAGTATGCAAGGCTAGTGTATAGTGGAGCTGGTATGAGACCACATTTTTGCGCAAAAGCATAAGTAATTACATAACTGGTTCTCGTGCTTACTAGCTGCAAATTAAATAGTAATTAACCTGTTTAGCTAAGTTAGCTCCTGCACTATAACAATCATAGTAGTGATCCAACAATCACCATAAAGTAACAAACAGACCGAGTAACCATTGCCAAAAGTATAATGATAACTGTCACGTGTTCCACAATTTCAGTATCAAGGTCGATCAGCGTTCAAGTCAAGTGCTCACTATCCAGGAGCGATGGCGATTATAATCGATTCCTAACCAGCTGGTGATTTATTTCTCACACAAACCACACTCACCCTTCAGTGAGCTACACATAACCACAACACCATTCTAGGAAGCCGCAGATTCGACTGCCACCAACTTACCCGGGGGCAAGCCCGACTGTCCAGGAGTTGGACTTAACCACCATCACCCGGGTCTTACTTTTCGCGCCCCCGCGTCCCAATACCCCCTTCGTGGCTTCGGCAGATGCGTGAGGTTCGAAAGACCGGCCTGGAACAATGAGCGGCTTCACGTCCGGAACGACTTATCCTTCCAGCTAAATGTGGGATATGCGTTCAACATGACAAGAAGTCCATCTTAACAAGATACTGATTCCCGTAAAACACGGCTAGAGATACTGTAGCACAATGCTACAGGAATCTGCCGATCTCCATTTTCCACAACACTCAGTTATTCCACTTACTGGCAATATCCTATTAAAGGTCGAGTAACCATCTATTACTCGCGGGTAACATGAAAGTCGCCCGACTTCTACCGGTCTAAGCAAGACTAGGCATAGACTCGAAACTATCTCTAATTAGGTAGCAAGGATGATATGTCAATGCTAGCAAGATAAGGAATATAATGCATCAACAGTATCAAACAACTCCTAAACTTAATGCAACAAGCATAACCATTTAGAGAGTTAATTGCAACACATAGGTAGTTAGAAATGCTCCGGGACTTGCCTTTCTCAAACTTGCTAGGCAAATGGTTTGGGCACTCCGGGAGCTCCTCTTCAGGTTCTTCTCCGGCAGCTCCCTGCTCCTGCTCCTGGGGCTGCTGCTCTTCGGTTTCCTCCACGGCGATTGCCTCCTCTACCGAACCTGTCATGATGCATATGCACAAATGAACAAGTGCCAACAGTGCATAGGAGGGATGCATTTTAATTGAATTTGACCGAATACGTGCATATCTCTTCTCCGGAAGAGTGTAACACCCTACTCGGAGAGTAGCTATACACTTCATGCCAAGTGCAGCTAATATGAATGCACTGAAAAGATCATTTCACCCCTGCTGGTCCCACAAAAAGGGATGCACAAGCTTAACTTAATTAAACAAATTAACCTATTAAAACAAGCCTGTAACAGTAACTCATCGCTAACAATTTTAGAAAAATCTACAAAAATTATTGTAGGTTCACATCTAGAAATAAAACATGCTGTACAAATTTCATGGCAATTGGACTTAAGCACTGTTCTATATGAAAAAGACAAATAATAGGGTGACAAAGCACTCTGAACTACACCTCATCATGAAAAGTGTCAAACAACAAATTTAACATGTTTATCCAGAGCTTCTTAGAACAAGAGCAGTCTATAAAAATTATCAAGCTCATATCTCATATATTTTAATTACTAAAAATCATACAAGAAAATAGCATTTAATCAATTTAAAAGCTAACTTCAGATTTTTCCACAGTCAAACAGCAACTATTATTTTTTTGTGATTCTACATCACTCAACAATCCTAACAAAATAGGAATCACATTTTGCTGAGCAATACATAATTTACTATGCATTAAACAAGATATTAGTCAAAATACAAATTAATTATTACTGCACATCAAACTATCACAAACTAGACATTTTATATTTTTCATGCATAGAACTTATCAAAACAAACTTAACAAAATTTATTTCACATTTTTAGCATCTACAGAACTCCAGATATGAATTAAACAAACTATACAAGCATTTCTGAAAACTATTTAAACAAAAACCTGAAAACCTTTCGGCCTAAACTGCTATGCACACCCAGCTCGACTTCACCCGAGCCACTGCCCACTGGACCCCGTGGTCAAACTGGGCCCACGCGTCATACTCCCGAAAACAGGGGAGACGTTGACCTCGCCGGAGCTCGCCGATGGCGGCTCCTCCGGCGAAACCATCACCCTAACTCGACTCCCCTCTTCCTTCGGCATCGATCGGTACCACACTCTAGCCTAGCAACACGGCGGATCAAGCTCGCCGTCGCTAATGGCGGCCATGGCGGCGCGGACTCACCACGCCGGCCATCTCCGACCACGACGAGCCAAACCAACTCCTTCTCCCCACTCCTCTGGCTCACCCAACCCTAACGCGAAGCAAGGAGCGAAGGATTCGCGGACAATACGGCTGACACACGAGCATGCCATCACCGGCGCGCATGGCGGGCGGTGGACGACAGCGTACTGAGGCACTCAAACCCTAATCGGCCAAACCGACTCCACTACCTTCTTCCTGGACCCTCGCAGACTCATGAACGCTAGCTAAGACATCATGAAACCCACGGAAAGGAAGCCGACTATGGCGGACCGAGCTCGGCGGTCATGGCGGCCATGCCGGGAGCTCGTCCCGTGGCTTACCTAGGCGTCTGCTGTGAGAACTGGCTGAGGCAACGATGGGGGAGGTCGAAGCGAGGCTGACGATGCGGTTTGCGGGGCAAAGGCACGGCTAACGGCGGCGCACGCGACTTTTCCCCCTTTCACCCGCTCGGTCGCCGGCGAGAGCAAACGAAGCGAGGCAGAGAGGGAGAGAGGGCTTCTGGCGGGGGTGTGCGTGCGCGAGCGCATAAGCACGCCACGCCGCGCGCGCTGGCTGGGCTTGGCCGGGAATCGGGCGCCACGCGGCGCTCAAACTCTGCACGCGGTCAGCCACTCCCCCAGCTGATTCAAATTGAATCGGCTGATTCAGTTGGCTGATGGCCGACTGACGGCCCATTTTCAAACGCGATTAACTTCTTAACCACTCCATGAAAAGCTAAACCAACTGCACTATAGGTTAGAGCTACATACCAGCTACAACTTTGGTTATAAGATCGATCACTGGTTCGACTTGGTTTAGGCTCGGGAAGATGCTAAACATGGCTAAGCCGAACTGAAACCTGGTTTTAGGACTTAGGAAAATTTCTAAGTCCAAAACCCATCCAATTCTGCCTTATGGGCCCTAAAACACCTTGTTAGACCCATTTTCATGAGTTGACCTTAAAACAACTTTTGTTCTACTCTAAATGCTACACACTTTTGATTAAGTGCACTCCGCCATGCAAAGCTTCTATCAAGGAGGTTTTAGTTAGTCAAACAAAAGGACACCTTAGGGTCTATAGGGTTGACTAAGGTTTAGCAACTTGATTAGCCAAAATTACCAGTATAAACATGGCCTCATTTTGACTCCTCAACAAAGTTAGATGGTTAGGAAAACCAAACCATTCCAAGACAAGCCAAACAATAACACATTATTGCAGGTTTATATGCATACCAACACATGAAATAACATTTTATGTGATAAAGAAAGCAACATATGAATGCTCCATGCTCATGAGATGATTATGCATGATGAGATGATGATGCTATGCTAGCTTAACACCAGAGGTGTTACACGCGGGGGAGGGGGAAGTGGTGGCGCGGGCGCAGGGGAGCGTCGGCCGGCGATTGAGGGAGGCTAGGGTTATGGTGGCGGCGGCGGTGAGAGTCAAGCGCGGATGGGGTGAAAGAATGAGTGGAGCCCACGTGTCGGTTGGAAGAACAGACCGCGCTATTTAACTGGCGACTGGACGCACGAGACGTGACAGGACGCACACAGCCCCAGCGTCCGGTCACAAACAGAGAGCTCCCGAAACCCGTTTTGCGTGATCGGACGCGTCCTGTCACGCATGACCGGACGCACCCTGCGTCCGATCCCACTTTGACCAACAACCGGACGCACCTGCTGATGCATGACCGGACGCGACGATGACACTGTTCATCCGCACGACTGATGCACTGACCGGACGCACCTGGTGAGTCCGGTCGCAGCGTCCGGTCAAAGGGAAAACCCTGTTTTGACTCGATTTTCGCACCGACTTCTGCCAACCAAGTTCCAACTCAAATAAGATGCAAATAAACACCAGTTAGAACCTAGTGGAGTGACCTCTCTCAAACCCTCAAAATTTTCAAATATTTTGCCATAGGATAATTTAGTTTTCAAGATAAAATAGGCAATGAAACCCGAGGAGACAACATGTGGCCACCAAAACTAGGGGACTCAACCATTAGGAGCCTCAAATGCTCCCCCTAGCGGTGGACGAACACAGCAGTTGCTCAAAACATAACCGAAAAGAAACAACAAAGCAACACACATGCATATGCAATGCAATACGGAATTTGAATCTAGGTTGCTTGTCAAGTTTGCTCATGGGTAAGCTTTTTCACACGCTTTTTAGGGCAGTTATCTTAACCACGTCTGACAAGCCTATGTGCATAGCAAAATTTAAACATGGCATATTATACAATGCAATGCAAAGACAACCCCCTTTCACCTTTTGATAAAGTTACTTATATCAAGCACATTAAGCTCACTTCACAATCTACAAAGGGTGTTCTCATCTAGGGGTTTTGTGAAGATATCCGCCAATTGATCTTCGGTTCTAACTCCCTCTAAGGATATGTCTTTCTTTGAAACATGGTCTTTAAGAAAGTGATGGCGAATATCTATGTGCTTTGTGCGAGAGTGTTGAACCAGGTTGTAAGCAAGCTTCACCGCGCTCTCATTGTCACACAACAAAGGTACCCTTTCTAGAACTACACCATAGTCTAAAAGGGTTTGTTTCATGTAAAGGATTTGTGCACAACAAGCACCCGCGGCTATGTATTCTGCCTCGGCGGTAGACAAGGCCACACTATTTTGCTTCTTTGAACTCCATGACACTAGTGATCTCCCAAGCAATGGCACCCTCCGGATGTGCTTTTTCTATCTACTTTGCAACCCGCGTAATCCGAATCGGAATACCCAACGAGTTGGAAGTTAGCTCCTTTGGGATACCAAAGGCCAATGCTTGGGGTGTGCTTTAGATACCTAAGGATTCTCTTCACCGCTATGAGATGTGATTCCCTAGGATCGGCTTGAAAGCGAGCACACATGCCCACACTAAACATGATGTTGGGCCTAGATGCGGTCAAATATAACAAGCTACCAATCATAGAATGGTAGAGAGTTTGATCAACCGGGTTACCTCCCACATCTAGGTCGAGATGTCCGTTTGTTGGCATTGGAGTCTTGATAGGCTTGCAATCATCCATGTTGAAGTGCTTGAGGAGGTCTTTTGTATACTTCTCTTGAGATATGAAAGTCCCCTCCTTCAATTGCTTAACTTGGAAGCCTAGGAAGAATGTGAGCTCTCCAATCATGGACATTTCGAACTCCTTCAACATCAAGTCACCAAATTCCTTGCAATAGGCTTCATTTGTTGACCCGAAGATGATATCATCAACGTTGACTTGACAAATGAAGATCTCTCCATCAACCTTCTTGGTGAATAGTGTGGTGTCGACCTTCCCAATGGTGAAGCCCTTCTCAATGAGGAAGACCCGGAGGCACTCGTACCATGCTCTTGGGGCTTGCTTGAGCCTATATAGCACCTTGGACAACCTATCAACATGATTAGGATATCTAGGGTCTTCAAACCCGGGAGGTTGATCAACATAGACTAGTTCATTTATGAAGCCATTTAAAAATGCACTTTTCACATCCATTTGATATAATTTAATGTCATGATGTCATGCATATGCAAGGAGGATATGAATGGCTTCGAGTCTTGCAACCGGTGCAAAGGTCTCTCCAAAATCCAAACCTTCAACTTGAGAGAACCCCTTTGCCACTAGCCTTGCCTTGTTTCTAACAACCTTGCCTTGATCATCTTGCTTGTTACTAAACACCCATTTTGTTCCAATGACTCTTGCGCCTTTGGGTCGCTCTTGAAGTGTTCAAACTTCGTTGTGGGTGAAGTTGTTTAATTCTTCATGCATAGCATTCACCCAATCCGGATCACCTAGAGCTTCATCTACAATGGTAGGCTCAACAAGAGACACAAAGGAGTGATGTTCAATAAATAAAGCAAGTTTTTGAGATCGAGTCATTACACCCCTTGTTGGACTCCCTATGATGAGACATAGAGGATGAGCTTGTAGTAGAGGAGTAGTCCTTCGATCAACCACTTGAGGGGCCGCTTCTGGAGCATCAACATCTTGAGCTTGTACCACCATTTGATCATGGGAGACATGAGTATCTTCAAATGGATCTCTCCCATCTTTGGCATCATCATGTGGTACATTGGATGAGGATGGCTTGTCAATGACTTGCACATCATCATCATCTTTAGGCTTGATGGCTCCAACCGGCTTGTTCTTCATTGCTTCCCTCAATGGTTCATCACCCACATCATCAAGATTTTCATGCTCTCCTTGAGAGCCATTAGATTCATCGAATTCCACATCATATGTTTCTTCTACCATCCCGGTGGCATGGTTGAATACTCGATATGCTTTGGACTTCAATGAGTAACAACAAGAAAACCAATATCACATCGGCGTTGGAACTTCCATAGGTGTTGGCGCTTCTTGTAGATGTAGCATTTGCACCCAAACACTCTAAAGAATGATATATCCGGCTTCTTGTTGTTGAGTAGCTCATAGGGAGGTCTTGCCAAGGAGACGATGGGGGAACAACCGGTTTGATGCATAGCAAGCGGTGTTGATTGCTTCTGCCCAAAATCTTTCCGGTATAGTGTACCCATCGAGCATTGTCCTTGCTAGGGTGATTAGTGTCTGGTTCTTCCTCTCAACTACCCCATTTTGTTGTGGTGTGTAGGTTGCGGAGGCTTCATGCTTGATCCCAACTTCATCACAATACTCTTCAATGTGGGTGTTGTCAAACTCCTTTCCATTATCACTTCTAATTTTCTTGATCTTCAAGTCAAATTCATTTTGGGCTCTCTTGGCAAACTTCTTGAATGAAGGGGTTGCTTCGGATTTGTCATGAAGACAGAATACCCAAGTGTATCTAGAATAGTCATCCACAATCACTAGGCAATAGATATTGCCACCCAAGCTAGCATATGTTGTTGGCCCAAATAGATCCATGTGAAGTAGCTCCAAATCTCTTGATGTTGATACAAAGGCTTTGGTTGGATGAGTGTTTGCAACTTGCTTGCCGGCTTGACATGCACTACACAATTTGTCCTTATCAAATTTGACATCCTTCAAGCCTCTAACCAAATCTTTCTTCAATAGCTTGTTGAGAGTGTTCATTCCAACATGTGCCAATCTTCTATGCCATAGCCAACCAAGTGATTGCTTAGTGAACAAACATGTCTTCAAGTTCGCATCTTCGGAGGTGAAATCCACTAGATAGAGATTGTTGTATCTAAAGCCTTTGAAGATCACTTGTGTATCATCTTTCTTGGTCACAACCACTTCTTTGTCGGTGAACAAACATTGAAAGCCAAGATCACATAGTTGCCCAATGGATAGCATGTTGAAGCTCAATGATGCAACTAGAAGCACATTGGAGATGGTTTGATCATTTGATATTGCCACTTTGCCCAACCCTTGACATTGCCCTTTGAGTTGTCACCAAATGTGATATTTTCTTGGTCATCGACACTCTCTTCTAGTGAGGTGAACATCCAGGGATCACCGGTCATATGTTGTGTGCAACCACTATCAATCACCCAATGAGATCCACCGGTCTTGTAGTTCACCTACACACAGAAGAAATCAAGCTTGAGCTTTTGGGACCCAAACTTGTTGAGGTCCCTTAACCTTCTCAACTAGTGACTTTGCAACCCAAATTTGCTTTGGCCTATTCTTGTTAGGAAGCCCCATGAACATGGCTTTCATCTTGCCACTAGAGTCTTGTCTAAGCATGTAGTGAGCATTGAAAGCAAAGGGCCTAGCATGCTTGGGCAAGGGTGTGGGTTTTGGCTCTTCACAATCATGAGCAAAGTGTCCTTCCTTTACACACTCATAGCATCTCCCAATCTTCTTCTTCTTTGGCTTTGTGATGCTTTTGTGTTGCTTCATCTTCTCTTAAAGGAAGCCAATGCCATTTCTATTGGTCTTCATTACGCAGTTCATGAGTAGCTCACTTTGAAGACATTGACCCTTGGTGAAGTTCCTCAATCCGGTGGTGAGGTGCTCTTTCTCCTTCTTGAGCTTGTCATTCTCTTGTTGGAGTTCCAATTGAGATGTGTCATTTTGTAGTCCCTTTCCATCTTCAATCTCTTGTTCTCTTCTTTTAGCATGTCTAGCTCAAGTGTCCTGCTATAGTCATCATCATGAGTTTCAATGACAACTTGGTTGGTGGTGGTAAACTTCTCTAGATCATTCTTGAGCTTTGCATTCTCATTCTTGATCTTGACATAGTCATCAAAGTGATCGGCCACCACCACTTTCTTGCCCTTGCTACTAGCCTTTTGCTCATCATGCTCACTAACCAAGTCCTCACAAGATGTAGCTATATCACACTTAACAACAAGGTTAGGAGCATCAAGTGTCTCATGTGAAAGCATATCATAAGCAATGGTGAGGGTATCATAATCAACTTTCACTTGAGTGTATTGTTCTTTGAGCAAAGTATGACTAGTGGTAAGATCACTATGCATTTTATCAAGTTTTCCATTTTTAGCTTTGAGCTCCTTGTTAGAGGACTTGAGCTCCTTGATGGAAGATGACATAGTAGCAACTTCATTCTTTAACTCATCACTAGAATGCACAGCATTTTCATATTTTTCAACAAGAGCTTCATTGTAATGAACAAGCCTATCATTCTTAGCTCTAGTCTTTCTTTTGATTTTAGTGTAGTTGTTTAGCAATTCAACAAGTTCATCATAAGAAGGAGCTTTGAACTCTCCATCACTCTCATCATCACTAGAGTCATCATCACTTTGTACCTTCCGATCACCCTTTGCCATGAGGCATAGGTGTGTAGAGGATGATGGCGACGGTGGAGGTGGTGGAGTAGAAGTCCCAATCACTAGAGTGGCCACCTTCTCCTTCTCATCATCACTATCTTCGTTTGATGAGCCACTGGAGGTGTCAATGTCGGTGAGCCAATCACCAACAATGTAGGCCTTGCCACCTTTCTTGTGGTATTGCTTCTTCTTCTTGCCATCTTTCTTGTAGGGCTTCTCACTCTTCTTCTCATCTTTGCTAGATGAGTCATATTTCTTGCCCTCGATCTTGTTCTTGTAGCTCTCTTTCTTGGGCTTGGGGCATTGATGAGCAAGATGGACAAGGTCTCCACAATTGTACCAATCCATTTCAGAGATTGGCCTTCTCTTGCTACTAGTGAAGAACTTCTTTCTTGAGTCAAAGTTGACTCCATTCTTGTGAAGCTTCATCAAAATCTTGGTGGTCTTCCTCACTATGAGAGCAATGTTGGAATCATCTTCATCATCACTTGTGCTCTCATGATGCACCTCAATAGCCTTGGACTTGCCCTTCTTGTCATTGCTTGCTTTGAAGGCCAAGTCCTTCTTCTTGTCGGTGGAAGAGCCACCACTTGGTGTGATGTGCATGTACATCTCATGACCATTGATCTTCCCCAAGACTTGTGTTGGTGTGGATGTGGAATGATCACCTTGATGTAGCACCGTCACAATGTGTCCATACTTGTCAATGGAAAGGACACATAGAATCTTCCTCACAACATCGGATGGTTGCATTTGTGTGAGGCCAAGACCATTGAGCTCCTCTACAAGAACATTCAAGCGTGAGTACATTTCATTGGCATTCTCATGAGCAAGCATTTCAAATGAATTCAACTTTTGCATCACCAAATGATAACGCTCCTCACGCTCACTCTTGGTTCCCTCATGGAGCGCACAAATGTTATCCCATAGTTCATTGGCATTCTTGTGATTCCGAACACGGTTAAACACATCTTTGCAAATGCCTCTAAAGATGATATTTTTGGCCTTTGCATTCCACTTCTCATTTTCTTCCTCATGAGGGGTTAAGCTTGTACCCTCCTTAGGCTTGGGAAAGCCGGTGATTGTGGCTTGGCGGCATTTAACATCTACCGCTTCAAGGTACGACTCCATACGGATTTTCCAATTTGGAAAGTCATCTCCCTCGAACATGGGCGGTGGTCCATCACCCCCAGACATCTTAACTCTAGGCGCTTAAGCCTAAATCGAGATCACGAGGCTCCGATACCAATTGAAAGGATCAAGATGCCCAAGAGTCGGGGTGAATTGGGCTTTTCTAAAACTTCTTGCAAGAATTAAAACTTGTCAAGCTCCAATTAACCCCCTAGTGCCTAGAAGTGTGTTTGACGAGAATCAACCGCACAAAAGTCTATCGCTAAACCATTTCTACTATAGCATGACAATTCAACTTATGAATGAACAACAAGTAAATGCGGAATTGAATTGCACAAAGGTAAATGCGTAGTAAAGAGAGTAGAGATGACACGACGATCTTTTTGCCGAGGTATCGAGGTGTCGGCACACCCCCTAGTCCTCGTTGGAGCACCCGCGCAATGGTATCGCTCCCCCTTGATCCGCGCAAGGATCAAGTGCTCACTACCAGCTGATTCTTCGCCACTCCGGTCCGGTGAATCACTCGCTACCGGTCACAACATGGCTTGGGTCATCCACAATGCCTCTGGATGATCACCAAGCTCTCCAATCGCCACCAAGCCATCTAGGTGATGCCGATCACCAAGAGTAACAAGCAAGAACTCTCACTTGACCAACGCAAGGCTAATGAGACGGGTGGATGCACACTTGCTACTCTCTATTCACTAATGAGGTGTTTGATCACTCAGTTATCAAATCTCTCAACCTCACTAGGCCTCTTGCACTCACTTGCAATCACAATGTGTTTGGCAACCTTTCAAATGAGCTAGAGTGCTAGCATGAATGAGGGGAGGCATATTTATACCCCCAACTCAAAACATGCACGAAGGGGTAAGTCCAGCCAGTTACACACTGACCGGACGCACCTGTCAGGGTGACCGAACGCGTCCGGTCAGTGTCTAACGGCTACGTGACGTCTGGCCTGACACCTACATGTTGACACTTGCTAACGTCATTACTAGGAGTAGACTATGGAGTCTATCCCCGGCAACGGCACCATAAATGCCTGTTGGTAGTTCTTAGCTACACCTAGATAGGGTAGCTAAAGTAGCTATCTACTAATGCCAAGCGGGGTTGTCAGTCCCGACACTAGTAGGAGCTAACTAGCGAGAATGCAATGTACCAAGAGGAGATTCTGCAATCGCACAGAACTATCGTAGTAGCACTTCGCCTGGGAGTATCAGGTGTCGATTTATTTGATCCCAAGGGAAGGCTACGGTGGTGTAAGAGTCGAGTCAATGAGGGGATGAGAGTCGAAGAAATAAGAAAAAGGAAAAGGGGAGAAGAGAGGAGATGAAGGGCTAGAAAGAATATATGGGTGGATATGTAAGGATGAAATGGATAGCTAAGGTAAGGTGGATGGATAGGTATATAGAGGGTAACTAAGGGTAACTAAGATAACTAACTACTAACTAATAACTACTCCTAGATAACCACGAAGCAAGATAACTATAAGACAAGATAACTACGAAGCAAGACAGGCAAATGTCAATAAAGCAACTAAGTTAAGTAAAGTTTTATTCCTATCTTTGAAGGACCGAGAATGCACTAGCAAGGCGACCAGAGGGGGGGGGGTGAATGGGAGCTCAAAAATTTCTCTCGAAACTTTGGCTGATTGTCGCAAAATCAACCCCCGAAAGCTACGACCGAGAACGTGATGCCCACGACCCTTGGAAGAGGGTGGATGATCCCTTGGATCACAGCGAGGCACCACAAAGCGATAGCGAACCAAATACCAAAAGCGCCGGCGCAGGTTCGACCCTCAAAAACCAAGTCTCGAACGTAGATGGACGACTACGTCAAGAAACTCCCAAATACCTAAGCTAACAAGTAGCAAAGATACGTAGAGAGGTTTCTTGATCAACTCTAGGGACAAACGAGAAGTCCGGAAACCAAGGGAAGAAGCCGGGAGAGCAAATGCACAAGACCGGAGTACACAGCCGATTCACGGACTGTCCGGCCCTGGTGTCCCGGACTATCCGCCCCTACTGCGGACTGTCCGCGAGGGGATGGCGGACTGTCCGCCGGTCAAAAGAGCAAAACAACAGTGCTGCTGAAGTTCCCTGGACCCTTCCCGGACTGTCCGTGACTTTACACTGCGGACTGTCCGCCGGTGTAAGAACAGTAACCCGTCCGAAGAACACAGCCACTGATCCGGCTGATCCCCGACGCGCGGACTGTCCGCCGGTCAAACCGCGGACTGTCCGCGACCTCCCAGTGAGGGCGATTTCGGTCACCCCTCACACAACGCTTCCCAAATCCGAATGAAAACTCAATCCCACGTTCCCAAACTTGGAGAGGATGATCACAAGGTAGTTAGGAGACTATCCCCAAGAAATCATCCGCTCAAAACGATTCAATCACCAGGAAATCGAAAGGGGAGGAGTATGACTGAAAAAGTGCCACAAAAATGAAATCAACCCGATCTACTTGTTCGTGAGGAGGTAGATGAATTCCTTCGGTGGAAATGATCTCCTCCCTATAAAGAACAAATTGAAACAAACAGATTCCTTCGAGTGACGGGAAAATCATGGAGAAACAAAGAACACGGATCGAAACACGAATCAAGTCATCGATCTACAACCGTGTGGCTACCACACGCTACAACAGTGAGGTTACGGCCTCACTTCCTCAAAATCTCCAGTACACAGAGATATGGTTCTCTGTGGATCTTAGCTAGCTACAGCAGGGGATTGGGAGAGCAGGAAACCCTAGAAGCAAAGAGCGAATGACTGAGATGAAAATGGGAGGAGGTTGTCTCCCTCTACTTATCCTAATTCTAATTCCTACTCTACCCTCTCTAATTACAGAGCAAACCAGCTAAACCCTAGGGTTATTCTGGACCAACTCGGGTAGGTGGTGATCCGACGGCCATGCCCGCACAACTGGTAGCGTTGCCTCGACGCAACCTCACCGATTGCCGCCACGTGCCGCCTCCGCTCTGCTTGTCCTTTTCCCGGACGTCGCACCCCCGGTTTTGTGGCCCAAACCGGGAAACCAGCCTTCACAGCCAAACCCCGGTTTTGAGGCCCAAACCAGGAAACCAGCCATCCAAGGCCTGAGTTTTGAGGCCCAAACTCAGCAAACCCGCAGCACCCAGCTTTTGAGGCCCAAACCTAGAAACCATCCTCAGCCCGAGTTTTGTGGCCAAACTCGGAAACCATCCGCGCCCAGGTTTTGAGGCCCAAACCTGGAAACCATTCACCCGATGGTTTTTCTCAGGCTCTACCACCAAACCGAAGCTGTAGAGGGGATGCACCGCCCGTGCACCCCGTCCACCAACACGTGTCCCCAAGTCCTCGACTCAGGCAACACCGTGCCCAGACGTCTTCACTCGTCGCTGTCCTAGGCTATCAGCCACCACAGCTGATCCTCGGGCCACCGGTCCCTCAGTCCAAGCCTCACGTCCGCCCTTCGCCACTCTCGGTCCATCGGCACGACACGTCTCTACTTGACCATCACCTTGCCTCTGATCACTGTATCCGTGCTCGACACCTGCACAACACAAGCCAAAGAACATGCACATCATCCCAGTTTACAATCACTCATCACTCAGAGACTCGGCATACACCCATGTATCCGCAATCTCCCCCTTGATGAGTGCATTGTCAACTACCAACACAAATCATACAGAATAGAAGAAGGAAGAAAGAAGGAGAGAGAACTCGACCAAATGACCCAAAAGCATAGCAAAGCCGAAGAAGATCAAGTGGAACGAGCAAGACAACTTGGTCCCCAAAGACATGGGCAACGGCTCGACGCGACCAAGCAAAGCAAGGCTAGCCCTCAAGAAGAGGTAGAACAGGCTCAACACCGCTAGCAAAAGCCAAATGACACTCAAGAACAGAAGAGCTCAACACCAATTAAGAAAGAGGCAAAGGCTCAACACAACTAGCAAAAACGCTCCAAACCAATTGGAAATGTCAAAAACTCATCATGAGCAAACTCCCCCTCCAATAGTGCACACAACCCAGGGAACACATGATTTCATGATTTGTCAGTATTTTCTCCCCCTTAGTTGAAAATGCACTATCAAGCAAAAATGCACAAGCATGCGAAAATCTCCCCCTTGACAGAATATCTCCCTCCAGAAATGCATATGAGTTAAAAATGCAAGTTAGCAGTTTTAGGAGTATAATCAAGAGAGTGCAAAGATGCTCTACAGAGTTCTGATCCGATGACTCAACAACATCCATAAGAAGCTAGCAAAGGCTCAAACTGATCACTAAGTACGAAATATCAACATGAGAGCAAAATGAGCAGTTTTCAGCCAAAAAGATATTCACCATCAAAATAGCACAGAACATGTATAGACAGGAAGTCAAACAAGTGCTAAACATGTATACAAGGTGAACTACCCCTAGCACAGTTCAACCATCATGCTATAGAATGAAACACAGACTTGTGTATCCAAATTTTTTCGGAGTTGCAGCGGTAAAATTACACAAGTTCAAATTTCAGCATGTGACTGCGAGAGGTTGAGAGCTTGTCATCGCCTAACTTTTCAACTGTGCGAAGCCTATGCAAAAACAATTAGAAGCTTAAAGCAACAGTTTCGGTCATACACTACACAGCTCAAGTTTAACTCAAAGTGCAATGAGAAACAGTCTCGAAACTGTGATGTGCTGACAAGCAATCCCATCTCGATCTTTCCAATTCACTTAACTTGGTTCAGATTTTAAAGCAGAATATGAACATACCAAGCAAGTGAATGACTCAACACTAGAGACATAGCAACCTAGCATATATGAAGAGCATAAGTGATTTCAACACATTCTACACATGCTAGTTGCAAATCTCAATGGTGAACATTTTCAAGTTTTATGTTCATTAATCAAATTCACCATTCATAAAATAGCTCCGCTCACAACATGTATCAGTGATCAGAATGAGCATAAACTATAGCATCAACATAAAGCATCAGAGCAAATACTATACATAGCATAGTCACATTCTAAAGATTATATACATGAAGCTCTGAATGTAAATATGCAAGATAAAATGCAAAGATGCATGATGAAACCAAATGAAAAACACAAAGTCAGTTTATAATACAAGAATAAAAAATGTTTCCCCCATCTAAAAGGGGAAACACACACCAAGCTCACCTCTCAAACTAGCAAAAGTTGATTGGTCCAAAGGCTTGGTGAAAATATCAGCCAACTGATGATGAGTATCGACATGGCGAAGGTCGATATCACCCTTCTCATAGTGGTCTCGCAGAAAATGAAAACGCACATCAATGTGTTTGGTCTTAGAATGCAGCATGGGGTTCTTAGTAACGCTAATAGCACTCGTGCTGTCACAAAGCAAAGGAACGCGAGAAAAGCTCAGAACAATATCACTCAAAGTGGCCATCATCCAAAGCAACTGGGAACAGCAGCTAGCCGCAGCAACATACTCAGCCTCCGTGGTAGACTGGGTGACACTAGACTGCTTGCGATAAGACCACGATACAAGAGAAGAACCAATAAACTGGCAAGTCCCAGAAGTGGACTTGCGCTCAATCTGGCAACCAGCAAAATCGGCATCGGAATAACCACAAAGAGAGAGGGTGGAGGAAGCAGAATACCAAATCCCAAACTCATGAGTGAAGCATAAGTACCTCATAATGCGCTTGACCGCCTGACGGTGAGAGGTGCGCGGCGACGACTGAAATCGCGCGCAAAGACACACCGCGAACTGAACGTCCGGGCGTGTCGCCGTCAGGTACAGCAGCGACCCGATCATACTACGGTACTCCTTCTGGTCCACAGCTTCTCCATCCTTGTCCGCATCCAGGGCCGTCGTGGTCGACATGGGTGTTGGAAAAGGCTTGGCCTCACCCATATCGAATTTCTTCAGAATGTCTCTGGTGTACTTGCCCTGGTGCACGAACGTCCCCTCTCGGGATTGCTTGATTTGCATCCCGAGGAAAAACGTCAACTCGCCCATCATGCTCATCTCAAACTCCCTGCTCATAGTATCTGCAAACTTGGCAACCAAAGCGTGAGAAGAACCACCAAAAATGATATCATCCACGTAAATCTGGACCAAAAGAGTATCAGTGCCTTGCTTGAGGAGAAAGAGCGTTTTATCCACACATCCCATTTTAAAACCCTTAGCAAGCAAATAGGTTTTCAACCTATCATACCAGGCTCTAGGGGCTTGTTTCAAACCATACAAAGCTTTGGGAAGTTTAAAGACATGGTTTGGAAACTTGGGATTTTTGAAACCGGGGGGTTGCCTAACATACACCTCTTCTTCTATGTAGCCGTTTAAGAAGGCACTCTTGACATCCATTTGAAAAAGTTTAAACCCTTTGGATGCAGCAAAAGCCTAGAGTATCCTAATAGCCTCCAAACGAGCTACAGGAGCAAAAGTCTCCTCATAGTCTATTCCCTCCTTCTGACTATACCCCTAGGCTACAAGTCTGGCCTTGTTTCTCACAACATGGCCATCCTCTCCTTGTTTGTTTTTGAAAACCCATTTTGTCCCAATTGGGTGACACTCAGAGGGAGGAGAAACTAGAACCCAAACCCGATTTCTTTCAAAATTTTCTAACTCCTCATGCATGGCATTGACCCAATCCGGATCCGTCAAAGCGTGTCCAACATCTCGGGGTTCAAAATCAGCAACAAATGCAGAATCAGCAAAGTGAGAGATATGTTGTGACCTTGACCGAGTGACACGTTCGCCGATGCTACCGATCATCTGTTGAGGCGGGTGTTGGCGCTGGATGTGTCGTGGCGCCTCCCGAGCCGATGTAGCCTCCCCCTCAACAGCAGTTGGTGCCTCCTCCGGTACAAAAGGTACCGCTCGAGGTGGCGGATCCCACGGCCCCCAAGAAGAGGAAGTGTCGGGGCCGTGAGTCGTGGTAGAAGCCGCTCCTTGCGACATAGCAGGTGGAGGGGGTGCTGGATCATCCATACCTTCAGCACCCTCGTCCTCGTCATCAAAAAGAGGTTCTCCAACCTCATGATCACCTGCACGCTCAAAACGAGAAGAAGGACAAACCATGGTCTCGTCGAAAGTGACATCGGATGTCTCCATGACTCGGTTAGTGTCAAGGTTAAGTACACGATAAGCATGAGTATGAGCGCCATAACCCAAAAACACACCGTCGGAAGAATGAGACTCAAACTTGTCCAAATTGCCCTTTTTGAGTATAAAACAGTGGCAACCAAAAACTCTAAAATAACTCACCTTGGGGAGTTTTCCAAAACGCAACTCATAAGTGGTCTTCTTCAAGAAAGCTCGAAGAAAAATGCGATTGGAAATATAGCATGCAGTGCTCATCGCTTCGGCCCAATATCGCCTAGGAGTCCTATGCTCATCGAGCATCGTCCTGGCCATCTCTACAAGGGTCCAATTCTTCCTCTCTACAACACCATTTTGGGGCGGTGTGTAGGGAGAAGAAAACTGATGCTCCAAACCCAAAGAGTTACAAAACTTCTCAAAATCCGAATTTTTTAATTTGGAACCATTATCACTCCTAATAGCTCGCATCGAGTTCAAAGGGAACTCGTTCTGAAGACGCAAAATCAGATTACGAGCAAAGGAGAAAGTCTCAGTTTTCTCAGCTAAAAAGAAAAACCACGAATATCTCGAAAAGTCATCAACAATAACAAGCACATACCACTTCCCCCCAATCGAGCTCACCCGAGCCGGACCAACAAGGTCCATGTGCAAAAGCTCTCCAGGGCGCTTAGTCATGACCTGAGTCACTGGATAGTGGGGAGCGGCAACCATCTTCCCATGTCTACAAGAATGGCAAATAAGATCCTTCTCCATGGATAACTTGGGCAATCCTCGGATTAGGCCAAGTGAACTAAGTCTTGCAAGCAAGTCGAAGCTCAAATGTCCTAGTCTCCTATGCCACTTCCAAAGATCAGAGGAGGAAGGTCCAGCCACAAGACAACGACAAATGTCAAAAGACTCCGAGAAATTCGCACGAAATACTTTCCCAAAGGGCGAAATCCCACAAACAAGACTGCCCTGAGGATCCAAAATGTGACTGAGATTCGGTTTAAAACGAATCTCATAGCCATCATCGAAAAGTTGCGAAACAGAAAGAAGGTTAAAATGCAAGTTAGAAACAAGAGCAACATCGCGCAACACAAAGTGCTCATTAACTCACACCGACCCACGAGACAATACCTTACCTTTGCTATTGTCGCCGAAGGTGATAAACTCCTTTCCGGCGACCGAACTAAGACTGGAGAACCACTTGGCGTTTCCGGTCATGTGCCTCGAACACCCGGAATCCACCAACCAAACGTTCTCCAATCGTTTTACCTACATCAATAAAAAGACATAGAGTGAGCATACGGTCCAACACTGGAGTTAGTGAAGTAGGAAGAATACCAGTGTTGGGCCAGCTGCTCAAAAGAACGGTTAGCAGAAAAACCATTCCTAGCACGCCTACGGGAAGAGCGATCACCACGTTGAGGAAAACGTGGTCCGCTAAGGGAGGAGCATCCATCGCGATACTCAAAACGCGATGGGGGAAAACACTCAACTACAAAGCCACCGCCACGGGGTCCATAGCCCACAACTGCAGGCTCCCGCCGGGCACGACCTCCACGCGGCCTAGGCCTAGGAACTTGAGGTTTTGGACCTCTAGGCCTAGCAGCACGCCTCTGAACGTTCGACACATGTATATCATAGAAAGGATGGTACATGTCCGGGTTGTTCATCTCCCTTGCACGGCGCGCCTCTCTCTTGCGCCGAAAGCAAAACTCACTCAAGTGTCCATCTCTCCCACAATGCTCACAATGGTACCTCACCGCTCTCATAGGGGGTTGTTGGTACTCACGGTAGTGGGTGTGGATCACTTTGCCCTTCTGTGGCATAAGCTCCCTCTGAATGGGTGGCATGGTGTCAAGCTTGTTCCTGAGGTGGTTTGGTTTGGGAGCCCAAGATTGTTTCTTTGGTGGAGCTCTCGGAGGTTCAACAAAGACCCCATCCTTGGTGTTAGGCTTGAGAGGCTCTTTGGGTGGAATCTTGGTAAGCTTGGGAGTAGTGGTGGAGTTGGGCTTCTCACATGGGCAAGACCACTCGACTCTCCAATCTTCCCAAAATATGAAACATCAACACCCGGAGCAAAACCTACACCTGGACCTCCAGCAGCTCGCTTGAATTGAGAGATCATCATCCCGAGCTGTGGCTCACCGCTAGACACCCATGACAAGATGGTCCGAAGGTATGTGTTTTCCTCCTCGGTTTGCATCTTATCATGCTTTACGTTAGCGATCTCCATCTCCAAACCCTCACAAAGAACACACCTAGCCACACATGTGCTACCTGAGTTGGCCTCTTCAAGAGACACAATCTTGGCATTCTTCTCTGCCAACTCAGATTGCAAGCCCGCACAGGACTTGCACACACCCAACAGTGAAGATCTAGCGTTCAGCTCATCCACCTCTCCTACCAACGCAACATACTTACCTCTCAAAGTGAGAAGGTCAGTCATGTGCGTGGTGCACATCTCACACTCCTCCTCATCTGTGACAACTACGGTGGACTTGACAGATTCAAGTTCCTTCACCGTATCCTCCCACTTATGTCTAAACTCCTTGCGCTCTCTAGCAGCACGTCTAAGCAACTTATCCTGACTAAGGAGCGCGACAGTAAGCTTCTCAACCTCAGCAGAAAGCTCGTCGGGGGTCTGAAATACCTGGGAGGTGTCATCGTCATCGTCGTCGTTCCAAGGAGTGTTCTCCAGCTCGCCGTCGACCTCCTTGCTGAGAGCCATGGTGCAGAAGCCCTCGTCGTCGGCGAAGAAGCAGAGGCCGTTCCGCTTGTCCTCGATCCTCTTCTTCTTCTCGGACTCGTCGTTCCTTGAGGTAGCGGAGTCGTCATCCGAGTCGTCGACGTCGCTGAGCGTGGCGAAGAAAGCACGCTGCTCTGCCTGGGCCTTCTCCAAGTACTTGGTCTTGATGTATTCCTTGTCGAAGCCGCCCTTCCGCTTGTGCTTCACGGGGACGTACTTCTCCTTGCGCTTGCCGGAGTCGTACTTGTGCCCATGATCCGCCTTGCCGAAGGTCTGCTTGTTCTTCTTCGGGCAATTGGCGATGAAGTGGTTGGGATCACCGCACTCAAAGCATCCTGAGCGTCCTCCTCCGCGGTGACGGTTCATGCGGTTGTTGTGGAACCGCGAGAACCAGTTGGCGAGCAAAGCCAACTCGTCATCCCCAAAGAACTCCAACTGCTTCTCTGTGACAGAAAGAAGAGAAGAAAGTGCAAAGCCTCCAGAGGGGTTAGCAGAAGAGCCAGAAAGCAAAGCCATTGACGAGCCAGAAGGATTTTCATAAGAAGCCCTTGCGATGGCATCGATCTCACTGGACTTGAGCTTACTAAAGAGCTCGTCGCACGTGAGGGTCTCATAGTTAGGCGATTCGATGATCGCTTGAAACTTGGAATCCCACACCGACCGATCGAGAGTATGCAAAAGCTTCAAAGCTCTCTCATGATCGTCGAAAGGCAACAACTCCTTGTTAGCCCTCATCCTGTTGACAATCACCTGAAAGCGATCGAATAATCTCTCTATGCTCTCGCCAGGCATATGTCGAAAGTTCTCGTACTCTCGCTTGTGCGACTCGTAGAGACGGGTTTTGACTTGAGAGGTTCCCTCATGGAAACGCATGAGGGATGCCCAAATCTCCCGAGCCTTAGCAAGGTGAGAAACGCGATCAAACTCCGTCATGCTCAATCATGAGAAAAGAGCATTACGGGCTCGGCTATTGGCATCGTGATCATCGATCTGACGCTGAGTCACACGAGCAGCCAAGACCACGTAATCGGCAGAGTTGCAAATATCCTAAAAGGAAGCACCCATACTCTGTAGAAAGGCCGACATGCGTATCTTCCAATACGCATAGTTCGTCCCATCAAAAAACGGCGGTTTGCCCATGCCGCGATCCATGTCGCCTTCTGTGGATCTGGAACCGGCTAACGTAGAAGATCCTTAACCTGCTCCGATACCAATTGAAGGACCGAGAATGCACTAGCAAGGCGACCAGAGGGGGGGTGAATGGGAGCTCAAAAATTTCTCTCGAAACTTTGGCCGATTGTCCCAAAATCAACCCCCGAAAGCTACGACCGAGAACGTGATGCCCACGACCCTTGGAAGAGGGTGGATGATCCCTTGGATCACAGCGAGGCACCACAAAGCGATAGCGAACCAAATACCAAAAGCGTCGGCGCAGATTCGACCCTCAAAAACCAAGTCTCGAACGTAGATGGACGGCTACGTCGAGAAACCCCCAAATACCTAAGCTAACAAGTAGCAAAGATACCTAGAGAGGTTTCTTGATCAACTCTAGGGACAAACGAGAAGTCCGGAAACCAAGGGAAGAAGCCGGGAGAGCAAATGCACAAGACCGGTGTACACAGCCGATTCGCAGACTTGGAGAGGATGATCACAAGGTAGTTAGGAGACTATCCCCAAGAAATCATCCGCTCAAAACGATTCAATCACCGGGAAATCGAAAGGGGAGGAGTATGAACGAAAAAGTGCCACAAAAACGAAATCAACCCGATCTACTTGTTCGTGAGGAGGTAGATGAATTCCTTCGGTGGAAATGATCTCCTCACTATAAAGAACAAGTTGAATCAAACAGATTCCTTCGAGTGACGGGAAAATCATGGAGAAACGAAGAACGCGAAGAACACGAATCAAAACGCGAATCAAGTCATTGATCTGTAACCATGTGGCTACCACATGCTACAACAGTGAGGTTACGGCCTCACTTCCTCAAAATCTCCAGTACACAGAGGTATGGTTCTCTGCGGATCTCAGCTAGCTACAGCAGGGGATTGGGAGAGCAGGAAACCCTAGAAGCAAAGAGCAAATGACTGAGATGAAAATGGGAGGAGGGTGTCTCCCTCTACTTATCCTAATTCTAATTCCAACTCTACCCCTCTCTAATTACAGAGCGAACCAGCAAAACCCAAGGGTTATTCTGGACCAACTCGGGTAGGTGGTGATCCGACGGCCACGCCCGCACAACTGGTAGTGTTGCCTCGACGCAACCTCACCGATTGCCGCCACGTGCCGCCACTGCTCTGCTTGACCTTTTCCCGGACGTCGCACCCCCGGTTTTGTGGCCCAAACCGGGAAACCAGCCTTCACAGCCAACCCCCGGTTTTGAGGCCCAAATGGCCGGGAATCCAGCCATCCAAGGCCTGAGTTTTGAGGCCCAAACTCAGCAAACCCGCAGCACCCAGGTTTTGAGGCCCAAACCTGGAAACCGTCCTCAGCCCCAGTTTCGTGGCCAAACTCGGAAACCATCCGCGCCCAGGTTTTGAGGCCCAAACCTGGAAACCGTCCACCCGATAGTTTTTCTCTGGCTCTACCACCAAGCCGAAGCTGTAGAGGGGATGCACCGCCCGTGCACCCCGTCCACCAACACGTGTCCCCAAGTCCTCGACTCAGGCAACACCGTGCCCACACATCTTCACTCGTCGCTGTCCCAGGCTGTCAGCCACCACAGCTGATCCTCGGGCCACCGGTCCCTTAGTCCATGCCTCATGTCCGCCCTTCGCCACTCTCGGTCCATCGGCACGGCACGTCTCTACTTGACCTTCACCTTGCCTCTGATCACTGTATCCTTGCTCGACACCTGCACAACACAAGCCAAAGAACATGCGCATCATCCCAGTTGACAATCACTCATCACTCAGAGACTCGGCATACACCCATGTATCCGCAATCTTATCAAGTATCGAGGCGTACTAGACTTTACCACTGACTTAGGTTGAACGCTAGCACAACGAGCCTTACTGTTAAACTGGGCCAACTACGTGGTGGAATTCAAGGCGCACAGGGCTGTCACCACCTGCTTGCTACCACAGCTATCCGGGGGTCCAGCCGTATCTAAAGGTAAATCTATAACTAAGCACCACGCTTAACTATATTCTAACTATCTCTATCCTAGCTTTGAATAGAGACACCCTTGCGGACGTCAGAGCAAATACTTGACTTAATAAGATAAACACTAAACTAACTAAGCAACCTATTGGCAAAGATCAAAGAGTAAAGTCCATCACCGGTCCCTAAACTTGTGTCGTTGTGTCATCGCGGTCCCTAAACTCGCAAATCGATCATCTAGGTCCTCAAACTTGTTCGGTTGTGTCATCCTGGTCCCTAAACTTGTTCGGTTGTGTTATCTCGGTCCATAAACTTACAAATCGCTTGTTTAGGTCCTCAAACTTAGACAGTTGTGTCATCCTGGTCCCTAAACTTTATTTTGAGTCTCATCTAGATCTAAACATGGCAATTTAAAAATCTTATATCAACAAATAATTCATAACTTTTTCATACAAACTCAAACAAAGACAAACTTTATATCAAAATTATAGCCCTCGATGTGATCTACAACTTTGTAGTTGCAAAGTTTTTGATTTAAAACTGTTTAGGGTCCCAAAATATTGTTGTATGTTTATAGATTTTGAAATTTAAAATTTAAAATTATCAAACAATCTTGAATATTGATATGATCTATATAAAAGTTATAGTTCTCAATGCAATCTACAACGTTGTAGATAAACTTTTTTTATTTAAAGTTATTTAGGATCCAAAAAAATTAATTTTAAATTTTAAATTTCAAAATCTATAAACATACAATAATATTTTGGGACCCTAAACAGTTTTAAATCAAAAACTTTTCAACTATAAAGTTGTAGATCACATCGAGGGCTATAATTTTGATATAAAGTTTGTCTTCTTTCGAGTTTGTATGAAAAAGTTATGAATTATTTGTTGATATAAAATTTTTAAATTGTCACGTTTAGATCTAGATGAGACTCAAAACAAAGTTTAGGGACCAGGATGACACAACTGACTAACTTTGAGGACCTAAATGAGCGATTTGTAAGTTTATGGACCGGGATGACACAACTGAACAAGTTTGAGAACCTAGACGGTCGATTTGCGAGTTTAGGGACCGGAATGACATAACAACACAAGTTCAGGGACCGGTGATGGACTTTACTCAAGATCAAACACTAAGCTCACTAGAGATTAACTACTATGGCTAAGTGAATTGAACTGTAGGATAGCTAGGCACTCAAGCAATCAATCAAGTATACTACTCAATACTGGTAAGTAGAATAAAGTAATACTTGAAATGATGAACTAGAATATAGTAAAGTGCTTGAGTAACAAGAGCAAAACCTGAACTGGAGATGAAGGAAGACTCTTCCCAGCTCCAGGACCGATCACTCGCACGCCTCTACTCTTGAGCTAAGCCTTGAGCAGCGCTTCCGCGAGGGCAAAGATGCCTTGCTCTACTAGCTACCTACTTGCCTAAGCTCTCTGAGCTTCTAACCTAACTCTCACTTGCTTCTCTTGCATGTGTGTTGCTTGGTTGTGGGTTGTCTAGGATATGATGCCTCAGGGGGGTATTTATAGTCTTGAGGAGTGAGGGGGGTACTTATAGGGGGCAGCCAGCCAACCTAGGGCTAACCCTAGTGGCGGGCGCCAGCCCTAGGTGGCGGCCGCCACCCTCACAACCGTTGGATGCACCGCCTTTGCTTCAACGACATCCAGGAGCTCCAAAGAGGCGGTTGGTAGGTCGGTTGCATGTCCAAGTAAGCGCCATTCGACCTTGAACCACGCCACTCCCTCCTGAGCCGTCCGATGTCACTGACCTAGTGACCAAGGGCCAAGATTTGGCCTTGGGATGGTCACACAGATCAGTGACGTGGCAAAGGGGGAGAGTTGGGCCTCTCCATGTGGCGGGCGCCACCTCTGGTTGGCGGGTGCCACCCCACTCGGGCCCAAATGGGTCCTGGTGAGTGGGCTCGTCTCCTGGTGGGTCCATTCTCCAAATTTGGTCCAAATCCTGCATTCAAATAAAAATCTATGGACATAAAGAATTAGGTTAGTTTGAAACCTATTTGACTACATTTCATGCCTTTTTGGTGAATGTTAGGGTAAAATGTTGATGGTAAAACAGGTGTTTAAGGACCATCAACAATACACGAAGTACTGACCGGACGTGTCCGGTCATCAAAAACTCTCTCTGGACGCGACCGGACTCACCCCCCCTGCTGCGTCCGATCGATTGCTGAGGGTGAGTCCGGTCGCAACCAGACTTGCCCCTCAGCCAGCCCACTAACCGGACGCATGCCTCAGCGTCCGGTCCCTAGGGCTTGAGCGTCCGGTCAACAAATGAACTCCAAAACGACTTTGGTTTGCGACGCTCCCTTCACGGACTTTCTTCCTTATGATCTTAGGGACCTTTCTAAGCTACCTAGGGCTTTGTTTAACAAGTGTGCACCACACCTAACTCAAAAGTCTCACCTAGGTCAAGCTACCCATTCAAACCCCTGTTTATAGTACGGCCAAAGATAAATCAAAGACCTATGCTACTCTAAGTGTCCATCAACACCAAATGACACTTAGAACTAGCCTATTACCGTCTTCATCGTCCATCCTTTGAAAACCGAATGAATTCCATCAATAAGGGGACATGAATACCATAGTGTCCTCACGATCATCATTACCATGACCTAACTCAACTGTTTCTGCAAAACACACGTTAGTCATAGTAATTTACCGTTGTCATCCAATCACCGAAACCGACTGGGGGCCTAGATGCTCACAATCTCCCCCTTTTTGGTGATTGATGACAACCTCAAGTATGTTTGAAAGAGAGGTGAGGTTTTCAATTGCTTGGTTCATATAACCATGTGACAATAAGATCAAAAAGGGGTTAGGCATGCTTATACAAACCAAGGCCACATAAGTACTCAACATATAAAAATTAACACAAGTACTTATGAACAAGCTCATTTATCGGAGTATAAGTGCGGAAGCAAAGTAAATGAGCGTAAACAACTGACACGTAGAATATAACGAGTGAAGCATAACATGTCACATCCAAAAGACATACACATATTGTACAAGTGCCAAAAGATAAACATGTATGCATATGAGTGCAAGATCACACAAAAGAACCGAGACCCTCTCACAAGCTCCCCCAAAGTCTAACATACGCTCTCTCCCCCTTTGGCATCAAGGACCAAAACCTAAGGGTCGGAAGGCAAGACTGGACCAGACGAGTCAGGCATCGAGGTACGTGGAAGAGCCTCAAACTATGCAAGTAGAGCCTCGTCGTCGGACGACGAACTGGGAGCTGTCTGACCCTCGGACACTGGACGTGTAGGTGAAGCAGTCTGGGTCTGCTCAGCTGACTCTGGAGCGGCCTCTGGCGCTGGGAGCTCTGGCTGCGGAGGAGGATCCACTGTCTCGGTCACTGCCACTGACACGATCAACGAAGTCTCAGGTGCTGAACTGACAGGCAAGGTCTGACTCTGAGAGACCGCTGGCTCGGAAGACGCTACTGAAGAAGGAAGTGTCTCGGTAGTACCAGTAGCGGGAGCAGGAGCTGGAGCAGAGGTCAACGGTAAGACAAACTCTGGCGGGGTAGGCAGGTCAGTGAGCTCGCTGAACGAAGCCTCCAAACTCCTAGGTGTCACGAGAACCGACTCCGTCTGAGTAGGAGTGAAGCCTGAGCGAATCGGCGTGAACCCTGACTGCTGCCCTGGCAGAGGTGAGGCGAACCACTGTGGATACTGTGGAAAGGGAGAGACCGTCGACGGAGGGACAGACGTGTAGTACGAGGTCGACGGTCCGGGCTACTGCAGCTGAAACTGAGGCGGCGGTGGAGGTAACTGAGGAAGAGCCGCCATCCTCTCCATGAAAGCAAGGGTCTGTGTCTGGAGCCGAATCATCTGCCTCTGGAGGGCGTCCTGGCGCTCCTGAGCTTGTGCTGCGGCCACTGCCTGTGCCTCTGCTAATCTGTCCTGCTCCTGAGCCTGTCGGCACTGCTCCTCAGCCTGACGCTGAACCTCCTCAGAAAGTCGAGACTGCTGCTGCTCCATCCTAGAGAGTATGGCAAGGCTGGATCGGAGCCAGGCATATGAGACGAGGAGGCCTCTGAGTCGTGAGCTGCTGGTGGTCGCATCCTCGGAAGAGGAGCGTAGTCATCGTCGGAGCTGTCAGTTGGGACCTCCGGAAGGTCAGGGTCCTCACCCTCTTCCTCAAGACCGGCAAGCTCTGCCTCTGCCAGCTGACGAACTGCCTCGTCCTGCTCAGCCTCTGTCTCGGTGACCACTGGCCTCTAACGTTGACCACGGGGACGAGTGTCTGGATGAGCCCCGGCAACCTAGCGAGTGTTATATACTGGGAACTCCATCGGCGAGTGAGTGAGCTCTGAAATCAGTGCCGGAATCATCCTCCTCAAAATGAAGCAAATCAAGAAAGCATAAGGAAGCTGCTAGTGACCCTTGAAGCCCTCTGCAAGTGTGTCCTCCATCTCAGAGATAATAACATCCCAAATATCAAACTCAAGCTGGGAGACCAAGTGGTGAACTAGCCAGATCTGAATACGGGTCAACCCCTCTCTGTAGCTTGTCCGAGGTAGAAGAGTGCGCCTCATGACCTCGTTCATGAGACGGGCCATCGGCGTCATGTCACGATAACGCCGGCTGGACCCCTCTCCGAACGGCTCTCGGAAGCAGGCACCAACCAAGTCTGCTGGTGGAATCTCGCCTGCGTGTGGTCGCCGAGGTGGCTCGGTCTCTCCATAGCACACTGTGTGGACCTTGGTCGCATAGGCTGTCAGACCAAGGTACTCTCTGGCATGGGCACTGTAGAGCCTGTAGGACCTCCCCCTGAAGGCAAAGTGGAGGAACCGGTGATCCGGGGAGATCCACAGGGACGCGTAAAACTATCGCACCCAATCCTCAACGTACTGACCACTCCGTCCAAGAAGATTCGCTAACCCAGGTAGATATGATAGCAAAGGACGGATGGCCTCTCCAGCAACTGCAGCTATAGTCTCCAGCGAGCAAACTCTATGGGGTCGAATGTGAACGTCGCTGTGGACATATGCTCTGTAGAAATCCTCCTGAAGAACAATGTAGAAACCCTCGGAGGCCTGAGGGTGCCTGGCGGCTGGGAACCACTCCTCGTACGGGATCAGACGCAAGGCCTGCACCTGACGTGTTGTCGCAGTCCGCAGGTCCAAGTGCACCACAGGTGGGGGTCCCTGTGACCTCGGAGGGGGTCGACCACCCCGCCTGTGCCCCTCAGATCTGGGAGACACCTGAGTGCGAGTACGGGTGGACCGGCGGACTGGCTGCTCCTCTGGCTGACCCTCTGCCTGGGTCTCTGTAGCGGCGCTGGGCTCTGGAGCGGACCCACCGGCTGTGGCTGCTGCTAGAGCTGAGGCTGCCTCTGACGGAAACTAAAAGTCTGGAGGAAGAACCTCAGCTGGGTCGTCAAGAGAGTAGTGCACACCGTGAACCCAGACATCTCCTCCCTCGGTCTGAAGCAAAGCCTGCACCTGCTGCTCTGTGAGAAGGTCGCGAACCCGCTGACCACTCTGCTGGCCACTGCGCTGACTGCCCTGAGCTGAGGACTGGTCTCGAATGTGAAGACCGCCTATCGAACCACCCTGCTCTGCTCTCTCGGCTGCCCGTGCTGCTGCTATTGCCATCTCTGAATCCCGATCAAGTCTCTTGCGCTTCCTGGAGATGAGTTTCTGCGGCCCCTTCCCCTTGCCACCAGAAGAAGGAAGAGGGGGAGGAGGATCTGCCCCGGGACCTCCGCCGATGTTCTTGCAGCGAGCCATCGCTACAAGAAGAGAACCACTGCCTAGGACAAGACCGACTGCCACTGAGAACCACTATCACTGACAAGACTCACTGCCACTGAGAATCACTGCCACTGACAAGAGAGAAACTGGACTGAACCTCAGAGGCTTGGCCTCATTCCGTATCCACGAGCTTGGCCCCGGATTAAGCTGGCACTGTGACTCTGCTCACTGACACAGTCCCGACTCGCTGACGAGATGCGACGAACCGACCAAGCAAGGGTGAGAGACCAACACGTTCGGGCACCACGACTGTGAGAACATATATGATGAATGATTGACTTTGATGAGGAAGGTTTGAGGTTTTTCCCGGTTGAGTCTTTATTTGCTATGAGCTTAATGTTTATGACTAATCGGTGGTGTTGAGTTGTGGTGTGTTACTGTGTTGGTGTGCGTGTGCAACATGTGTCTCTTGGCTGTGATGATGTGCAGGTGTTGAGCTCGGATACAGTGGTCGATGGCGAGGTGAAGGTCAAGTAGAGATGTGTCGTGCCGACGGACTGGGAGCGGTGAAGGATAGGCGTGCCGTGCGGCGAACGTGTCATGCCGATGCACCCAGAGCGGTGAAGGGCGGATGTGATACTTGGACCGACGGACCGAGAGGCCAGAGGACCAGCTGTGGTAGCCGGCACGTGGCATCGGTGAGCGAGAGCACATGGGGATGTGCGGTGCATCGGCCGAGTCGGGACGAAGACCATGGCGTCGTGGCACTTGGCGGGAGGTCGGACACGGACTTGCGTGCGGCGCAAGTGCCGTCGGCCGAGTCAAGAAGGAAGGCGAAGGCGTTGTGCCCGGCGTGGAGGCTGGACATGCATCGGCATCGGTGCCGGTGGTCGGGGTGTGCGAACCACATCTCGTCTACGGTGCGGGTTCGGTAGCTGAGCCTCAAAAAGCTACCCTCGACGGTTTCCGAGTTTGGGCCTCAAAACTTAGGTGGCCGGTTTCCGAGTTTGGGCCTCAAAACTCGGAGTGGAGGGTTTCCAGGTTTGGGCCTCAAAACCTGGGCTGGTGGGTTTACCGGTTTGGGCCTCAAAACCAGGCGGAGGTTCCTATGCGGAACGGTCGACGCGTGGCGGCATCGGGAGGCTTGCGTTGCGGCGAAGCTATCGGTGAGGAAGGCGCGGTGGTCGACGGTGACAGCACGTGGCGGCATCCTGGAGCTTGCGTCGTGGCAAAGCGAAGGATGAGAAGGCGCGTGGCCGTCGGATGAAGAATGACCGAGTTGGATGGTTTTACCCCCAATGGGGTATTTGGGTCAGTGCTTCACGAGAGGGCGTTTTGGTCTTCGGACGTGCACCTATATATATGAGAGGGGGCTGGTTAGGGCAGCCATCCTTGGAGGTGTCACTCTCATTTTTTTCATTTGAGAGGAGGCTAGGGTTAGAGAGAGGAGTGGCTCTTGTTCATGAGCTTTTCACCATCCAGGCTTTGTTGTTGCGAGGAGTGGCTTGTAACCCAACACAGTGTGCTACACAATTCATCATCCCGTAGCAATCCAAGGATCAATTTCTTACTCCTCTTGTGTTGGCTGAAATTTGGATCGATTCGCGTTTTTGTTCTTCACGTTTTGGTTTTTCCCCTCCCGGAGATTTGCCTCGTTCTCCCTCCCAGAGCGACGATTTGCGATTCTATTTGAATCAAATTGTTCTATGTCATGAGCTCCTTCTTTCCACCGAAGGATTTCTTCTCTAACCTCACGAGCACATAGATCGGGTCGAAATCGCGTTCGTTCTTCGTTTCTTCCTCTTTTCTAGTGTTCTTCGGATTTCTCATGGATTAGTTGGTTTGGAGCGATGATATCCTAGGATTAGCTTCCCAACACATAGAAGAACACTTGGGAGAAGTTTGGTTGCAGTCCCGTTTGATTTGGTGAAGATCCAATCGATCTTGGTTTTGTGCCGAGCTGTGTTTGGGGTTTCTGGACAGTGGCGGACTGTCCGGGACTCATCCCCGGACTGTCCGGGGATCGGGGCTGTTCATGGGCAGTGAGATCGCTGTTTTCATTTTTGAACGGCGGACTGTCTGGGACTCATTCCCGGACTGTCCGGGGTTCAATAGCGGATAGTCCGCGGTTCACTAGCGGACAGTCCGCGACTGCACAGTTTTGCTGATTTCGTTCGTAACTTTTGCGTACGAGCTCCGATTTCTGATCCGTTTGTTGTGTTGGTTTTCTAACTTATTAAGGATCATTCCAAAGTACTTTTGACACCATTGGTCAAAGTATTTCTGGTCGGACACTTCCTTTTTCTCCATAGGAGTTAAGTGTTCCTCTTTTGAAGTTTCAACGGTTCTAGCGTCCGTATCTTTTGCGTTCGAGCTCCGATTTGAGATCCGTTTGTTGTGTTAGTTTCCTAACTTCATAAGAATCTTTCCAAGGTACTTTTTCCACCAGTTGGCCTAAGTATTTTCGGTCAAACACTTTCCTCTTCTCCATAGGAGTGGGGTGTTCCGTTATCGGAGGTTCGATTGTTCTAGGAGCTTGCTTGTGCAGTTTTGCCCCGTTGCTTTGGCGCTTGGTTTTGGGGGTTCTTCGGTAGTTCCGCTGTACCTCTAGGACATTTCCTAGGGTATTCACCTATTCGTAGGTCGTGAACTCACTGGTTGTTTGAGTCTTCGCTTTTGGGGTGATTTTCTGGGACAAGGGCCATCATTTCTCGAGAAGAAATTTGAGGCTCCCATTCACCCCCCCTCTGGTCGCCAATTAGGTCCTTCAATTGGTATCGGAGCCAGTTAAGGATATCTCTACCTTAACCGGTTCCGGACCCGCGAAGGAGACCTTTTTGAGAGCGGTTGTGTTTCCGACTTTGCTTGTCGAGGTGTTGAGCTTGTGTTTTAGCTGACACTAACGGTGCTTTTGGAGATTGCACCAAGCTCTTCTTCCAGTGTGTCTTTGTCCTTAGGTTTGAGTCTTGGACATGCGACCGAGGACGACATTTTGGCAAGAAGGTGGAGTGCGGTTCTTGAGACAGAACGTGAGGTGGAGGCTTTGCTGGACTTTCTATGAGATGATGAGCATTCGACGGAGGATCTTGTACGTGAACTTGGCAAGGCCAAGAAAGGTACACTTGTTGCTAGTCTTGGGGCTTTGTCTCAACGATTTGAAGCTTGTTGTGATGATAATGTTAAATATGATGATCTTTGTGATACCTTGCGTAGAAAATTGAGAAGTTGAATTGCTCCATCCCTAGGTTAAAATGTGGCCTTTTCTATTGGAAGTCTAGTGCATCTTTACCTTGCACCTCTTGTAGTGACATGGTTAGGAAGAATGATGAGCTATGCTTTTCTCTAGCTAGCTTAAAATCTGAGATTGAATTGTTGAAATCCAATGCTTCCAAACCATGTTTAGTTTGCATTGACTTGCGCAATGACCTCGATTGTGCTAAAACTGAATTAGCCTTGCTTAAGTCAAATGCTTTTGTTACCATGTGTTTCTTGTGAGTCTTTACATGCTGAAATAAATGAACTAAAATTTACTCACACCACATGTGTAGATGAACTTGAGCATGCTAGGGCTGAAATTATTGAAATAAATTCTAGGCCTTGTAGCTCATGCTCTTTGAATGAAAATGCTTGCCATGCTTCTAGTGATATTCATGATTCGTTGCTTGATGTGAATGGTGATGTTTCTTCCACCAATTTTATTTGCACATCATGCATTGACTTAGAAAAAGAAGTTTTGGTTTTGAAGCAAATGTGCGATGATATGAGCGCCGAGTTGGTTGAGCATAATAATATGAGTGCCAACCTTAAAAAGGAAAGTGAACTCTTGCGTACCACATATGCCGAGTGCATTAGAGAGGAGATGGAAAATCTTAAAAATGCTCTGTTTGGTACTTGTGATTGCCTCATGTTTGAGAATGCGGTTTTAGCTAAAAGATGCAAGAGTCTTTGTGCTAAGTCTTTTGAGTCACGCATTTCTTGCCACTCCGAAGTTGGTGTTCCCAAGTTTGCATCTTTGCAACCGGAGTTGAGTTCTTGTGTTGCGCGTGAGTCTTTTGACTGTAGCTTTAGTGTCAAGGTTTCGGATAGCTCTTTCATAGCTACTCCTAACCTTGCTGTTTCTTTGAGTGATGTCCAAGGGACTTCTCTTGATAAGGGTGCTTCTCATATTTTTGGGACTCGTGCTCCCAATCCGGTTTTCCATTGCACCTTTTGCAAGAAGGATGGACACTCATTCAATTTTTGTTTCCGCCGTGTCAAAATCGAGCGACGAATTCGAGCTAAGGCTTTTAGGAAGCCGCGTAGCCTTTCCCATGGCACATGTGCTCAGAGTGTTGGCACCAAGTTGGTTGTTGATGCTTCTTGTTCTAAGTCCCAAGGGAATTCTCACTTGTCGGAGAATGGTGTGCCTTCCAATAGGCCTTTGTACCATTGCTCTTTTTGTGAGAAAGATGGGCATCAAGAAAGCTTTTGCTATCGGCGTGCCAAACGTTTGCGCCAAGCTCGTTCTTCTAGGAAGATGGTGGTTCATAGCCCTTCCCATGGCATGAACGCTTGTGCTCCTAGTAAGAAGCCCATTTTTGTTGATGGGTTTTATGACTCCTTTTCTAGTGGGATAGGTCATGGTCGTGGACATGCTTCTAGTGCTTCTTCCCTTGGTCCACATCATGCTTTTCATGGTGCTTCTATTGGTTCTTCTACAAAAATCTTGGAAGATGTTTGCCTCTTTTCCCGTGGTACGACTCGTTCTTCTCCTTGAGTTGTCCTTTTGAGGAATGCTTCCAAGGGTGTTTCACAATTGCATTTGAACCAACATTTGCATCATGCTAACCCACAAGATAAGTTGAGTTTTGTGACCAAGTCTTGGGTTCCCAAGTATATGCTTGCTAACCCTTCGGGATCCAAGACTCGGGTTACCTTGTCCTCTTGTGTGTAGATATGAGGACGCGGGGTGGAGAACATGCGCTGAATGGAGCTTGATCTTTTAGATGTGATCAAGTTTTTGATGGTTCTCTGCATCCCACTTAGATTTGCCTCCAAAGAGGCTTTTGCAGCTTGGTGAGCTTTCTTATACACTCATACCTTGTACATCCATGTACTATTTCTTGTGGTATGAGATGGACGTTCATGTGCTCACTTGTATAGTTCTTGCATGTACATTTTCCTTTGTATCATGTTTTGCTTTAGTCTAGCATGTGCTATATTCTGTATCATATGTCATGCTAGCTTTGTGTATAGCTTTTGTGGAATATCCACTTTTCATGCTAGTTTGTGACCCTCATGAACATTGTGCCATGTTTTACCATATTTCTCCATGAGCTTGATTTGTAGTGGTATGATGTTCATTAGGTATCACTTTGCAGGTGCTAGTTTTGGTTAGCTACATGTATCCTGTTGATATGATTAGTTTGAGCACTAGCCTTTCCACAATTTTATCATGTTACATGCTTTTGGATCTATTGCTATCATTATCTTGCATTGTAGCATGTGTTGAGGCTTAGGCAATGTTTGGGTTGATCATGTCTTTAGGCAGCATTTTGCTATACAGTGCTTTATCCTGTTGCATGGTAGTCTTGACTAGTTTGAGTTCAGATCTCCTTGCGATATCATTCATAGGTAGATCTCCTTTTGTTGAGAGATCACCTTATGCTTATTATGTGACTAACCGTTTTCGTGGAGACCTTGAGGTCACACTGGACGAGACAACGCCTTGTCTTTCTTCTGCCTTTGAGTGTGCAGGAGAACAAGAGCCTGGAGAGAGCATTTCGGCTCACGGACCCGATCCCACTTCTGCCACGACTTGGGGTTCCGTTCGAGCAGCTCTCCAACGAGCACTAGCTGCACCTGAGGGAGCGACAGCATCTGGCGAGGGGTAGATAACTTTGGTGAGGCAGGCGCCCTGGATCTTTTAGCAGATTCACCCCTCTGCAGATGGACGATGACATTGACCAGCACGAGATGCGGTCCAGGTCTTTCTGTGCCTCATTCCACTCATTCTGCTTTTGCTGCCCCTTTTTGAGCCCAGAGATATTGGACACATAATTTCTGACTCGTTTCAGATCGATGTGGATGATATCACCTTTCGTGGCTCCTCTCAAGGTCTTGTTGGCAAGTTTGCAGATTTTATGAGCAGGAAGGTTGAGATGTGGATGATGGGTTCGACATGGGTGAGGCCAAGCCTCTTTTGATGCCCATGGCGATGGCAGTTGCGATGCATGAAGACAAGGACGGAGAGCCCATGGACCAGACTCAGACGTCCCCTCGGGCATCACACCAGTAGGCGGTCAAGCGCTTCATGAGGTACCTCCGATACACTTCTGAGTTTGGGTTTTGGTACTCTCCTTCTTCGACCTCTTTCTGCTGAGTGGTCTTTCTGATGTGGATTTTGCTGGCTGTTCGCTTGAGCATTCTATTGGCTCTTTTCTTCTCTTGTGAGTCTGGTGTGTGTTACCTTTTAGATGGGGAAGCATTTTGCTTGTTGTATCTTAGTTGGACTTCTCTGATACCCTTTTGTTTTGGGTTTTCCTTTTTAGGCTAGTTTTGCTTTGTCTTTGATAGAGTAGCTTTTGCATGCATTTCATCATGTATTCTAGTGCATTTTAGAGCTTCATGTTTAGAGCAATGAGAATGAGATTATGCTCTTTTTGGTATGTCCTGTTTATTCATGTTGATGCTTGTAGCCTAGGCTCTTTTTGATCACTTGATACATGTTATGAGCTAAGCTATTTTTGCAAATGGTGAACTTGATTAATCAACTATGAAACCTTTAATTTGTTCACCATTGAGATTGGCAACTAGCATGTGTAGGATGTGTTGAGATCACTTATGCTATCTTTTGTATGCTAGGTTGCTATGTCTCTTGCACTGAGTCATTCACTTGCTTGGATTGTTCATATTTACCTTGTGCTTAAAATTTGATCCAAGTCTAAGTGAAATGAAAAGATCGAGATGGGATTGCATGTGTTAGCACCTCACGGTATCGGGACTGTTTCTCCTTGCACATTTGAGTTAAACTTGAGCCGTGTAGTGTAAGACCGAAACCGGTGCTTTAAGCTTTTGATTGCTTTTATTGCATAGGCTTAGCCCGGTTGAAAAGTTAGGCAATGACAACGCTTTCAACCTCTCGCAATCACATGCTTTAATATGAACTTGTGTTAATACCGCTGCAATCTCCGATAAAAATTTGAAAACACAAGTTTATGCTTCATTCTATTGCATGATGATTGAACTTTGCTAGGGGTAGTTCACCTTTTATACTTGAGCTAGCACTTGTTTGATTTCCTGTGTACTCATGCTAAGTGCTATTTTAAGTGGTGAACTCCTTTTCAAATGGCTTAAAACTGCTCATATGCTTAATTGTTCATATTTCGTATTCATTTGATCAGTTTGAGCCTTTGCTAGCATTTGTTTTGGTTGCTACACTTTTAGGGCAGCACTCTTTTGAGCATCTTTTCATTCTGATTGCTATACACTTGAAGTTGTTGCATTGTGCATATCATGCATTTTTAGCTTAGTGTACATACCCCCAGCTCCGATACACTTTGTGGTCACTTTCAATGCTTTTCATAGCCCGCATATGATTTTGGTTGATGACTTGTCTTTTGTTTGTGTCAACTTTGTATTGAAATTTCAAAACCCCTCAACATGTTCTCTTTTGTCAAGGGGAGAAGCTATTTGCATGGGGGAGCTTGAGTGTTGGCACAAAGGGGAGAGTCATGCATTTTGGGGAGAGCTTTGAGCTAGGTGGAGTTTAGCTCTTTTATGTTCTTTTTTAATTGGTATAGCTCTTTTATGTGTTTTAATTGGTATCCTTCATAGTGAGCTTTGGTGCATAGCCTTTGTGTGTAGGCTTGCCTTCAGGAGGAGTCGCTTTTGTCTTGCTGCTTCTCCGCGTGCTCTGAGTGTTTGTGCTCCATTTAGTGTAGAACTTCCCTTTGTGTTTTCCTCAATCGGTATCGAGCCTGCTAGTCGTGTTGGACCGTTGTTGCTTCTTTCTTGAGAGACTAGCAGTTTTTGCTTGGTATTTTCGATTGATATGGAGCCTTCAGCTAGTTGTGTTGAGCCTTTGTGCCTCTGTCTTGAGGAACTAGCTGTTTTCACCAATTTGTGGCTATTTTTGATTGGTATTGAGTTTTCTGCTAGTTGTGTTGAGCCTTTGTGCCTCTATCTTGAGGGACTAGCAGTTTTGCATTATTATGCGTTGTTTCAGCCTCAATTGGTATCGAACCTTGAGCTAGTGGTGCTAAGCCTTTTCTGCCTCTTCTTGAGGGCTAGCTCATTTTTGACATGGTTGCGTCGAGCCGTTGCCCATGTCTTTGGGAACCAAGTCTTTTGCTCTGTGTGATCGAGTTTTGCTCTTTGATGAGTTGTTGCTCTGATCCTTTGCTTGGTTGCGTTGAGCCGTTGCCCATATCTTTGGGGACCAAGTTTTCTGTTTTGGTATCTCAAACCATCCCTTGTGCCTAGTTTTTGTCAATTCAATCATCAAGGGGAGAAATTTCAAAACCCAAGTGGATAAGTACCTTGGCTTCTTTTGTGATGATTGTTTGACAAATTTATTTGAGAAATTTATTTGAGATTTGTTTTCGAGTACCTTTTGGGATTTCATGAAACTCTTGTTTTCACTCGACTCTTCGGTTGTGTGGAGGCTTTGCCCACTTTTCCCATTTCCTTTGGGACCGAGAGCTTTTATTTGGATTCTTCATGTTCCTTCCTCATATCAAGTCACCTTGTGTTTGCTTTTACTTGGCTTTTGGGCACTTGAATGAGGCTTGCCTTCAAATCCTTCTTTTGTGGTTTTATTTTTAATCAATGCATTCATCAAGGGGGAGATTGAGAACATATATGATCAATGATTGACTTTGATGAGGAAGTGTGACGGAACGGTCCTAATCCCATGGCCCACACGTCCCTGTCAACCTCTGACAGCCGAACTTATGTTCCACATGATTAAGACTGTTCGTCACCGGGCTACATTAGCGCCCGATGTCCACAGGATCACTCACCTTTCGGTTACAGCATTTGATACTTTCACAAATAACAGCGGAATAAAGAGCGGAAGATTTAAATAACAATAGTTTTACAAACTGGGGTTCCAAATAAACTTAAAGAAGTGCGGTTATTACAGACCATGTTCTGACAGTTCAAAGTAGACAACGTAGCGGAATACAACAATAAACAGATACTTCACCCAGCTCGAGGGTGCACATCTATTCTTCGGCCTCATTGGCCTCCTCCTGAACGAAGGTCATGCAGCAGGGTGCAAGACACGTCGGATACTCAGGCATACCTGCAACAGGGGGTAACAAACCCTGAGTACTGGGGTACTCAACAAGACTTACCCGACTAAAGAAAAAGGGAAGAAGACTCAGGAATGAGAGGCTTAGGTAGTCAAGGTAAGGCTTAAGCAAGATCAAGTATTTTGCAGAAAAGCATTTTGAAATCCTTGTTTTATTTTTGAAAGATTCCAGTATCTCTCAATTCTTCATTGTTCATGATTCATTTTACTTTCAAAAACATACCTAGTTGAGAACCACTCTCCGTTGACAGTCAGTGACCAAGTCTCCATAACCGAGGAGCAACGTTAATCCTGATAAATAATACTCAGCTGAGGATCCCTATTCACACGGCGTATGTAGCACCCAAGCTTGCATAGACCAACCCGTCTACCACGATTCCTCCAAGATTGGACCGGTCCTACGCTACCCGGAAGTACAGTACACCACTCCTTTCCAGGTACGACGACCACGTGGGTACATGCTACTTCCGCCATCTCTCCACTCCCAGTGCGCGGTTGTCGGTCCCAATCAAGGATTTCTCGGAGCCAGAGCTTTCCGAAGTATGTGAATAGTTACAAGTCTTGACCAGCAGGCCCCCATACGGATGGTCCCTAATTTTTCAGCCAGAACTATACCTTGGTTATATCTCACCCAAGCGTAATAGTCCCATCAGTTTTTCAACCCTGTCCTGGTCGGTGTCAACTGTTGAGTCCCGGACTTCAACATGACGGCACCGTACGCTCGGACAACCTCTCCTCGCTGTTGACTAGGTACGGATCAGATACATAGCCAACAGTCGCGGAGTAAAGCCAAATTCCCATAAAAATTCTTTAAGTGATCACACTTTTGAAATTGGCATTTTTATCGCAAATCTATTGTATAGCAATGCTAAGCATTTTGCAAATAGTTTTTAAACAGTGTAGGGGATCTTTGGTGGAGGTAAAGTGCAGGTAATAGGTCATCACACAACTCCTATCACCTAATGCAGTAATTTAACTCAAAAGCATTTAAGTAAAACTTTTATAAAAGCAAGGAAAGGCTAAATGCACCGGGGCTTGCCTTGAAGAGCAAAAAGGACAGGTTCGGGGTCGGCGGTGCAGGTGTCGGAGCTCGGGGTCGCCTCGGGGATAGGTTCATCAGCGGCGGCCTCGACTTTGGTGCCTTCTTCTTTGGTCACTATACGGATGCAATGATGTATGCTTATGACGATGCTGGCATGAACGATAAAGCACAGGACAATTCCACTGATTCTAGAGCACACTTTCTAACGCGAAAGTAACTTCTTAGTGTGGACATAAAGTTACTTATATCTTCCTTTAAGCAAAATTAATCAACCTATGAAGCATCATTTATCCGACCTAAACACAAATCAAGCATGGCATCACAAACATCATAGACCATATGGGTGGGGTCTATGAACAGCAAACAATCCCAAAAATTACATCACAGGGCATTCAACATGAACCCTCATCACCTTTTTTTTTATTTTTCTTAATTATTCAAAAAGGTCATTTTATGCAGTTACTCCAAAAGGCCTCAAAAATTCTACCAGGAACTAAGCAGGACATAACTAGCGCATAAAAATTTACCTCATAAATTTTGGAGCTACACATGATTTTCTAAAAATCTAAAACCATCCATTTCTTAATTAAATGAAGGATTTTTCATTTTCTAATTTTTTGCAGAAAGGTAGAGTTTCTTATTTTTATAAAATTCTACACAGTGCAAGGAGCATACCATATTTTTCTCAAGATTTATGGAACAACAGATTTATTCTCACAAAAAAGAGAAAAACGGAACACTATTCACATTTTTCCAAAAAGGAAAAAGAGCACTGTGCTCCTTCCCGCCGGACTCGGGCGAACCGCGCGGCGGACCGCAGGACTCGGGCGAAACGGAAAGGATCGCTTTGTCCGAGGCCTGGCTGGGAGGCTCGGGCGAGACGGAAACAATCGTCCGTCCGAGGCCTGGCTGGGAGGCTCGGGCGAGACGAAAACAATCGTCCGTCCGAGGCCTGGCTGGGAGGCTCGGGCGAGACGGAAACAATCGTCCGTCCGAGGCCTGGCTGGGAAGCTCGGGCGAGACGGAAACGCGGGTTCGTTCGAGGCTTGGCTCGGGCGAAGCGGAGGGTGCACGCTTGCTCGAGGCTAGGCTCGGCGAAGTGGTGAGGGTGTGTGTCTACTCGAGACCTGGCTCGAGCTAGACAGTGCGTGAGTGCTTGCTCGAGGCCTGGCTCGAGCGAAGCGGTGTGGGTGTGTGAGTCCGCTCGAGGCCTGGCTCGAGCGAGACGGTGAGGGTGTGTGTTTGCTCGAGGCTTGGCTCGAACGAAGTGGTGAGTGTGTCTGCTCGAGGCCTGGCTCGAGCGAGACGGGAAACGTGTGCTCGAGGCCTGGCTCGAGCTAGACAGTGAACGTGCATCCGCTCGAGGCCTGGCTCGAGCTTTACGTCGTGAAAGCAGAGACCGGGGGGCTTTGAGTGCTTACCACGGGTCGGAGGCAGGGCTCGGCGGGGGAAACAAGGGTCGAAGGAGGGAGCTCGACGTTGGCGGTGCTTCGGCGGAGCTCTCTCGGCGGCGAGCGGCGTGCCGGCGGGTCTGTCCACCAAAGAGATCGCCGAGGAGCGGTTAGGAGCGCGCTGAGGTGAGGAAGAAAGGGCAGGGGTCGGAGGGACGAGAGGAACACTCACGGAGGCGAAATTTCTCTCCTTACCGAGGCGAGGCCGTTCGCCGGAGTTGAGGAAGAACCGTTCGCGCCGGCGAAAGGAGGGGCGGAGGGGTGAAATTGGTTGCTCCGGAAGGTGGAGAAGTTCAAGGCGAAGGCGGTGGAGGGCTCGGCGGGCGCCGGGGTGGTCTAGTGGCTCGGGTTGCCGTGGTGGCGGCAATGGCGGAGCTCGGCGGCTTTTATAACCGCGGGCGGTGCTGGGGTGGGGTCCGGGCGAGGGGTGAGAGCGCTCGCGCGACATTAATGGAGGTAGGGAACTTGGTAGGGCGGCTCGGTGCGGGCGGGGAGCTCCCGCGCGGCGGGGCGGCTTGCCGGCGGCCGGCAGCTGCCTGCAGTCCGCGGCCGTAGGGGGAAGAGGGAGGGGTAGGGAACGGTTAGGGCAGGCGTAGGTAGGGGCCGAGAGGAAAACGAGCGCCAGCGCTTGGCCGCGCGCGGCACGGGCGCGGGTCAGCCGGGCTCGTGGGCGGCGCTGCGCCGCCATTGGCCGGGGCCCCCTTGCAGCAAGCTTGTGCACAGGGATGACACCTATTTCCCTTTTTTTTTTGAAATTTTAGAAATAACTCCCAAAAGATGAACTGCACAAGGAAAACTCAAAACACCAAAGTTGCTCAGAACTTTGGGACCTACAACTTTGTCAACATAAACTTTTTCTGAAACTCAATAGTTTTTGAGTTAATTTTAAAAACCGAAAATGGGACAAAATTGAAGTTTGAAAGAATTTGAAATTACTTCTGATTTTGTATTGAAACATGAAAATCTGTAAACACCAAAGTTGTTCCTCTTGACAAGATCTACAACTTTGCTAAAAGGACCAACTTCAAATTTTGAATCGTTTTTAAATTAAATAAAGAGGGGTAAAAACCAGGGTTTGGAAATCAGGGTTTTTCAAAAGGAAATTGAAATCTGTTTTTGATTTTGGTTTCCGAACAACACAACAAAGCTTCAAGACACTAAACTGAACAAGAATTACACAAAGCTAGGAACAGAGGTGAAATTACCATTTTGCCCTTATAGGAAGGTTAGGGCTTTTAGGGTTTTTGAAAAGGGGATTGCTACACACAAAAGGGAACAAATGCAACAAGCATTAAGGCAAACATAAAGCATGACAAGGGTGATTATGACTAAAGATAATGACATGTCAGGTTAATTACAAATTAAACACCAGAGGTGTTACAACCCTCCCCCCTAAAACGAATCTCGCCCCGAGATTCTGCGTCTTAAAAAGAACATGGGAAAAACCTGACATCTATAGAGTATTGAGAAAGTCGGGATAGTTCTTTGCCAAGAAGTCTTCGGATTCCCAGGTGGCTTCTTCTTCAGAGTGTTGGTTCCACTGGATCTTGTACCATCTTGTGGTAGTTCTTCGGGTGACACGGTCCTTGTGGTCCAACATGCGAACGGGATACTCAGAGAACGACAGATCAGGTTTTAACTCAACACCTTCAATTTCCACCACATGTTCGGGCACTCGGAGACACTTCTTGAGTTGTGAGACGTGAAACACATTGTGAACTGCTGAAAGATGATCGGGCAAACTCAGCTTGTAAGCTACCTTGCCACAACGATCCAGAATTTCAAAGGGACCAATATAGCGTGGTGCTAACTTTCCCTTGACTCCAAAACGAGTGACTCCCTTGGTGGGTGAGACTTTCAGGTACACATAATCCCCGATCTCGAACTGCAGAGGTCGACGTCTCTTGTCAGCATAATTTTTCTGTCGAGACTGTGCAATCTTCATGTTCTCTTGTATTTGCTTGACTTTCTCTTCCATATCTTTTACTAGGTCAACCCCAAAGAATTCCCTTTCTCCGGGTTCAGACCAACTGAGAGGTGTACGACAACGGCGACCATACAGTGCTTCAAAGGGTGCCATTTTGATGCTCTCTTGATAACTGTTATTATACGAGAATTCTGCCAAGGGCAAACAGTTATCCCAAGTATCTGCAAAGGTGAGCACGCAGGCTCTCAACATATCCTCTAACACTTGGTTGACTCACTCAGTTTGTCCATCCGTTTGTGGATGATATGCTGTGCTATGCAGTAGCTTGGTTCCAAGTGAGGTATGGAACGACTTCCAGAACTTTGCGACAAACTGAGTACCACGATCAGAGACAATGGTCTTGGGTATGCCATGGAGTTTTACTATGTTGTTCTTGTACAAAGTGGCATAAGTGGGGGCGGTGTAGCTGGTCTTGACTGGCAGGAAATGAGCTTGCTTAGTGAGGCGATCCACGATCACCCAGATGAAATCATAACCTTTTTGTGTCTTGGGTAGCCCATTTATGAAATCCATACTGATATCGTCCCACTTCCAGGCAGGTACAGATAAAGGTTGCAACTCTCCTCCGACCTTCATGTGCACGGCTTTGACTTTCTGGCAAGTATCACAGCGAGCGACATATCGGGCGATCTCGATCTTCATCTTTGTCCACCAGAATCTCTGTCTCAGATCCTGGTACATCTTGTTGCTGCCGGGGTGGATGGAGAATCTAGACGAGTGTGCTTCATCAAGGATTAACTGTCTCAACTCCGGCACTTTGGGAACTACGAGATGATTCTTGAACCAAACCACTCCTACTTCATCAATCCTGAAACAATCAGCTTTTCCGGCTCGAACCCTTTCGACGATGTGCTTGATTCCAGGGTTATCTTTCTGTGCAGCAATGACATGTTCTTTGATAGGGGTTTCAATCCTGATATTACTCAGAATTCCTTGCGGAACTATTTCAATACCCAGCTTTTCTAGTTCATAGCATAGGGATGACTCATAGGATTGCTTTACCAGACAGTTGCAATACGACTTGCGACTGAGTGCATCAGCGACCACATTCGCCTTACCTGGATGGTAATGCACTTCGATATCATAGTCCTTAATCAACTCAAGCCATCTTCTCTGTCTCATATTCAGCTCTTCTTGAGTGAAGATATACTTCAGGCTTTGGTGATCTGTGTACACATTGCAGGTACTACCCAACAAATAATGATGCCAGATTTTTAAGGCATGCACCACTGCTGCTAACTCAAGATCATGAGTTGGATAATTTTCCTCATGTCGCTTAAGCTGTCGTGAGGCATAAGTGATCACTCTACCCTCTTGCATCAAAACACAGCCCAAACCAGTAGCAGATGCATCACAGTAGACATCAAAGGGCTTTTCGACGTTCGGCTGGGCTAGCACTGGTGACGTGGTTAACAGTTTCTTCAAAGCTTGAAAGGCTTGCTCACAAGCTGGCGACCAGACAAACTTCACAGAATTCTTTAACAACTCGGTGATAGGCTTGGCGATCCTGGAGAAATCCGGGATGAAACGGCGATAATATCCAGCCATTCCCATGAAGCTGCGGACTTTGTGAACAGTGGTAGGTGGCTTCCAATCCAGAATGTCTGCCACCTTTCCGGGATCGACTGACACACCTTCAGCGGATAGGACATGACCAAGGAACTGTATCTGATCTAACCAGAACTCACATTTACTGAACTGGGCATAAAGCTGATGATCTCTGAGACGGGTTAGAACGATACGGAGGTGCTCGGCATGTTCTTCAGGGGTTTTTGAGTAGACAAGAATGTCGTCAATGAACACGACCACAAATTTATCAAGCTCTGGCATGAAAACAGAGTTCATGAGGTACATGAAGTGGGCAGGGGCATTGGTCAAACCGAAGGACATGACCAAGTACTCATATAGGCCGTATCTAGTGGTGAAAGCGGTTTTAGGAATGTCTTCGGGACATATTTTAATTTGATGGTAGCCAGATCTGAGGTCAATCTTGGAGAACACTCTGGCTCCAGCTAGTTGATCAAAAAGAAGATCAATGCGAGGCAAAGGATATTTGTTTTTGATGGTGACTTCATTGAGTGGGCGATAATCAACACATAGCCTGAGACTCTTGTCTTTCTTCTTTACAAAGATTGCAGGACAGCCCCAAGGAGACGAGCTTGGGCGAATGAAGCCCTTGTCCAACAAATCTTGTAACTGAGTTTTCAGCTCTGCCAACTCTCTGGGAGGCATTCGATAAGCTCTGCTGGATATAGGAGCAGTCCCGGGCTTTAGCTCTATGGCAAACTCAACATCACGATCAGGAGGCAGACTAGGTAAGTCTTATGGAAAAACATCAGGGAATTCACAGACCACGGGGATGTCTCTGGTCTCCAGAATATAGGTGGTTTTCAACTGTGTGGCTGCTGGTTTTTAAGGCATTGGGAGTTGGAGAAGGAGTTTGGAAGTACTGTTAGGAATGTCCACTCTCACAACCCTATTCAGGATGTCAATCATGGCCTTATACTGGCACATCCAATTCATGCCTAGAATGACATCTATCTCCTGATCACGTAGCACTATCATGGTGGTAGGAAATACATGTTCCCCCAACATCACTGGTATATTGCGAACCACTTCCTTAGTACATATACGCCCTCCAGGCGAAAATATACAGAAACTTTCTTGTAATTCCCCAATTGATATCTCATGCTTAGTGACAAATGTATGACTGATGAAGGAATGCGATGCACCAGAATCAAACAACACAACTGCAGGATGATTGGCAACGGGAAACCTACCTATCATGACGGGTTCTCCTTCTGGGATGTCACTGACGGTGGTGTAGTAGACTTGCCCGTGTTTCTTGGCAAACTTGCCCTTCTAAACGTGCTGCTGCGGGGCACGGTACTGCTGCTGCCGCTGAGATCCTCCAGGACCCTTCTAAGTATTCTGAGCATACCTCTTGGGCTTTGGGCACTCACGAGACCAGTGGCCAAGTTGGCCGCAGTTGTAGCAGGGATGATTGTAGGCTGTTTGCGGGGTGGTGATACGAACACCTGGGGCGTTCGGCTGCGTGGCACTCTGTTGATTGGCGTTGTGGGTGGTAGCCGCAGTACGGACGACCACTTGCTGGTGAGGGTAAGGTGGACGATTGTGGTGGTGGCTGGGGTGATAAATGACTCTCTGGCGTTTGTGACCGCCAGAGAAGCTGCTAGATCCTGCTTTCTTCTTTTTCTTTTCCTCTTGGTACTGGCGATTGCTTTCCTCAAAAGCAACAGCCCGGTCAACAACATCATGATAAGACCCAGTCAGGTTATTAAACAGGCTCCTGCGGATCTTGGGGTGCAGTCCTCTGAGAAAACAATCCCTCTTCTTCTCATCTGTGTTGACGTACTCTGAGGCATATTGGCTGAGATGATTGAACTGACCCACATACTGCATGACTGTGGAGTCTTTCTGTTGAAGAGCCAAAAACTGATCAAGCTTCATTTTCATCAATCCGGACGGAATGTGGTGAGCACGGAAAGCAGTGCGGAACTCCTCTCAGGTCAACTGATGACCTTCTGGCTGGGCAGCCAACAGATTAGCATAACAAGCACTTGCGGGACCACGAAGCTGCTGCGAAGCAAACCGGGGCTTCTGGATGTCGGTGCAGTGGATAAGACTAAACTTCTGCTCCATGGTGCGGAGCCAATCATCAGCTTCGAGGGGTTCATCGGCCTTGGTGAAGACCAGTGGACGGGTTTCCGTGAACTCCACATAGGTTGCCTCATTGTTGTTATGCTGACGACCACGGTGACCATTATTTTGCTGTCCCTGGTTTCGAGCCAATAGGTTAGCAGCGGCTGCCAGGGCTGCGATGGCATCTGCTAGTGTAGCAGGTACAGGTGGAGGGTTTGGAAGGTCGCCCTCCTGAGAACTTCCAGCTCCAGTGCGAGTGTTCACAGGCATCTGTTAAGTAACTCGAAACTTAGCATCCATTGATTAAGTTCTGAAAATGACTGACTGAAAAGCTTCACTGATACAAAGGTAGATGATCGATAAAGATGACTGACAGATGACAACAGACTGATAAGGAAAAGGTACGAAAAGAAAGATACAGACCCGACTTAGCAAAAGATAGACTAGCGCCCCCAAACCTAGACTAAGGGTTTAGGTAAGCAGGTGGTACAGACACAACGAGACTAGTCTTCATTGATGATGATCATGTCGTCGTCGTCATCTTCTTCCTCGAGGATGAGCTCAGGCTCAACCTCCTCGTCCTCGTCTTCATCATGGATGTTTTCGGCAGGTTCAATCTCCTCGTTCATGTTTGGCTCCTGCTCCACGTCCGGTTCTTCCACTACTCCGTCCTCAGGATCCTCGACATCCGGGGGTACCATGGGGTGGAGTTGGTCGTACAGCTGGTGTATCTCCTCATGAAGCATGTCATTGAACTGTTCAATCTGAAATGTGTACTGCCACAGTCCGTGGAGCTCGGCTCTGGTGACGTCCTCGCGATCCCAAGTAGCATTACGCTGCTCGATGGCGCGGATCGTGTTCCGGTTGGCCTGCTCCAGGGAAGCTCGTGCCTCGTAGAACTCCAGACGTGAGTGGTAGAAGTCACGCTCCAAGTTCTCCAGCTCAGCCTTCAGGTTCTTGATTTCCTCCTTCAGATGCTTGCGGATGCGACGGGGAAAGCGACGACCGTTGGAAGATTCGCCAGTCTCTTCTCCAATGCGTGGTGCCAGTTGGTGGTGTGGCACACCATTGGGTCCAGTCGACTTGCGGGCAGTCAGCTTGATGCGGGCCATGTCTGGATAGGATAAGATGGATGAGGAGTGAAAAGGCTAGCAAGAAAGGTAAAGGCATACTACCCCAACGAACTTAGAGAGGAAGTTATTAAATTATCTTAAGTGAATATGACATGATGCATGGATCGTTCCTACGGAACAAGGCGATGCACTAAATAAACAAGATACAAAGGGCTTAAAACATGTTGTCTCGCTAGCTAGTGTTGCCATAAACAAGACAAGATAAAAGAAGCAATTTGGACCCAAAATAGTCAAGTTTAGTTTGTTTGGACTCAAAATATCTTTTGAAGTTTTCGCAAGAACACTGCAACATTATAGTGAGATGCTCCGATACCAATCTGTGATGGAACGGTCATAATCCCATGGCCCACATGTCCCTGTCAACCTCTGACAGCCGAACTTATGTTCCACGTGATTAAGACTGTTCGTCACCGGGCTACATTAGCGCCCGATGTCCATAGGATCACTCACCTTTCGGTTACAGCATTTGATACTTTCACAAATAACAGCGGAATAAAGAGTGGAAGATTTAAATAACAATAGTTTTACAAACTGGGGTTACAAATAAACTTAAAGAAGTGCGGTTATGACAGACCATGTTCTGACAGTTCAAAGTAGACAACGTAGCGGAATACAACAATAAACAGATACTTCAACCAGCCCGAGGGTGCACATCTGTTCTTCGGCCTCATTGGCCTCCTCCTGAACGAAGGTCATGCAGCAGGGTGCAAGACACGTCGGATACTCAGGCATACCTGCAACAGGGGGTAACAAACCCTGAGTACTGGGGTACTCAACAAGACTTACCCGACTAAAGAAAAAGGGAAGAAGACTCAGGAATGAGAGGCTTAGGTAGTCAAGGTAAGGCTTAAGCAAGATCAAGTATTTTGCAGAAAAGCATTTTGAAATCCTTGTTTTATTTTTGAAAGATTCCAGTATCTCTCAATTCTTCATTGTTCATGATTCATTTTACTTTCAAAAACATACCTAGCTGAGAACCACTCTCCGTTGACAGTCAGTGACCAAGTCTCCATAACCGAGGAGCAACGTTAATCCAGATAAATAATACTCAGCTGAGGATCCCTATTCACACGCCGTATGTAGCACCCAAGCTTGCATAGACCAACCCGTCTACCATGATTCCTCCAAGATTGGACCGGTCCTACGCTACCCGGAAGTATAGTACACCACTCCTTTCCAGGTACGACGACCACGTGGGTACATGCTACTTCCGCCATCACTCCACTCCCAGTGCGCGGTTGTCGGTCCCAATCAAGGATTTCTCGGAGCCAGAGCTTTCCGAAGTATGGGAATAGTTACAAGTCTTGACCAGCAGGCCCCCATACGGATGGTCCCTAATTTTTCAGCCAGAACTATACCTTGGTTATATCTCACCCAAGCGTAATAGTCCCGTCAGTTTTTCAACCCTGTCCTGGTCGGTGTCAACTGTTGAGTCCCAGACTTCAACATGACGGCACCGTACGCTCGGACAACCTCTCCTCGCTGTTGACTAGGTACGGATCAGATACATAGCCAACAGTCGGGGAGTAAAGCCAAATTCCCATAAAAATTCTTTAAGTGATCACACTTTTGAAATTGGCATTTTTATCGCAAATCTATTGTATAGCAATGCTAAGCATTTTGCAAATAGTTTTTAAACAGGGTAGGGGATCTTTGGTGGAGGTAAAGTGCAAGTAATAGGTCATCACACAACTCCTATCACCTAATGCAGTAATTTAACTCAAAAGCATTTAAGTAAAACTTTTATAAAAGCAAGGAAAGGCTAAATGCACCGGGGCTTGCCTTGAAGAGCAAAAAGGACAGGTTCGGGGTCGGCGGTGCAGGTGTCGGAGCTCGGGGTCGCCTCGGGGATAGCTTCGTCAGCGGCGGCCTCGACTTTGGTGCCTTCTTCTTCGGTCACTATACGGATGCAATGATGTATGCTTATGACGATGCTGGCATGAACGATAAAGCACAGGACATTTCCACTGATTCTAGAGCACACTTTCTAACGCGAAAGTAACTTCTTAGTGTGGACATAAAGTTACTTATATCTTCCATTAAGCAAAATTAATCAACCTATGAAGCATCATTTATCCGACCTAAACACAAATCAAGCATGGCATCACAAACATCATAGACCAAATGGGTGGGGTCTATGAACAGCAAACAATCCCAAAAATCACATCACAGGGCATTCAACATGAACCCTAATCACCTTTTTTTTTCTTAATTATTCAAAAAGGTCATTTATGTAGTTACTCCAAAAGGCCTCAAAAATTCTACCAGGGACTAAGCATGACATAACTAGCGCATAAAAATTTACCTCATAAATTTTGGAGCTACACATGATTTTCTAAAAATCTAAAACCATCCATTTCTTAATTAAAAGAAGGATTTTTCATTTTCTAATTTTTTTTGCAGAAAGGTAGAGTTTCTTATTTTTATAAAATTCTACACAGTGCAAGGAGCATACCATATTTTTCTCAAGATTTATGGAACAACAGATTTATTCTCACAAAAAAGAGAAAACAGAACACTATTCACATTTTTCCAAAAAGGAAAAAGAGCACTGTGCTCCTTCCCCGCAGGACTCGGGCGAACCGCGCGGCGGACTGCAGGGCTCGGGCAAAACGGAAAGGATCGCTTTGTCCGAGGCCTGGCTGGGAGGCTCGGGCGAGACGGAAACAATCGTCCGTCCGAGGCCTGGCTGGGAGGCTCGGGCGAGACGGAAACAATCGTCCGTCCGAGGCCTGGCTGGGAGGCTCGGGCGAGACGGAAACAATCGTCTGTCCGAGGCCTGGCTGGGAGGCTCGGGCGAGACGGAAACGCGGGTTCGTTCGAGGCTTGGCTCGGGCGAAGCGGAGGGTGCACGCTTGCTCGAGGCTAGGCTCGGCGAAGTGGTGAGGGTGTGTGTCTACTCGAGACTTGGCTCGAGCTAGACAGTGCGTGAGTGCTTGCTCGAGGCCTGGCTCGAGCGAAGCGGTGTGGGTGTGTGAGTCCGCTCGAGGCCTGGCTCGAGCGAGACGGTGAGGGTGTGTGTTCGCTCGAGGCCTGGCTCGAACGAAGTGGTGAGTGTGTCTGCTCGAGGCCTGGCTCGAGCGAGACGGGAAACGTGTGCTCGAGGCCTGGCTCGAGCTAGACAGTGAACGTGCATCCGCTCGAGGCCTGGCTCGAGCTTTACGCCGTGAAAGCAGAGAACGGGGGGGCTTTGAGTGCTTACCACGGGTCGGATGTTGGGCTCGGCGGGGGAAACAAGGGTCGAAGGAGGGAGCTCGACGTTGGCGGTGCTTCGGCGGAGCTCTCTCGGCGGCGAGCGGCGTGCCGGCGGGTCTGTCCACCAAAAGAGATCGCCGAGGAGCGGTTAGGAGCGCGCTGAGGTGAGAAAGAAAGGGCAGGGGTCGGACGGACGGGAGGAACACTCACGGAGGCGAAATTTCTCTCCTTACTGAGGCGAGGCCGTTCGCCGGAGTTGAGGAAGAACCGTTCGCGCCGGCGAAAGGAGGGGCGGAGCGGTGAAATTGGTTGCTCCGGAAGGTGGAGAAGTTCCAGGCAAAGGCGGTGGAGGGCTCGGCGGGCGCCGGGGTGGTCTGGTGGCTCGGGTTGCCGTGGTGGCGGCAATGGCGGAGCTCGGCGGCTTTTATAACCGCGGGCGGTGCTGGGGTGGGGTCCGGGCGAGGGGTGAGAGCGCTCGCGCGACATTAATGGAGGTAAGGAACATGGTAGGGCGGCTCGGTGCGGGCGGGGAGCTCGCGCGCGGCGGGGCGGCTTGCCGGCGGCCGGCAGCTGCCCGCAGTCCGCGGCCGTAGGGGGAAGAGGGAGGGGTAGGGAACGGTTAGGGCAGGCGTAGGTAGGGGCCGAGAGGAAAACGAGCGCCAGCGCTTGGCCGCGCGCGGCACGGGCGCGGGTCAGCCGGGCTCGTGGGCGGCGCTGCGCCGCCATTGGCCGGGGCCCCCTTGCGGCAAGCTTGTGCACAGGGATGACACCTATTTCCCTTTTTTTTGAAATTTTAGAAATAACTCCCAAAAGATGAACTGCACAAGGAAAACTCAAAACACCAAAGTTGCTCAAAACTTTGGGACCTACAACTTTGTCAACATAAACTTTTTCTGAAACTCAATAGTTTTTGAGTTAATTTTAAAAACCGAAAAGAGGACAAAATTGAAGTTTGAAAGAATTTGAAATTACTTCTGATTTTGTATTGAAACTTGAAAATCTGTAAACACCAAAGTTGTTCCTATTGACAATATCTACAACTTTGCTAAAAGGACCAACTTCAAATTTTGAATTGTTTTTAAATTAAATAAAGAGGGGTAAAAACCAGGGTTTGGAAATCAGGGTTTTTCAAAAGGAAATTGAAATCTGTTTTTGATTTTGGTTTCCGAACAACACAACAAAGCTTCAAGACACTAAACTGAACAAGAATTACACAAAGCTAGGCACCGAGGTGAAATTACCATTTTGCCCTTATAGGAAGGTTAGGGCTTTTAGGGTTTTTGAAAAGGGGATTGCTACACACAAAAGGGAACAAATGCAACAAGCATTAAGGCAAACATAAAGCATGACAAGGGTGATTATGACTAAAGATGATGACATGTCAAGTTAATTACAAATTAAACACCAGAGGTGTTACAGGAAGGTTTGAGGCTTTTCCCGGTTGAGTCTTTATTTGTTATGCGCTTAATGTTTATGACTAACCGGTGGCGTTGAGTTGTGGTGTGTTACTGTGTTGGTGTGCGTGTGCAACATGTGTCTCTTGGCTGTGTTGATGTGCAGGTGTTGAGCTCAGATACAGTGGTCGATGGCGAGGTGAAGGTCAAGTAGAGACGTGTCATGCCGACGGACCGGGAGCGGTGAAGGATGGGCGTGCCATGCGGCGGACGTGTCATGCCGATGTACCTAGAGCGGTGAAGGGTGGACGTGAGACTTGGACCGACGGACCGAGAGGCCGGAGGACCAGCTGTGGTAGCCGGCACGTGGCATCGGTGAGCGAGAGCACATGGGGATGTGCGGTGCATCGGCCGAGTCGGGACGAAGACGATGGCGTCGTGGCACTTGGTGGGAGGTCGGACACGGGCTTGCGTGCGGCGCAAGTGCCGTCGGCCGAGTCAAGAAGGAAGGCGAAGGCGTTGTGCTCGGCGTGGAGGCTGGACTTGCATCGGCATCGGTGCCAGTGGTCGGGGTGTGCGAACCACATCCCGTCTACGGTGCGGATTCGGTAGCTGAGCCTCAAAACTCGGGTGGCCGGTTTCCGAGTTTGGGCCTCAAAACTCGGGGTGGAGCGTTTCCAGGTTTGGTCCTCAAAACCTGGGCTGGCGGGTTTACCGGTTTGGGCCTCAAAACCGGGCGGAGGTTCCTATGCGGAACGGTCGACGCGTGGCGGCACCGGGAGGCTTGCGTTGCGGCAAAGCTATCGGTGAGGAAGGCGCGGTGGTCGACGGTGACGGCACGTGGCGGCATCCTGGAGCTTGCGTCGAGGCGAAGCGAAGGATGAGAAGGCGCGTGGCCGTCGGATGAAGAATGACCGAGTTGGATGGTTTTACCCCCAATGGGGTATTTGGGTCAGTGCTTCACGAGAGGGCATTTTGGTCTTCGGACGTGCGCCTATATATATATGAGAGTGGGCTGGTTAGGGCAGCCATCCTTGGAGGTGTCACTCTCATTTTGTTCATTTGAGAGGAGGCTAGGGTTAGAGAGAGGAGTGGCTCTTGTTCATGAGCTTTTCGCCATCCACGCTTTGTTGTTGCGAGGAGTGGCTTGTAACCCGACACAGTGTGCTACACAATTCATCATCCCGTAGCAATCCAAGGATCAATTTCTTACTCCTCTTGTGTTGGCTGAAATTTGGATCGATTCGCGTTTTTGTTCTTCGCGTTTTGGTTTTTCCCCTCCCGGAGATTTGCCTCGTTCTCCCTTCTAGAGCGACGATTTGTGATTCCGTTTGAATCAAATTGTTCTATGTCGTGAGCTCCTTCTTTCCACCGAAGGATTTCTTCTCTAACCTCACGAGCACATAGATCGGGTCGAAATCGCGTTCGTTCTTCGTTTCTTCCCCTTTTCTAGTGTTCTTCGGATTTCTCATGGATTAGTTGGTTTGGAGCGATGATATCCTAGGATTAGCTTCCCAACACATAGAAGAACACTTGGGAGAAGTTTGATTGCAGCCCCGTTCGATTTGGTGAAGATCCAATTGATTTTGGTTTTGTCCCGAGCTGTTTTTGGGGTTTCTGGATAGTGGCGGACTGTCCGGGACTCATCCCCGGACTGTCCGGGGGTCGAGGCTGTTTACGGGCAGCAAGATCGCTGTTTACATTTTTGAACGGCGGACTGTCTGTGACTCATTCCTGGACTGTCCGGGGTTCAATAGCGGACAGTCCGCGGTTCAATAGCGGACAGTCCGCGACTGCACAGTTTTGCTGATTTCGTTCGTAACTTTTGCGTACGAGCTCCGATTTGTGATCCGTTTATTGTGTTCGTTTTCTAACTTCTTAAGGATCATTCCAAAGTACTTTTGACACCATTGGTCAAAGTATTTCTGGTCGGACACTTCCTTTTTCTCCATAGGAGTTAAGTGTTCCTCTTTCGAAGTTTCGACGGTTCTAGCGTCCTTATCTTTTGTGTTCGAGCTCCGATTACTTCATAAGGATATTTCCAAGGTACTTTTTCCACCAGTTGGCCTAAGTATTTTTGGTTGAACACTTTCCTCTTCTCCATAGGAGTGGGGTGTTCCATTATCGGAGGTTCGATTGTTCTAGGAGCTTGCATGTGCAGTTTTGCCCCATTGCTTTGGCGCTTGGTTTTTGGGGTTCTTCGGTAGTTACGCTGTACCTCTAGGACATCTCCTAGGGTATTCACCTATTCCTAGGTCGTGAACTGACTGGTTGTTTGAGTCTTCGCTTTTGGGGTGATTTTCTGGGACAAGGGCCATCATTTCTCGAGAAGAAATTTGAGGCTCCCGTTCACCCCCCCTCTGGTCGCCAATTAGGTCCTTCAGATGGCTCGCCAGAAGGATGGGTGGGAAGCTGACTTGCCAAGGAGAGTGCACCAAAGGGGTAGGGGGGGGGTCGTGGACGAGACGGACGAACTCCGGTGACGTGCCGGCGAGAAGGACGCCGGCGAGGAAAAGCGGCGGCGCGGGGCTCGGCGAGGAGGCGGCGCGGGCGGAGCGAGGAGGCGGCGCGGGCACGCGGCGGAGGGGGAAGCTGTGGCGCAGGCGCGGGGGAGCGTCGGCCGGCGATTGAGCGAGGCTAGGGTTACGGCGGCGGCGGCGGTGAGAGTCGAGCGCGGATGGGGTGAAAGAACGAGTGGAGCCCACATGTCGGTTGGAAGAACAGACCGCGTTGTTTAAGTGGCGACCGGACGCACGGGACATGACCGAACGCACACAGCCCCAGCGTCCGGTCACAAACAGAGAGCTCCCGAAACACGTTTTGCACGATCGGACGCGTCCTGTCACGCATGACCGGACGCACCCTGCGTCCGATCCCACTTTGACCAACGACCGGACGCACCTGCTGACGCATGACCAGACGCGACGATGACACTGTTCACCGCGCGACTGATGCACTAACTGGACGCACCTGGTGAGTCCGTTCGCATCGTCCGGTCACAGGGAAAACCCTATTTTGACTCGATTTTTCGCGCCGACTTCTCCCAACCAAGTTCCAACTCAAATAAGATGCAAATATACACCAGTTAGAACCTAGTGGAGTGACCTCTCTCAAACCCTCAAAATTTTCAAATATTTTGCCATAGGCTAATTTAGTTTTCTAGATAAAATAGGCAATGAAACCCGAGGAGACAACATGTGGCCACCAAAACTTGGGGACTCAACCATTAGGAGCCTCAAATGCTCCCCCTAGCGGTGGACGAACACAGCGGTTGCTCAAAACATAACCGAAAAGAAACGACAAAGCAACACACATGCATATGCAATGCAATACAGAATTTGAATCTAGGTTGCTTGTCAAGTTTGCTCATGGGTAAGCTTTTTCACACGCTTTTTAGGGCGGTTATCTTAACCACGTCTGACAAGCCTATGTGCATAGCAAAATTTAAAAATGGCATATTATACAATGCAATGCAAAGACTACCCCCTTTCACCTTTTGACAAAGTTACTTAGATCAAGCACATTAAGCTCACTTCGCAATCTACAAAGGGTGTTCTCATCTAGGGGTTTTGTGAAGATATCAGCCAATTGATCTTCGGTTCTAACTCCCTCTAAGGATATGTCTTTCTTGGAAACATGGTCTCTAAGAAAGTGATGGCAAATATCTATGTGCTTTGTGCGAGAGTGTTGAAATGGGTTGTTAGCAAGCTTAACCGCCCTCTCATTGTCACACAACAAAGGTACCTGAACGCATCTTGGCCCCTAGTGGTTTCGGTGATTGGATGAAACACAAGATTACTGTGACTAACGTGTGTTTTGCAGAAACAGAGATGAGTTAGGTCACGGTAACGGCGACGATACGGGCATATGGAGTTCATGTCCCCTGGCGATGGAAATCGTTTCGGTTTTCAAAGGACGGACGACGAAGACGGTGGTAGGCTAGGCTAAGTGTCGCATGGTGTTGAAGGACACTTAGGTAGTCTTAGGTCTTTGTTTTTTCCTTTGGCCGTACTATAAAGAGGGGTGTGAATCAGTAGCTTGACCTAGATGAGTCTATTGAGGTAGGTGTGGTGCACACTTGTTATTTCATAGCCCTAGGTAGATCAGAGAGATGCCTTATGTCAAGAGGAACAAAAGTCGTTAAGACCGCGTCGCGATCCGAGTTGATCTTGCCCTTGGTATGGGCATCGGATGCTGGATCAGTGGGCATCGGAGGCTCCGATGCCCACACCGACCTAGGGTTTGGTCTGGTGCGTGGCATCGGAGGCTCCGATGGTGCCACATCGGATCGTCCGGTGTCACTGTTCACTTGGGAGTGAACTGTGCAGGGCATCGGACGCTGGCATCGGAGGCTGAGGGCCTGCGCGTCCGATGGCCATGCAGAGAAGTTCCAGAGAGGTCTTTTCGGCATCGGACGCGTCTGATGCAGGGGCATCGGACGCTCCCCAGCGTCCGATGCTCCATAAACATGTCTGACAAGAAGGTACAGTAGACCGTTGGACGAGGTCATCGGAGCGTCCGATGCCTGGCATCGGCGCGTCCGATGCCCCTGAAAAATACCTGTCTTGTGCTGTTTTTGGATGGCCGGGTTGGGGGGTATATATACTTCCTTCCCTCCATCCATTTGAGTGTTCTTGCCACTTCCATCAGCTGAGAAACACCTTGTGAGTGTAAGTGAGTGCAAGAGCCCTAGTGAGGTTAAGTGATTGCTAATTGTGAGAATTAGACACCTCCTAGTGAGAATTGAGTAGCAAGTGTGCATCCATCCATCTCTTTGGCCTTGTCCTGGTCAAGTGAGAGTTCTAGCTGGTTACTCTTGGTGATCGGCATCACCTAGACGACTTGGTGGTGATCGGAGAGCTTGGTGATCATCCGGAGGCTTTGTGGATGACCCAAGCCAAGTTGTGACCGGTAGCGAGCGATTCACCGGGCCGGAGTGGCGAAGAATCAGCTCGTAGTGAGCACTTGATCCTTGCGCGGATCAAGGGGGAGCGATACCCTTGCGCGGGTGCTCCAATGAGGACTAGGGGGGTGTGCCGACACCTCGATACCTCGGCAAAAAGATCGTCGTGTCATCTCTACTCTCTTCTCTACGCATTTACCTTCGAGCAATTCAATTCCGCATTTACTTGTTGTTCTTTCATAAGTTGAATTGCCATGCTAGAGTAGAAATGGTTTAGCGATAGTCTTTTGTGCAATTGATTCTTGTCAAACCACCTCTAGGCTCTAAGAGGTTAATTGGGGCTTGATAGGTTTTATTATCGCAAGAAGTTTTAGAAAAGCCCAATTCACCCCCCCCCCTCTTGGGCATCTTGATCCTTTCAGTACCCTTTCTAGAACTACACCATAGTCTAAAAGGGTTTGTTTCATGTAAAGGATTTGTGCACAACAAGCACCCGCGGCTATGTATTCCGCCTCGGCGGTAGACAAGGCCACACTATTTTGCTTCTTAGAACTCCATGAAACTAGTGATCTCCCAAGCAAATGGCACCCTCCGGATGTGCTTTTTCTATCTACTTTGCAACCCGCGTAATCCGAATTGGAATACCCAACGAGTTGGAAGTTAGCTAATTTGGGATACCAAAGGCCAATGCTTGGGGTGTGCTTTAGATACCTAAGGATTCTCTTCAAGGCTATGAGATGTGATTCCCTAGGATCGGCTTGAAAGCGAGCACACAAGCACACACTAAACATGATGTCGTGCCTAGATGCGGTCAAATATAACAAGCTACCAATCATAGAACGGTAGAGAGTTTGATCAACCGGGTTACCTCCCACATCTAGGTCGAGATGTCCGTTTGTTGGCATTGGAGTCTTGATAGGCTTGCAATCATCCATGTTGAAGCGCTTGAGGAGGTCTTTGTATACTTCTCTTGAGATATGAAAGTCCCCTCCTTCAATTGCTTGACTTGGAAGCCTAGGAAGAATGTGAGCTCTCCAATCATGGACATTTTGAACTCCTTCGACATCAAGTCACCAAATTCCTTGCAATAGGCTTCATTTGTTGACCCGAAGATGATATCATCAACGTAGACTTAACAAATGAAGATCTCTCCATCAAGCTTCTTGGTGAATAGTGTGGTGTCGACCTTCCCAATGGTTAAGCTCTACTCAATGAGGAAGTCCCGGAGGCGCTCGTACCATGCTCTTATGGCTTGCTTGAGCCCATATAGCGCCTTGGACAACCTAAAAACATGATTAGGATATCTATGGTCTTCAAACCCGGGAGGTTGATCAACATAGACTAGTTCATTTATGAAGCCATTTAAAAATGCACTTTTCACATCCATTTGATATAATTTTATGTCACGATGTGATGCATATGCAAGGAGGATATGAATGGCTTCGAGTCTTGCAACCGGTGCAAAGGTCTCTCCAAAATCCAAACCTTCAACTTGAGAGAACCCCTTTGCCACTAGCCTTGCCTTGTTTCTAACAACCTTGCCTTGATCATCTTGCTTGTTACTAAACACCCATTTTGTTCCAATGACTCTTGCGCCTTTGGGTCGCTCTTGAAGTGTTCAAACTTGGTTGTGGGTGAAGTTGTTTAATTCTTCATGCATAGCATTCACCCAATCCGGATCACCTAGAGCTTCATCTACAATGGTAGGCTCAACAAGAGACACAAAGGAGTGATGTTCAATAAATAAAGCAAGTTTTTGAGATCGAGTCATTACACCCCTTGTTGGACTCCCTATGATGAGGTCTTGAGGATGAGCTTGTAGTAGAGGAGTAGTCCTTCGATCAACCCTTGAGGGGCCGCTTGTGGAGCATCAACATCTTGAGCTTGTACCACCATTTGATCATTGGAGACATGAGTATCTTCAAATGGATCTCTCCCATCTTTGTCATCATCATGTGGTACATTGGATGAGGATGGCTTGTCAATGACTTGCACATCATCATCATCTTTAGGCTTGATGGCTCCAACCGGCATGTTCTTCATTGCTTCCCTCAATGGTTCATCACCTACATCATCAAGATTTTCATGCTCTCCTTGAGAGCCATTAGATTCATCGAATTCCACATCATATGTTTCTTCTACCATCCCGGTGGCATGGTTGAATACTCGATATGCTTTGGACATCAATGAGTAACCAACAAGAAAACCAATATCACATCAGCGTTGGAACTTCCCTAGGTGTTGTCGCTTCTTATAGACGTAGCATTTGCACCCAAACACTCTAAAGAATGATATATCCGGCTTCTTGTTGTTGAGTAGCTCATAGGGGGTCTTGCCAAGGAGACGATGGGGGAACAACCGGTTTGATGCATAGCAAGCGGTGTTGATTGCTTCCGCCCAAAATCTTTCCTATGTAGTGTCCTTGCTAGGGTGATTAGTGTCCGGTTCTTCCTCTCAACTACCCCATTTTGTTGTGGTGTGTAGGTTGCGAAGACTTCATGCTTGATCCCAACTTCATCACAATACTCTTCAATGTGGGTGTTGTCAAACTCCTTTCCATTATCACTTCTAATTTTCTTGATCTTCAAGTCAAATTCATTTTGGGCTCTCTTGGTAAACTTCTTGAATGAAGGGGTTGCTTCAGATTTGTCATGAAGAAAGAATACCCAAGTGTATCTAGAATATTCATCCACAATCACTAGGCAATAGAGATTTCCACCCAAGCTAGCATATGTTGTTGGCCTAAATAGATCCATGTGAAGTAGCTCCAACTCTCTTGATGTTGATACAAAGGCTTTGGTTGGATGAGTGTTTGCAACTTGCTTGCCGGCTTGACATGCACTACACAATTTGTCCTTCTCAAATTTGACATCCTTCAAGCCTCTAACCAAATCCTTCTTCAATAGCTTGTTGACAGTGCTCATTCCAACATGTGCCAATCTTCTATGCCATAGCCAACCAAGTGATTGCTTAGTGAACAAACATGTCTTCAAGTTGGCATCTTCGAAGGTGAAATCCACTAGATAGAGATTGTTGTATCTAAAGCCTTTGAAGATCACTTGTGTATCATCTTTCTTGGTCACAACCACTTCTTTGTCGGTGAACAAACATTGAAAGCCAAGATCACATAGTTGCCCAACGGATAGCAAGTTGAAGCTCAACGATGCAACTAGAAGCACATTGGAGATGGTATGATCATTTGATATTGCCACTTTGCCCAATCCCTTGACATTGCCCTTTGAGTTGTCACCAAATGTGATCTTTTCTTGGTCATCGACATTCTCTTCTAGTGAGGTGAACATCCGGGGATCACCGGTCATATGTTGTGTGCAACCACTATCAATCACCCAATGAGATCCACCGGTCTTGTAGTTCACCTACACACACAAGAAATCAAGCTTGAGCTTTTGGGACCCAAACTTGTTGAGGTCCCTTAACCTTCTCAACTAGTGACTTTGCAACCCAAATTTGCTTTGGCCTATTCTTGTTAGGAAGCCCCATGAACATGGCTTTCATCTTGCCACTAGAGTCTTGTCTAAGCATGTAGTGAGCATTGAAAGCAAAGGTCCTAGCATGCTTGGGCAAGGGTGTGGGTTTTGGCTCTTCACAATCATGAGCAAAGTGTCCTTCCTTTCCACACTCATAGCATCTCCCAATCTTCTTCTTCTTTGGCTTTGTGATGCTTTTGCGTTGCTTCATCTTCTCTTCAAGGAAGCCAATGCCATTTCTATTGGTCTTCATTACGGTGTTCATGAGTAGCTCACTTTGAAGACATTGACCCTTGGTGAAGTTCCTCAATCCAGTGGTGAGGTGCTCTTTCTCCTTCTTGAGCTTGTCATTCTCTTGTTGGAGTTCCAATTGAGATGGTGTCATTTTGTAGTCCCTTTCCATCTTCAATCTCTTGTTCTCTTCTTTTAGCATGTCTAGCTCAAGTGTGATGCTATAGTCATCATCATGAGTTTCAATGACAACTTGGTTGGTGGTGGTAAACTTCTCTAGATCAATCTTGAGCTTTGCATTCTCATTCTTGATCTTGACATAGTCATCAAAGTGATCGGCCACAACCACTTTCTTGCCCTTGCTACTAGCCTTTTGCTCATCATGCTCACTAACCAAGTCCTCACAAGATGTAGCTATATCACACTTAACAACAAGGTTAGGAGCATCAAGTGTCTCATGTGAAAGCATATCATAAGCAATGGTGAGGGTATCATAATCAACTTTCACTTGAGTGTATTGTTCTTTGAGCAAAGTATGACTAGTGGTAAGATCACTATGCATTTTATCAAGTTTTCCATTTTTAGCTTTGAGCTCCTTGTTAGAGGACTTGAGCTCCTTGATGGAAGATGACATAGTAGCAAGTTCATTATTTAACTCATCACTAGCATGCATAGCATTTTCATATTTTTCAACAAGAGCTTCATTGTCATTAACAAGCCTATCATTCTTAGCTCTAGTCTTTCTTATAATTTTAGTGTAGTTGTTTAGCAATTCAACAAGTTCATCATAAGAAGGAGCTTTGAACCCTCCATCACTCTCATCATCACTAGAGTCATCATCACTTTGTACCTTCCGATCACCCTTTGCCATGAGGCAAAGGTGTGTAGAGGATGATGGCGACGGTGGAGGTGGTGGAGTAGAAGTCCCAATCACCAGAGCGGCCACCTTCTCCTTCTCATCATCACTATCTTCATTTGATGAGCCACCGGAGGAGTCAATGTCGGTGAGCCAATCACCAACAATGTAGGCCTTGCCACCTTTCTTGTGGTATTGCTTCTTCTTCTTGCCATCTTTCTTGTAGGGCTTCTCACTCTTCTTCTCATCTTTGCTAGATGAGTCATATTTCTTGCCCTTGATCTTGTTCTTGTAGCTCTTTTTCTTGGGCTTGGGGCATTGATGAGCAAGATGTCCAAGGTCTCCACAATTGTAGCAATCCATTTCGGAGATTGGCCTTCTCTTGCTACTAGTGAAGAACTTCTTCTTTCTTGAGTCAAAGTTGACTCCATTCTTGTGAAGCTTCTTCAACATCTTGGTGGTCTTCCTCACCATGAGAGCAATGTTGGAATCATCTTCATCATCACTTGTGCTCTCATGATGCACCTCAATAGCCTTGGACTTGCCCTTCTTGTCATTGCTTGCTTTGAAGGCCAAGTCCTTCTTCTTGTTGGTGGAAGAGCCACCACGTGGTGTGATGTGCATGTACATCTCATGAGCGTTGATCTTCCCCAAGACTTGTGTTGGTGTGGATGTGGAAAGATCACCTTGAATTAGCACCGTCACAATGTGTCCATACTTGTCAATGGGAAGGACACATAGAATCTTCCTCACAACATCGGATGGTTGCATTTGTGTGAGGCCAAGACCATTGAGCTCCTCTACAAGAACATTCAAGCGTGAGTACATTTCATTGGCATTCTCATGAGCAAGCATTTCAAATGAATTCAACTTTTGCATCACCAAATGATAACGCTCCTCACGCTCACTCTTGGTTCCCTCATGGAGCGCACAAATGTTATCCCATAGTTCATGGGCATTCTTGTGATTCCGAACACGGTTAAACACATCTTTGCAAATGCCTCTAAAGATGATATTTTTGGCCTTTGCATTCCATTTCTCATTTTCTTCCTCATGAGGGGTTAAGCTTGTACCCTCCTTAGGCTTGGGAAAGCCGGTGATTGCGGCTTGGCGGCATTTAACATCTACCGCTTCAAGGTATGACTCCATACGGATTTTCCAATATGGAAAGTCGTCTCCCTCGAACATGGGCGGTGGTCCATCACCCCCGGACATCTTAACTCTAGGCGGTTAAGCCTAAATCGAGAGCACGAGGCTCCGATACCAATTGAAAGGATCAAGATGCCCAAGAGGGGGGGGTGAATTTGGCTTTTCTAAAACTTCTTGCAAGAATTAAAACCTATCAAGCTCCAATTAACCCCCTAGTGCCTAGAAGTGTGTTTGACTAGAATCAACCACACAAAAGACTATCGCTAAACCATTTCTACTATAGCATGGCATTTCAACTTATGAATGAACAACAAGTAAATGCGGAATTGAATTGCTCAAAGGTAAATGCGTAGTAAAGAGAGTAGAGATGACATGACGATCTTTTTGCCGAGGTATCGAGGTGTCGGCACACCCCCCTAGTCCTCGTTGGAGCACCCGCGCAATGGTATCGCTCCCCCTTGATCCGCACAAGGATCAAGTGCTCACTACGAGCTGATTCTTCGCCACTCCGGCCCGGTGAATCGCTCGCTACCGGTCACAACATGGCTTGGGTCATCCACAATGCCTCCGGATGATCACCAAGTTCTCCGATCGCCACCAAGCCATCTAGGTGATGCTGATCACCAAGAGTAACAAGCAAGAACTCTCACTTGACCAACACAAGGCTAATGAGATGGGTGGATGCACACTTGCTACTCTCTATTCACTAATGAGGTGTTTGATCACTCAATTATCAAATCCCTCAACCTCACTAGGCCTCTTGCACTCACTTGCAATCACAATTTGTTTGACAACCTTTCAAATGAGCTAGAGTGCTAGCATGAATGAGGGGGAGGCATATTTATACCCCCCAACTCAAAACATGCATGAAGGGGTAAGTCCAGCCAGTTACACACTGACCGGACGCACCTGTCGGGGTGACCGAACGCGTCCGGTAAGTGTCTAACAGCTACGTGACGTCTGGCCTGACACTTATACGAAGTACTGACTGGACGCGTCCGGTCATCAAAAACTCTCTCTGGAACCTCTCTGGATGCGACCGGACTCACCCCCCTGGTGTGTTCGATCGATTGCCGAGGGTGAGTCCGATTGCAACCAGACTTGCCCCTCAGCCAGCCCACTGACCGGACGCATGCCCCAACGTCCGGTCTCTAGGGTTTGAGCGTCCAGTCAGCAAATGAAGTCCAAAACGACTTCGGTTTATGACGCTCCCTTCACGGACTTTCTTCCTTATGATCTTAGGGACCTTTCTAAGCTACCTAGGGCTTTGTTTAACTAGTGTGCACCACACCTAACTCAAAAGTCTCACCTAGGTCAAGCTACCCATTCAAACCCCTCTTTATAGTAGGGCCAAAGATAAAACAAAGACCTATGCTACTCTAAGTGTCCTTCAACACCAAATGACACTTAGAACTAGCCTATCACCATCTTCGTCGTCCATCCTTTGAAAACCGAATGAATTCCATCAATAAGGGGACATGAATACCATAGTGTCCTCACGATCATCATTACCATGACCTAACTCAACTATTTCTGCAAAACACACGTTAGTCATAGTAATTTACCGTTGTCATACAATCACCGAAACCGACTGGGGGCCTAGATGCTCACATTCACCAAGGAACCTCTCTAGGTATCTTTGCTACTTGTTAGCATAGGTATTTGGAGATTTCTCGACGTAGCCTTCCATCTACGTTCGAGGGTCGGTTTTTGGGGTCGAACTTGATCCGGTGCTTTTGGCGTTTGGCTTGCTCGTGTTTAGTGGTGCCTCGCTGCGATCCTACGGATCATCCACCCTCTTCCAAGGGACGTGGGGATCACGTTTTCGATCAAAGTTTTTGGGGTTGATTTGAGGGACAAAGGCCAAAGTTTCGAGAGAAATTTTTAGGCTCCCATTCACCCCCCCCCTCTAGTCGCCTTGCTTTTACATTCTCGGTCCCTCATTTTCGAATCCACTTGAATCAACTTGTTCTTTGATGTGAGGAGAACATTTCCACCGAAGGCCTCCTTCCCATGGTTTCATGTTCACAGTGGCCGGCCTCCTTCCCATGGTTTCGCAGTGGCCGGCCTCCTTCCCATGGTTTCGTGTCGCCCTAGCTCACGTTCAAGGGTTAGGAAGGTTCGTAGAAGATGTAGAAGGTGACGGTTTGGCCGGTTAGGGTTTGAAGACCACGGTACGCCGCGCCCACCATGTCCGCCATGGCCGGCGAGCTCGGTCCGCCATGGCCAACACCCTTCCCATGCCCGTCCGTTGGTCCTAGCTAGCGTTCGCGAGTCGCCCTGGACCGTAGAAGGCGTTGGTGGTGTTGGTTTAGTCGATTAGGGTTTGGTAGTGCCAGTACGCCGCCGTCCGCTGCTCGCCATGGTCACCGGAGTCGGCATGGCCGCGGTCGCGAGTGCTCGGAGCAGGAGCCCTGGCTCCTGAGCCTCGGGTTAGGGTTGTGAAGGTCGCCGGAGTAGAAATCGCGCGTTGGTTTGGCTCAGGATGACTGGAGCCGACCGGCGTAGCATGCCCGTGCCGCCGTGTTCGCCATTGTCGCCGGCGAGCTAGATTCGAGCATGCGCCGGGCTAGATAGTGGTACCGCCGGGTGCGGAAGAAGGAGGGGAGCAAGGTGGTGGTGTCCGTTTCGCCGGAGAGGTCGCCGCCGGTGAGCTTCGCGGCGGTCAACCTTTCCCCTGCTTCGGTGTGACTGACCGGTGGGGTCGGTTTGACCAAGGGCCCCGTGGGTCAGTGGCTCGGGTCCCGGTTATCAGTGGCCTGGGTGTATTAGTTCGGGTGCGCGTAGCAGTTTAGAGTGAAAGGTTTTTCAGGGTTTTGTTTAAATAGTTTTCAGAAATGTTTGAATTGCTTGTTTAATTCATATCTTGCATTCTGTAAATGCTAAAAAGGTGAAACAAGTTTTGTTAAGTTTGTTGTGATGAGTTCTGTGCATGAAAAACATGATATGTCCAGTTTGTGATAGATTTATGTTTAGTTATGCTTAATTCTTGTTTTGGCTGAAATCTTGTTAAATGCATAGTAATCTGTGTTTTGCTCAGAAAAATATGATTCTTGTTTTGTTAGGTTTGTATTGATGCATAGCTTCTGGGAAAAATGTAATATGATGTTGTTCTGTGGAATATTTTGTTAGTAGCAATTAAAATGAATAAATGCTGCTTTCTTGTTTATTTTGTAGTAATTAAAATATGAGAAGTTTGAACCTGAGAATTTTAATACGCTGCTCTTGTGCTAAAAAGATCAGTAGAAAAATAAGAAATTTGTTGTTTGACACTTTTTGAATGGGTGTGTAGTTCAAAGCACCTTTTCATGATAGAATTTGTCTTTTTCATAGAGGATAGGGCTTAAGGCCAAATGGGTTGAAATTTGGACAGAGGACTAGGTTATTTGTTGTTAACTTCCAGTAATTTTTGTAGATTTTTCTGAAGCTGTCTAGGATGGGTTGCTGTTATATGCTTGATTAATTGGATTTATTTCAGCAAGTAATTAAAGGAAGGTAATTTATTAAAGTGAGTGCTTGCTGTGGTAATTAGAATCCTAAACAGTAAATTAGGAGAGCTAGTTGGTTGATTGATTAGTTAAGGTCTTTTGTGATCACTGGGTGATGTTGACTACCTTGTTGAAGAGAACGCAGTAGATGACATGTGCTTATCTCCTGAATTGTCTTGTTCTATGTTGCATCACCAGTCCATTCATGTTATTTATACGTGTCGTGCATCATGCAGGATCGGTAGCCGAGGTCCTGGAACCGCCACCAGTGGAGCCGTATCCGGAGGAGACACCAGACGAGAGGACCCCAGAAGGAGACGACGAGGACCTGCCGGAGTGCCGCGATCATCGACCCTCCGACTTTGAGCGAGGCAAGCCCCGGAGCATCCCACTCCTACAGTTTGCAAATGCAATAACAAATTAACCTGATATGTTTGTTGCATTAGGTTATAGTAGTTGAGGGATACCGTTGATGCATTACTACTTATCCTTGTCCACCTGCAATTATATCTTGTTATCCCTGTTATGTCTAGGCTCGTTTCTGCTCAGCCTGCTTAGACCGGTAAAAGTCGGGTGATTTCCTGTCTCCCGCATATAGGTGGATACTGATCATGTTTAGCCTTGTGCTATCATAGAGAAAATCATGTGATTAATTAAACTAAGACCGGGCGGGATGTAGGAGCAGCAGGACATGGGTTCTATGTGCTAGTAGTCTCCCGTCTGTGTCGATTAGGAACCGACAAAGGCACACCTCAGTCATTTTGAACGCGTCAATCACTTAACGGAGCAGGTGTGGGTACCTCCCGTGAAGCCTAGTAAGGTTTTTCGAGCCGGTGATGGAGATATTGACGCCTAACACCCGGGGCCTTATATGAACCGTGGGCAACTATTCTGAGCATCCTGGCATGGTCCGTGGACGGGCGAGGCCTGATTGACTAGGCATGACCGTGGGAAGTTATAGCTTGAGCGACCTGGCATTGAGATAACCCCCGGTGTAGAAGGGCCCATGACCGTCCCGCGTGTTGTGTTCTCGGACCTCCTGAATTGGTCGCCGACGGCCGCCTGGCAAGGTGTGATTGGGCGAGTGTGCGACATTTTTATCCCCAGCTGGTAGGAATCGATTATAATCGCCATCGCTCCTGGTTAGTGAGTAACTTGACTGGGCATGTGTTACCATAGTAACTTATGGAACTAAAGATGGTTATGGTACTGAATCTGAAAGGCTATTGATGAAATAGTCACTCTTGCTTTATTAGGTAGTCAAGTGCTTGCTCTAGATCAGGTGCAAATCTAATTAATCAGGTTGATTACATAAAATTGACTGCTAATACTCTAATGATGATTATGTATTAATAAAATGCTTTTATGCAAAAAGGTAAGTACAGCCAACCCCAGATACAGCCTTGCATACTCCTTGGTGTCGTTTATTTCTAGTTTATGACGGGTAAGTCTAGCTGAGTACCTTCTCGTACTCAGGGTTTATCCCTTGTTGTTGCATATGGGCAATGCTTCTTCGGCTATTGCGAGAACTGTCTCTACCCCGTCGAGGTTGGTGACTAGACCATGGGCATGGTCAACTCTTATCCTTCCCTGATGCTTTTGTGGACTGATCAGGCATTGGCACCGTATTGTGAACTGCGAACTTATGTTTAAAACTATGTTGCTTCCGCTTTCGAAATTCGAACTATGGTTTGTAATAACTGTGGAACTCCGATGTATTTGAATTATGTGCGAACTGAATGTACCTCGTGGACATGTACGCTAATCTATTACGATATTGGCTAGAGTTGAATGAATTGAAATCCCTCGAGATTTCTGGACTACCGGGTTTGTACGAGCTTAAGTACGTGTAATCTCTGTGAAAGTGGGGATTCGGTGCTTAATGTGGTATAAATTGGTCGGTTCTGTCACATCATCCACCCTCTTCCAAGGGTCGAGGGCATCACGTTTGCACTCAAAGCTTTTGGGGGTTGATTTGTGGGACAGAAGTCAAAGTTTCGAAAGAAATTTTTAGGCTCCCATTCACCCCCCCTCTGGTCACTTTCTGGTAGAGTTCTCAGTCCTTCAGGTATGAAGGAGGAATCCAAATGCAAAGCTTCGTTGGGAACCAATGTCTTCTTCGGCTTCCTGTGGTACTGCTAACATGTTGACATCTATGCAACAACATGTTTTTGTGTCACCTACTCAACAATACTTGGCTTCCCCCGACCTACCCTCAGTACTTGGCAGCTCCTAGTTCTACACTGGCTGCTCCTTTGACACCTCAGGCAGGGACATTCCGACTACCCTAGCCTACTGTTCCTCCAGTGTATCCACTACCTTGTACTTCTACTCCTATTGGCTTTTCGCCAGGTGTTTCTTCCTCTCTAGGTGTTCCTGGAGTTTATGAATTGCCAACTGCCGATGGCAACAATCCAGATGTTGTTGCAGGTACTATCTCAGTTGATTCATTTGATGCATATGCCCTTTTTGACTCCGGTGCTTGAAGGACCGAGAATGCAATTGCAAGGCGACCAAGGGGGGGTGAATGGGAGCTCAAAAATTTCTCTCGAAACTTTGGCCTTTTGTCCCCAAAATCAACCCCAAGAGTTTCGATCGAAACCGTGATACCCAAGTCCCTTGGAAGAGGGTGGATGATCCCTAGGATCACAGCGAGGTACCACAAAGCGATAGCAATCCAAACGCCAAAAGCACCGGCACAAGTTCGACCCCTAAAAACCTAGTCCCAAACTTAGATTGAAGGCTACGTCGGGAAATCCCCAAATACCAATGCTAACAAGTAGCAAAGATACTTAGAGAGGTTCCTAGGTGGACTAAAGGGCCAACCGAGAAGTCTGGAATCCAAGCGAAGAAGTCGGGAGAGCAAACGCACTAAAGCTCAGGCTACAGCCGATTCCCGGACTGTCCGGACTCTCAGTCCCGGACTGTCTGCGCCAGGGGCGGACTGTCCGCGGTCCACTGGCGGACTATCCGTGGTCCACTGGCGGACTGTCCGCCGGTAGAAAACCAGAGACAACACTAATGCTGTAAGTCCCCTGGACGTTCCCGGACTGTCCGCGAACTCCAACGGCGGACTGTCCGCCAGTCAAACCGAGTCAGCACAGCCGAGCCACGCGACCACTGCCTCGGTCGGAGCCCGACGAGCGGACTGTCCGCGGGCACAACAGCGGACTGTCCGTGAGTGCCCAGAGAGGGCGATTTTGGTCGCCCTCAACTCAAATCCTCCCAAATCCGATTCAAATCAAAATCCCTTGATCCCAACCTTGGAGAAGATGATCACGAGGTAGTTGGGAGACTATCCCAAAGAAATCATCCGCTCAAATCAATTCAAACACCGGGAATCCGAGAGGGAAGGAGTATGAACCGAAAAAACGCCACGAAAATGAAATCAACCCGATCTACTTGTTCGTGAGGAGTTAGATGAATTCTTTCGATAGAAATGATCTCCTCACTGTAAAGAACAAGTTGATTCAAACGGATTTCGAAAAAGACGCAGTAGAGAGGGAGATCGAGTGACGGGAAAATCACGGAGAAACGAAGAACGCGAAGAACACGAACAAAACGCGAATCAACACATCGGTCTGCAACCGCGTGGCTGCCACACGCTACAACAGTGAGATTACGGTCTCACTTCCTCAAAATCTCTAGTACATAGAGGTATGGTTCTCTGCGGATCTCAGTTGCTACAGCAGGGGATTGGGAGAGCACGAAAACCTAGAAGGCAAAGAGCAAATGACTGAGATAGGATGGGAGGTGGGTGTCTCCCTCTACTTATCCTAATTCTAATTCCCACTCTACCCCTAACTAATTACAGAGCGAACCAGCTAAACCCTAGGGTTATTCTGGACCAACTCATGGTAGGTGGTGATCCGACGACCACGCCCCCAGAACTGGTAGCGTTGCCTTCACGCAACCTCACCGATTGCCGCCACGTGCCGCCACCGCTCTGCTTGTCTTTTTCCCGGTCTTCGCCCCCGGTTTTGAGGCCCAAGCTGGGAAACCAGCCTTCACGACCAACCCCCGGTTTTGAGGCCCAAACCGGGAAACCAGCCGACCATCGCCTGAGTTTTGTGCCCCAAACTCAGAAACCCGCAGCACCCAGGTTTTGAGGCCCAAACCTAGAAATCGTCCTCAGCCCGAGTTTTGTGGCCCGAACTCGGAAACCATCAGCGCCCAGGTTTTGAGGCCCAAACCTGGAAACCGTCCACTCGGTGGTTTTTCTGTGGCTCAACCACCAAACTGAGCCGTAGAGGGGATGCACCGCCCGTGCACCCCGTCCACCCGCAAGTCTTCGCTCATCGCTGTCCCAGGCTGTCAGCCACCACAGCTGATCCTCAGGCCACCGGTCCCTCAGTCCAAGCCTCACGTGCGCCCTTCGCCATTCTCGGTCCATCGACACGGCACGTCTCTACTTGACCTTCACCTTGCCTTTGATCACTGTTTTCGTACTCGACACCTGCACAACACAAGCCAAAGAACATGCACATTATCCCAGTTGACAATCACTCATCACTCAGAGACTCGGCATACACCCATGTATCCGCAATCTCCCCCTTGATGAGTGCATTGTCAAGTACCAACACGAATCATAATGGAATAGAGGAAGGGAGGAAGACGGAGAGAGAACTCGACCAAATGACCCAAAAGCATATCAAAGCTGAAGAAGGTCAAGTGGAAAGAGCAAAACAACTTGGTTCCCAAAGACATGGGCAACGGCTCGACGCAACCAAGCAAAACAAAGCTAGCCCTCAAGAAGAGGTAGAACATGCTCAACACCGCTAGCAAGAAAACTTGATACCAATTGAAGGATCAACTGAAATTCAAGCAAAACAGAGCTAGCCCTCAAGAAGAGGCAGAACGGGTTCAACACCGCTAGCGAGGAAGCTCGATACCAACTGAAGAAAGCTTGATACCAACTGAAGAGCATAAAGACAAGGTTGCTAGTCCCTCAAGAAAGAGGCAAAGGCTCAACACAACTAGCTCCCAAAAATGCTCCGAACAAACCGTTACCAGCTCGAAAACTCAGCAGCGAGCAAACTCCCCCTCAAATAGTGCACACAACCAGGAGATCTCCCCTTAAGTTCAACTCAAATAGCAAAGATTTGAAGATATTTTCTTCCCCTTAGTCTCCCCTTAGTCGAACACAGGGAGCACACATGATTTGTCAATATTTTCTCCCCCTTAGTTGAAAATGCACCATCAAGCAAATATGCACAAGCACTCAAATTTCTCCCCCTTCAAGAATGCATATGAGTTAAAATGCAAGTTAGCAGCTTCTGGAATATAGTCAAGAGAGTGCAAAGATGCTCTACACAGTTCTGATCCGATGACTCAACAACATCCATAATAAGCTAGCAAAGGCTCAAACTGATCACCAAATACGAAATATGAACATGAGAGCAAAAAGAGCAGTTTTCAGCCAAAAAGGTATTCATTATCAAAATAGCACGAAGCATGTATAGACAGGAAATCAAACAAGTGCTAAACATGTATACAAGGTGAACTACCCCTAGCACAGTTCAACCATCATGCTATAGAATGAAACCTAGACTTGTGTATCCAAATTTTATCGGAGTTGCAGCGGTTAAAAATTACACAAGTTCAAATGTCAGCATGTGATTGCGAGAGGTTGAAAGCTTGTCATCGCCTAACATTTCAATTGTGTGAAGCCTATGCAAAAGCAATCAGAAGCTTAAAGCAACAGTTTCGGTCATACACTACACAACTCAAGTTTAACTCAAAGTGCAATGAGAAACAATCTCAAAACTGTGATGTGCTGACAAGCAATTCCATCTCGATCTTTCCAATTCACTTAACTTGGTTCAAAGTTTAAAAAAGAATATGAACATACCAAGCAAGTGAATGACTCAACACTAGAGACATAGCAACCTAGCATATATGAGAAGCACAAGGGATTTCAACACATTCTACACATGCTAGATGCATATCTCAATGGTGAACATTTTCAAGTTTTATGTTCATTAAGCAAATTCACCATTCATAAAATAGCTCCGCTCACAACATGTATCAGTGATCAGAAAGAGCATAAGCTACAAGCATCATCATGAAGCATCAGAGCAAATACTATACGGAGCATAGTCACATTCTAAAGATTATATACATGAAGCTCTGAATGTAAATATGCAAGATGAAATGCAAAGATGTATGATGAAACCAATTGAAAAACACAAAGTCAGTTTATAATACAAGAGTCAAAATGTTTCCCCCATCTAAAAGGGGAAACACACACCAAGCTCACCTCTCAACCTAGCAAAAGTTGATTGGTCTAAAGGCTTGGTAAAAATATCAGCCAACTGATGATGAGTATCCACATGGTGAAGGTCGATATCACCCTTCTCATAGTGGTCTCGCAGAAAATGAATACACACATCAATGTGTTTGGTCTTATAGTGCAGCACGGGGTTCTTAGCAACGCTAATAGCACTCGTGCTGTCACAAAGCAAGGGAACACGAGAAAAGCTCAGACCAAAATCACGCAAAGTGGCCATCATCCAAAGCAACTAGGAACAGCAGCTAGCCGTAGCAACATACTCAGCCTCCGTGGTAGACTAGGTGACATTAGACTGCTTGCGAGAAGACCACGATACAAGAGAAGAACCAACATACTGACAAGTCCCAGAAGTGGACTTGCGCTCAACGCGGCAACCAGCAAAATCGGCATCAGAATAACCGCAAAGGGAGAGGTTGGAGGAAGCAGAACACCAAATCCCAAACTCAGGAGTGAAGCATAAGTACCTCATAATGCGCTTGACCGCCTGACGGTGAGAGGTGCGCGGCGATGACTGAAATCGCGCGCAAAGACACACCGCGAACTGGATGTCCGGGCGTGTCGCCGTCAGGTATAGCAGCGACCCGATCATACTCCGGTACTCCTTCTGGTCCACAGCTTCTCCTTCCTTGTCCGCATCCAGGGCCGTCGTGGTCGACATGGGTGTTGGAAGAGGCTTGGCCTCACCCATATCGAACTTCTTCAAAACATCCTTGGTGTACTTGCCCTGGTGCACGAACGTTCCCTCTCGGGATTGATTGATTTGCAACCCAAGGGAAAACGTCAACTCGCCCATCATGCTCATCTCAAATTCGCTGCTCATAGTATTTGCAAACATGGCAACCAAAGTATGAGAAGAACCACCGAAAATGATATCATCCACGTAAATCTGGACCAAGAGAGTATCATTGCCTTGCTTGAGGAGAAAGAGCGTTTTATCCACACATCCCATTTTAAAACCCTTAGCAAGCAAAAAGGTTTTCAACCTATCATACCAGGCTCTAGGGGCTTGTTTCAAACCATACAAAGCTTTGTGAAGTTTAAAAACATGGTTTGGAAACTTGGGATTTTCGAAACTGGGGGGTTGTTTCACATTCACCTCCTCTTCTATGTAGCCGTTTAAGAAGGCCCTCTTGACATCCATTTGAAAAAGTTTAAATCCTTTGGATACAGCAAAAGCCAATAGTATCCTAATCACCTCCAAATGAGCTACAGGAGCAAAAGTCTCCTCATAGTCTATCCCCTGCTTCTGACTATACCCCTGGGCTACAAGTCTGGCCTTGTTTCTCACAACATGGCCATCTTCTCCTTGTTTGTTTTTGAAAACCCATTTTGTCCCAATAGGATGACACTCAGGAGGAAGAGGAACAAGAACCCAAACTTGATTTCTCTCAAAGTTTTCAAGCTCCTCATGCATGGCATTGACCCAATCTGGATCCGTCAAAGCGTGTCCAACATCTCGGGGTTCAAAATCAGCAACAAATGCAGAATGAGCAAAGTGAGAGATTTGTTGTGACCTAGACCGAGTGACACGTTCGCCGATGCTGCCGATCTTCTGTTGAGGCGGGTGTTGGCGCTGAATGTGTCGAGGCACCTCCCTAGCTGATGTAGCCTCCCCCTCAACAGCAGCTGGTGCCTCCTCGGGTACAAAAGGTACCGCTCGAGGTGGTGGATCCCACGACCCCCATGTCGAAGAAGAAGGGTCGGGGCCGTGAGTGGTAGTAGAGGCCGCTCTTTGCGGCACAGCAGGTGGAGGTGGTGCTGGGTCATCCATCCCTTCAGCACCCTCTTCCTCTTCATCAAAAAGAGGCTCGCCAACCTCATGATCACCTGCACGCTAAAAACGAGAAGAAGGACAAACCATGGTCTTGTCGAAGGTGACATCGGATGTCTCCATGACTCGGTCAGTATCAAGGTTAAGTACACGATATGCACGAGTATGAGTGCCATAACCCAAAAATACACCGTCAGAAGAACGAGACTCAAACTTGTCCAAGTTGCCCTTTTTGAGTATAAAACAATGGCAACCAAAAACTCGAAAATAACTCACTTTGGGCAGTTTTCCAAAACGCAACTCATAAGAGGTCTTTTTCAAGAAAGCTCGGAGAAAAATGCGATTGGAAATGTAGCATGCAGTGCTTATAGCTTCGGCCCAATAACGCCTAGGAGTCCTATGCTCATCGAGCATCGTCCTGGCCATCTCTACAAGGGTCCGATTCTTCCTTTCTACAACACCATTCTGTGGCGGTGTGTAGGGAGAAGAAAACTGATGCTCTAAACCCAAAGAATCACAAAACTTCGCAAAATCCGAGATTTTGAACTCGGAACCATTATCACTTGTAATAGCTCGCATTGAGTTCAAAGGGAACTCATTCTGAAGACGCAAAATCAGATTGCGAGCAAAAGAGAAAGTCTCAGTTTTCTCAGCTAAAAAGAAAACCCACGAATATCTCGAAAAGTCATCAACAACAACAAGTACATACCACTTCCCCCAACCGAGCTCACCCGAGCTGGACCAACAAGGTCCATGTGCAAAAGCTCTCCAGGGCGCTTGATCATGACCTGAGTCACTGGGTGGTGGGGAGCGGCAACCATTTTCCCATGTCTACAAGAATGGCAAACAAGATCCTTCTCCATGCACAACTTGGGCAATCCTCGGATTAGGCCAAGTGAACTAAGCCTTGCAAGCAAGTCGAAGCTCAAATGTCCTAGTCTCCTATGCCACTTCCAAAGATCAGAGGAGGAAGGTCCAGCCAAAAGACAATGAGAAACTCCAAATGACTCCGAGAAGTTCGCACGAAAGACTTTCCCAAAGGGTGAAATCACACAAACAAGATTACCCTGAGGATCCAAAATACGACTGAGATTCGGCTTAAAACGAATCTCGTAGTCGTCATCAAAGAGTTGCGAAACAGAAAGAAGGTTAAAATGCAAGTTTGAAACAAGAGCAACATCGCGCAACACAAAATGCTCATTAACTCGCACCGACCCACGAGACAACACTTTACCTTTGCTATTGTCGCCGAAGGTAATAAACTCCTTTCCGGCGACCGGGCTAAGACTGGGGAACCACTTGGCGTTTCCGATCATGTGCCTCAAACAACCGGAATCCACCAACCAAACGTTCTCCAATCGTTTTACCTACATCAATAAAAAGACATAGGGTGAGCATACGGTCCAACACTGGGGTTAGTGAAGTAGGAAGAATACCAGTGTTGGGCCGACTGCTCAAAAGAACGGTTAGCAGAAAAACCATTCCTAGCACGCCTACGAGAAGAGCGATCACCACGTAGAGGAAAACGTGGTCCGCTAAGGGAAGAGCGTCCATCGCGATACTCAAAATGCGATGGTGGAAAACGCTCAACTACAAAGCCACCGCCACGGGGTCCATAGCCCACAACTGCAGGCTCCCGCCGGGCACGTTCTCTTCGCGGCCTAGGCCTAGGAACTTGTGGTTTTGGACCTCTAGGCCTAGCAGCACGCCTCTGAACATTCGGCACATGTACATCATGGAAAGGATGGTACATGTCCGTGTTGTTCATCTCCTTTGCACGACGCGCCTCTCTCTTGCACCGAAAGCAAAACTCACTCAAGTGTCCATCTCTCCCACAGTGCTCACAATGGTACCTCACCGCTCTCATAGGGGGTTGTTGGTACTCATGGTAGTGGGTGTGGATCACTTTGCCCTTCTGTGGCATAAGCTCCTCTTGGATGGGTGGCATGGTGTCCAGCTTGTTCTTGAGGTGGTTTGGTTTTGGAGCCCATGATTGTTTCTTGGGTGAAGCTCTCGGAGGTTCCACAAATACACCATCCTTGGTGTTAGTCTTTAGAGGCTCTTTGGGTGGAATCTTGGTAAGCTTGGGAGTAGTGGTGGAGTTGGGCTTCTCACACGGGTTCAGACCACTCGACTCTCCAATCTTCCCAAAAGATGAAGCGCACTCAACAACTTGAGCAAAGCCTACACTTAGACCTCCAACGGCATGCTTGAACTGGGAGATCATCATCCCAAGCTGCGGCTCACCACTCGACACCCATGACAAGATGGTCCGAAGGTATGTGTTTTCCTCCTCGGTTTCCATCTTGTCATGCTTCACGTTTGCAATCTCCATTTCCAAACCCTCACACAGAACGCACCTAGTCACACACGTGCTATCCGAGCTGGCCTTCTCAAGAGACACAATCTTGGCATTCTTCTCTGCCAACTAGGATTGCAACCCCGCATAGGACTTGCACGCACCCAACAACGAGGATCTAGCCTTCAGCTCATCCACCTCTCCTACCAACACAACATACTTACTTCTCAAAGTGAGAAGGTCAGTCATGTGTGTGGAGCACATCTCACACTCCTCGGTGACAACAACGGTGGACTTGATAGATTCAAGTTCCTTCACCGTATCCTCCCACTTCTGCCTAAACTCCTTCCTCTCTCTAGCAGCACGCCTAAGCAGCTTGTCTTGACTAAGGAGAGCGGCAGTAAGTTTCTCGACCTCAGTAGAAAGCTCATCGGGGGTCTGAGATACCTGGGAGGTGTCATCGTCGTCATCGTCGTTCTAAGGGATGTCCTCCATCTCGCCGTTGACCTCCTTGCCGAGAGCCATGGTGTAGAAGCCCTCATCGTCGGTGAAGAAGCAGAGGTCGTTCGGCTTGTCCTCGATCCTCTTCTTCTTCTCGGACTCGTCGTCGCTTGAGGAAGTGGAGTCGTCACCCAAGTCGTCGACGTCGCTGAGCGTGGTGAAGAACGCACGCTGCTCAGCCTGGGCCTTCTCCAAGTACTTCGTCTAGATGTACTCCTTGTTGAAGCCGCCCTTCCGCTTGTGCTTCGCGGGGACGTACTTCTCCTTGCGCTTGCCGGAGTCGTACTTGTGCCCATGATCCGCCTTGCCGAAAACTTGCTTGTTCTTCTTCGAGCAATTGGCGATGAAGTGGTTGGGGTCGCCGCACTCGAAACATCCCGAGCGTTCTCCTCTGCGGCGATGGTTCATGCGGTTGTTGTGGACCCGCGAGAACCGGTTGGCCAGCAAAGCCAACTCGTCATCCCCCATGAACTCCAACTGCTCCTCTGTGACAGAAAGAAGAGAATAAAGTGCAAAGCCTCCAGAGGGGTTAGCAGAAGAGCCAAAAACCAAAGCCATCGACGGGCCAGAAGGATTTTCATAAGAAGCCCTCGCCATGGCGTCAATCTCACTGGACTTGAGCTTACTGAAGAGCTTGTCGCATGTGAGGGTCTCATAGTTAGGTGATTCCATGATCGCTTGAACATTTGAGTCCCACACCGATCGATCAAGAGTATGCAAAAGCTTCAAAGCTCTCTCATGATCGTCGAAAGGCAACAACTCCTTGTTAGCCCTCATCCTGTTGACAATCACCTGAAAGCGAGTGAATAAACTCTCTATGCTCTCGCCAAGCATATGTCGAAAGTTCTCATACTCTCGCTTGTGCGACTCATAGAGACGAGTTTTGGCTTGAGTGGTTCCCTCATGGAAACGCTTGAGGGTAGCCCAAATCTCCCGAGCTGTAGCGAGGTGAGAAACGCGATCAAACTCCGTCTTGCTTAAGCATGAGAAAAGAGCATTATGGGTTCGGCTATTGGCATCGTGCTCATCGATCTGATGCTGAGTAACACGAGCAGCCAAGACCACGTAATCGGCAGAGTTGCAAATATCCCAAATGGAAGCACCAATACTCTGCAGATAGGCCGGCATGCGTATCTTCCAATACGCATAGTTCATCCCATCAAAAAACGGCGGGTTTTCCCATGTCGCGATCCATGTCACCTTCTGTGGATCTAGAACCGGCTAATGCGGAAGATCCTTAACCCGCTCCGATACCAATTGAAGGACCAAAAATGCAATAGCAAGGTGACCAGAGGGGGGGTGAATGGGAGCTCAAAAATTTCTCTCGAAACTTTGGCCTTTTGTCCCCAAAATCAACCCCAGGAGCTTCGATCAAAACCGTGATACTCACGACCCTTGGAAGAGGGTGGATGATCCCTAGGATCACAGCGAGGTACCACAAAGCGATAGCAATCCAAACGCCAAAAGCACCGGCACAAGTTCGACCCCTAAAAACCTAGTCCCAAACGTAGATTGAAGGCTATGTCGGGAAATCCCCAAATACCAATGCTAACAAGTAGCAAAGATACTTAGAGAGGTTCCTAGGTGGACTAAAGGGCCAACCGAGAAGTCCAGAATCCAAGCGAGGAAGTCGGTAGAACAAACGCACTAAAGCTCAGGCTACAGCCGATTCCCGGACTGTCCGAACTCTCAGTCCCGGACTGTCCGCGCTAGGGGCGGACTGTCCGCGGTCCACTGGCGGACTATCCGCCAAAAGAAAACCAGAAACAACACTGATGCTGTAAGTCCCCTGGACGTTCCCGGACTGTCCGCGAACTCCAACGTCGGACTGTCCGCCGGTCAAACCGAGTCAGCACAGCCGAGCCACGCGACCACTGCCTCTGTCGGAGCCCGACGTGCGGACTATCCGCGGGCACAATGGCGGACTGTCCGCGAGTGCCCAGAGAGGGTGATTTCGGTCGCCCTCAACTCAAATCCTCCCAAATCCGATTCAAATCAAAATCCCTTGATCCCAACCTTGGAGAAGATGATCACGAGGTAGTTGGGAGACTATCCCCAAGAAATCATCCGCTCAAATCAATTCAGACACCGGGAATCCGAGAGGGAAGGAGTATGAACTGAAAAGCGCCATGAAAACAAAATCAACCCGATCTACTTGTCAGTGAGGAGTTAGATGAATTCCTTCGGTGGAAATGATCTCCTCACTGTAAAGAACAAGTTGATTCAAACGGATTTCGAAAAGACGCAGTAGAGAGGGAGATCGAGTGACGGGAAAATCATGGAGAAACGAAGAACACGAAGAACACGAACAAAACGCGAATCAACACATCGATCTGCAACCGTGTGGCTACCACACGCTACAACAGTGAGATTACGGTCTCACTTCCTCAAAATCTCTAGTACATAGAGGTATGGTTCTCTGCGAATCTCAGTTGCTGCAGCAGGGGATTGGGAGAGCAGGAAAACCTAGAAGGCAAAGAGCAAATGACTGAGATAGGATGGGAGGTGGGTGTCTCCTTCTATTTATCCTAATTCTAATTCCCACTCTACCCCTAACTAATTACAGAGCAAACCAGCTAAACCCTAGGGTTATAGTGGACCAACTCATGGTAGGTGGTGATCCGATGGCCACGCCCACACAACTGGTAGCGTTGCCTCGACGCAACCTCACCGATTGCCGCCACGTGCCGCCACCGCTCTGCTTGTCCTTTTCCCGGACTTTGCCTCCGGTTTTGAGGCCCAAACCGGGAAACCAGCCTTCACGACCAACCCCTGGTTTTGAGGCCCAAACCAGGAAACCAGCCGACCATCGCCTGAGTTTTGTAGCCCAAACTTAGAAAACCGCAACACCCTGGATTTGAGGCCCAAACCTGGAAACCGTCCTCAGCCCGAGTTTTGTGGCCCAAACTCGGAAACCATCAGCGCCCAGGTTTTGAGGCCCAAACCTGGAAACCGTCCACTCGTTGGTTTTTCTGTGGCTCAACCACCAAACCGAGCCGTAGAGGGGATGCACCGCCCGTGCACCCCGTCCACCCGCAAGTCTTCGCTCGTCGCTGTCCCAGGCTGTCAACCACCACAGCTGATCCTCAGGCCACCGGTCCCTCAGTCCAAACCTCATGTCCGCCCTTCGCCACTCTCGGTCCATCGGCACGGCACGTCTCTACTTGACCTTCACCTTGCCTTAGATCACTGTATCCGTGCACGACACCTGCACAACACAAGCCAAAGAACATGCGCATTATCCCAGTTGACAATCACTCATCACTTAGAGACTCGGCATACACCCATGTATCCGCAGTGCTAGCTTCTCGTTTGTCTCAAAGGGTTTTGTGGCTCGTGATGGCCTTTCTGTGCAGAAGATTGGTCAGTCCATTGTGGTTAGTTCTGCTAAAGGTGTTATATATAGTCATTCAAAAGAGGGCACGTGCCCGATAGTAGAATTAGCCTGATAGTCATATGTCTCTGATAAACAGAATAGAGTGTATATTCAAAAGAGCTTCCAACTCCATTTTCCATACATACACTTCTCGATTCAATGGTGTGGTTGACTTTCTCTTAGGATCCATTGTTTAATTTGGCAGCATATGTTTTTAAGCTTTTTAAAAATTCATAAAAACTCTAGGATAATGGTGAAGTGAAAGAACTAGAGACATAATGCTTGATTTGATCGTTTCAATTACTCAAGATTCAAGGTAAAGTACTAAGCCCCGTGATGAATAATATGATATATTCTTCTAATCCAAATGAGAACTTTGTTTGAATGCATGTGTACTTGTTAGAAGTACAGATATTGCAGCAACTCCTGATCCACTGTTGAGATTGAATTTGCTAAGGGACTAGCAAAGAGTCAGCATGGGGGAAACTTGTTGACGGTCCTTACAGTCAACATTATACCATCAACTAATGCATAAAAAGATGATAAACAAGTGACAATGCATAGTTGTAGGGTTTGATTCTAACAAGTTCCACGAGTTGTGTAGTTCTCATTTGTTTTGCACAAGCATCAATATTTCACTATATAAAAGTATCTCGAGTGATGAATTGGACCATACCATTGCGAAGACCTCATAGAGACGATCGAAACGGACATATGGTTTGCTACATTTGGAGTCCCAACGAGAGAGTCCTTGTGGGATACGACTGGAAGCTTCTAAAACAACTTGGAGTGATCACCAAGCAACATAATTCAAGGGCTAAACTGACATATTCTACAACTTTGGTGAATTACTGTTTTCCAGGGAGTTTCACAGCAGATAGAAAGAGGTAGAGTCCTACTCCAACAAGACAAATTGTGCAAACGGATGGAAAGTCGCATTAGGGCAACAAGGAAGATTCCAGAAGACACCACGACGACGGTAGGGCTAGGTGGCTGCCAGGTGGGGCCGGCCAGCCTGGGCCAGGAACCGCCCATCTTCGTGGAGCGTGCCTTAATCGGCCTCCTCGACGCATCTCTACCCTTGTTCAAGGTCGGTTTGATCCAAGGGTTGCGGTTCATCCTTAGGGGCTACAAAACGAGACCTAGACCCCCACTGGGGAGACATCTCCATCTTCATTATTCATCTCCACATCAGAATCTAGGGTTTCAAATAGAAGTAGTGGTCCCTCAAGATGAATCTCTTCTAGTTCATTTAGATTTAGATCTAGTTTGTCTAGTTCTAGTTCTAGTTCTAGTTGTCTAATTCATCTAGATGTAATTAGAGATCAAATTAGAGAGGGAGAAGGAGAGAGCTGAGGAGGAGTCAGATCTGTCGGATCTTCCTCGACATTGTACTGGTGCATTATCTAGTTTGTCTTCAAGTAATCTCTTGGTTCTTCATTTACTATTTCTGAGTATTATATTTAATTTCAGTTCTTGCTCTATTTTATTTACTGGATCTCCGCTCATATCGAGTGCTCTAGTTATACTAGTTAATTAGAGTAGTAAACAGTAGTGTAGACGTGGTGTCTAAACTAGGGTTTACCTGAGTTTGCACCCAGCCCCACGGATAGTTGTGGTAGCCCCAGGTGGTGATAGCCCTGACGGCCGACGTAGTCCACCACGTTCGGGTTGGTGTTTGTAGGACCATAGTTGGAGCTTCCTAGCCCCTTTCTCATCCCTTTCTGTGGATAGTGTTCTGATGTCCCGAAGTAAGTAAAGTATAATAAGCCTTTATTTAGATAGACCTGCTTAGAAAACCCTAAAATCTCTCTCTACTCATATTATCATTTTTTCATGGACGTTCTTAATTCTTCTAGTACACTTCATGTTCCCCGTGAAAATCGATACCCTGGAATACTCTCGGGTGAAAGCTACATCGGTACCCGTGTGCTTGCGGATTTTTTGTGTGTGTTAAAAATACCCAACAGCCGTCGGTCTCTTCTTCTTCGCTGGGAAAGCCTCGCGCTTTCCCTTGGGATCGCTGCGAGCTTGGCGCTTGCTCGCCCGAGCCTCGGGTACTTGCTTCCCCCGCTCCCTGCATGCTTCCACCTCCTCGTCATCGTCGTCATCCACCACTTCCTCGGTCTCCTGCTCGCCACACGTCTTGGCGTCCCCGCGATGCTAGTTGACGCCTTTTGGCCAGACCTTCATCGGCGCTAGCGAGAAGAACATGTCACCTTCCTGGTCATTGATCCACTGCAAGTCAGTACGTTGAGCATGCTGTGGCAAATTCGTGAACAACTGCACTACATGAAGATTACCTTTGGTGGAGGGTATGCTAAACAGTATGACCTCCTCGGCTGCCCGAGTTTCTTCCTCTTGCTGAGGTTGAAAGGTGTCTCCAGACACAACTCTGCCTCCAACCGCGGAAGCTGCTCCAGTGCCTCCCGCGTGCCATCGTTATCCTCGGCGTATTCGTACGTCGGGTGATCCCTTTCTTTGCAGGGCTGACATCGCTTGTTGATGAAGTTCCAGGCGACCACCACTCCACCGACGCTCTATCGGTTCATCAACTTCCGGAGCTCCTTGACCTGCTCCATCCCTGCCCTCGTGGGACGTATCGACCAGGTGGTCAACGCCACCAGCACGGACGCTGGGTCGCAGGGCAGGCGCGACGCCTCCTGGTGGATGTAGAACCACTTCACCTTGTACTCCATCGCCTTGGACTACATGGGAATCACGATGTACTTCTCCGCCATCCCATCACAGAGCTGGAGGTCCCGCTTCCATTGATCTTAGGTCCGAAGAAATGGCAGAATAGGTGAAAGTGGGGTTCTATCCCTAGGTAGGCTTCACGAAAGTGGATAAAGTCTCCAATGTGCAACATTGAATTTGGGTTCAAGTTCCATAGTGCAATTTGATAATACTCCAATAATCCATGGAGGAAGGGATGAACTGGTATTCCAAGCCCTCACCTGAAGAACGCTCGAAACACGATGAGCTCGTCGGTGTTCGGCGTCGGGTACTCCTCCTGATATGTCGGCCTCCACAAGCGGGTTACTTCGTCCTAAAGGAGGTCGTCCACAATAAGATCCTCCAAGCCCTTCTTCCTCAGGACGCACCGGGACCACTTCTTCGCCAACGCCGGCTTCACGACCTCTTCGTACGACATCGTTCCCGCAGCCTTCTTTGCCGCCGCAGCCTTACTTTGCCTCTTCGGCGCCACTGCTTCTCTGGTCGACTGGATCTGGATCTGGGACTGGATCTACGGTTGAGCTCGCTCGGAGGACTATGCACGCGCGGAAGGTGGATGACGAGGGAAAGTGGTGGAGTGCTGAATGAATGCAACTGCAGGTGAAGAGTCGTCGTCGCAGTCTTGGCCTTTATACCGCGCGGCGTGTGTAACAACCCAAAAATTCAGACTTTTTAAATTTTTTCTGTGATTGTGTGGAGCATGTAGTTGCTAGCTGAACCGGGAACAATTTATAAATAAATTGTTGCATTCATATAGTATTGCTAGTAGGAGTTTGTTGGAGATTCTTTTTACAACTTAGTCTTATGTTGGAGAGCACATGACCATAGCAACCTCCTTGTATTTCTCTTGGGATTATCTTGAGTCTCTCTCGATGATCCCCGACCTTCTATTATGACCACCATCGGACTCGATTACCCTAGCCCTAACGACCTCTAGTGGACCGCCATGATGAGTTAGCATGATAATCATACATGCATAAAGGACCTTGGTATAAGGCAAGTATACTACCTCCAAGAACTCTCGGGTACCTACCCTAATCCTTGACATATCCCTATGTAACCTCTCTATGAATATCTATCAAGACCACATCCCAACTCTTCCCGGTCTCTCTCATATGTCCATGACCAATTCACATCTTCCCCTTCTTTATCAACAATCAGTACACCTAATAAAAATAATCTTCCAACCCCTTCCTGAATACCCCGAAGGCCTATCAAGTCCTACGCCATATACAAGAGTCCCTACAATAAATTGTCACTTTCCCCTTTCTCTGAAATTCCCTAGGTAACCTCTTGAATCAAATTGGGAAATCATCTTAAACCTCCCTCGAAACTTTCCAAATCTTCTCATACGAATTCCATTCAAAACTCTTTTTAAGTTTCTCTATAAACTCCTTTTGGATTCCTCGAAACCCCATTTTTGAATCCTCATCGGATTCAACCGTGAGTTCCATTCGACTCTCTCCAAAATTCCCAAAAATCAAAGAACAAAACCTTCTTCCTCTTCGGCTAGCCATCTCCACTTCTCAGGCCCAACCGAACCCTCTCCTCTTCCTTAGCCCAGCCTGCTCGGTCTAGCCCGCAGCGCCTTTACCCCTCCGCGACACCTCGCGCCTGCACCGCACTCGCGCCAGCCCACGACCAGCGCCCGTGCGAACAGCTCCCGCTCAGGCTGACAACACAACCCCGCCGGCAGACCCTGCGCTCCAACTGACCAAGCAACCCCACCTGTCAGCCACTGATGAACATGGTCGTCTTCCTCCCTCGTCGCTCGCTCATGCCGCGCAAACCGCCTGATAACCCCACGCAAGGGGCGTGACCCCATGGCCCATGTGGTGTCAGGCGTTGTTCCCCTCGTGTCGGCTTCATCTTGGTGCCCACGAAGAACCCGAGCGCCCCTCGGCCACATGATCACACCGAGCCCCCGATCACCGTCCGCCGTGCCATAGCCACACCACGGGGCTATAAAAGCTAGCACCAAGCCCCGCTAGGGTTCCCAATCCACTCGCCGCCTCTCGGTGGCCACACCAATGCCCCCAACTTGGTAGAGGAGGGACAGTAAGGACGGAGTAAGGCGGAGCCAAGCTCTGCGCCACCGCGGAGCTCGCCGGAGAGGAAGAAGAAGCCGGGCCGAAACCACCAGAGCAAGGAGGACCACATGGAGCGAACTCACTGCACGACATCAACTCAACATGGCCTCGATACCCTCTCCGCCTCAACACCGAAGGTGAGCACGCCGCGCTGCTGTTCCAACCCCAAGCCCCTTCTCTGGTCATGGCGCTCTGCACATGAGCGCGTAGATCGAGCCGCTACCGGTTCAAGCACACCAAGCATAGCACGACACGAGACCAGCCAAACCCCAGTGAACAAAACGCGTTGTGATGAGCCCGGTCGCTATGCCGTCGCCATGAAACCGAGCCGCCATGACAAGGTCACCATTCCGACGAAGCCCGTGGCCGTAGGAGGCCTCCATCTCACCAAAAGACCCGCCACAGCGTTATGCACAAGGCTCACCTTGCAAGAGCTCGAGCGCAAGCACCGGGCCATGGGCTGAGCCACCATGTCGCTACCGCCGCCGTGGACCACGACGCCATGGCAAGGTTGCCGACCCGGCGCAGCCTGTAGCCGCAATAGGTCTCTACCTCGCCCGAATACTCGCTGTCACAACGGACACACAGAACACCTCGATAGAGACCGAGCACGAGCCCCAGACCTTCGAACTACACCATCAAGCCACCGCCGCGTCGCCACGGTGCGCCACCTCGGCACCACCGTTCCAACCAACTACCGGCCACCTCGCTAGGCGGGGACTGGCCGTAGAGTTCCACGAAGACGCCTTGAGCCCAAACCACCTATACATAAGGGCTGGAGGAACACTTCCACCGCTTGCCCAAGTAGGCCGAAACCTCGCCGGAGCCACCACCATGCAACAGACCCCCACCACTCGATCCGGTCACCAACTTAGGGTTTAGAACAAGCCCTGGACCCTGAATCAACGAGCCGTGGCCTCAATTCAACTCAGCAGCGCCCAAACCATGGCCAACAACGTCCGCCGACATTGGACTATCACTGCTGCCGTGGAAAGCAAGGCCTGAAAACTCACGGTTGTCGTGCCAAAGCCCACGACGCAAGCCTAGAGCTGGAGGAGCACCACGACCGGCCAATCAAGGATCAGGGAAAAATACCGATGCCCTATCACATGCAACGGCAGGCTCATGCTGTCGCTGCCGCTCACAAAACCTCACTAGAGCCCTCACCAACCCTCCAACTATGCCACCGTACTCATCAGAGGTCGGGAAGCAAAGCCCTAATCTCGAATCGAGCCCTAGGCTCAATCGAACTCTAGGCCGGTCCATGAATGGGCCTCGACGGCTCAGTCTGTGTCACCCTCGAGGAGTCTGTTGACACTTACTAACGTCGTTACTAAGAATGGACCTTACGATCCATCCTCGGCAACGGCGCCAGAAATGCTTGTTGACACTTACTAACGTCGTTACTAAGAATGGACCTTACGATCCATCCCCGGCAATGGCGCCAGAAATGCTTGTTGGTATTTCTTAGCGTAAGCAGAAGAATCCGCAAGCGCACGGAAGTACCGCTGTAGCACTTCACCCGATGGTATTCAGGGTATCGTATTTCCACGAGGAACGGAGGTATTTCTTCTATCTAGTTCGTCCAAGGACAACACAAGGGTAGAGAAAGAGAGGGGAATAGAGATGGATCGCTAAAGCTTTACTGTCTAAAGATAGATAAATGTTACTTCTACTTGTTCACTTCGGGCACCGGCTTATACCTGGTCTGCCAGGTAACTCTGGCCTTTGTGTAGCTCTACGCCGTAACCGAACGTGGGGAAAACTAAGGGCAAACAGGGCTGTCACCACGTGCCGCCGATCCCTCACCCGTGGATTACGAGGCAAACGAAGGTGAACCCTAGCCTAGACACCACGTCTACGCTATTGATCACTACTCTAGCGTTGCGCACGAACCCCTCCAAATGATTCAGAGGTTCCTCTACTAGAGTATCCGCTACGAGAACGGACGACGAACCCGCAAACAAGAAGAGATAAAGCTTATCTAATCAAAAGAACAATAATACAGTAGAAACCACGAACACTTACTATGTATGGATCCCGATGTGGGTACAAGGTAAGGGCTCGTCGAGGTACAAGCTCGGGGAGAGACCGACAAGCCCGGTACTTCCCCGCTCTCTTCCCTCACATCTCACTCTCCAACTCTAGAAAGCTACTAGGGCATAGCCCTAAGGAGTGGGGATCTACTCAAGAGAGAGGTGCTCTTATATTCCTTTGTGTGTTGTTGTTTTGGCCTCCCCTCCTCCTCTCCTTATATAGGTGCTTTTGGTCGGTTTAGGAGGGACTTCGCTGCAAAAATCACTCGGAACCGCCTTAGGGAGGAGTTAATGCACTGCCTCAACAAAATTGGGCTGAAACCGTCGTTCTGGGGGGCGGTCGACCCAGGGGGCGGCCGCCCCCTGGCTGGGCCCCCGTGGGCTGAGCCAAAGCCCATTTGGCCTGAAATGTCGGGCTGGGTTTGAATCTGGTTGAAGTTTGATGCACTTCTATATGGGCTTTTTGTGTCCTTGTTCATTTTGCGCATTTTGGCGTGTTGGATTGCGCCTTTTTGGTTGTTATCCACCTGTATGCATGTTTATGGTCTGCAAAACATAACTTTGCACTACATGTGGAACTTGGTTAGCAATAAATGTATATATATGAGTAAAATGCATGCTTCTTATTCCCTAGATTGCATGGTAGGTGGGCCACTTGGTATTTGTGTTGCATAATGATGTTTTATGCATTATTTTCCTTGCCTTTATATGCATTTCCATCGATGTATGCCTGTAAGCGAATAATCACCAAAACTCGTGGAATGCATTAGTGTAAAGCCCTATTCACTAGTCTTGGGAATATTTTTATATATTTTTATAATGAAGTTGGTGGTATAAAATATGAGTTAAGGACCACCAACAAGCTCCCCCACACTTAGCCCTTTGCTCGTCCTCGAGTAAAGATTAGGACTAAGATGGGTCATCTCTCTGATATGTAACCTGCGTACAAGTTATTCCAAGCTTCACCTGCACTTATGAACTTTGAAGTGTCTACCATGATATCTTGGGTGATTGAAAGATGGAACAACATGGATTCAAATTCCCTTGCATCAATCAATTCAGAAACTTGGGTTTTCATTTTGAAAATGTAAACCATAGCTTAGCTCCTCAAATGATTCTCTCAAATCGCTCATTTATGTGTTTGGTTCCTCACCAAGGCATACCAAAGTGTTGCCTTCTTTCTTTCCTATTCCTAAAAAGCTTTTGTGGAGTTTGGGTAGGTAAAGATATGAAGGCATACTTACTCCGCATATTTTGCTAAGTCAAATCTCGGATCCGAGGAGAAAGATGCCATACCCATAGATCAAGAAGTGCAAGTGTGGGGAATATATATGTATATATATATATATTTGAACTCCTTTGTCATGCTTCTCTCTCCCCCTTTTTTTAGAAACTTATGAAAATATGGGCTATCTTTATTATTATTATTTTTTAGAGAGAGGCGGGCATCGAAGTACCCATTGTTTTCTCATTTGGACACTTGTCCATTTTTTTTCTGCTCTCTCATTTTTTGGCACATGCTTCTTTGGCATGGCATCTTTTCTCTTTTCTTCATGCTTTTTGGCATGGGATTATTATTTTTTTCATAGCCCATATTTTGCAAAAGTAAAAAGGAATTTTGGGAAGAGAGGTTCATAACACAAGTGGTGGAGTTTTTATTTTGGTGGAATGGAAAGGCATGTTTTTGCGTAACTCTTAGTGCAAGAGTCAGCATTTTTTTATGTGGGTGTACGTGAATCTTGATCTTAGGGGCATGACAAGTTTCTCAACAAGGCATCAACAAGACTTGACAAAACTCGATGCAGTAGTAAGTTGCAAGTATTTGGAGGTTTTAAAATCTAACACTAGATATGGCTTTGGTAGGAATTTTGATATCATTGAGGAGCATGCTATTTGAACTTTGTTTTTGTAAAATAAATCCCAAGTTCTTCACATGAAAGAGCAAGGTTCATTTTCATCCTACTATATCTCATATTTCAATTACTTAGATAGCATGGGGTCCCTATGAAATGTGTTCACAAGTTATAGGAATATTAGCAAGGAATAAAGAGTATGCAAATTTTATCAAAGGATAACTTGGAGATGACATGTCAAAAGTTTTGTCTTTTTAATTTGTTTAGTTTTAATCTTCAAAACATGGGAGATGTGAGGATAGAGTTTTGCACAAACCATCGTTTGAAGATGAAGGAGTTTACGATGAGTTAGAAATGATTTGACCAACCCGGAAGTTAAGTCAATCCATTCTAAAACCTTTTACCTTGTCCTTCTCCATGTTGGGTTTCTCGATGTTGTGCAATGTGTTGGGGAGATCTCAATTGTGTGAAAGGTTATACTTGGGAGATCTCCCCCACACTTATTCTTGTACCTGTTTATTGAAACAAAACAAAAGAAACAACAAGAAAGGCTCTACCAGTTTGAAAACTGGGAAAGCTCAATTTTATTATGAATAATTTTTTTTAATGATAGTAATAAAAGAAATATAAAGCTATTTTTTAAATCATTATATAAATATTTTTTCTTTTTTTTAGGATAATCCGGGGTATCTCCCGGCAGTGCATAAGTTATAGTCTTAAGCTTGACCTTGGGAACTTCATCTTGCAGCCTACAGTGGTGGTGTAAATCCTAGTTCACCACCAAGTATTTGGCATTAACACTCAAGCTGCAAGGTTAGCATCACCATGCATCTACGGGATTTGCAATGTTTGTGATAAACATAAGCATCCACAACCATTCTCTTAAAGAGTTTGACAACGAGAATCAAGAGAAGGTTGTGATCCTCGTAGAAGCATGTGGTTTGAAGCAAAACGAACTCTAGAGAGCCTAAAAGTGAGCATGTGACATGAGGGATCTCAAAAGAGAAGTTATCATGCTCATTAACAGATTCTTGCTTGGTTTCTAGAGTTGTTGCTTCACACATGTCCATGGCATGAAAGTTTCCGCACTGGAAAGATCTATCATGAAAGACGAGCGTTGATACTTGACTGCTGTCGAGAACAACGTTATGATGGCCAGAGGGACATGGATTAAGCTCGAGCGAGGATGGTACTGGACGTATCGTTTCACAAGGATGAGATTGAAACTCAAACAAAACGCACGGAGCTATGCATTTTACCACCTCGCATGAGTTAGCGTTGGGCTGCTCCTTCGCCTTTGGATTTGCGGAACTAGCGATAGACTCGGCGGAAGTGATTGCTCCCAACTGTTCATCAGGGCCCCCACGAAATGGTTTCTCTATGGAAAGTTTTTCGAAAGGGTGGCCTAACAGAAGTTCGAATTCGAGGATGTCGTAGATATGAAAATCTAGGTGAACCACGTTTTCGTTTATTTCAAAAGGTACGGCCTTAGCAACTCCACAACACTCCCAGAGAAACCCTGGCGGACCTTCAAAGAGTTTGTCGGTCGGGATTAGCGGAGTGTTACCCAAAAGAGATTCCGCTAAGAATTTTGACATGATATTTGTTCCGACCGATGGGTTGTGAAGAGCATCAACAATTGTTCCCCTAAATGTGCAAGATATGGTCTTGGAGGGTGAAAGAATCCAAATTACATCAGAATAACGTTTCACCTCCACTAACAATTCTTTTGATGGCTCTATTTTAGGGGACACTTCATATGTCGAGCGTTTTTCGTACCTACGAAGGTTCGTGATTCTGTCATAATCCTCGAATTCAATTGCAAACTCCGAAGGATAAAGCATTATCGGTGTTTGCAGCTCAGGTGAGGGCTCAAAAGTCGAATCTATGTATGGCAAAGTTGTTGATTTGACTGATGAGGGCTCCTCAAAACTTGACATGCCCTTGTTTTGGAGAGGTTTTGGTTCTACAACGGGAGAAGTGTGCTTCTCTAGGAAGTTATCAAGGATTTTTCTCTGTTCCGTTGTAGATTTGCTTGAAAACGACCCTCCAGCGGCCCTGTCAAGGACTGGGGCAGCATCTTCATCTAGACCCGTAGAAAAGAGATGCAATTGCACGCTCTCGGGTAAAGACATGTTTGGGCTAGCGTGTAGTATCGTCAAATACCTGGCCCAGGCTGCACCTATAGACTCCTCATCTTGCTCGAAATGGAGGATTTCCTTTGGTATAGAGGTGATACGGGATCTAGGGAAGAATGCAAGATAAAACTTGTTTTTAAGTTCTTCCCAATCCCCATTCACACTTTCTACGACATTAGCGTACCATTGTTTCGCGTCCCCATTGAGGGAAGACGAAAACAATTTCCACTTAATCGTTTCTTTTGTCATGCCTGGGATGCTTAGGCATGAGCAAATTTCCTCAAGATCTAGCAAGTGGTTAAAAGAATCTTCATTATGAAAACCAGAGAAGTGTAGTGCCCGAGCTATGGATTTTAAATAAGGGTGGAGTCCATCATTGGATGAAAGTTTTGGAGAAGGTTTTGGCTCGACGAACTCCCCCTTTGAAGCGGACGGATTTTGAATTGGAGTGGTTGGCTTCATGATAGAAAAGGTAAAAAGAAAATATTTTTGGTTTTTATAAAAAGGGATACAGATACGAGGATGAACTAGGTTCGAAGAAAATAGCAACCGTTCCCCGGCAACGGCGCCAGAAATGCTTGTTGACACTTACTAACGTTGTTACTAAGAATGGACCTTACGATCCATCCTCGGCAACGGCGCCAGAAATGCTTGTTGACACTTACTAACGTCATTACTAAGAATGGACCTTACGATCCATCCCCGGCAACGGCGCCAGAAATGCTTGTTGGTATTTCTTAGCGTAAGCAGAAGAATCCGCAAGCGCACGGAAGTACCGCTGTAGCACTTCACCCGGTGGTATTCAGGGTATCGTATTTCCACGAGGAACGGAGGTATTTCTTCTATCTAGTTCATCCAAGGACAAAACAAGGGTAGAGAAAGAGAGGGGAATAGAGATGGATCGCTAAAGCTTTACTGTCTAAAGATAGATAAACGTTACTTCTACTTGTTCACTTCAGGCACCGGCTTATACCTGGTCTGCCAGGTAACTCTGGCCTTTGTGTAGCTCTACGCCGTAACCGAACGTGGGGAAAACTAAGGGCAAACAGGGCTGTCACCACGTGCCGCCGAGCCCTCACCCGTGGATTACGAGGCAAACGAAGGTGAACCCAAGCCTAGACCCCACGTCTACGCTATTGATCACTACTCTAGCGTTGCGCAGGAACCCCTCCAAATGATTCAGAGGTTTCTCTACTAGAGTATCCGCTACGAGAACGGATGACGAACCCGCAAACAAGCGCTTAGTAGTACCCAAGAAGAGAGAGCTCAAAAATCGGATCATGGATGAAGCTCATTTGTCCAAGTTATCCATTCATCCTAGAAGCACTAAGAAGTATCAGGATTTGCGTCCAAAGTTTTGGTGGACCAAAATGAAGAAAGAAATTGCCGCACATGTAGCCAGATGCGACACATGTTGTCGAGTAAAAGCTATTCACCTGAAGCCGGCCGGAACACTTCAACCGTTACCAATACCCGAGTGGAAATGGGAAGAAGTAGGTATGGATTTCATCACCGGTTTGCCAACCACCCAGAAAGGAAATGACTCAATTTGGGTGATAGTTGATCATCTCACCAAGACCGCTCATTTCATACCAGTTAAAACTTGTTATCGAGCATCGGACTATGCGGAGATTTATATCAACCAAATTGTTCGACTACATGGTATACCCAAGGTCATAGTTTCGGATCGTGGATCGCAGTTTACTGCACCGTTTTGGGAGAAACTGCAAAAGGAATTAGGCACAAGGCTAATCCGTAGCTCTGCATATCATCCCCAAACATCGGGACAAACTGAAAGAGTGAATCAAGTTTTAGAAGACGTGTTGAGAGCCTGTGTAATTTCAGCAAAAGGATCTTGGGAAAAATGGTTACCTTTAGCTGAATTTGCATATAACAATAGTTATCAAGAAAGCATACAGATGGCACCTTTTGAAGCCCTTTATGGTAGAAGGTGCAGGACACCGGTGAATTGGGTTGAACCAGGAGAACGTCGATACTACGGAATTGATTTCGTTAACGAAGCAGAAGAACAAGTTAGAACAATTCAACAACATATAGCAGCTGCGCAGTCGCGACAAAAGAGCTATGCAGACAAGAGGAGAAGGCCGCTTGAATTCAACGAAGGCGATTATGTTTATCTGAAAGTGTCACCCATGAAAGGTGTCAGACGCTTTGGAGTAAAAAGAAAGCTGGCGCCAAGGTTTGTGGGGCCATATAGGATTGTGGAAAGGAAGGGAGAGGTAGCTTATCAGCTACAGCTACCGGAACATTTAAAGGCTATATTCCCTGTATTCCATGTGTCGCAGTTAAAGAAATGTCTTCGAGTACCAGAAGAAGAAGTACAACCGGCCAATATCAAGCTGCAATCCAACCTCACCTACTCGATGGAGCCATGCCGGGTGCTTGATAAAAAGGAGAGAGTAACTCGTGGAAGAAGAGTAAAGCAATACAAGGTATCTTGGAGTGAGCAAGATGATCGAGATGCCACTTGGGAAACGGACGGCTGTAACAGAACCGACCAATTTGCACCAGATTAAGCACTGAAAACCTCTGCTCTCGCAGAAATCATCGAGTACTTAAGCTCGTACAAACCCGGTAGTCCGGAAATCTCGAAGGATTTCAAATCATTCGACGACATCCAGCCAAGATCGTACTTGTTCCACGAATATGCTCACGGGTTACATCATAGTTGCATAAAGTTCAAATTACATCGGAGTACGAAATAATATTACAAACCATAGTTTTTGATAGCAGTAGCGGAAGCAACAAAGTCTTTAAAACATAAGTTTGGATTGTTCATAAATACGGTGCCATCAGTTGACCGGGTCCACAAAAGCAATGGATGAGATAAGTGTTGACCATGCCCTTGCTCTAGTCATCACCTGTTACCGGGTACAAGCAGTTCTCGCAGTAGCCATAAAAGCACTGGCCATCTGCAACAAGGGAAATAAACCCTGAGTACGAGAAGGTACTCAGCTAGACTTACCCGACAAAATCAGAAATAATGAAACACCAAGGATCATGTAGGCTATATAAGTGGGGTTGGCTATACATACTCCTTTGCATGAAAGCTTTAGTACGAAAACTCAGTTTCAGATGTTGGCAATTGCTTTTAGTCATTAACTCTACCTTACTAGATTTGCACCTGTACTAAACAAGCACTTGCTAATTAATCAATCAAGAGTGACTATTTCATCAATAGCCTTTCAAATTCCATAACCATCTTAGTTCCAAAAGTAATACGGGAGATGATCTAAAGTCAACTGCTCACTGTCCAGGAGCGATGGCGATTATAATCGATTCCAACCCAGCTGGGGATAAATGTCTCACACTCGCCCGGCACATTCCGGCTACGGCAGTCGTAAGCTACCAGTCAGGAGATTCGAGAACACAACGCGCGGGACGGCCATGGGCCCTTCTACACCGGGGGTTATCTCAGTGCCAGGTCGCTCAATCTATAACTGCCCACGGTCATGCCAGGTCGATCAGGCCCTGCCTGCCCTCGGACCATGCCAGGTCGATCAGAATAGTTGCCCACGGTACAGCTGAGGCCCTGGGTGTTAGGCGTCAACATCTCCATCACCGGCTCGAATAACCTTACTCGGCTTCGCGGGAGGTACTCAGACCTACTCCGTTAAGTGATCGACGCGTTCAATTTGACTGAAGTTACATTCCCGAACGGGTCCTAGGCGACACAGACGGGAGACTACTAGCACACAGAACCCATGTCCTGCTGCTCTTACATCCCGCCTCCATCTCAGATTAATTATCACATGGTTATCTCATGATAGCACAGGCTAAACATGATCAGTATCCACCTATTGCGGGGGACAGGAAATCACCCGACTTTTACCGGTCTAAGCAGGGCTAAGCATATAACGAGCCTTGACCTAAACAGGGATATCAAGATATATTGCAGGTGGACAAGGATAAGTAATAATGCATCAACGGTAGCAATCAATTCCTATAACCTAATGCAACATCCATCATCAGGTTAATTGTAAAGCATTTGCAAACCGTAGGAGTTAGAATGCTCCGGGGCTTGCCTTGCTCAAAGTCCGACGGACGGTGGTCGCGGCACTCGGGTAGCTCGTCGGCATTGGTCCCTCCGGCTTCTTCTGTCGGGTTCTCCTCCGGACTGGGCTCTTCCAGTGCCGACTGAGTCTGGATCTCCTCCGCTGATCCTGTATGAAGCATAATATGAATAAATAACGCGAATGCATGCGGGATGCATGGGGATGCAACATGGAACAAGGCATTCCAGGGAATAAGCACAGGTCATCTACTGCTACTCAACTGCTTAATCTCCCATATTCAACTTGTTAAGTTATGTTGTCACCACATCAAAGTATACTTAATGAGTCTATTACCCTCTAATTACTTGCTGAAATAAATCTAATTAAACTAGCCTTGTAGGAATTTTTGAAGCCTTTACATAAATTCTGCAAAACTTATTTAAAAGAAAACTTGACCTAAAACGCTATGGACACCCAACTTGACTCAGCCGAGGCCTGAGGCAAACGCTCGGCACACCCGGCTTAACTTGGCCGAGGCTCAGGCACACTCAATCGACTCGGCCGAGGCTCAACACAACGCTCTGCACACCTACCGACTCGGCCGAGGCTAACTGACTCAGCCGAGGCTCGAGGCAAAGGCTCGGCGCACACCGCTTACCGAGGCCTACGGCACCCAAGCTCTTCCCTTACTCTCTTTCTTACTTCCAGTCGGGGCCCGCTGGTCAGGGCGACCAAGCTTCCGAGGCCAGGCTCGGCACGTTACCGCGCGAGGCCAGGCTCGGCGGTCAACGGCGGAGTTTTGCGCCGTGGTCGTTGACCGGCCCTAGCTCGTCGACGGCGACGCTTCTAGTGACACCGAGACCATCACTGGGTGCGGGTTTGCGAGGCGAACACAACTAACCAACTCGCTAAGCCAGAGGGATACCGGAGCAAGCTCGACGGCGGCCATGGCGGAGCGGCGGCTCTGCGACTCGGCGGTAGAACTCTTCCCGGTGGGCTTGCGACTCGGCGAGACTAACACTAGCCCAAGCAAGTCATAAGCGACCTATTGGAGCAACTCTCAGGCTTCGGCATCCCCGGCATTGCTCGGCGCGATACACAACGGCGGTCCACAGCGGACATGGCGGCGACACGGCTCGATTCTGGCTGAAACATGGCGAAGAGAGGCCTCCATCTAAACTTAGGCAACTACAGCGGTAGAGAAGACTAGACCCGGGCTCGGTTTGGGATGGCTTGGCCGGAGATGACCAGTTCACGTGAAGGTCACAGCGGCGGCCATGGCGGGAGCTTGAGGATGGCATCCGCTGTTCCGGCGGCTTGAGAGGGAGAGTGAGGAAACCAACCCTTACCGGAGAAAGAGGAGATCAAGGCGGAGAAACTGGCGGGAGGAATCGAACGGTGGTGAGCGGTGGAGCGAGTAATCGCTCGCCGAGGTTCGGCGGGCGGCGGCGGATCTCTGCTCTGATGAAGATGGAGTGGAGTGGAGCGAGCGAGAGAGTGAGTAATGGAATGCTCTTCTGGTTGCGAGCACGGGGCGGAGCGAAGGCAAAAGGAACGAAGCGCTAGGTGCATTGCACCTGGCCAGTTCCCGTCGGGGAAGCTCCCGACCGGACGCGGCGGCGTCAGGCGTCGCGCAACACGCGCCGAGTGCAGACGGGGTGCATGGAGCGACGTGGCGAGTTCAGGCGCAAACCACGGGCGGCGATGACGGTGGTTTGGCCGGCCGGCGAGGCGGTCTCGCGGCGGCGGGCGGTTTCGATCGGCGCGGAGGGAGCGACGTGCGCACGGGAAGAAGGAGAGGCTCACAGGCCAGGCCCACTAGGGTTAAACTAATGAAGTTTGGTTTTAAAACTTTGATGCTCTATAACTCCTAAACTGAGCCGAATTAGGAGAAGGTCCTAAAAGCAAAGTTGCTTAGAATTTTGTAAGGAACAAATCATCTTTAAGGCTCCAGTCCAAATTCTGCTTAGAAAAAGAAATTTAGTGCTAAACCATTTTTCTAATGCAAGAAAGCCTAATTTGAAAACTTTTTTCTGAGAAAGTGCTTTAAAGCAAAGTTGTTCCTTTCAACAAGATCTACAACATTGTTATAAGGCACTTGGTCAGAAACAGAAAGCATAACAAGGTTACACTAGAGACCAAACAAGGACTTAAGCACTTCAACAAACATATGCACATGAAATGATGAGATGCTATGCTTATGCCATGCCAATTTATGCATTTAGGAATTGCTTAACACCTAGGGTGTTACAGCCCTCCCCTCCTTAAAAGAAATCTCATCCCGAGATTTGGATTACGAACCATTGCTTATAAAAGTGTGGGTACACCTCCTTTAGATAGTCATCCGTTTCCCAAGTAGCATCTTGATCATCTTGCTCACTCCAAGATACCTTATACTGCTTCACAACTCTTCTGCGAGTTACTCTCTCTTTCTTATCAAGCACTCGATAAGGCTTCACTGAGTAGGTGAGGTCGGATTGCAACTTGATACGGGCTGGTTGTACCTCTTCTTCTGGTACTCGAAGACATTTCTTTAATTGTGACACATGGAATACAGGGAATATAGCCTTTAAATGTTCTGGTAATTGCAATCGATAAGCCACTTCTCCCCTCCTTTGCACTATCCGATAGGGTCCCACAAATCTTGGTGCTAACTTCCTCTTAACACCAAAACGTTTTACACCCTTCATTGGTGAAACCTTCAAATAGACATAGTCACCAACATTAAATTCAAGTGGTTTCCTTCGCTTATCAGCATAGCTTTTCTGACGAGATTGTGCAGACGCGATATGTTGCTGAATCGTTCTAACTTGTTCTTCTGCTTCTTTAACAAAGTCAATACCATAGTACCGACGTTCCCCTGGTTCTACCCAGTTTATCGGTGTTCTGCATCTTCTACCATACAGAGCTTCAAAAGGAGCCATCTGTATACTTTCTTGGTAACTATTGTTGTAGGCAAACTCTGCTAATGGTAACCATTTTTCCCAAGAACCTTTTGCTAATAAAACATAGGCTCTTAACATATCCTCTAGAACTTGATTCACTCTCTCTGTCTGCCCTGATGTTTGAGGATGATAGGCTGAGCTTCGGACTAAATCCGTGCCTAACTCCTTCTGCAACTTTTCCCAAAACGGTGCAGTAAACTGTGGTCCGCGATCAGAGACTATAACCCTTGGTACACCGTGCAGTCGCACAATCTGACTTATAGATCTCTGCATAATCTGGGGCCTTATAGTTGGTCTTGACGGGAATGAAATGTGCGGTCTTTGTGAGACGATCCACAATTACCCAAATTGAATCATTACCCTTCTGAGTAGTGGGTAAACCAACGATAAAATCCATGCTTACTTCTTCCCACTTCCATTCAGGTATAGCTAATGGCTGAAGCATTCCGGCTGGTTTCAAATGAATAGCTTTTACTCGACAACACGTGTCACACCTTGCAACATAAGCAACAATTTCTTTCTTCATTTTGGTCCACCAAAATCTCGGACGCAAATCTTGGTACATTTTTGTACTTCCAGGATGAATAGATAATTTGGACAAATGTGCTTCATCCATGATCCGATTCCTGAGTTCTCTATCCTTAGGCACCACTAATCGCTGGTTAAACCATAGAACTCCATTTTCGTCAACTCGAAAATGCTTATCGGCCTCTTTTTCATCCTTGAGCCTTTCCTTAATATGATAGATCCCTTTATCGGTTTTCTGGCCTTCTATAATTTGGTCAACTAACGCATTGCGCAACTCTAAATCATGTAGCACTGCAGCATGTGTTAAGCTGAACTCATCCTCTGGTAAAAGCTTCATAGCATTACAGTGTGATTTCCGGCTCAGAGCATCGGCCACGACATTTGCCTTGCCTGGATGATAGTGAATTTGAAGATTATAGTCCTTAATCAATTCCAGCCATCTTCTTGGCCTCATATTCAATTCTGCTTGCGTGAAAATATATTTAAGACTCTTGTGGTCGGTGTACATATTGCAGATATTCCCAAGTAGATAGTGTCTCCAAATCTTCAACGCATGTACAACGGCTGCTAATTCCAGATCGTGAGTTGGGTAATTCACTTCTTGCTTTCGCAATTGCCGCGAAGCATACGCAATCACTCTGCCGTCTTGCATGAGAACACAACCTAGACCAACCTTTGATGCATCACAAAAGACATCAAAGGGTTTCTCAACATCCGGTTGAGCTAAAACAGGAGTAGTGGTCAACAGCTTCCGCAAGGTACGGAAAGCAGTTTCGCACTTCTCGGTCCATTCAAATTTCTGATTCTTTTGCAACAAACTGGTCATTGGCTTTGCAATCTTGGAGAAGTCTGGAATAAAACGGCGGTAATATCCTGCTAAGCCCAAGAAACTACGAATCTCACCAACTGAAGTAGGAGCTTTCCAGTCCATTACTTCCTGTACTTTGCTCGGGTCAACTGAAATTCCTTCTTCTGATAGAATATGACCAAGAAATTGCACTTTCCTCATCCAAAACTCGCACTTGCTGAATTTAGCATAGAGCTTGTGTTCCCTGAGTCTAGATAAGACAACCCTCAAATGTTATGCATGATCTTCTGCATTTTTCGAGTAAACCAGAATATCGTCAATGAACACTACCACAAACTTGTCCAATTCTGGCATGAACACAGAGTTCATCAAACTCATGAAGTATGCCGGAGCATTTGTTAATCCAAAGGACATGACAAGATACTCATATAACCCGTATCTGGTTGAGAAAGCGGTCTTTGGAATATCCTGCGGTCGGATTCGAATCTGATGATAACCTGACCTCAAATCGATCTTGGAGAACACCTTGGCTCTTGATAGCTGATCAAAAAGGATATCTATTCTGGGTAGTGGATACTTATTCTTAACAGTCACAGCATTGAGTGGACGATAATCCACACACATGCGTAAAGACTTATCCTTCTTCTTGACAAACAGAGCTGGGCAACCCCATTCTGATACACTAGGTTGAATGAATCCCTTGTCCAAGAGTTGCTTGATCTGGGTCTTGAGTTCTGCCAGCTCATTGGGCGGCATTCGATAAGGTCTCCTAGAGATTGGTGCAGTTCGTGGTAACAACTCTATCACGAACTCCACTGCTCTCTTTGGTGGTAACCCTGGTAACTCATCTGGAAAAACGTCCGGAAAATCCCGAACAAGTGGAATTTTGGAGAGGTCTTCTATAGCAAGAGTACAAGATAAGTCAACAAGATCGGCACCTCGAGGAAGAGATACGCGAAGCTTGTTACCTGTCCGATAATCAGATAAGGTAAGAGTTCTGTTTGCAGTGTCTAACACCGCATTCCACATAGTCATCCAACTCATTCCTAAGACTACATCCATACTTAGTCCTGGCAAAACCACTAAGTTGGCTCCAAATTTGTGCCCTCCAATATCGATGGTCACATTACACATCATCTGTCTAGATAACACGCTACTCCCCACGGAGCTCACGCGAAACCCATAATCCATTTCAGAGATTTCTTGATTATGCTTTTGTGCAAATGCCTTGCTCATGAAAGAATGCGATGATCCAGTATCAAACAAAACAACTGCAGGATGATGGTTCATGAGACACATACCGGCAGTCACAGGTTCTCCTGCACAAGCTTCTTCAGCAGTCATGTTATGCAGACGCGCTGGATAATTAGCCTGCTGCTTCTTGGGATGTGGGCAATACCTTGCAAAGTGCCCATCTTGGTTGCAATTGTAATACGGCCCACGAACTGAAGGTTTTCCTCCGGTCGAGCTGCCCTGACCTCCATGAGCTTGATTAGCAGCTACTTTGTATGGCCTCTGATTACGCTGAGCTTGCGGCTGATTCTTCTTTTGCGGTGGCCTGAAACGTGCCCCCGGCGCTGGTGGTCGATACTGGTTACGCTGAGCTAGTGGTCCTCTAGGTTGGGACGGTCCTGAATCGAAAGTCCTCTTCCGGGCCTTACTTGCAGCATGCTTGTTGTTATGACCCTCTTGAATCAGGCAGTCACTTATGAAGTCATTGAAGGTGGTACGGGAAGATGTACCCACTGACTTTGCCATTTTAGTGTTCAAGCCTCTCTTGAAACTAGCAATCTTCTTAGCATCTGTGTCGACGAAGTCTGGAACATATCGAGACAGCGAGTTGAACAAATGATGATATTCGGTCACTGATCGAGTTTCTTGTGTTAAGCTCATGAATTCAGCCACCTTCATCTGAGTCAAGCCTGGCGGAATATAGTGCCCACGAACTGATGAGGACATTAACACCAGCAATACATCCTCTCCGACACAACCTATAGCTGGCCCTCTTACTCGTGCTCGTGCTCGTCAACTTAATCATCAAGTGAGTTCCATGATAAGCTCTTGTCCATCTTGTTTAGACAATGGAAACGCGTGCACTCTTCTTTTGATTAGGAACCGAGGAGAAGACCGAAAGGGAGAAGGACTCGCGGTAGCCGGATTCGGACTGCAGCAAAGCGCCAACTTGTGACCGCCACCACGGTTGCATACGGATTCGGATTCAGGCGCTTCAGGACTTGTTGGAAAGCTTATCAAGTTTACTTTCATATGAATCAAGTCCCACGTCAATATCTGTTCGGCAGCAGCGGCAATGATCCAATTACCGTCGACAGGTCTTGCTGTCCAGGGTGCTGCGTCACCTCATTTTGGGCTTATGGCCCATGTATCAAGTTGGGTCCATTAGGGACGCGTCCTAGGGTTGGAGGACGACCCCAACACTCTTTTGGTCGTCAATCCATCTACTTATATCCCTCTATAGCCGCCATGGTCGGTTTGGGTTTTGTTTAGATCAAGTTTAGCCTTAGCTACTTGCTTGTAGGCGCGCGTGCAGGATCAGCCGCCCGTCTCCTTGTCTTCGGAACCCCATTGTAGATTAAGATTCAGTTTGAAACCTTCAATTTCATCTTGCAAATTCAGTGCTTGTTTCCTCGTTCTTGCTAGTTCTTCGATTGCTTGCAGGACGGGAGCCCTAGGGGCTGGTTGTCGCGCTCCACAAGATCGTGACGGCTATTGGACGTGGTGTATCGGTTGCTAAGGCGCGGTCTTGAGGGCTGTAGTCGGGCCGTGAACGTCATCTCCATCCACCAATCGAGTTATCCCCGTTTCTCATCGAAAGATCGGGCAAAAACCCTAGCGGGTTCGCATCAGTTGGTAATCAGAGCAAGGTTCTTCGGTGAGAGACTTCTAATCCATTGCTGTTTTTAATTAATTTCCTATAGTCCAGAAAAGCCAAAAAAAAAATATAGTAGATTAGTTTTTTTTTTTCATAATCCTATTAAACCTTTGTGCCTTGGCTAGTACCGTTTAGTTAGGGCTTGTTGAATTTGCGTTACTTCGGTTTGTGTCGAGTTGCTGGTCTTAGTGTCTAGTCCTTTAGAGTTTCGAGTTCTTGTCACCATCTATACACAGCCGAGTATTACCATATCTTCTCTCTGTCGAATCTGTGGTGAAGTCCGAATTGAACTGTGGTCTTGGTCCGGATCGAGTTGAGTTCCAATCTGAGTTCCACCAACGTGATAAAAAAAAAGGAAACCGAGTAGAACTCGGCAATAGGTGGAATCCGTTTGTGGTTGGTTCTGAGTGGAAACCGAGTAGAACTTGGAGTCCGCTTGTTAATATATCCTGAACTCCGTCTACGTGAGTCCTTCTGTGATTCCAAAAGAAAGATAACTCCATACTTGTTCGGCCTTACTCTAGAGAGAGAGAGAGAGAGAGAGTATCTTCTTCTTACCGGAATACCCCTGTACTTTCGGAAAAAGTGTGTGTACCGAATTGCTCCTTTGTATTCTTTTGTTCATATAATCAGTTTTTGAGGTTGCCCAAAAAAAAAAAGAAAAGAAAAGAAAAAAAAAAGAGAAAAAAAAAAGAGAAAAGATTCAAAAGAAAATGGGCTGTTTTTCATATTGATTTTAGGTTTGTTCCACCTTGTTTTCAGGGGTGTGCTGTGGTTTTCCTTTGTGTCCAGGCTTGCGTCTCTAGCACGGTCTAGCCTAGGACCAGCACAGTACCGTCGTCGAACGTTTATTCAGCTCGCCTTTATAACTAACGTGGTGCTAGTTCGTTCCTTGTTTCAGCCCACCTATAGCTCCACATACTCTACAGCTTGACAGGTCTTGTGCCGCAGCACCGATACACTTCATCCATTGCTGAAGACTTGTTGGTAGACGACCCCTCCTGTCAAGCAAGGTAAGAATTGGTAAGAACTTGTGTAACAAGTTGAGTGTGAGAGACTTGCTGTAGCTACATCCTAGTAGTTGTAGGGCTTTTATTTCTTCACTTGCCTTTCTTGTTGTCTTTGTTTTTGAACCATGACAGGGGGAGATGATGACAACGAAACACTACATACACCTCGCACTAAGGGCATCATACAGCATTTTGAAAGGAACGTGAAGCTGCACACAGAGGGACTTGATAATGACTTGCAGGTGACAAATGAAAAGCTGGGGCAGTTGGAGGCTACGCAGATGGCCACAAACAACAAGCTTACAAGTTTGGAGGAATCCGTTGCTAGTGTGGACAAAAGCCTTGCTGCTCTCCTAAGGCGATTTGATGACTTCCACACCGAAGATAAAGAGAAGCATAAAGAAGAAAAGGAGGGAGATCGAGAGCACGGTAGTCATGAAGATGACTACACTGCTGATACTGAGCATGATGATCAAGACGCTCGTGATCGACGACGCCTACGTCACAACCGTAGAGGTATGGGTGGCAACCGCCGACGCGAGGTACACAATAATGATGATGCTTTCAGTAAGATTAAATTTAAGATACCTCCTTTTGATGGTAAATATGACCCTGATGCCTACATTACTTGGGAGATTGCTGTTGATCAAAAGTTTGCATGTCATGAATTTCCTGAGACTACACGTGTTAGGGCTGCTACTAGTGAGTTTACAGATTTTGCTTCTGTTTGGTGGATAGAATATGGCAAGAAAAATCCTAATAACTTACCTAGAACTTGGGATGCGCTGAAACGAGCCATGAGAGCTAGATTTGTTCCATCTTACTATGCCCGTGATATGATAAATAAGTTGCAGCAATTGAGACAAGGTGCTAAAAGTGTAGAAGAATATTATCAGGAATTACAAACGGGTATGTTGCGTTGTAACCTAGAGGAGGATGAGGAACCGGCTATGGCTAGATTTTTGGGTGGGTTAAATCGGGAAATTCAGGACATCCTCGCTTACAAGGAATACAATAGTGTAACCCGTTTGTTTCATCTTGCTTGTAAAGCTGAAAGGGAAGTGCAGGGACGACGTGCTAGCGCAAGGACTAATATTTCTGCAGGGAAGGCTAATTCATGGCAGCAACGCATGACTACAACTCCATCTACACGTATGTCTACTCCATCATCTAGTGACAAGACTCGAGCTGCTCCCACAAATTCAGTTGCAAAGACGATGCAAAAGCCTGCTGTGAGTACTTCATCCGTGGCATCGACGGGTAGAACAAGCAACATACAATGTCACCGGTGCAAGGGATATGGACACATGATGCGTGATTGTCCAAACAAGCGAGTTATGATTGTCAAAGATGATGGTGAGTGCTCATCTGCTAGTGATTTTGATGAAGACACGCTTGCACTGCTTGCGACTGACCATGCAGGTAATGAAGAACAAATAGAAGAACATATTAATGCAGGTGAAGCGGACCACTATGAAAGCTTGATCGTGCAGCGAGTGCTTAGTGCACAAATGGAGAAGGCGGAGCAAAATCAGCGACATATTTTATTCCAAACAAAGTGTGTCATCAAAGAGCGTTCCTGCCGCATGATCATTGATGGAGGTAGCTGCAACAACTTGGCAAGCAGCGATATGGTGCAGAAACTTGCCCTCAACACCAAACCACACCCGCATCCCTACTACATCCAATGGCTGAACAACAGTGGTAAGGCAAAGGTAACTAGACTTGTGAGAATCAATTTTTCCATCGGATCCTACAAAGATATTGTTGAATGTGATGTTGTGCCTATGCAAGCTTGTAACATTCTGCTAGGTAGACCTTGGCAATTTGATAGAGATTCTATGCATCATGGTAGATCAAATCAGTATTCTTTTCTATACCATGATCGCAAAATTGTGCTGCATCCTATGTCCCCTGAAACTATTATGCAAACTGATGTTGCAAGGGCTACTAAAGCAAAGAGCGAGAGCAATAAAAATGATAAATCTGTAATTGGTAACAAAGATGAGATAAAACTGAAAGGACGTTGTATGATAGCTACCAAATCAGATATTAATGAGTTCAATGCATCCACTTCTGTTGCTTATGCTTTGATATGCAAGGATGCTTTGATTTCAATTGAGGATATGCAATGTTCTTTGCCCCCTGCTGTTGCTAACGTTTTGCAGGAGTATTCCGATGTGTTTCCAAGTGCGGTACCAGCGGGGCTGCCACCACTACGCGGGATTGAGCACCAAATTGATCTTATTCCTGGTGCATCTTTGCCAAACCGTGCGCCATACAGGACAAACCCGGAAGAAACAAAGGAAATTCAGCGACAAGTGCAAGAACTACTGGACAAAGGTTATGTGCGAGAATCCCTTAGCCCTTGTGCTGTTCCAGTAATTTTAGTGCCTAAGAAAGATGGAACATGGCGTATGTGTGTTGATTGTAGAGCTATTAATAATATCACCATTCGATATCGACACCCTATTCCACGATTAGATGATATGCTAGATGAACTGAGTGGTGCTGTTGTGTTTTCAAAAGTTGATTTACGTAGTGGCTACCACCAGATTCGTATGAAATTGGGAGATGAATGGAAAACTGCTTTCAAAACTAAGTTCGGTTTATATGAGTGGTTAGTCATGCCTTTTGGGTTAACTAATGCACCTAGTACTTTCATGAGATTAATGAACGAGGTTTTGCGTGCTTTCATTGGGAAATTTGTTGTCGTATATTTTGATGATATATTAATTTACAGCAAATTATTGGATGAACATCTTGATCATTTACGTGCTGTTTTTAATGCACTACGCGAGGCACGCTTATTTGGTAACCTTGAGAAGTGCACCTTTTGCACCGATCGAGTGTCTTTTCTTGGTTATGTTGTAACTCCACAGGGAATTGAGGTTGATCAAGCCAAGGTGGAAGCTATACAGGGATGGCCTGTCCCAAAGACTATCACCCAGGTGCGGAGTTTCCTAGGACTTGCTGGATTCTATCGCCGTTTTGTGAAGGATTTCAGCACCATTGCTGCACCATTGAATGAGCTTACCAAGAAGGGGGTGCCTTTTGAGTGGGGCAAAACACAAGAGAATTCATTCGACATGTTGAAAGATAAGTTAACTCACGCGCCTCTCCTACAACTTCCTGATTTTAATAAGACTTTTGAGCTTGAATGTGATGCTAGTGGAATTGGTCTGGGAGGTGTTTTGTTACAAGAGGGAAAGCCTATTGCATATTTTAGTGAGAAATTGAGTGGGCCTGTTCTCAATTATTCTACTTATGATAAAGAACTCTATGCTCTTGTTCGAACATTAGAGACATGGCAGCATTATTTGTGGCCCAAAGAGTTTGTTATCCATTCTGATCATGAATCTTTAAAACATATTCGTAGTCAAGGAAAACTGAATCGTAGGCATGCAAAATGGGTTGAATTTATTGAATCTTTTCCTTATATTATTAAACACAAGAAAGGGAAGGAGAATATTATTGCTGATGCTTTGTCACGGAGATATACTTTGCTGAATCAACTTGATTATAAGATCTTTGGGTTAGAAACAATTAAGGACCAATATGTTCACGATGCTGATTTTAGAGACGTGTTGCTGCATTGTAAAGATGGAAAAGGATGGAACAAATTCATCGTTAGTGATGGGTTTGTGTTTAGAGCTAACAAGCTATGCATTCCAGCTAGCTCTGTTCGTTTGTTGTTGTTGCAGGAAGCACATGGAGGTGGCTTGATGGGACATTTTGGAGCAAAGAAGACCGAGGACATACTTGCTGGTCATTTCTTTTGGCCAAGGATGAAGAGAGATGTGGAGAGGTTTGTTGCTCGTTGCACAACATGTCAAAAGGCAAAGTCACGGTTAAATCCCCACGGTTTGTATCTACCTCTTCCTGTTCCTAATGCTCCTTGGGAGGATATATCTATGGATTTTGTGTTGGGTTTACCAAGGACTAGGAGGGGACGTGATAGTGTGTTTGTGGTTGTTGATAGATTTTCTAAGATGGCACATTTCATACCATGTCATAAAACTGATGATGCTACAAATATTGCTGATTTGTTCTTTCGAGAAATTGTTCGCTTACATGGTGTGCCCAACACAATTGTTTCTGATCGTGATGCTAAATTTCTTAGTCATTTTTGGAAGACTTTGTGGTTTAAATTGGGGACTAAGCTTTTATTTTCCACCACTTGTCATCCCCAAACTGATGGTCAAACTGAAGTTGTGAATAGAACTTTATCCACTATGTTAAGGGCTGTTTTAAAGAAGAATATTAAGATGTGGGAAGAATGTTTACCTCATATTGAGTTCGCTTATAATCGTTCATTGCATTCTACTACAAAAATGTGTCCTTTTGAGATTGTCTATGGTTTCTTGCCACGTGCTCCTATTGATTTAATGCCTTTGCCAAGTTCTGAAAAAATGAATTTTGATGCTAAGCAACGTGCTGAATTAATGTTAAAATTGCATGAAGCCACTAAAGAAAACATAGAGCGCATGAATGCTAAGTACAAATGCGCTGGAGATAAAGGTAGAAAGCAATTGATTCTGGAACCTGGGGATTTGGTTTGGTTGCATTTGCGAAAAGATAGATTTCCAGAACTGAGAAAATCCAAATTGATGCCTAGAGCTGATGGTCCTTTTAAAGTGCTGCAACGAATTAATGAGAATGCATATAAGCTTGATCTTCCTGCAGATTTTGGGGTTAGTCCCACATTTAACATTGCAGATTTGAAGCCTTATTTGGGTGAGGAAGATGAGCTTGAGTCGAGGACGACTCAAATGCAAGAAAGGGAGGATGATGAGGACATTAACACCAGCAATACATCCTCTCCGACACAACCTATAGCTGGCCCTCTTACTCGTGCTCGTGCTCGTCAACTTAATCATCAAGTGAGTTCCATGATAAGCTCTTGTCCATCTTGTTTAGACAATGGAAACGCGTGCACTCTTCTTTTGATTAGGAACCGAGGAGAAGACCGAAAGGGAGAAGGACTCGCGGTAGCCGGATTCGGACTGCAGCAAAGCGCCAACTTGTGACCGCCACCACGGTTGCATACGGATTCGGATTCAGGCGCTTCAGGACTTGTTGGAAAGCTTATCAAGTTTACTTTCATATGAATCAAGTCCCACGTCAATATCTGTTCGGCAGCAGCGGCAATGATCCAATTACCGTCGACAGGTCTTGCTGTCCAGGGTGCTGCGTCACCTCATTTTGGGCTTATGGCCCATGTATCAAGTTGGGTCCATTAGGGACGCGTCCTAGGGTTGGAGGACGACCCCAACACTCTTTTGGTCGTCAATCCATCTACTTATATCCCTCTATAGCCGCCATGGTCGGTTTGGGTTTTGTTTAGATCAAGTTTAGCCTTAGCTACTTGCTTGTAGGCGCGCGTGCAGGATCAGCCGCCCGTCTCCTTGTCTTCGGAACCCCATTGTAGATTAAGATTCAGTTTGAAACCTTCAATTTCATCTTGCAAATTCAGTGCTTGTTTCCTCGTTCTTGCTAGTTCTTCGATTGCTTGCAGGACGGGAGCCCTAGGGGCTGGTTGTCGCGCTCCACAAGATCGTGACGGCTATTGGACGTGGTGTATCGGTTGCTAAGGCGCGGTCTTGAGGGCTGTAGTCGGGCCGTGAACGTCATCTCCATCCACCAATCGAGTTATCCCCGTTTCTCATCGAAAGATCGGGCAAAAACCCTAGCGGGTTCGCATCACGAACTGCGTTAGTGAACACTCTCCAGGTGATAGGAACATTGGCAGGATAGGTGGTACGATGATGTCCCCACCAAATTCCAGCTGGTCCTTATAGCTGATGTGCAGCATATTCTGCCTTCAACTCCTCTGTAAGCCTGAGCAATCGAAACTTCTGCTCCATGGTATGCAACCACTCTTCTGCTTCTAGAGGTTCTGTGGCTTCCTTGAAGATTGGCGGCCTTGTGTCCAGAAAATCCTTGAACGAGCTGTACTGATTCGGCTCAGGACGTTGATTGCCATGCGCCAAATTTTCTCGCAGAAGCGCCTCGATGTTGCGTTGACTTCCCAAGAACTGGGCGAAGAGTTGCTCTGCCGTGGGTGGTGGAGGAGGTGGTGGATTGCGGTTCCCCCTGCTATCATCATTACCACCACTACCACCCGCTCCACTGCGAGTCATCGTCATCTGCATATAGTGATAGCAATAATCATTTAAATGAAGCTGCCATTATTGCGGAGAACAATAAATCATGCCAACGGAAATTATTCGGAAAGACGAATTCGCCAAACAATTGCAGAGGCATAATAAATTTCGATCCACATCGCATCATCACACGATAAAAGATGCTCATCACATAACATACAAAAGTCAACATAACATCCATAGGTCCACATAACATCCATTGGTTCACATAACATCCATAGGTCCACATAACATCCATAGGTCCACATAACATCCATAAGATCAAGCGCTAGGACATGAGACAAGATCACTACGCGCTAACACTAACTAGTCTACTCCCTAATGGCACCATCGTCATCATCGTCATTGTCATCATCATCACTCGAGATGTTCGAAGAACCACTGGACAAAGCATGAGAATCCGGGTCCTCCTGAGGAAGGATAGGGTTCCTCTCATTCTCACGGCGATGAATCTCCTCATGTAGGCAATCATTGTAGTCCTGGAGATGATGAAGTTGCAGCTCCAATTCTCCAACCTGTAGCCTTAGAAGCCTGTTCTGCTCAGTCGCACGCATGCCCTCGAGACAAACATTACGTAGCGACTCCTCAGTCTCGGCCATGATGGTGGATAAGAAGGTCGTCATACCCTGCTGGTCACTAAGCTGTTGTGCCGTCTCCTGCTCCCTCTGACGAGCCTGGTCTCTCTCAACGGTCATGTGAGCTAGCTGAGTGGTAAGAAGGTCGACCTCTGTAGCATGCGCCTCCTGACCCTGGTGATGTGCAGCTATCTCCTCACTGAGGATGTGGTCCAGGTGGTCGTAGCTACGTGACAGACACCCGTAGGTAGCCATGAGTGCAGCCATCGCACTCCCAGCTGGCCCTGCGCAGTGCTCACGCTCTGAAGAACTGGTCCCCAACACAGTGGCACCCGGCTGACGCCACACTGACTGGTACGGATCTGCTGTAGGGAACACACCGGCTGTGGCCTGGGCAACTACCTCTGGATGATCCTCCATGATGTCCCGAAGAATAGTGTAAGCAACCTGGTTGGCTCCATCCCAAGGAGTCCTGCCCTGAAGAGCGAACACCTTGCGGCACCACACATGATCCTGCGGATCTCGGCTGGGCACGTCCACTTCAACTGTGTACATGTAGCGATCCTCTGAAAACTGAACTCGATGCCACTCATATTGCGGCTCTTGGCCCTCCTGGTATCCAACTAAGTGCAGCACCCTCCACAAAAGAGTAGGCATGCCGAACTCCTCCAGAAAATCCTCGGATCCCTCCTCGGTCCAAGGACCCAGCATGTAATTGGGCCTCCTGCCTCCAGTCGACTTGCGGGTAGTACGCTTAGTGCGGGCCATCTGAAAGAAGTGTATCCACACAGTTTTTAATTAGTTGAGAACAACTTTTATTTAAGATCGGGACGGATAACATAAGGAAGGAGTAAGATTAATGCAAAATTACATGATCATGATGCATGAGCGTAACATACGTCCTCACTGCCTAACAATCTAACGGCTAGACGGTGGCATACAACGTTCACTCATAGCGTTAACTAGCGTGCTACACGTTCGCAAGTTAGCGTACCTGCAGAAAATCCATTTCAGCCCTACCCACAGTATGAATATCATGCATTGCTGAAAAATTTAAATCTAATACTAGCTTAGGTGCACACCCAGTATACACGTAAGCAGTATATGCACCCATCAGAAAAATATTACTCCCACAATTAATACTTTCACATATACTTGTGTGCAACAGGTATACATGTCAGCATCATTCAAGCACTCCCCTAGATTGGCGGTTGTCCAATCATGCTCTCACAACTCACTTATTACCTTGGCGTAGAGGCAATTGATCCATACATTACTATTCCAAGGAATAGCACCCATACAATTTCACCCTTGCCGTATGGACGACAGAAACAACAGAAATTAAATATGATGCACAACCCCCCAAGTTAGTACTTAAATAGCCACCTAAATTCCTATTGGGCATAAGGACTTGGTCACTGGCACACCATAGCTTTAATCCTTAAGATTTTCCAAATCCAATTATAACTATAAGTTGGCAAATATAGCTTTATCCTTTATAAAATATTGCTTTTAAAATACACCCTTGAACAGTAACGCAGAACTTGCTCTGATGCCAGCTGTAACAGAACCGACCAATTTGCACCAGATTAAGCACTGAAAACCTCTGCTCTCGCAGAAATCATCGAGTACTTAAGCTCGTACAAACCCGGTAGTCCGGAAATCTCGAAGGATTTCAAATCATTCAACGACATCCAGCCAAGATCGTACTTGTTCCACGAATATGCTCACGGGTTACATCATAGTTGCATAAAGTTCAAATTACATCGGAGTACCAAATAATATTACAAACCATAGTTTTTGATAGCAGTAGCGGAAGCAACATAGTCTTTAAAACATAAGTTTGGATTGTTCATAAATACGGTGCCATCAGTTGACCGGGTCCACAAAAGCAATGGATGAGATAAGTGTTGACCATGCCCTTGGTCTAGTCATCACCTGTTACCGGGTACAAGCAGTTCTTGCAGTAGCCATAAAAGCACTGGCCATCTGCAACAACAAGGGAAATAAACCCTGAGTACGAGAAGGTACTCAGCTAGAATTACCCGACAAAATCAGAAATAATGAGACACCAAGGATCATGTAGGCTATATAAGTGGGATTGGCTGTACATACTCCTTTGCATGAAAGCTTTAGTACGAAAACTCAGTTTCAGATGTTGGCAATTGCTTTTAGTCATTAACTCTACCTTACTAGATTTGCACCTGTACTAAACAAGCACTTGCTAATTAATCAATCAAGAGTGACAATTTCATCAATAGCCTTTCAAATTCCATAACCATCTTAGTTCCATAAGTTCTACAGGAGATGATCTAAAGTCAACTGCTCACTGTCCAGGAGCGATGGCGATTATAATCGATTCCTACCCTGCTGGGGATAAATGTCTCACACTCGCCCGACACATTCCGGCTACGGCAGTCGTAAGCTACCAGTCAGGAGATTCGAGAACACAACGCGTGGGACGGCCATGGGCCCTTCTACACCGGGGGTTATCTCAGTGCCAGGTCGCTCAATCTATAACTGCCCACGGTCATGCCAGGTCGATCAGGCCCTGCTTGCCCTCGGACCATGCCAGGTCGATCAGAATAGTTGCCCACGGTACAGCTGAGGCCCTGGGTGTTAGGCGTCAACATCTCCATCACCGGCTCGAATAACCTTACTCGGCTTCGCGGGAGGTACTCAGACCTACTCCGTTAAGTGATCGACGCGTTCAATTTGACTGAAGTTACATTCCCGAACGGGTCCTAGGCGACACAGACGGGAGACTACTAGCACACAGAACCCATGTCCTGCTGCTCTTACATCCCGCCTCCGTCTCAGATTAATTATCACATGGTTATCTCATGATAGCACAGGCTAAACATGATCAGTATCCACCTATTGCGGGGGACATTTAATCACCCGACTTTTACCGGTCTAAGCAGGGCTAAGCATATAACGAGCCTTGACCTAAACAGGGATATCAAGATATATTGCAGGTGGACAAGGATAAGTAATAATGCATCAACGGTAGCAATCAATTCCTATAACCTAATGCAACATCCATCATCAGGTTAATTGTAAAGCATTTGCAAACCGTAGGAGTTAGAATGCTCCGGGGCTTGCCTTGCTCAAAGTTCGACGGACGGTGGTCGCGGCACTCGGGTAGCTCGTCGGCGTTGGTCCCTCCGGCTTCTTCTGTCAGGTTCTCCTCCGGACTGGGCTCTTCCAGTGCCGACTGAGTCTGGATCTCCTCCGCTGATCCTGTATGAAGCATAATATGAATAAATAACGCGAATGCATGCGGGATGCATGGGGATGCAACATGGAACAAGGCATTCCAGGGAATAAGCACAGGTCATCTACTGCTACTCAACTGCTTAATCTCCTATATTCAACTTGTTAAGTTATGTTGTCACCACATCAAAGTATACTTAATGAGTCTATTACCCTCTAATTACTTGCTGAAATAAATCTAATTAAACTAGCCTATAACAACAACCCATCCTAGACAGCTTTAGAAAAATCTACAGAAATTACTGGAAGTTAACAACACTCAAACTAGTTCTCTGTCAAAATTTCAACTCATTTGGACCTAAACTCTATCCTCTATGAAAAAGACAAATTCTATCATGGAAAGGTGCTTTGAACTACACATCATATTAAAAAGTGTCAAACAACAAATTTCATAATTTTCTCCTGAGCTTCTTAGCATAAGAGCAGACAGCAAAAATTGTCGAGTTCATATCCGCCATATTTTAATTACTTCAAAATAAACAAGGAAATAACATTTAACCATTTTAAAAGCTACTGCTAAAATAATTCATAGAACAACCTTATATTATATTTTTCCCTGAAACTATATGTCCATACAAATCTAACAAAACTAGAATCACATTTTTTTGACTTATACATAATTAGTTATGCATTTTTCAAGTTATCAGCACTTTTCTAACTTAAATAGATCTACACATAAAAATATCACCAATAATGCATTTAACATTTTTCACAGATAGGTCTAAACATGCTGAACACAACAAAATTTGTTTCACAGGATTTGGACTTAAAATGAGCCTTGTAGGAATTTTTGAAGCCTTTACATAAATTCTGCAAAACTTATTTAAAAGAAAACTTGACCTAAAACGCTACAGACACCCAACTTGACTCAGCCGAGGCCTGAGGCAAACGCTCGGCACACCCGGCTTAACATGGCCGAGGCTCAGGCACACTCAATCGACTCGGCCGAGGCTCAACACAACGCTCTGCACACCTACCGACTCGGCCGAGGCTAACTGACTCAGCCGAGGCTCGAGGCAAAGGCTCGGCGCACCCGGCTTACCGAGGCCTACGGTACCCAAGCTCTTCCCTTACTCTCTTTCTTACTGCCAGTCGGGGCCCGCTGGTCAGGGCGACCAAGCTTCCGAGGCCAGGCTCGGCACGTTACCGCGCGAGGCCAGGCTCGGCAGTCAACGGCGGAGTTTTGCGCCGTGGTCGTTGACCGGCCCTAGCTCATCGACGGCGACGCTTCCGGTGACACCGAGACCATCACTGGGTGCGGGTTTGCGAGGCGAACACAACTAACCGACTTGCTAAGCCAGAGGGATACCGGAGCAAGCTCGACGGCGGCAATGGCGGAGCGGCGGCTCTGCGACTCGGCGGCGGAACTCTTCCCGGCGGGCTTGCGACTCGGCGAGACTAACACTAGCCCAAGCAAGTCATAAGCGACCTATTGGAGCAACTCTCAGGCTTCGGCATCCCCAGCATTGCTCGGCGCGATACACAGCGGCGGTCCACAGCGGACATGGCGGCGACACGGCTCGGTTCCGGCTGAAACATGGCGAAGAGAGGCCTCCATCTAAACTTAGGCAACTACAGCGGTAGAGAAGACTAGACCCGGGCTCGGTTTGGGATGGCTTGGCTGGAGATGACCGGTTCACGTGAAGGTCACGGCGGCGGCCATGGCGGGAGCTTGAGGATGGCATCCGCTGTTCCGGCGGCTAGAGAGGGAGAGTGAGGAAACCAACCCTTACCGGAGAAAGAGGAGATCAAGGCGGAGAAACTGGCGGGAGGAATCGAACGGTGGTGAGCGGTGGAGCGAGTAATCGCTCGCCGAGGTTCGGCGGGCGGCGGCGGAGCTCTGCTCTGATGAAGATGGAGTGGAGTGGAGCGAGGGAGAGAGTGAGTAATGGAATGCTCTTCTGGTTGCGAGCACGGGGCGGAGCGAAGGCAAAAGGAACGAAGCGCTAGGTGCATTGCACCTGGCCGGTTCCCGTCGGGGAAGCTCCCGACCGGACGCGGCGGCGTCAGGCGTCGCGCAACACGCGGCGAGTGCGGACGGGGTGCATGGAGCGACGTGGCGAGTTCGGGCGCAAACCACGGGCGGCGATGACGGTGGTTTGGCCGGCCGGCGAGGCGGTCTCGCGGCGGCGGGCGGTTTCGGTCGGCGCGGAGGGAGCGGCGTGCGCACGGGAAGAAGAAGGAGAGGCTGACAGGCCGGGCCCACTAGGGTTAAACTAATGAAGTTTGGTTTTAAAACTTTAATGCTCTATAACTCCTAAACTGAGCCGAATTAGGAGAAGGTCCTAAAAGCAAAGTTGCTTAGAATTTTGTAGGGAACAAATCATCTTTAAGGCTCCAGTCCAAATTCTGCCTAGAAAAAGAAATTTAGTGCTAAACCATTTTTCTAATGCAAGAAAGACTAATTTGAAAACTTTTTTCTGAGAAAGTGCTTTAAAGCAAAGTTGTTCCTTTCAACAAGATATACAACTTTGTTATAAGGCACTTGGTCAGAAACAGAAAGCATAACAAAGTTACACTAGAGACCAAACAAGGACTTAAGCACTTCAACAAACATATGCACATGAAATGATGAGATGCTATGCTTATGCCATGCCAATTTATGCATTTAGGAATTGCTTAACACCTAGGGTGTTACAACGGCGATCTAAAGGAGGTGTATCCACACTTTTATATGAAATGGTCAGTAACTTAAAATCTTGGGACGAGATTCCTTTAAGGAGGGGAGGGTTGTCACACCCTCGGTGTTAAGCAACCCTAAAATGCATAACTTGACATCTCATGAGCATAAGCATCATCATCACATGTTGCATTCTTTATATAAAGTGTTATTTCATGTGATGGTAATTACTGTGTGAAGGACCGAGAAGCAACCAGAAAGCGACCAGAGGGGGGGTGAATGGGAGCTTCAAATTTTCCTTTAGGAAACTAGTAGCCACTGTCCCAGAAATCAACCCCAGAAGCAAACCCTAGAGCTTGCTAGTGTCCACGACCCTAGATGTAGGGTGGATGCTTCCTAGAAGCACAGCGGGACACTACACAACTCTAGAAAGCCAACGCAAAAGACGGAAACCAAATCCGAGATCGCACGAACGAACAGCGAACGAGACTGCGTAGTCACAGCAGCATCAGACGCTGGCAGCGTCCGATGCCCAACCAATGGACGCGTCCGATGCGAAAAGTGCAAGACAGAACCCTTACTGGACACCCATCGGACGCTGTGAACAGTAGAATCTCAGCGTCCGATGGTCTCACTCCGGCGCGTCCGATGCACAACGGAGCGTCCGGTGGCAGCGTCCGATGCCCCTTTGAAAATGTCAGAGACTGACACGTGGCAACGGAGCCTCCGATGCCAAAGGGGTCAGCGTCCGATGCCAAGAACTCGAGCGTCCGATGCCCCCGATGCAGTGCAGTTCTTCCGCGAAATCCACTCGATCTCCTCCGAATCGAAAGCACTAGGGCTTAGACTTGGTGTGAGAAGTTCTAAGGATGTTAGTGAGCTATCCCACGGGGATCATGGCTCGAACCTAACCCCAAATCGAGGAATCGGAAGAAATCGGGGCAAAAGAGCAAAAACCGATCCAAAACTAAAATCTCTCGATCTCCTAGACCGTGAGGTTAAAGGAGATTTCCTTTGGTGGAAAGAAGTGCCTCACGACCTAGAACAACTCTATTCAAACGGATTTGCAAAAGATGCACTGAACAAAGAGATTGATCAACGGGAAAAACGTGGAGAAAAGCAACCCGCGAGGAACACGACCAAAACGCGAATCACAACCACGAATTTGCAACTATGTGGCTACCACACGCTACCACCGTGAGGATACGGCCTCACTTCCTTGAAATCAACAGTACACAGAGGCAAGTCCCTCTCCGGATCTCAGCTAGCTACAGCAGGGGATTGGGAGAGCAGGAAACCCTAAGTGCGAAAGAGCAAATGACTGAGATAGATGGGAGGAGGGTGTCTCCCGACTACTTATCCTACAACTAGCCTAAGTCTATTTCCTACTCTACCCCTCTCTATTCTAATTACAGAGCGAACCAGCTAAACCCTAGGGTTACTCTGGACCAACTCGGTGGTAGGTGTATCCGAAGGCCGCGCCCGCACAAACCGAAGCGTTGCCTCGACGCAACCTTCAGATCGCCGCCACGTGCCGCCCTCGCTCTGCACCCCCGGTTTTGTGGCCCAAACCGGGAAACCAGCCTTTTCCAGCCAACCCCCGGTTTTGAGGCCCAAACCGGGAAACCAGCCCACCAGCATCTGAGTTTTGAGGCCAAACTCAGCAAACCCTCAGAGCCCAGGTTTTGAGGCCCAAACCTGGAAACCGTCCTCAGCCCGATTTTTGTGGCCAAACTCGGAAACCCTCAGCCCGAGTTTTGTGGCCAAACTCGGAAACCGTCCATCCGATGGTTTTATCCTGGCTCTACCACCAAACCGACGTCGTAGAGGGGATGCACCTCCCGTGCACCCCGTCCACCGACACGTGTCCCCGAGTCCACGACTCAGACAACACATGACCGCACTTCTTCACTTGTCGTCGTCACAGGCTGCCAGCCACCACAGCTGATCCTCGGGCCTCTGGTCGCTCAGTCCAAGCCTCACGTCCGCCCTTCGCCACTCTCGGTCCATCGGCACGGCACGTCTCTACATGACCTTCACCTCACCTTTGATCACTGCATCTGTGCTCGACACCTGCACAACACAAGCCAAAGAACATGCGCATCATCCCAGTTGACAATCACTCATCACTCAGAGACCCGGCATACACCCATGTATCCGCAATCTCCCCCTTGATGAGCGCATTGTCAACTACCAACACAAATCATAGTAGAAGGAGAAGAAGGAAGAAGGAGAAAAGAGAACTCGACCAGATGACCCAAAAGCATAGCAAAGCCGAAGAAGGTCAAGTGCAAAGAGCGAAAGAACTTGGTCCCCAAAGACATGGGCAACGGCTCGACGCAACCAAGCAAAGCAAAGCTAGCCCTCAAGAAGAGGTAGAACAGGCTCAACACCGCTAGAAAACACCAATTGGAAAATCGAAGCAAAAATTGCTAGTCCCTCAAGATAGAGGCACAGAGGCTCAACACAACTAGCAAAGAGAGCTCGATACCAATGCCTTTCGGCCAGCAAGAAATAGCAAAACTCCCCCTTAGTTGAACATCCAGGAGACATGCAAACTCTCCCTCAAATGAACACTCGGGAAGCACAAAATGATTTGCAAATTCTCCCCCTTAGTTGAAAATGCACTAATCAAGTAAAAGACTCTCCCCATCAGAAAAGGCATTAACAAGAGTGCTAACATAGGAGGTTCTCCCCCTTCCAACATGCATATGAGTCAAACTGCAAGTTAGCAGCTTCAGGCATATATTCAGGAGAATGCAAAGATGCTCTAAACAGTATAACTCCAATGACTCAACAACAGCATACAGACTCAGCAAAGGCTCAAACTGATCACCAGATATGAAATATGAACATATGAGCTGGAATGAGCAGTTTTGAGTCAAAAGGTATTCACCATCAAAATAGCACTAGCAATGTATGAGCGAGAGTCTGAACAAGTGCTAAACATGTATACAAGGTGAACTACCGCTGGCAAAGGTCAATCATCATGCTTAAGAATGAAACATACACTTGTGGATTCAACTTTAGATCGGAGTTGCAGCGATGAAATTACACAAGTTCAATTATTAGCATGTGATTGCGAGAGGTTGAGAGCTTGTCATTGCCTCACTTTTCAACCGAGCGAAGCCTATGCCGAAGCAATCAGAAGCTTAAAGCTACAGTTTTGGTCGTACACTACACGGCTCAAGTTTAAATCAAAGTGCAATGAGAAACCGTCTCGATACCGTGATGTGTTGACAAGCAATCCCATCTCGATCTTCTCAATTCACTAAAACTTGGTACACATTTTAAACATGATATGAACAGACCAAGCAAGTGAATGACATAGAACTAGAGACATAGCAACCTAGCATATATGAAAAGCACGAGTAAACTCAACACATCCTACACATGCTAGTTGCATCTCTCAATGGTGAACATTTTCAGATTTTAAGTTATTAAGCAAATGCACCATTTCAAAATAGCTCAGCTCACAACATGTACTAGTGATCAGAAAGAGCATAAGCTACAAGCATCATCATAAGCATCAGAGCTTACTACATAGAGCATAGTTACATTCTAGTGATTATAAACATGAAGCTCAGAATGTAAATGCGTATGCTGAAATGCAAAAAGAAAAGAAAGACAGAAGAGTCAGTCAAAAATACAAGATCCAAAATGTTTCCGCCAACTAAAAGGGGAAACACACACCAAGCTCACCCCTCAACCGGTTAAAGGTTGATTCGTCTAAAGGCTTGGTGAAAATATCAGCCAGTTGATGATGAGTATCGACATGGCGAAGGTCGATATCACCCTTCTCCTGGTGGTCTCGCAAGAAATGAAAGCGCACATCAATGTGTTTGGTCTTCGAGTGAAGCACGGGGTTCTTAGCAACGCTAATGGCACTCGTGCTGTCACAAAGCAGAGGCACGCGAGAAAAACTCAGACCAAAATCACGCAAAGTGACCATCATCCAGAGCAACTGGGAACAGCAGCTAGCCGCAGCAACATACTCAGCCTCCGTGGTAGACTGGGCGACACTAGACTGCTTGCGAGAAGACCACGAAACAAGAGAAGAACCAATAAACTGACAAGTCCCAGAAGTGGACTTACGCTCAATACGGCAACCAGCAAAATCGGCATCGGAATAACCGCAGAGGGAGAGGGTGGAGGAAGCAGAGTACCAAATCCCAAACTCAGGTGTGAAACGAAAGTACCTGAAAATCCGCTTCACCACCTGACGGTGAGAGGTGCGCGGCGACGCCTGAAAGCGCGCACACAGGCACACCGCGAACTGGATGTCCGGGCGTGTCGCCGTCAGGTAGAGGAGCGACCCGATCATGCTTCGATACTCCTTCTGGTCTACTGCTTCTCCATCCACATCCGCATCCAGGGCAGTTGTCGTCGACATGGGTGTTGGAAGAGGCTTGGCCTCACCCATATCGAACCGCTTCAGCAAGTCCTTGGTGTACTTGCCCTGGTGCACGAACGTCCCTTCCCGGGATTGCTTGATTTGCAACCCGAGGAAAAACGTCAGCTCGCCCATCATGCTCATCTCGAACTCCCTGCTCATAGTATCTGCAAACTTGGCAACCAAAGCATGAGAAGAACCACCGAAAATGATATCATCCACATAAATCTGGACCAAGACAGTGTCTTTGCCTTGCTTGAGGAGAAAGAGCGTTTTATCTACACATCCCATTTTAAAACCCTTAGCAAGCAAAAAGGTTTTCAACCTATCATACCAGGCTCTATGGGCTTGTTTCAAACCATATAAAGCTTTGTGGAGTTTAAAAACATGGTTTGGAAACTTGGGATTTTCAAAACCGGGGGGTTGCTCAACATAAACTTCTTCTTCTATGTAGCCGTTTAAGAAAGCACTCTTGACATCCATTTGAAAAAGTTTGAAACCTTTGGATGCAGCAAAGGCCAAGAGTATCCTAATTGCCTCTAAACGAGCTACAGGAGCAAACGTCTCCTCATAGTCTATTCCCTCCTTCTGACTATAACCCTTCGCTACAAGCCTGGCCTTGTTTCTAACAACGTGGCCATCCTCTCCTTGCTTGTTTTTGAAAACCCATTTTGTCCCAATAGGCTTACACTCAGGAGGAGGTGGAACTAGAACCCAAATCCCGATTTCGCTCAAAATTTTCTAATTCCTCATGCATGGCATTGACCCAATCCGGATCCGTCAAACCGTGTCCAACATCTCGGTGCTCAAAATTAGCAACAAAAGCAGAATGAGCGAAATGAGAGATGTGCTGTGACCTGGACCGAGTAACCCGTTCGTCGATGCTGCCGATCATCTGTTGAGGCGGGTGCTGGCGCTGGATGTGTCGTGGCGCCTCCCGAGCTTGAAGTAGCCCTACCCCCTCACAGCAGCTGGTGCCTCCCCGGGTACAAAAGGTACCGCTCTGGGGTGGCGGATCCCCTGGCCCCCAAGGTAGGAAGAGGTGTCGGGGCCGTGACGTGTCCGTAGAAGCCGCTCTTTACGGCATGCAGGTGGAGGTGATGCTGGGTCACTCTATGCCTTCAGCATCCTCAGTCCTCATCATCGAAAAGAGGCCTCACCTACCTCATGATTACCGTGCACGCGTCAAAATGAGAAAGAAGGACAAACGAGAGGTCGCGTCGATGGTGACATCTGATGTCTCCATGACTCGGTTAGTATCAAGGTTAAGTGACCGATATGCGCGAGTGTGAGTGCCATAACCCAAAAATCTCCGTCAGAAGAACGATGATTTCGAATTTGTCCCGAGGTTGCCTTTCTTTAATATAAAACAATGGCAAACCGAAGACTCTAAAATAACTCACCTTGGGCTGTCTACCAAAACGCAACTGATCAGAAGTCTTTTCAAGGAACGCTCTCAGAAAATACGATTGGAAATATAGCACACAGTGTTTCATAGCTTCGGCCCAATAACGCCTAGGAGTCCTATGCTCATCGAGCATCGTCCTGGCCCATCTCAACAAGGGTCCGATTCTTCCTTTCTACAACACCATTCTGAGGGGGTGTGTAGGGGGAAGAAAACTGATGCTATAAACCCAAAGAGTTACAAAACTTCTCAAAATCCGAATTCTTGAATTCGGAACCATTATCACTCCGAATTGCTCGCATCGAGTTCAAAGGGAAACTCATTCTGAAGACGCAAAATCAGATTGCGAGCAAAAGAGAAAGTCTCGGTCTTCTCAGCTAAAAAGAAGACCCAAGAATATCTCAAAAAGTCATCAACAACAACAAGCACATACCACTTCCCCTCAACCGAGCTCACCGAGCCGGACCAACAAGGTCCATGTGCAAAAGCTCTCCAGGGCGCTTGGTCATGACCTGAGTCACTGGATGGTGGGGAGCGGCAACCATCTTCCCGTGTCTACAAGAGTGGCAAACAAGATCCTTCTCCATATGCAACTTGGGCAATCCTCGGATTAGGCCAAGTGAACTAAGCCTTGCAAGCAAGTCGAAGCTCAAATGTCCAAGTCTCCTATGCCACTTCCAAAGATCAGAGGAGGAAGGTCCAGCCACAAGACAACGAGAAGTGCCAAAAGACTCCGAGAAATTCGCACGAAAGACTTTTCCAAAGGGCGAAATCAAACACACAAGATTGCCCTGAGGATCCAAAATACGACTGAGATTTGGTTTGAAACGAATCTCATAGTCGTCATCAAAGAGTTGCGAAACCGAAAGAAGGTTAAAATGCAAGTTAGAAACAAGAGCAACATCGCGCAACACAAAGTGCTCATTAACTCGCACCGACCCGCGAGACAATACCTTACCTTTGCTATTGTCGCCGAAGGTTATGTACTCCTTTCTGGCAACTGGACTAAGGCTGGAGAACCACTTGGCGTTTCCGGTCATGTGCCTCGAGCAACCGGAATCCACCAACCAAATGTCCTCCAACCGTTTTACCTACATCAATAAAAAGACATAGGGTGAGCATACGGTCCAACACTGGGGTTAGTGAAGTAAGGGAATACCAGTGTTGGGCCGGCTGCTCAAAAGAACGGTTAGCAGAAAAACCATTCCTAGCACGTCTACGAGAGGAGCGATCACCACGTAGAGGAAAACCGTGGTCCGCTAAGGGAGGAGCGTCCATCGCGATACTCAAAACGCGGTGGGGAAAAACGCTCAACTACAAAGCCTCCGCCACGGGGTCATAGCCTACAACTGCAGGCTCCCTCCGGGCACGCTCTCTACGAGGCCTAGGCCTAGCAACTTGAGGCACTGCGCCTCTAGGCCTAGCATCTCTCCTCGGAGCTCTCTGCTGCCTAGGCCTGGGAACTTGAGGTTCTGGACCTCTGGGCCTAGCTGCTCTCCTGGAGCACTCCTCTGAACATTTGGCACATGTACATCATGGAAAGGATGGTACATGTCCGGGTTGTTCATCTCCCTAGCACGCGCGCCTCTCTCTTATGCCTAAAGCAGAACTCGCTCAAGTGTCCATCTCTCCCACAGAAGTCACAATGATACCTCACCGCACGCAAAGGGGGTTGTTGGTAATCATGGCTGTGGGTGTGGATCACTTTGCCCTTCTGTTGCAACTCCTCCTGGATAGGTGGCATTGTGTCTAGCTTGTTCTTTAGGTGGTTGGGTTTGGGATGCCACACTTGGTTCTTGGGTGGGGTCTCGGAGGTTCCTCAACTACCCCATCTTTGTGTTAGGTTTGAGAGGCTCTTTGGGTGGAAGCTTGGTAAGTTTGGGAGTAGTGGTGGAGTTGGGCTTCTCACTCGGGTTCAAACCACTCGTCTCTCCAATCTTCCCAAAAGCAGAAAGATCAACACCTGAGCAAAACCTACACCAGGGCCTCCAGCAGCTCGCTTGAATTGGGAGATCATCATCCCGAGCTGCGGCTCACTACAAGAGACCCATGACAAGATGGTCCGAAGGTATGTGTTTTCCTCCTCGGTTTGCATCTTGCCATGCTTGACATTGGCAATCTCCATTTCCAAACCCTCACACAAAGCACACTTAGCCACACAAGTGCTACCTGAGTTGGCCTCCTCAAGAGACACAATCTTGGCATTCTTCTCTGCAAACTCAGATTGCAAGACAGGACAAGTCTTGCAAGCACCCAACAGCGAGGTCTAGCCTTAGCTCATCCACCTCTCCTACCAACGCAGCATACTTACTTCTCAAAGTGAGAAGGTCAGTCATGTGCATGGTGCACATCTCACACTCAACCTCCTCCGACACGACTACGGTGGACTTGGCAAACTCAAGCTCTCTCACCGTATCCTCCCACTTCTGCCTAAACTCCTTGCGCTCTCTAGCGGCACGTCTAAGCAACTTATCCTGACTAAGGAGTGCGGCAGTAAGCTTCTCGACCTCAGCAGAAAGCTCATCGTGGGTGAGAGATACCTGGGAGCTGTCGTCGTCGTCGTCGTTCCGAGGGGTGTGCTCCAGCTTGCCGTCGACCTCATCACCAAGCGCCATGGTGCAGAAGCCGTCGTCGTCGGCGAAGAAGCAGAGACCGTTTAGCTTGTCCTCGATTCTCTTCTTCTCGGACTCGTCATCGCTTGAGCAAGCGGAGTCATCATCCGAGCCGTCGACGTCGCTGAGCGTGGCGAAGAACGCACGCTGCTCAGCCTGGGCCTTCTCCAAGTACTTCTTCTTGATGTACTCCTTGTCGAAGCCGCCCCTCCGCTTGTGCCTCAGGGGAACGTACTTCTCCTTGCACTTGCCGGAGTCGTACTTGTGCCCATGATCGCCCTTCCCAGATGATTGCTTCTTCTTGGGACAGTTGGCGATGAAATGGTCGGGGTCGCCGCACTCATAGCATCCTGAGCGTCCTCCTCCGCGGCGACGGTTCATGCGGTTGTTGTGGAACGGCGAGAACCGGTTGGCGAGTATTGCCAACTCGTCATCCCCCAAAGACTCAAGCTGGTCCTCTGTGACATAAAAGAGAGAAAAGAGCAAAACCTCCAGAGGGGTTAGAAGATCCAGAAACCAAAGCCATAGTCGGGCTGGAAGGATTCTCATAAGAAGCCCTCGACATGGCGTCAATCTCACTAGACTTGAGCTTACTAAAGAGCTCGTCGCAGGTGAGGGTCTCATAGTTAGACGATTCGATGATCGCCTGGACCTTTGAGTCCCACACTGACCGATCAAGAGTGTGCAAAAGCTTCAAAGCCCTCTCATGATCGTCAAAGGGCAACAGCTCCTTGTTCGCTCTCATCTTGTTGACAATAACCTAAAAGCGAGCGAATAAACTCTCTATGCCCTCGCCAGGCATATGTCGAAAGTTCTCGTACTCCCGCTTGTGCGACTCGTAGAGACGAGATTTGACTTGAGAGGTTCCCTCATGGAAGCGCATGAGGGTAGCCCAAATCTCACGAGCCGTGGGGAGGTGAGAGACTCGATCAAACTCAGACATGCTCAAGCAGAAGAAAAGAGTGTTACGCGCTCGGCTATTGGCATCGTGCTCATCTATCTGAAGCTGAGTAACACGAGCAACCAAGACAACGTAATCATCCCTGTTGCAAATCTCCCAAACAGAAGAGCCCATGCTCTGGAGATAGGCCGACATGCGTATTTTCCAATACCCATAGTTCGTCCCATCAAAGAACGGCGGTTTGCCCACGCCGCGATCCATGTCGCTTCTGTGGATCTGGAACCGGCTAAGGTGGAAGATCCTTAACCGCTCCGATACCAATTGAAGGACCGAGAAGCAACCAGAAAGCGACCAGAGGGGGGTGAATGGGAGCTTCAAATTTTCCTTTAGGAAACTAGTAGCCACTGTCCTAGAAATCAACCCCAGAAGCAAACCCTAGAGCTTGCTAGTGTCCACGACCCTAGATGTAGGGTGGATGCTTCCTAGAAGCACTGCGGGACACTACACAACTCTAGAAAGCCAACGCAAAAGATGGAAACCAAATCCGAGATCGCATGAACGAACAGCGAACAAGACTGCGCAGTCACAGCAGCATCGGACGCTGGCAGCGTCCGATGCCCAACCAACGGACGCGTTCGATGCGAAAAGTGCAAGACAGAAACCTTACTGGACACCCATCGGACGCTGTGAACAGTAGACTCTCAGCGTCCGATGGTCTCTCTCCGGCGCGTCCGATGCACAACGGAGCGTTCGGTGGCAGCGTCCGATGCACCTTTGAAAATGTCAGAGACTGACACGTGGCAACGGAGCCTCCGATGCTCAAAGGGTCAGCGTCCGATGCCAAGAACTCGAGCGTCCGATGCCCCCGACGCAGTGCAGTTCTTCCGCGAAATCCACTCGATCTCCTCCGAATCGAAAGCACTAGGGCTTAGACTTGGTGTGAGAAGTTCTAAGGATGTTAGTGAGCTATCCCACGGGGATCATGGCTCGAACCTAACTCCAAATCGAGGAATCGGAAGAATCAGGGCAAAAGAGACAAAAACCGATCCAAAACTAAAATCTCTCGATCTCCTAGACCGTGAGGTTAAAGGAGATTTCCTTTGGTGGAAAGAAGTGCCTCACATCTAGAACAACTCTATTCAAACGGATTTGCAAAAGATGCACTAAACAAAGAGATTGATCAACGGGAAAAACGTGGAGAAAAGCAACCCGCGAGGAACACGACAAAACGCGAATCACAACCATGAATTTGCAACTTTGTGGCTACCACACGCTACCACAGTGAGGATACGGCCTCACTTCCTTGAAATCAACAGTACACAGAGGCAAGTCTCTCTGCGGATCTCAGCTAGCTACAGCAGGGGATTGGGAGAGCAGGAAACCCTAAGTGCGAAAGAGCAAATGAATGAGATAGATGGGAGGAGGGTGTCTCCCGACTACTTATCCTACAACCCTAGGGTTATTCTAATTCCTACTCTACCCCTCTCTATTCTAATTACAGAGCGAACCAGCTAAACCCTAGGGTTATTCTGGATCAACTCGGTGGTAGGTGTATCCAACGGCCACGCCCACACAAACCGAAGCGTTGCCTCGACGCAACCTTCAGATCGGCGCCACTTGCCGCCCTCGCTCTGCACCCCCGGTTTTGTGGCCCAAACCGGGAAACCAGCCTTTTCTAGCCAACCCCCGGTTTTGAGGCCCAAACCGGGAAACCAGCCCACCAGCATCTGAGTTTTGAGGCCAAACTCAGCAAACCCTCAGAGACCAGGTTTTGAGGCCCAAACCTGGAAACCGTCCTCAGCCCAAGTTTTGTGGCCAAACTCGGAAACCCTCAGCCCGAGTTTTGTGGCCAAACTCGGAAACCATCCATCCGATGGTTTTTCCCTGGCTCTACCACCAAACCGACGTTGTAGGGGATGCACCTCCGTGCACCCCGTCCACCGACACGTGTCCCCGAGTCCACGACTCAGACAACACATGACCGCACTTCTTCACTTGTCGTCGTCACAGGCTGCCAGCCACCACAGCTGATCCTCGGGCTTCTGGTCCCTCAGTCCAAACCTCACGTCCGCCCTTCGCCACTCTCGGACCATCGGCACGGCACGTCACTACATGACCGTCACCTCGCCTTTGATCACTGCATCTGTGCTCGACACCTGCACAACACAAGCCAAAGAACATGCGCATCATCCCAGTTGACAATCACTCATCACTCAGAGACCCGGCATACACCCATGTATCCGCACTGTGGTGCCTAGTGTGATGCTACTTTGACTTGTTTTTGGTGTGTTTGAGTTTCCTAAGTAGTTGAATCTTGTTGAGGAGTCAAAATGAAGCTAGGTTTGTGTTGGTCATTATGGCTAACCAAGTCTCTAACCCTAGTTGCCTTAATAGAGCCCTAGGAGTCCTTTGTTTGACTAACTAAGACCTCCTAGACAGAAGCTTTGCATGGCTATGGGCCCTTAACCAAAAGTGTGTAGATTTTAGAGTAGAACAAAAGTTGTTTAAGGGCCAACTCATGAAAATGGGTTTAACAAGTGTTTTAGGACCCACAAGGCAGAAATGGGGGAGTTTTGACTTAGAAAAATTCTTCTAAGTCCTAACTGCCGAAACAGTTTCGCCTGGTGATCTTTGGAGCTTTCTTGAGAGCAATCCAGGCTGAACCAAAGCTTGATCTTATAACCAAAGTTGTTGTCGGCATATAGCTCTAACCAAAGGATCAAGCGGTGTGGCGTTTCATCGAGTGGTTAGCGAGTTAATCGCGTTTGAAAATGCACTGTCAGGCGCTAATCGGCCGACTGAAACGGCCGTTTCAGCCGAACAACGCCGCGGTCGTGGCCAACCGGCCACAGAGCTTGGCCTCCGCGTGGCGCCCGACGCCTGCCGAGCCCGCGTCCGCGCGCGGCGTGGCGAGCAGGAGTCCCGCCCGCTGCACTCGCGCAGCCAGGCCGCTCCACTCCCTCCGCCCTGTCCCCTCTCGCTCTCGCCATCGCCCGAGCAAGGTAAGCGCCGCCGCGAGTCCACCGGCGTTTCTCGCCGCTCCGCCGCGGTTCCACCCCAACCATCCTGCCAAACCAAGTCGCCGTGACCCGCTCCACCTCCTGTCCTAGCTAGCTCGCGCCGAAAGCCCCTGGGTAAGCCGCGGAGCACGCGTCCGCCTTGTCCGCCATGGCCGGCGAGCTCGGTCCGCCGTGGCCAACCCCCTTTTCGAGCTCGTCCGTTCGTCCTAGCTAGCGTTTGCGAGTCGCCTTGGCCCGTAGGAGACGTTGGAGGTGTTGGTTTGGCCGATTAGGGTTTGGTAGTGGTCGTACGTCGCCGTCCGCCGCCGGCTCTGTTCGCCATGGATGACGAGCCGCGGACTCGGCCATTTCTCATGCAACCCTAGCTTCTTGGCTTCGATTAGGGTTCGCTAGGGTTTGGGGAGTGAGAGATGGTCGTCGGTTTGCTTTGGGAAGGCCGGAGATGGCCGGCGTGGCGAGCTCCCGCCGCCACGGCCGCCATTCTCGCCGGCGAAGCTTGCTCCGTTAGTGTGCTAGGCCTTTTAGTGCTATCGTCGGGTGCGAAACGTTGCGAGGAGTCCGTCGGTGGTGTCCGTTTCGCCGGAGGAGCCGCCGACGGCGAGCATCGCCATGGTCAACGTTGGCCTCTGTTCTGTGTGTGTGACATGTGGGGCCGGTTTGACTCGGGGGCCCGCTAGTCAGTTGCTCAGGTCCCGGTTGTCAGTGGCTCAGGTGCAGTAGTGTGGGTGCGTGTAGCAGTTTAGCCTGAAGGGTTTTTAAGGGGTTTTGTTAAATTAGTTTTCAGAAATGCTTGTAGAGTTTGTTTAATTCATATCTTGAGTTCTGTAATTGCTAAAAAGGTGAAATAAGTTTTGTTAAGTTTGTTTTGATGAGTTCTATGCATGAAAAATATAATATGTCCAGTTTGTGATAAAGTTATCTGTGCAGTTGTATTTAATTTATGTTAGGCTGAAATCTTGTTAAATGCATGATAAATTGTGTACTGCTCAGAAAAATGTGATTCTTGTTTTGTTAGGTTTGTGTTAATAAATAGTTTCTGGGAAAAATATAATATGAGGTTGTTTGTGAAATATTTGGCAGTAGCAATTAATGGATTAAATGTTGTTTCTTGTATAATTTGTAGTAATTAAAATATGAAGAATATGAGCTTGAGAATTTTTATACACTGCTCTTGTGCTAAGAAGTTCTGTGCAAAAATAGGAAATCTGTTGTTTGACACTTTTTGCTAGGGGTGTAGTTCAAAGTACCTTTTCATGTTAATGTTTGTCTTTTTCATAGAGGATAGAGTTTAAGTCCAAATGGTTTGAAATTTGGACAGGAGTCTAGATTGCATGTTGTCAACCTCCAGTAATTTCTGTAGATTTTTCTGAGATTTTTGTCTGAGGGTTGCTGTTTTAGGCTAAATAAAATGCTTAAATGGTAGCATGTAGTTAAGTGATAATAGGATGATGTTGACTACTTGTTGAAGAAAATGAGTAGATGACATGTGCTTATCTCCTGAGTTATCTTGTTCTATGTTACATCACCAATGCATCCCATGTGCATTCATTATATATTCATGCGTGTTATGCATCATACAGGATCAGTAGTGGAGGTCCAGAACCCGCAGCCACCGGAGGAGCCGTGTCCGGAGGAAACCCAGGACGAGAGGACCGAAGAAGGAGACGTCGAGGACCTACCTGAGTGCCGCGACCATCGACCCTCCGACTTCGAAAGAGGCAAGCCCCGGAGCATCCACTCCTATGGTTTGCAAATGAATTACGAAATTAACTTGATATGCTTGTTGCATTAGGTTATAGGAGTTGAGTGATACCGTTGATGCATTACTTACTTATCCTTCTCCGCCTACAATTATTATCTTGATATCCCTGTTAAGTCTAGGCTCGTTATGCTTAGCTGCTTAGACCGTAAAAGTCGGGTGATTACCTGTCTGATGCATATAGGTGGATACTGATCATGACTAGCCTGGTGCTATCATGGAGATAACCATGTGATGATTAATTTGAGACCGGGGGGATGTAGGAGCAGCAGGGCATGGGGTCCTGTGTGCTGGTAGTCTCCCGTCTGTGTCGATTAGGACCCGACGAAGGCACACCTCAGTCATTTTGAACGCGTCAATCACTTAACGGAGTAGGTCGGAGTACCTCCCGTGAAGCCGAGTAAGAGGCTATTCGAGCCGGTGATGGAGATGTTGGCGCCTAACACCCAAGGCCTTATATGTACCGTGGGCAACTATTGTGAGCAACCTGGCATGGTCTGGGACAGGCGGGACCTGATGACTGACGACCATGGGCAGTTATACCTTGAGCGACCTGGCATTGAGATAACCCCCGGTGTAGAAGGGCCCATGACCGTCTCGCGCGTTGTGTTCTCGAATTTCCTGAAGTGGCTGCCGATGGCTACCAGGCAAGGTGTGATCGGGCGAGTGTGCGACATTTTATCCCCAGCTGGTAGGAATCGATTATAATCGCCATCGCTCCTAGACAGTGAGTAAATTGACTGGCCATGTGTTACCGTAGTAACTTATGGAACTAAAGATGGTTATGGTACTGAATCTGAAAGGCTATTGATGAAATAGTCCATCTTGCTTGAATAGGTAGTCAAGTGCTTGCTCTAGATCAGGTGCAAATCTAGTTAATCAGGTTGATTACATAAAATTGACTGCTAATACTTAATGATGGTTATTATTAATAAAAATGCTTCTATGCAAAAAGGTAAGTATAGCCAACCTCAGATACAGCCTTGCATACTCCTTGGTGTCACCTTATTTCTGGTTTAAGACGGGTAAGTCCAGCTCAGTACCTTCTTGTACTTAGGGTTTTATCCCTTGTTGTTGCTGATGGGCAGTGCTTCTTTGGCTATTGAGAGAACTGCCTTTACCCCATCGCGGGTGATGATTAGACCATGGGCATGGTCAACTCTTATCCTATCCTGATGCTTTTGTGGACTGATCAGGCAATGGCACCGTATTGTGAACTATGAACTTATGTTTTAAAACTATGTGCTTCCGCTTTGAATTTCCAAACTATGGTTTGTAATAATTGTTGAACTCCGATGTATTTGAACTATGTGCGAACTGAATGTACCTCGTGGACATGTACGCTAATCTATTACGATCTTGGCTAAAGTTGAATGTTTGAAATCCTTCGAGATTTCTGGACTACCGGGTTTGTAGGAGCTTAACTACCTGTCAATCTCTGTGGAAACGGGGGTTCGGTGCTTAATCTGGTATAAATTGGTCGGTTGTGTCACACAGCGCGTCAGCGGGATTGGAGCTTTGATCCAGATATCTGATGACGAAGCTTCCTCCGATGAAGATGAAAAGGAGAAAGAGAAAGAGGCAGAGAAAGAGGCCGGCTCTGAGGATGATTCTACTGAAGACACTAGTGACACCTCCGGCAACGAGGGCGACACGGACGAAGAAGTTTAGATTGATGATGACCGTGGTAAAGCGATAGTCTCGTCGAGCGCTGACGCTGAAGCTGCTCGTAGCATTGATGAGATCATGCGGGACCTCGAGCCCGAGTGCCCCGAGCGAGGGTTAGTGCCCGAGTTTGCGGGGTCACACATTTGGGTTGATAGTTTTAAGGTGAGGGGTGAGCTTGAATCGGAGAGAAACCCTGGTAAAAGGCCATATGGCGAAGCTAGCGGGTCCAGCCTTCCTTATTATTTTGCCAAAAAGGTTGGGGTTTCGGATCCAGCGATGGAACATGTCACGAGTCCGGACCTTCGAGAGTGCCATTTGCAATGCGCTTCGGAGGAAAGGCGTTTCCTTGGACGAGTGTTTGGTCGGGTTTGTGTGCCAGAAGCCGAGCTTCGATTAATCAACCAACCCTTGGATGAGCTTCACGATGATATTGACGTTAAGTTGGCTGAGTTGATGCTTCTCAGTCGCTCAGCGCGCCGAAGGGCTGGTATAAACGATGATTTTTTAAGGAGACGGTTGGCTGAGGTTGAGAAAGAAAACAAAGACCTTTGGTGAAGTTGAGAGAACAAAGAAATTGAGCTTAAAGGAGCTCTTGAGAAGGTTAAGAAATCTCGAGAGGAAGCGCAGGGGGTCGCAAACCGTAATGTTGAACTGTTGCCTGCTTGTCGTGATAAGGACAAAGACTTGGCCTCTGCAAGGGGTCGTATAAATGAGCTGACATCGGAGTTGGCTTCTCGGACAGAATCATGGCAGAAGAGCATTGGTAAAATTAAGGATAAGGTTGATGTGTGCTTGACTGAAGCCGGTGGCTCTGCCGGGGAGCCACTGCTTGATGCTACTGCGGAGGCTTTCGAAAGTTGGCTCTGTAATGACCTTGATGTCTTTAGCTCGTTGGTTGGTAACACAGCCGACTTTGGGGGCTACGTCGGGGTTTTAGCAATGGCTGGAACAATTCGCCAGGCAGACTGCGAGCACCTTCGCAAGATTAGAAAGCCAAATCACGTTTTCCCAACAGTTGACGAGGTGCGTCAAATGAAAGTCGATGACACGGAGGTTCGGAATTGTGCGATGCGTTTGCTTCGCAAATTCTGGATTTCTGGGGGGTCGAGCTCTTGCCTTTGAAGAAGCCGCCGAAGCCACACGTCAGGTTGTTATAACGCAGAGAGTTTCATTTTTTGATTTGTATGTTTGTTGATGGGGGTGTTAGTATTTATTTGTGTGTTCTTTTTTGCAGGCTCGGAATGATGCGCTGCCCTCGCCAACTGCAACTGATGACGTCGCGGGTTGCTCCAAGTCTGCACCTACGCACAATTCTGCGGAGGTCCCACTAGTCGAGGTAGTAGCCTTGGCCGAGGAGATCCCTGACACTGGAGATGCTAATGTAGAGGAGGTGGCGACGGTCGAAGTGCCTGCTGCTGAAACTACTACAACTGTGGAGAGTCACGACGCTGCGGCCGGCGATGATTTGGATGCTCCAGCTGGCGAAGCTGATGCGGGGGAGCATGGTGGTGCCGAGCAGGTGTGAAAAATAGGGATAGCTCAAGCGAGGGTCATTTTGTAATATGTTGGGTGGTGGAAATGACTTAGTGACACTGAGATATTTTTGTTTAACTCTGTGAAAATGCAGGTTCCTGATGGAACCGTGGTAGAAGTATTTGATGTGACGCCACTGACGCTAAATTATCAGGATATTTTTATAACTGGTGAATCATGGGCTCGAGCTAAGTTTAAACATCCTTTGCTGCCTTTTGAACGTTTTTGGTGGTCAAAGGTGCGGAGGTATGATCTGAAGAATAGTCGATCGAGTTGTTTTTGGCGCGATGCAGATTATACTGATCAGCAAGCTACACGATTTTTGTTTGGTTCTTCTTCTTCTTCTGCGCAATCTGTTGTCGACGATGACATTGATGAGAGAACGGCTTTGGATTTTGTGTTTGGACGAAGCAACCTTGAACTGGGTTCAGACGGTTCACTTGTAATTCCGAAGGAGGAGCCTTCAGAAGTTAGTGATACAGACCGGAGATATATGTATAGGGCGAGGGTTTTGCCCGGGGAATTGCCAATTGTTCGTGCGGCTCCTTTGTTGTGGGGACCCATAGTTCCGGTGGATATGGGATTTGAGGAGGGTAGCGAGGGTTTTGATGATTTAATGTTGATTAAGGATGGTGATGGTTCCTTGTAATTTTATACTTTCTATTGAGTGTGTATCATACTGCGGTCGCTTTGTACAGAAGCAAACAATTTGTAAGGTTGTTTTGTGCAGATGCTATTCATTTTTTTCAATTTGAGGAAAAGGATATTTGACCCTCGAGGCTCGCTTTTCGTTTAAGAGAGGTGTTTACTAGAACAGCGACGCCCCCTTTTCTTTTTAGCGAGGCTCGCTTTTCATTTAAGAGAGGTGTTTACTAAAAGAGCGACGCCCCCTTTTCTTTTTAGCGAGGCTCGCTTTTCGTTTAAGAGAGGTGTTTACTAAAACAGCGACGCCCCCTTTCGTTTAGCGAGGCTCGCTTTTCGTTAAGAGAGGTGTTTACTAAAACAGCGACGCCCCCTTTTCTTTTTAGCGAGGCTCGCTTTTCCTTTAAGAGAGGTGTTTACTAAAACAGCGACGCCCCCTTTTCTTTTTAGCGAGGCTCGCTTTTCATTTAAGAGAGATGTTTACTAAAACAGCGACGCCCCCTTTTCTTTTTAGGGAGGCTCACTTTTCATTTAAGAGAGGTGTTTACTAGAACAGCGACGCCCCCTTTTCTTTTTAGCGAGGCTCGCTTTTCGTTTAAGAGAGGTGTTTACTAAAAACAGCGATGCCCCCTTTCTTTTTAGCGAGGCTCGGTTTTCGCTTTTAGAAGTCTATGGTGAAGTTTGCTTTGCGAGCCCCTGGAAATTTTTGCGAGGGTGCTCGACTTTTTCGGACTTCGCGCCTCCCCTTGTCTTAGGTGGAGGTGAAGTTTGCTTTGCGAGCCCCTGGCATTTTTTGCGAGGGTGCTCGACTTTTTTGGACTTCGCGCCTCCCCTTGTCTTAGGTGGAGGTGAAGTTTGCTTTGCGAGCCCCTGGCATTTTTGCGAGGGTGCTCGACTTTTTTGGACTTCGCGCCTCCCCTTGTCTTAGCTGGAGGTGAAGTTTGCTTTGCGAGCCCCTGGCGTTTTTTGCGAGGGTGCTCGACTTTTTCGGACTTCGTGCCTTCCCTTGTCTTAGGTGGAGGTGAAGTTTGCTTAGCGAGCCCCTGGCGTTTTTTGCGAGGGTGCTTGACTTTTTTGGACTTCGCGCCTCCCCTTGTCTTAGGTGGAGGTGAAGTTTGCTTTGCGAGCCCCTGGTGTTTTTTGCGAGGGTGCTCGACTTTTTTGGACTTCGCGCCTCCCCTTGTCTTAGGTGGAGGTGAAGTTTGCTTTGCGAGCCCCTAGCGTTTTTTGCGAGGGTGCTTGACTTTTTTGGACTTCGCGCCTCCCCTGTCTTAGGTGGAGGTGAAGTTTGCTTTGCGAGCCCCTGGCATTTTTGCGAGGGTGCTCGACTTTTTTGGACTTCGCGCCTCCCCTTGTCTTAGGTGGAGGTGAAGTTTGCTTTGCGAGCCCCTGGCGTTTTTTGCGAGGGTGCTCGACTTTTTCGGACTTCGTGCCTTCCCTTGTCTAGGTGGAGGTGAAGTTTGCTTAGCGAGCCCCTGGCGTTTTTTGCGAGGGTGCTTGACTTTTATGGACTTCGCGCCTCCCCTTGTCTTAGGTGGAGGTGAAGTTTGCTTTGCGAGCCCCTGGTGTTTTTGCGAGGGTGCTCGACTTTTTTGGACTTCGCGCCTCCCTTGTCTTAGGTGGAGGTGAAGTTTGCTTTGCGAGCCCCTAGCGTTTTTTGCGAGGGTGCTCGACTTTTTTGGACTTCGCGCTTCCCTTGTCTTTGGTGGAGGTGAAGTTTGCTTTTCGAGCTCCTGACATTTTTTGCGAGGGTGCTCGACTTTTTTGGACTTCACGCCTCCCCTTGTCTTAGGAGGAGGTGAAGTTTGCTTTGCGAGCCCCTGGCGTTTTTGCGAGGGTGCTCCACTTTTTTGGACTTCGCGCCTCCCCTTGTCTTAGGTGGAGGTGAAGTTTGCTTTGCGAGCCCCTGGCGTTTTTTGCGAGGGTGCTCGACTTTTTTGGACTTCGCGCATCTACTTGTCTTAGGTGGAGGTGAAGTTTGCTTTGCGAGGCCCTAGCGTTTTTTGCGAGGGTGCTCAACTTTTTTGGACTTCGCGCCTCCCCTTATCTTAGGTGGAGGTGAAGTTTGCTTTGCGAGCCCCTGGCGTTTTTTGTGAGGGTGCTTGACTTTTTTGGACTTCGCGCCTCCCCTTGTCTTAGGTGGAGGTGAAGTTTGCTTTGCGAGCCCCTGGCGTTTTTGCGAGGGTGCTCGACTTTTTTGGACTTCGCGCCTCCCCTTGTCTTCGGTGGAGGTGAAGTTTGCTTTTCCCAAGTTTTTTTCGAAAAAATTTGTGTTTCGAGGCAATCTTCGGTGTTTTTTATCGATTATAAGCGCTCTTGGATAAGAGCTGCTTTTATTGATGTTTATGGAAAACTGAAAAAGGACTTTAGAGTTTTGTTTTTTTCGGGGGTTGATGCCTTTATTAAGGACTTGGAAAACTGGCTCGTTAAAAAACCTTATGCCCCTTCGTAAGGAAAAAGAGTGCAGCTCCTTTGTTTTGGTTACAAGTGTGGTGCCGAAGGATGAGAGAAAGAAGGCAGATTACATGTTGCGAGAGCTCGCTAAGGCTCCGCTATGGGTAGAATTTGCGAAGGTCGTCAACATTCTAGGTGTGAGGTAGGCGGTTTCCATCGCTGTCGGAGAGATGGTAGGACCCTGGACGATTGCATTCTACGATCAGGTATGGTCCCATCCATTTTGGCTGGAATTTTCCCGCCATGTTGGCATTTTGTTTCCGAATGAGGATGAGGTCACCCTTCTTAAAATCTTTGATTTTCACCCTTTTGTCTCTCCATTTTTTGGTTTCTTCTTGATACTTGCGAAGGTTGTGCACTGCGTTGCATCTCGTTTCTTCGAGCAAATCTTTATCAAGCAGCTGGTTTTGTTCATCTGATTCGAGGGTTGTTCTGAGAGAGCCATATTTCAGTTCTTCTGGCAACATAGCTTCTTCCCCAAATAGTAGCCTGAAAGGTGTGAATTTGGTAGCTCTGCATTCCGAAGTGTTATGGGACCAGGTGACCGAGGTTAGCTCTTCCGCCCACTTTCCCTTGGGCCTGCCTTGTAATTTTTTGGATATGGCTTGGAAAATTGTTGCATTAGCTATTTCAACTAAGCCATTGGACTGAGGGTGCCGGACTGAGGCAAAGCACAAGATTGTTCCAATTTGAGCACAGAATTCCTTGAAGACCTCGCTGTCAAACTGAGTGTCATTGTCGACGGTTAGGTGTTTGGGAACTCCGAATCGACAAACTATTTGCTGCCTGAAAAACCTTTTGATGGTTAGAGAGGTGATGGAAGCCAACGGTCTAGTTTCAATCCACTTCGTGAAGTATTCCACAGCTACCACTGTGTGGCGAAGGTTTCCTGGAGCTGTTGGTAATGGACCGACGAGGTCCATTGCCCATCTTTTCAGGGGCCATGATGGGCATATCAGAGTTGTTGGGGCACCTGGGGATTTTTGCGTATTTGCTGTTAGTTGGCAACCCTCGCAACGTTTGACGATATCTTCTGTGTCTCGTAATGCTGTTGGCCAATAGAAACCTTGACGGAAAGCTGTTCCAACTAGCGCCCTCGGGCCGTTATGTGAGCCACAGATACCTTCGTGAATAAGTTTAAGAATATCCTTTCCTTGATCCTGTGACATGCATTTCAGCCATGGCGAGGTCACCGAGGCTTTGAACAAAATGTTGTCCACTATTCTGTATCCTCGAGTTCTTTGTTTGAGTCTGTTTTCTTCCACTATGGACTCGGGTTCATGCAACCCGTTGATATAGGCCATGATAGGTGCTCTCCGGTCTTCGCTCTGGATTGCATTGATCAGCTTCGCAGTCTTTTTGGAGGCTTCGACTGCTGATTGAGTTGTTACTTTGTGAAACACATCAGGGGGTGTTGGTAGTTCTTAGTTTCACTAAAGATAGAGCTAGGCAACTATCCCCGGTAACGGCCCAGAAATGCTTGCTGACACTAGCCAACGTAGTTACTAGGAGTAGACTATGGAATCTATCCCAGGCAACGGTGTAAGAAGTGCTTGTAGCAAGTCCGGTCACTATACCTAAAGGAATGAAGCTAAAGCAGCTATCTACTAATGTCAAGTGGGGTTGTCAATCCCGACACTAGTAGGAGCTAGCTAGAGATAATGCAATCTACCAGGAGGAGATTCTGCAAGCGCACAGAACTATCGTAGTAGCACTTCGCCTGGGAGTACCAGGTGTCGATTTATTTGATCCCAAGGGAAGGCTAGGGTGGTGAATGTGTCAAGTCAAGGAGGGGATGAGAGTCGAAGAAATAAGAAAAAGGAAAAGGGGAGAAGGGAAGAGAGGGGATGAAAGGCTAGAAAGAATATATGGATGGATAGGTAAGGATGAAATGGATGGCTAAGGTAAGGTGGATGGATAGGTGGATAAAGGGATTAGGATAACTAAGGATAACTACTAACTACTAATAACTAATCCTAGATAACCACAAAACAAGATAACTATGAAGCAAGATAGTTACGAAGCAAGATAGGCAAATGTCAATAAAGCAACTAAGTTGAGTATAGTTTTATTCCTATCTTATCAAGTATCGAGGCATACTAGCCATTACCACTTACTTAGGTAGAACGCTAGCACAACGAGCCTTACTATTAAACTGGGCCAACTACGTGGTGGAATTCAAGGCGCACAGGGCTGTCACCACCTGCTTGCTACCACAGCTATCCGGCGGTCCAGCCGTATCTGAAGGTAAGTCTATAACTAAGCACCACGCTTAACTATATTCTAACTATCTCTATCCTAGCTTTGAATGGAGACACCCTTGCGGACATCAGAGCAAAACTTGACTTAATAAGATAAACACTAAAACTAACTAAGCAACCTATTGGCAAAGATCAAACACAAACTAAGCTCATAGAGATTAACTACTATGGCTAAGTGAATTGAACTGTAGGATAGCTAGGTCACACTCAAGGTACTTGATAAAGTAATACTGAAAGTAATGCTTAAAGTAATACTGAGATAATGATAAATGTACCTGAGTTACAAGAGAGCAAACTAGACCAGAGACGCCGGGAAATCAACCGACCTCCGATGCCAGTCGCTCGCACCCGCTCTCTTAGCAAGCTCTACGCTCCTTTTACCAAGGACTTAGGCTGAGCTATGCTAAACTAAGAGCCGCGCTGTAGCGAGGGCACTAGAGCTATACTCTCTCTACTATCTAACCTACTTGCCTAAGCTCTCTGAGCTTCTAACCTAACTCTCTGCTTCTCTTGCTTGGGTGTTGCTTTCTTTGGGATATTCTGGGATATGATGGTACAAATGAAGTGGTGCCACCAGGGGGTATTTATAGTCTTGAGGAGTGAGGGGGGTATTTATAGGGGGCAGCCAACCGACCTAGGGCTAACCCTAGTGGCGGGCGCTAGCCCTAGGTGGCGGCCGCCACCTCCATCACCGTTGGATGCACCCCCTCTACTTCAACGGCATCCAGGAGCTCCAGAGAGGCGGTGGTTAGGTCGGTTGCATGTCTGAGTAACCGCCATTCGGCCTTGATCCACGCCATTCCGTCCTGAGCCGTTCGATGCCACTGACCTAGTGACCAAGGGCCAAGATTTGGCCTTGGGATGGTCACACGGATCAGTGACATGGCAAAGGGGGAGAGTTGGGCCTCTCCATGTGGCGGGCGCCACATATGGGTGGCGGGGGCCACCTCTGGTTGGCGGGCGCCACCCCACTCGGGCCCAAATGGGTCCTGGTGAGTGGGCTCGTCTCCTGGTGGGTCCATTCTCCAAATTTGGTCCAAATCCTGCATTCAAATAAAATTCTATGGACATGTGGAATTTGGTTAGTTTGAAACCTATTTGACTACATTTCATGCATTTTTGGGGAATTTTAGGGTAAAATGTTGATGGTAAAACTGGTGTTTAAGGACCATCAACAGGGGGCAGCTGTAGTTGTTGTGCTGCTGCTTTGCCCAGGCTGTCTGCCTCGCTGTTCTCTGACCACGGAATTGCTTTCACTGTTATGCCGAGGAAGAAAGATTCTAACCTTCGGACATATTGTAAATATTTGCGTAGCTCTGGATCTTTTGCTTTGTAATTTTTCTCAATATGACCCACGATGACTTGGGAATCTGTGCTAATGATTGCCCTTCGGACTGATAATGCTCGAAGCCTTGAAAGTGCTAATATTACGGCTTCGTGTGGGGGATTCAAGTGTGGGGGATCTTGTTGACGGAAGTTATAGCATGTTTTACCTTACCAAAATACCGTCAACAAGCCTCGGTTTCAAGGAAGTATAGCATATCATGAGCATATTTATCACTAATAAGTTCCACTTGTACTCTTAGCTTGTGAACATGTAGGAGATGCCAAAATGAACAAAATGAGGCCAGGTGGGCCCACCAAGGGGGTCGGCCGACCCCACCTTGGTGGCCACCTCAGCCAGGTGACATGGCATGATCCAAGAGAAGCATGCTTAGGCCAATATCATCCCTTGGATCAAACATGTGCTTTTACTCAATGGTGCAAGATGAGAAGCACATGGATTCATGGGTCCACACCGAAACCAAATGCAACCAACTTCACAAGACTTGCTCCATGACATGTGGGGTCACCAAGGGAGAAAAGATGGTGGGCCAGCCCTGTCATAGGGGGGTCGGCCGATCCCCTTGGTGGGCCCTGGCTACACTGTTCAGCCTGGTGACATCAGCACCTTCTAGAAGCAAAGTGGTGGGCCCACCTGTCATTGGCTGGGGTCGGCCGACCCCGGGGTGAATCCATCCAAAGTCGGTTGCTTGCACATGTTTCACACGTGAACAATATCCTGGCCATCCATCCATGACGGTTACTATGGCGGTTTGATCCAATGGCCAAGGAAGGAGAGCACGCGGATCGCTGACGTGGCACCGGAGTAGCCGCTACTCCACCTCCAAGCTATAAATACCCCCCTAGAGCTCTTCATTTATATGCATCCAAGGAGAGAAAGCCTACTTAGTAGCTTTAGTGTTAGAAGAGAGGGAAGGGACTGAGGAGTTCCACGGAGGAGTCCCGGCCTGTCGGGAATCTTCTCCAAGGTGCGCCTCAGCGGATGCGATTCTTCTTGTAAGTGTGGACTTCTTGTCCCGGCCTATTAAGCTTAGCTTTAGAGTAGTAAGATTAGTGTAGACGTGGTGTCTAGGCTATATCTTGCTAGTGTGGACTTTGTCGCACTTGTGTAGACGCCTGGTGGTAGAGTGACAGACACAGCCAGTGCTTGGAGTTCCTCTCAAGTGTTGTAGGCAAGTTGAAAATAATAGTTGGGTAGCAGCATTGCCGCCTCAGTAGTTGTTAGGTGGAAAACTTTTAATCAACTACTGTTTCGTCCTTCGCCCCCAGTAAGGAATGAGGTGGTAAACCTCAGTACTCTTAGAAAACCAGTACCAGATATTGATATTAGGAAGACCTCTCTATCCCAGTTATCATATACCCTTTAATCATCCTTTGACGACCCTACCTCTAGTTAAACCACTTCACGTTCCCTGTGGAAATACGATACCTGGAATACTCCTGGTGAAAAGCTACAATTGACTACCGTGCGCTTGCGGTATATCCGTTTGCCACTTCTGGTGTCAACAAGCATCTCTGGTGCCGCTGCCGGGATAGGCTCCATAGTCTAGTTTTAGTGGTTGCATTAAGAAGTGTCAACAAGCTTTTCTGGCGCCGTTGCCGGGGAACGGTAGTTGTGTTAGCTAGAACAAAGTTGTTAAAGTTATTGTAGTTTGATTAGAACTTCTATTTCATAAATCAATATGGATCAAACAACCCTTTTTGACTACGCTGCTCCATCTAGCGCTGAGTTGGAGCTGCCTAGTTCATCTCATGCCGTTTTGGCAGTTCGCTATGAGCTTCGCCCCAGCCTCATAGCGATGGGTCAGGAGAATCCCTTTTCGGGAGAAGTAGATGAGAATCCTTATACCCACCTACGTGATTTCGAACAATTTTGTTTGTGTATTCACATCCAAGGGATGAGGCGAGTCACTCTTAAGTGGAAGCTATTTCCGTTCTGTTCGGGAAAAGCTAGACGCTGGTATACTCGCTACGTTGGTAGTGTGAACGGAGAATGGGAGAAACTACAAGCCATGTTCTGCTTAACGTACTTTCCCATATCCCGCGTAGCTCGTCTTCGTAGATATGTGCTAAACTTCAAACAAGACGAGAAGGAATCTCTAGGTGCGGCCTGGGCACAACTTACAGACTTAGCATCCTCTAGCCCAGACTTAGCTATAACCGAGCCAACCCTTATGCAACATTTCTATCTCGGTCTTAGCCAAAACGCCGCACAATTCCTTGATTTAGCCTCTAAAGGAGCTTTCCTCCATTTACCCATTAGTGAAGGTAAGGAAGTTCTTGCGACCATTCTCAAGAACACCCCCTACACCGATGACCATGGTGAAACTCTAGAGGAAGATCAAACTCCTAGGGACAAACCCATGACAGCCGAAACTCCTTTACCTATACCCCAAGCTGTCAGACCTGAACCACAACCACCTACTCATCCAAGGAAGAAGTAATTCATCATTGGATTATCCTCTAAATATCGAGATAGATCTTTTCACCGATTATGGCAATGTCTCAAGCAAACAACCTGTGCAGAAGAGATCCACAGCCCGTAGAGCTCCTAATAACCACATGCCAACCCAGTTGAGGCAAGTTACCTTAAGGCGACTGCCCAGGAGCTTATGTCTATTATGAGCAACGAATGGTTCAGGGAGGCTGAAGCATCTTTAGATGTCATTAAGCTTCTATCCTGTTTCACATCCATACAGTGTGCCATAAACAAGACGGCTGTAGATTCCCTCTATGATCCCTCCGTAGGAGTAAATTTAATGTCTAAATCGTTGATGTTAACACTCCTAGGTGAGGAACCGCTAAACCCGACCAATAAATTCCTTAAGCTTCCTTTTGGAAAATTGGTCGAGAGTTGCGGGATTGCACAAAATTTCTATCACAATTAACAAAGTTAGCTTCCTCGCAAACTTCTATGTCTTTGACGTAGACGAGGTCGACTTGTTAATTGGGCACCCACTCATGAGATTCATTGAGGGATTTCGTGAAGGGAGCCTTAAGGGTCACCTTGGGAAGGATCTAGATCTTTCAGTTCCTTTGCCGGCTCCGTTAATTCGATAGCCGAACCAAAACCCGAGCCTGATACAATAGAGGAGGTGATGTCGGTATCTTCACTAGAAACTTCTCAACCCGATCTAGAAGAAGACGCCCATGACTTTATCCAAGAAGAAGACTTTGATTTAGATGAACCGTTAGACTTGGATGAGTTTGAACCTCCACCAAAACCCTCTATAGAGCTTAAGCCACTTCCTTCTGGGCTTAAGTATGCCTTCCTTAATGGTGACAGAGAGACTCCCGTGATCCTTAGTGATCGACTTACAATGGAAGAAGTTTCTAAACTCATCACCATCATAGAAAAACATCGATCCGTCTTAGGATATTCGTTGCAAGATCTCAAGGGAATTAGTCCCGCTCTTTGCACACATCGCATCCGATCGAACCCGATGCTACACCTTCTAGAGAGCCCACAAAGGAGGCTCAACAATGCGATGAGAGAAGTAGTAAAGAAGGAGGTCTTGAAGCTCTTGCACGCGGGCATAATCTACCCTGTTCCAAAACAGCGAGTGGGTCAGCCCGTCCATGTAGTTCCTAAGAAAGGAGGGATGACGGTCGTTAAAAATCAAAACAACAAATTGATTCCACAACGAACCGTCACGGGATGGAGAATGTGCATAGACTACCGAAAACTTAACAAGGCCACAAAGAAAGACCACTTTTCGTTGCCATTCATCGATGAGATGTTGGAATAGCTAGCCAAACATCCTTTTTTTGTTTCCTTGATGGGTATTCGGGGTACCATCAAATTTCAATCCATCCCGACGACCAAAGTAAGACCACGTTCACATGCCCCTATGGGACATATGCATACAGGCGCATGTCATTTGGCCTGTGCAATGCCCCTGCTTCATTTCAGAGGTGCATGATGTCCATCTTCTCAGATATGATAGAGAAAATCATGGAAGTTTTCATGGACGACTTTTCAGTCTATGGAACAACCTTTGATCACTGCTTAGAGAATCTGGACCGTGTCTTACAACGTTGTCAAGAAAAGCACTTGATCTTGAACTGGGAGAAATGTCACTTCATGGTTCGAGAAGGGGAGTGCTAGGACATAGAGTATCTGAACGTGGAATAGAGGTAGATAGAGCTAAAATAGAAGTTATAGAACAGCTCCCACCTCCCACGAATGTTAAAGGCGTTCGCAGTTCCTTGGCCATGCCGGTTTTATAGATGGTTTATAAAAGATTTTTCTCAAATTGCTAGACCTTTAACAAACCTGCTAGCTAAAGACGCACCCTTTGACTTTGACGACAGATGCTTAGACTCTTTTTACCATCTAAAGAAAGCACTTATCTCTGCACCAGTCATTCAAACCCCTGACTGGTCGCTACCTTTTGAGATAATGTGCGATGCTAGTGACTATGTTGTAGGAGATGTCCTAGGACAGACCTAGGATAAGAAACACTGTGCCATTTCTATGCTAGTAAAACGCTAACCGGACTACAACTAAACCTATGCAAACAACAGAAAAAGAACTTTTAGCTGTGGTGTTTGCTATAGACAAGTTAGATCTTACTTGGTAGGAGCCAAGGTGATTGTCTACACCGATCACGCGGCCCTAAAATACCTACTTACTAAGAAAGATGCCCAACCACGGCTAATAAGATGGATCCTACTCCTCCAAGAATTTGATCTAGAAATTAGAGATAAAAGGGAGCAGAGAACTCTGTAGCCGACCACTTGTCTAGGACTGCAAACTGAGGATAAACAGGACCTGCAATCAACGACTATCTTAGGGACGACACACTCCTCAAAGTTTTCAGACACCTACCCGTGGTATGCAAACATCGTCCAACTACATAGTCTCGGCTACGTACCACCTGGATAGACAAAAGGAAGCTTATCAGGAGAGCTCGGTGCATCTATGGGATGACCCGTATCTCTATAGAGTATGCCAAGACGGCATACTAAGAAGGGTGTGCCCATGACCGAGCAGTTAAGATCATGGAGAAGTGTCATGGAGCAGAGTATGGAGGCCATTATGGAACATTCCGAACCCATGCTAAGATTTGGCAAAGTGGATTCTATTGGCCTACCATGTATGAAGACACCCAGGACTTCGTGAAGAAGTGTGCAAGGTGTCAGAAACATGGGAACATCAATGCCCGTGATGCAATGCCACTCACAAACTAACCAAGTAGAGCTGTCGATGCCGGGAATTGACTACATGGGTCCTTTCCCCCCCGTCTCAAGGTTGTGAGTATATTCTGGTGGCGGTAGACTACGTATCCAAATGGGTTGAAGCCATGCCGTGCAAGTCAGCGGATTCGTTGCACGCAAACGAAGATGTTCAAGGAAATAATATTCGCACGGTTTGGCACCCCAAGGTTAGTAATCAGCGATGGAGGAAGCCACTTCATTGATAGAAAATTCTGACGCTACTTAACAGAAAGAGGGATAAGTCACATATTGGAACACCTTATCCCCCCAACAAGCGGACAAGCAGAACATCGAACAAGCAAATCAAGAATATTCTGCAAAAGACTATCAATGAAATGGGGACAGCATGGAGAAGCATGCTATCAGATGCACTGTGGGCATACAGGACCGCATACAAGACTCAAATGGTATGACACTCCATACCCCCTCTACCATACGAAGACATGGCCATCTGCCCGTGGATTGGAGCATAGAGCACACTGGGCCATAACGAGATGGAATATGGATTTGCCCGCAGCTGGAAGAAATAGGGAATGCAGATCTCTGACTGGAGAATGGAGAGAGAAAGGCTATCACAACGCTAGGATCTATAAAGAGAGAACCAAGAAATGGCATGACAAGAGGATCAAGCAAAAGGAATTCCATCCGGGAGACAAGGTTCTTATGTTCAACTCAAGAGTCAAGCTCTTTGGCCATGGAAAACTAAAAAGCAAATAGGAAGGACCATTCCTCGTGATTGATGCCGCAACGCATGGAGCTGTCACGCTTCAGGACACCGACGGCAATATCTTTAAGGTAAATGGCCACCGTCTTAAAGTTTTTCATGAACATGATCCCATAGAAAATGAAGTAGACATGGTAGAGTTCAAACTATACACAACCTAAAACCTACAAGTCTCTTCTCTTCATTGCTTGAACCAAATCCTAAAAGCTCCATGTTAGATTTATTTTGAATTTCCAAGTTTCATCTTAGATTTATTTCTTTTGAAATTCTCTTTTTAATTTCCAATGTATTTCCCTTCTTAGAGAATAAATAAAATTTATATCGTCTCTACTGGTGTGTTTGCCACCAGTAGAGCGCTTTGCATTTTACCTTTGCGTCATGTTCAGAGTTCATTTATGGAAAGATTCAAGTGTGGGGGGTCTGACGACCCCTAGATTTCATCATTGGACCACACTGAACTGCTGAGCACAGTCTGATACACTGCAGTGCACAAAACAGAGGTAAGCAAGGGGGTCGGGCGACCCCCGTTTTCTTGAATTTTTGAAAAGTGTCTTTGCAGATGTAAAACTGAATGGAGGAAAAGGCAAATGGCAACGAAAACCACCATTTGGTGGGATCGGCCGACCCCACCATGGTGACCTGGGCCCACCAGCTCACCTCTGCACAGTAAGCTTAACACTGTTGTCTGGTTCGTTTCCCCTTTTCTCCTCTCAATTCAAGCAGTTTCACAATCATTCCATATTCTGAATAAAATAAAATAAAAAGCTACAAAGTGACTTGAGTTATGATATGCTAAGAATGTTAATGACATAAAACCATGTTCTTGCATATGTTTACACTCATGGGTAAACTGAATTAGGAAACCGTATTGACTAAGTTGTTGTTAAAAGTGAGATAAATCTTGGCTTAAGACTCAAACCTGTTTTTGTTTAAGGTGCTTAGAGATTTGTTTTTGAAAATATCTCAAAACCATAGTATCATTTACTCCTCTATAGTGAGAAATACGTACCAAAACCATACATATGCATATATGATCAAAACCTTTTACACACATGCTACTTGTTTTTGTCTTGAGTTTGGTCAAACCTTGTTGACCCTAGTCGAGAATTTTGTCATAATCCCAAGATCAAGGTCACGTACACACCATCTACATATGCAACTTCTACACTGGAAGTATGTCTGCACATGCCATTCATTTCCACTCTATAGATGCTCCGTACATTAAAGTTCTACAATATCTCTCTCTCTCTCTAACTCTTTTTAGTAAAAAAAAGAGACATTAAGGCTAAGCAAAAAAAAATTTGGACACATGAAGGTCCACTAAAAATATATATATATATGGACACATGAAGGTCCATTGTTGAAAAATGCTAGCCATGTCTCAAGGTAAAATAAAGTAGAGAGAGAGATTATGTTAAAGGAGCATTCTAGTCCACATACTTTCCACACACATGCACATCTTGATCTAGGATTATGACATTCTTCTCCTTGGATCCTTGTTTTGACTTTACAATATATGCAAAACAAGTATGCTACTTTGTTTATCCCTACCAAGCTCCACATAAGCCTGATAGATTAGGATAAAACAAAAATAAGGCAATCACATGCTATGCCTTGGTGAGGAACCAAACACCTATAAGAGTGTCTTGAGAGTACTGTATCAGGAGTAAGCATGAACTATGTGTTTTCCTTTCAAACTGTCCTAAAAACTCTAAGTACCAAGAACAAGAATTCAGGGAGATGACTTAGCTTTGAGATTTGTTCCTTTTCTCAACATCTAAAGGATATATGATAGATAGCACCACATAACCCATTTGTATAAACTATGTTAGGAATGATGCTTTATGATCATTATCATTTTAAGCATGTAATAATCACTTGTTCACTTTCTCTAACCTTTACTCGAGGACGAGCAAAGATTCAAGTGTGGGGGATCTTGTTGACGGAAGTTATAGCATGTTTTACCTTACCAAAATACCGTGAACAAGCCTCGGTTTCAAGGAAGTATAGCATATCATGAGCATATTTATCACTAATAAGTTCCACTTGTACTCTTAGCTTGTGAACATGTAGGAGATGCCAAAATGAACAAAATGAGGCCAGGTGGGCCCACCAAGGGGGTCGGCCGACCCCACCTTGGTGGCCACCTCGGCCAAGGTGACATGGCACGATCCAAGAGACGCTTGCTCAGGCCAATATCATCCCTTGGATCAAACATGTGCTTTTACTCAATGGTGCAAGATGAGAAGCACATGGATTCATGGGTCCACACCGAAACCAAATGCAACCAACTTCACAAGACTTGCTCCATGACATGTGGGGTCACCAAGGGTGAAAAGATGGTGGGCTAGCCCTGTCATAGGGGGGTCGGCCGATCCCCCGTTGGTGGGCCCTGGCTACACTGTTCAGCCTGGTGACATCAGCACCTTCTAGAAGCAAAGTGCTGGGCCCACCTATCATTGGCTGGGGTCGGCCGACCTCGGGGTGAATCCCATCCAAAGTCGGTTGCTTGCACATGTTTCACACGTGAACAATATCCTGGCCATCCATCCATGACGGTTACTATGGCGGTTTGATCCAATGGCCAAGGAAGGAGAGCACGCGGATCGCTGACGTGGCACCGGAGTAGCCGCTACTCCACCTCCAAGCTATAAATACCCCCCTAGAGCTCTTCATTTATATGCATCCAAGGAGAGAAAGCCTACTTAGTAGCTTTAGTGTTAGAAGAGAGGGAAGGGAGTGAGGAGATCCACGGAGGAGTCCCGGCCTGTCGGGAATCTTCTCCAAGGTGCGCCTCAGCGGATGCGATTCTTCTTGTAAGTGTTACATCTGAGTCCTTCTAGTATTTAATATTCTGGTCTGGTAATTTAAGTTTACAATTCTTTTACTTGGCACATTGCTTTACTTTGTTGAAGTGCTCTAGGCCTATTAAGCTTAGCTTTAGAGTAGTAAGATTAGTGTAGACGTGGTGTCTTGGCTATATCTTGCCAGTGTGGACTTCTTGTCGCACTTGTGTAGACGCCTGGTGGTAGAGTGACAGACACAGCCAGTGCTTGGAGTTCCTCTCAAGTGTTGTAGGCAAGTTGAAAATAATAGTTGGGTAGCAGCATTGCCACCTCAGTAGTTGTTAGGTGGAAAACCTTTTAATCAACTATTGTTTCGTCCTTCGCCCCCAGTAAGGAATGAGGTGGTAAACCTCAGTACTCTTAGAAAACCAGTACCAGATATTGATATTAGGAAGACCTCTCTATCCCAGTTATCATATACCCTTTGATCATCCTTTGATGACCCTACCTCTAGTTAATCCACTTCACGTTCCCTGTGGAAATACGATATCTGGAATACTCCTGGTGAAAAGCTACAATTGACTACCGTGCGCTTGCGGTATATCCGTTTGCCACTTCTGGTGTCAACAAGCATCTCTGATGCCGCTGCCGGGGATTAGGCTCCATAGTCTAGTTCTAGTGGTTGCATTAAGAAGTGTCAACAAGGGGGTATGCTGAGGGTACTTGGATCTCGTATGCCTGGAAATAGTGCTTTAGCTTTCGCGACGCCATGACCACGGCGTATGCTATCTTCTCGATCTCTGAGTAGTTTTGTTTGGAACCCTCGAGAGTTTCTGATACATAGTAGATTGGGGCCTGCCTGGTTCTGTTATTTTCGTGCAGCTCTTTGATCAGTACTGCGCTGGCTGCATGAGGCGAAGCTGCGATGTACAGCAGTAGTAGGTCCCCTTTGCTAGGGCTGGTCAAGACAGTCAAACTGGTGAGATACTTTTTCAGATCCTCGAAAGCTTTCTGCTGCCGAGGTCCCCAATTGAATGGAGCGGTGCTTCTCAAAGTTTCGAAGAAAGGTAACCCTCGATCAGCTGATCTAGAAATGAATCTACTGAGCGCTGCTAAGCGGCCTGACAAACGCTGAGCTGCCTTTTTTGTTGTCGGGGGTTCCATGTTGATGATGGCATCAATTTTCTCAGGGTTGGCTTCAATTCCCCTTGCTGAGACGATGCAACCTAGAAGTTTTCCTTCGCTTACCCCGAAAACACATTTGTCGGGGTTTAGTTTTAATCCAGCTGACCGAAGGTTGTTGAACACTCTTGACAAGTCTGAGATATGGTTTTCTTCTTGTTCGCTTTGAACAATCAAATCATCAACGTAAGCAGAGATGGCATGTTAATCTTTGAAAACTTCGGATGTCATGCGGGCGAAGATAGATCCTGCGTTTCTCAAGCCTTCTGCCATTCTTCGGAAGCAAAAGGTGCCCGAAGGTGTGATGAACCTTGTTTTTTCCTCATCTTCTTCATGCATCCAGATTTGATGGTACCCTGAGAAACAGTCGAGGAGAGAAAGCATTTGGCAACCAGCTGCTCTGTCAACCAAAGTGCTTATGTTTGGTAGGGGAAAATCATCCTTCGGGCAAGCTTTGTTCAAGCATGTGAAATCTACGCACATTCGCCACTTCTTGTTCCTTTTCTGGACTGGGACTACATTTGAAAGCCATGTTGGGTATTTGACTAGGCGGATGACCCCTGCATCCAAGAGTCTTTTTACTTCTGCCCTCGCTGCCTCTTTCCTTTCTTCTAATATTTTGCGAAGCTTTTGCTTGACTGGGCGATAACCTGGATTTATGTTTAGGCTATGCTCGATCAAAGTTCTGTTTACTCCCTTGAGGTCCTCCGCAGACCAAGCGAAGGTGTCGTAGTTTTTTTTGAGGAAAAGGATGAGGTTGTTTTCTGACTGGGGGTCTAAGTTGGCTGAGATGAATACTTTCCTTTCGGAGTTGCCTTCAAAGAGTTGGACTTGTTTGGTTTCTTCTTTGGGTAATGCTCTTTTTTGGTCGTTGATTGCTTCACCTTCGCTATGGTGCTTTGATATTTGATGGTTTGTTAAATTGTGCACATTATGTTGCCCAGGTGCTATTGTTCCTTCTGCGGCTCTTGCGACGTCTTGATCTCCATATACTGCAACGACCCCCATCGGAGCAGGAAACTTCATGCAGAGATATGCAGGATGGATGACAGCGTTGAATGCATTGGTGACCCCTCGGCCAAATATTGCATTGTAAGGATAGAACATGTCAACCACGTCGAAGGTTATGTGCTCTGTTCTGCAGTTCACTTGATCTCCGAACGTTATGGGTAAAGAGATTTTTCCGATGGCTCTTACTTGCTGGCCATCGAATCCGTATAGGGGGTTGCCAGCAGGTTGCAGGAGGTTTCTGTCAAGCTTCATGCTATCGAAGGTTGTAGCGAACAGAATGTCTGCGGAGCTTCCAGTGTCAACCAGGATTTTTGTGATTGTCCATCCTGCCAGATTGGTTTCGATCACCATAGTGTCAGTGTGAGGGTAATCCCTTAACTTCATGTCACAGGAATCGAAGGTTATTGGGATATGAGACCATCGTCCAAATTTGTGTGGTCTTTCGACAGCTACGTGGTGTACTCTTCTAGCATGCTCTGTCCTCTATCTTTTGTTACCATGATCTTCGTTGGAGCCCCTAGTGATGGCAAGTATTACACCGAAGGTTGATGTTGGGTTGTTGATGGTTGTCTGGGTTTGGGCTTTGGATTTGACGGGTTGGGGGGCTGGTAGTGCTGGTATTGGTAGTGGTGGTGGTAAAGCGTTGCTCGCTTGTTGGTCGATTTGGGTTTGAGGGGTTGTTGGGTAGGTGACAGTGTATGGTGTGTTTTGTCATTGAGGGATGGGGGTTGGTTGATATGAGGTGTGGTTGTAGTGTGGGTGGTGAGTGTAGAAAGGTTGGTGCGAAGGTAGGCCATAATTTATATGTGTGTAGTGGAAAGGAGGATGGGTTGGGTTGAAACTTGGCTTTCTAGTATGATTGATGATTCTGTTTTCGGCCAGAGTGGCTCTTTCGGACTCTTGGTACTCCTTTCCTTTGGCGAAACACTCGCATTGCTTTGTTGTGTGCCCCTTTCCTTGCCCACAGAAATGACAGTACATTTTGGCCGGGTCCCTCTGTTGGTTTCTTTGGTCAGGCGGGGGTGGAAATCCGTGTGGATTTTGGTTGCCCGAAGGCTGAGTGCCCCTTCTATGATCTTCGAGTGGATTTGCCTTGTTGATCGCGCCAATGTTGCTTTGATCTTGGCGAGGGTTGTTCTCTCTCGCTTGGGGCCTCAACTGTGGTTTCTGCTGCGACCTTCGAGCGTCGGACTTTGCCCGGAAGTCCATGTCCGCTCTACAGTATCTTTCCATTGTATCATGAAGCTCTTCGATTGTGTTTGCTGGTTTCCTAGGGAACTTTGAGGAACATGGACCTGGACGCAGGCCGCTGACTGCAGCGAGGATCACGGCCTCGTCGGATATCCCCGAAGTTCTTGCTCTTATCTGGATGAACCTTCGCCAGTAGTCTTGCCGCCGTTCGCGCTCTTGTTGTTTGCAGTTGAACAACTCGATGGGGTTTGATGGGGCTGCTGTGATGCCCTTGAAGTTTGTGTAGAGTCTGTCTCTGAGGTTGGCCCAGGAATCCACAGTTCTGGGGCAAAGGTTGTTGTACCAAGTCTGCGCAATGTCACGAAGGATGATTACGAAAGACTTCGCCATTGTTGATTCATCTCCCCCTGCTGCGGCGACTGCCGCTTCAAAGCTCATTATGAATTGGCGAGGGTTAGTGAGTCCGTCATAACGGGGCAGATTTTGTGGATTGTAGCATGGTGGCCAGGGTTGGGTTAGCAGTATCTGGGAGAGTGGTGATCTTGGGTCGTAGGGCATCTGGTGTTGTAGGGCCCTTCGCTGAATGTGAAGGTTTGGCTCTCGCTCTTCTGGGTAAAGTTGGCGAAAATTTGGTGGTGGCGGGGGTGGTGGTGGCTGACGGGTGTTACCCTGACCCAACTCCTCATTCCCCTCTTGAAGGGGCGGCATTTCTCTATCATTCCAACCTTCAGCTTCGGCTTCAGCTGCCGCGAGGGACTCTTCCATTCGGCGAAGCGTTCCCATGCTTCATCCGCTTTTTGCCTGATGGCGCGCAGCCAGTTATGCCTTTAAAGCTGGTTTAGGCGCCTTTTCTTCTCCTGCAACTCAGCTTGGAGCCTGTCCAAGGCCTCGAGTCCCAACTCCTCTTCATCTTCTCTTTCACCTTCTCCGGAGTTGTGCGGGTGCGGCTGTGATACTAGCCGAGTGTGAGGGCCCGGGACCTCTGTCCCTGGAGTGACTTCTTCTTCTCCCGAAGGTTCCACATTTTCTTCTACAGGTTGAACCGTCACCGCGGCCTCTCTGGTTGTGCGGTTGTCTCTGGTTGAGGATGCTCTTCTGTTTCCTGCCATTACGAACTCCGGCTCCCCACGGACGGCGCCAAACTGTTGGGAGCACACTTGCCTTACCCCCGCTCACGCGCAGGGGAGAGGCGAAGGTGGCCGATCGTCAAAACTAAACGCGAGGGTATAGGGAAACAAGAACAGTGATGCTTGTTGACACTTGCTAACGTCGATACTAGGAGTAGACTATGGAGTCTGTCCCCGGCAATGGCGCCAAAAATGCCTGTTGGTAGTTCTTAGCTACACCTAGGATAGGGTAGCTAAAGTAGCTATCTACTAATGCCAAGCGGGGTTGTCAGTCCCGACACTAGTAGGAGCTAACTACCGAGAATGCAATCTACCAGGAGGAGATTCTGCAAGCGCACAGAACTATCATAGTAGCACTTCGCCTAGGAGTACCAGGTGTCGATTTATTTGATCCCAAGGGAAGGCTAGGGTGGTGTAAGAGTCGAGTCAAGGAGGGGATGAGAGTCGAAGAAATAAGAAAAAGGAAAAGGGGAGAAGAGAGGAGATGAAGAGCTAGAAAGAATATATGGGTGGATATGTAAGGATGAAATGGATGGATAAGGTAAGGTGGATGGATAGGTAGATAGAGGGTAACTAAGGGTAACTAAGATAACTAACTACTAACTATAACTACTCCTAGATAACCACGAAGCAAGATAACTACAAGGCAAGATAACTACGAAGCAAGACAGGCAATTGTCAATAAAGCAACTAAGTTAAGTAAAGTTTTATTCCTATCTTATCAAGTATCGAGGCGTACTAGCCTTTACCACTTACTTAGGTTGAACGCTAGCACAACGAGCCTTACTGTTAAACTGGGCCAACTACGTGGTGGAATTAAAGGCGCACAGGGCTGTCACCACCTGCTTGCTACCACAGCTATCCGGGGGTCCAGCCGTATCTGAAGGTAAGTCTATAACTAAGCACCACACTTAACTATATTCTAACTATCTCTACCCTAGCTTTGAATAGAGAGACCCTTGCGGACGTCAGAGCAAATACTTGACTTAATAAGATAAACACTAAACTAACTAAGCAACCTATTGGCAAAGATCAATCACTAAGCACACTAGAGATTAACTACTATGGCTAAGTGAATTGAACTGTAGGATAACTAGGTCACACTCAAGGTACTTGATAAAGTAATACTGAAAGTAATGCTTAAAGTAATACTGAGATAAAGATAAATGTACCTGAGATACAAGAGATAAAACCAGACCAGAGACGCCGGGAAATCAACCAACCTCCGATGCCAGTCGCTCGCACCCGCTTCTCTCTTAGCAAGCTCTACGCTACTTTTACCAATGACTTAGGCTGAGCTATGCTAAACTAAGAGCCGCGCTGTAGCGTGGGCACTAGAGCTATACTCTCTCTACTAGCTAACCTACTTGCCTAAGCTCTCTGAGCTTCTAACTTGCTCTCTGCTTTGCTTGCTTGCTTTGTGTTGCTTTTCTTCGTGTGTGTGAATGAAGTGATGCCTCAGGGGGGTATTTATAGTCTTGAGGAGTGAGGGGGGTACTTATAGGGGGCAGCCAACCGACCTAGGGCTAACCCTAGTGGCGGGCGCCAGCCCTAGGTGGCGACCGCCACCCCCATCACCGTTGGATGCACCGCCTTTGCTTCAACGACATCCAGGAGCTCCAGAGAGGCGGTTGGTAGCTCGGTTGCATGTCCATGTAACCGCCAATCGGCCTCTATCCACGCCACTCCCTCCTGAGGGGTTCGATGCCACTGACCTAGTGACCAAGGGCCAAGGCCTTGGGATGGTCACACTGATCAGTGACGTGGCAAAGGGGGAGAGTTGGGCCTCTCCATGTGGCGGGCGCCACATTTTGGTGGCGGGCGCCACCCCACTCGGGCCCAAATGGGTCCTGGTGAGTGGGCTCGTCTCCAAATTTGGTCCAAATCCTGTATTCAAATAAAAATCTATGGACATGTGGAATTTGGTTAGTTTGAAACCTATTTGACTACATTTCATGCCTTTTTGGTGAATTTTAGGGTAAAATGTGGATGGTAAAATAGGTGTTTAAGGACCATCAACAATCCCGGTTACACTGTTCATCCCCTGGTATTTATAGGGAATACCAGGGGACACTGACCAAATTACAAAAGGTACAAGAAAGATTCCTTTACGCTGTACAACGTAAGGGTAGAATCGTACAAACACAGACGGTACAGAAACCCTAGCTAGCCCTCCAAATGTCCGCCGCCACCCGGCTCGCGCTCACCCTCGCGAGAACGCGAGGGTTGACCTTCGGCTCATGAAACCATCCCTCCAGTCACGAGGTCCGCGCCCGCTCGCCACCCGTTGAGCCTAAGCCTTCTGGCGAAGGCGTGCGGGACACACGAGGGTAGCTTCCAGTGTCCTTAACGCCTTTTGCCTGCAAGAACTGTTTAAACATTCCGAGGGTCGGGCCGGTGCTCGAGGGTTAGAAAGGTGACTCGAGGGACCTAACAAAATGATCAAGGGCGTTCATGATGGTGCGCGGGGCATTCGAGGGTCCAATCAAACGAGATTAGAGGGTCGTTTCCTGATTCAGCCTACACGACGTCACTGCCGAGGGTCCCTTCCTCCAACAGGCCCAAACTCGAAAAACCCGCAGCACCCAGGTTTTGTGGCCCAAACGTGGAAACCATCCACTCGGTGGTTTTTCTATGGCTCAACCACCGAACCGACGCCGTAGAGGGGATACACCGCCCGTGCACCCCGTCCACCGACACGTGTCCCCAGGTACTCGACCCGAGCCACACCATGCCCCGCAAGTCTCCGCTCATCACTGTCCCAGGCTATCAGCCACCACAGCTGATCCTCAGGCCACCGGTCCCTCAGTCCAAGCCTCACGTCCGCCCTTCACCGCTCTGGGTCCATCGGCACGACACGTTTCTACTTGACCTTCACCTTGCCCTCGATCACTATCTCCGTGCTCGACACCTGCACAACATAAGCCAAAGAACATGCGCATCGAACCAGTTGACAATCACTCATCACTCAAGATTCGGCATACACCCATGTATCCGCACAAACTCAAGATTTGGCGAGTAAGTGTGGATACAAGAGTTTGTGCGGATACATGGGTGTATGCCAGATCTTGAGATGATGAGTGATTGTCAACTGGTATGATGCGCATGTTCTTTGGCTTGTGTTGTGAAGTTGTCAAGCTCGGAGACGGTGATCGAAGGCAAGGTGAAGGTCAAGTAGAGACGTGTCGTGCCGATGGACCCAGAGCGGTGAAGGGCGGACGTGAGGCTTGGACTGACGGACCATTGGCCTGAGGATCAGCTGTGGTGGTTGACAGCCTGGGACAGTGACAAGTGAAGACATGTGGGTGGATGGGGTGCACGGGCAGTGCATCCCTCTACGTCATCGGTTTGGTGGTTGAGACACAGAAAAACCACCGAGAGGACGGTTTCCAGGTTTGGGCCTCAAAACCTAGGTGCTACCGATTTCCGAGTTTGGGCCACAAAACTCGGGCTGAGGACGGTTTCCAGGTATGGGCCTCAAAACCTGGGCGCTAGCGGGTTTCTGAGTTTGGGCCACAAAACTCAGCCGATGGAGGACTGGTTTCCCGGTTTCGGCCTCAAAACTGTGGGGGAGGTCCGTGAAAAGGACGAACGGTGCGGGGCGGCACGTGGCGGTATCTGGTGAGGTCGCGTCAAGGCAAAGCTACCTGATGTACGGACGTGGCCGTCGGATTGACATCAACCTCGAGTTGGTCAGGAATACCCTTAGGGTTAGCCTGCTCGCTCATTAGCTGTAACGGTAGAAAGGGAATAATTGTATTAGGCTATACAAGAAAAGAGGCCACCCCTCCCTCCAGACTATCTCAGCCATTGCTATTTTCATTCTAGGGTTTCTTGCTTCCCATTCCCTGTTGTAGCTACTGAGATCCGCAGAGACGGCATAATCATACCTCTATGTATTTGGATTTTGCGGAAATGGGACCGGATTCCCGTTGTCTCCTCGTGGGGACAAATTTCGGCTGGGAATTGAGATTGTGTTTCGCGTTCTTGAGCTATTCTTAGCGTTTTGCTTTTTGTCTCAAATTTCCCGTCGCTCGATCTTCCTCTACGCTATGTCTTTTTCGAATCCACTTGAATCAACTTGTTCTTTGGTGTGAGGAGAACATTTCCACCGAAGGAATTCATCTCAATCCTCACGAACAAGTAGATCGGGTCGATTCAAGTTTTGTGGTGACTTTTTCGTTCCTACACCTTCCCTTCCGATTTTCCGAAGTTTGAGTTGATTTGAGCGGATGATTTCTTAGGGATAGTCTTCCAACTACCTAAGGATCATTTCCTCCAAGTTTGGGATCAAGGGATTTTGATTTGGTTCGGATTTGAGGAGATTTGGGAGAGGGGTGATCGAAATCGCCCTCTCTGGACAGCCACGGACAGTCCGTCGTTGGGGCGCAGACAGTCCGGGCATCGGGGCTGCAGCCAAAGCAGTGGCTGTGTGCCTCGGTGATTTTTGCCTCGGGTGACCGGCGGACAGTCCGCCATTAAGGGTCGCAGACAGTCCGGGACCTGACCCGCGAGGTTCAGCAGACTTGCGTTTTTGGCATTTTGGCCTGCGGACAGTCCGCCACCAGACCGCGGACAGTCCGGCACTGGGCGGACAGACCAGGACTGTACCCACGGACAGTCCGGGATCCTGCTGCGTGTTGAGCTTTCGTGCATTTGCTCTCTCAGCTTTTCCGCTTTGTTTCCTAACTTCTCATTTGTTCCTAGAGTTCACCAAGGAACCTCTCTAGGTATCTTCGCTACTTGTTAGCATCGGTATTTAGGGATTTCTCGACGTAGCTTTCCATCTACGTTTGGGAGTAGGTTTTTGGGCTTGAACTTGAATCGGTGCTTTCGAGTTTTGGTTTGCTCTCGTTTGGCGGTGCCTCACTGTGATCCTAGGGATCATCCACCCTCTTTCTGAGGGTCGTGGGCATCACGCTTGTGTCCGAAGCTTTTGGGGTTGATTTGTTGGGACAAAGGCCGAAGTTTCGAAAGAAATTTTTAGGCTCCCATTCACCCCCCCCCCGTCTGGTCGCTTGGTAGCATTCTCGCTCGTTCAATTGGTATCGGAGCAGGTTAAGGATCTTCCATCTTAGCCGATTCCAGATCCATAGAAGACGACATGGATCGCGGCGTGGGCAAACCGCCGTTTTTCGATGGGATGAACTATGCGTATTGGAAGATACGCATGTCAGCCTATCTTCAGAGAATGGGTGCTTTGATTTTGACATTGCGGATTCATGGGTGTATGCCGAGTCTCGAGTGATGAGTGATTGTCAACTGGGATAATGCGCATGTTCTTTGGCTTGTGTTGTCCAGGTGTCGAGCACAGATACAGTGATCGAAGGAAAGCTGAAGGTCAAGTAGAGACGTGCCGTGCCGATGGACTGAGAGCGGTGAAGGGCGCATGTGAGGCTTGGACTGAGGGACCGGTGGCCTAAGGATTGTTGACACTTGCAAACGTCGATACTAGGAGTAGACTATGGAGTCTGTCCCCGGCAACGACGCCAGAAATGCCGGTTGTTAGTTTTTAGCTACACCTAGGATAGGGTAGCTAAAGTAGCTATCTACTAATGCCAAGTGGGGTTGTCAGTCCTGACACTAGTAGGAGCTAACTAGCGAGAATGCAATCTACCAGGAGGAGATTCTGCAAGCGCACAGAACTATCGTAGTAGCACTTCGCCTGGGAGTACCAGGTGTCGATTTATTTGATCCCAAGCGAAGGCTAGGGTGGTGTAAGAGTCGAGTCAAGGAGGGGATGAGAGTCGAAGAAATAAGAAAAAGGAAAAGGGGAGAAGAGAGGAGATGAAGCGCTAGAAAGAATATATGGGTGGATAGGTAAGGATGAAATGGATGGCTAAGGTAAGGTGGATGGATAGGTAGATAGAAGGTAACTAAGGGTAACTAAGATAACTAACTACTAACTATAACTACTCCTAGATAACCACGAAGCAAGATAACTACAAGGCAAGATAACTACGAAGCAAGACAGGCAAATGTCAATAAAGCAACTAAGTTAGGTAAAGTTTTATTCCTATCTTATCAAGTATCGAGGCGTACTAGCCTTTACCACTTACTTAGGTTGAACGCTAGCACAACGAGCCTTACTGTTAAACTGGGCCAACTACGTGGTGGAATTCAAGGTGCACAGGGCTGTCACCACCTGCTTGCTACCACAGCTATCCGGGGTCCAGCCCTATCTGAAGGTAAGTCTATAACTAAGCACGACGCTTAACTACATTCTAACTATCTCTACCCTAGCTTTGAATAGAGACACCCATGTGGACGTCAGAGCAAATACTTGAATTAATAAGATAAACACTAAACTAACTAAGCAACCTATTGGCAAAGATCAATCACTAAGCACACTAGAGATTAACTATTATGGCTAAGTGAATTCAACTGTAGGATAACTAGGTCACACACAAGGTACTTGATAAAGTAATACTGAAAGTAATACTGAAAGTAATGCTTAAATTAATACTGAGATAAAGATAAATGTACCTAAGATACAAGAGAGCAAACCAGACCAGAGACGCCGGGAAATCAACCGACCTCCGATGCCAGTCGCTCGCACCTGCTTCTCTCTTAGCAAGCTCTACGCTACTTTTACCAATGACTTAGGCTGAGCTGTGCTAAACTAAGAGCCGCGCTGTAGCGAGGGCACTAGAGCTTACTCTCTCTACTAGCTAACCTACTTGCCTAAGCTCTCTGAGCTTCTAACTTGCTCTCTGCTTTGCTTGCTTGCTTTGTGTTGCTTTTCTTCGTGTGTGTTGGTGTGGTACGAATGAAGTGGTGCCACCAGGGGGGTATTTATAGTCTTGAGGAGTGAGGGGGTACTTATAGGGGGCAGCCAACCGACCTAGGGCTAACCCTAGTGGCGGGCGGCAGCCCTAGGTGGCGACCGCCACCCTCACAACCATTGGATGCACCGCCTTTGCTTCAATGGCATCTAGGAGCTCCAAAGAGGCGGTTGGTAGGTTGGTTGCATGTCCAAGTAACCGCCATTCGGCCTCGATCCACGCCACTCCCTCCTGAGCCGTCCGATGCCACTAACCTAGTGACCAAGGGCCAAGATTTGGCCTTGGGATGGTCACACGGTTCAGTGGCATGGCAAAGGGGGAGAGTTGGGCCTCTCCATGTGGCGGGCGCCACATTTGGGTGGCGGGAGCCACCTCTGGTTGGCGGGCGCCACCCCACTCGGGCCCAATTGGGTCCTGGTGAGTGGGCTCGTCTCCTGGTGGGTCCATTCTCCAAATTTGGTCCAAATCCTGTATTCAATTAAAAATCTATGGACATGTGGATTTTGGTTAGTTTGAAACCTATTTGACTACATTTCATGCCTTTTTGGTGAATTTTAGGGTAAAATGTTGATGGTAAAATAGGTGTTTAAGGACCATCAACAAGGATCAGCTGTGGTGACTGACAGCCTGGGACAGCGACGAGCGAAGACTTGCAGGCATGGTGTTGCTTGGGTCGAGGACCTGGGGACACGTTTCGGTGGACAGGGTGCACGGGCGGTGCATCTCCTCTACGGGTCGGTTTGGTGGTTGAGCCACAGAAAAACCACCGAGTGGACGGTTTCCAGGTTTGGGCCTCAAAACCTGGGTGCTGATGGTTTCCGAGTTTGGGCCACAAAACTCGGGTTGAGGACGGTTTCCAGGTTTGGGCCTCAAAACCTGGGCGCTGGTGGGTGTTGACACCAGATTTTTGCACGCACAAGAATATGACAGGTGGACCCAGCCAGCAAAGAAGAAAGGATTCGGCAAGCAATCGGATGACTATTTGGTCCTCAAGGTTTCGGTGCATGCATGTGCGGTCGGCTATTTTACAAGGCGGTGGCTTCATTCGGGAGATGAAAGTTGCAAATAAAACCGGCTTGCATGAGAAGACACGTGACAATGGAGGATGCCGAAGAGATTGGAAGTAGAATTTGTATCTTTCTATATTTTATTATGTAAATCGTAATCGTCTAGGACTCGTGTTTCGTCCGGGGTATAAATATAAGCCCTCGACCATTGTAAAATTGTTCACAACCACATCAATACATACCGGCCCCGTGCCATCTTCGAGTCCTTATTCGTGTCGTCGAGTTCTTCGAGAGGAATCATCGATCCATCAACCTCCGTAAGTCCCGGCAACCTTGCTATCATGTCTAGTATCATGTGGTGGATTTAGATATGATGCAAGTAGTCTCGTATGTTAAGCTTAGTATCGTGCGGCGGATTTAAGCTTATGACGGGAAGTTTTTGCTTGTGCCTTGTATCGTGCGGCGGATTGAGTCATGAGTAAAAATAGTTATCGGCTCTATTAGATTTGACAGATCTGATAGATTCATTAAGTTATCATGTGTTATATGTTTTATTTATTTAATTCTTGTAACACTCTTTTGCCCAATCTAGATTGATCTTTGTTCGGCCTTGTTTTCACAAGTTTGCTTCTGCTTTTGCTAATCATAATATCATGGTGGCCGGATCAAAGTTCAATCCAGATTGTTACATGTCGCGGGTTCACGCATGTCATTTACGATTAGGCTCTGATAAAACTAGGTATCGTGCGGCAGATGCAGGTTTTAGATTAGTTTAACCGTGCTTGCTTGTTTGTTCCTTCTTCATCGACCCTAATTCGGCTGGTTTGCCGATTTTGGTTATACTTACACGAGTAATGAGCTTTTATAGATCTATTCAAATATATGCATGCTTTTAGCTTGTTATAATTAGATTGTATCATGCGGTGGATTAATCTAATTATAAGAAGTGGCGTAGACTCATAGCAAGTGGTATCATGCGGTGGATTAGCTTTGCTTGAGTTTATATCTGACGAGTTTATGAAGACTAAACGTGCGGCAGATTAGTTGGATTGGCCTATGCATGTGTTATTTGAGTAAATCTATTTTGGTAAGTTACCTGTTTACAACATCTCTAATCTGTTCGAGCATGTCTCTCCTTACATGTGTATTCGGCAGTTAATATGTTTTACATACTCTGTTTTCGTACTTGCCGAATGATTTTACAAACATGCTCTGACAGACAGCTTCTATAGCTGTGTGCCGTCGTGATTGGCTTTTAAAGCCGTACATATGGAACTGTCTGGTCTCACACGGCACGTTCCAGAGGTATTCTCACTTTTTTATCCCTTGTTGGTTTTCAGGTCAAACCGACTAGCACGTCTCCGGAATCAACACACTCCGGGCACCCGATTGAAGCCAGCTTTTGGCTTGTTGTGTGCTTGGCGCAAGGTGTCACGTTTTGCATCAACACACTTTTTGGCACGCCCGATGGGACGACTTCGTTTCAAGATGCCTGAGATCAGCGATGATCAAATTCTGGATGTGATCATGGATGACTTGCCGCCAGAGTTGAAAAGCTTAGTACAACAGGCCTGTGATGAATTCCAGCGCAAGTGCTTGGCGTCTTTCTCCAAGAACAAGAGCGGCAAAGTCTTCCAGAAGCAGGAATTCCCAAAGATCATTTCTCATCACCAATCCGAGCCGTCTAACAATGATGAAGAAGAAGCTATTCATAAGATGACCGAATTAGTATACAAAGCTGTATCAGAAGCCATGACCAACCATCAGGCAGCTTTCTTGAATACTTTTCGTGCTGTCATGGTTAGCATTTTCGGTCCAACGGTGGATAAACGCTTTGAAGAAGCCGCTGGTCCAATGCAAGGGCCATTATTGTTCCCAGTACCTCAACGTCGAAAGATCGCAGAAGAAGGTGGAGCTGGCCCAAGCATAGGTGGGATGGTTCCTCATGAGACGCAACAACCTCCCCAGACTTATGGCCAGGTCACGTTCGGCACGACGGGGAACGTCCCGCAATCTGCTTCTAAAGTATCCCCTGTAGCAAACAGGATACAAAGGAATATGTTTGGAGATGGATATCAGAAGTTCATCGATTATAGCTCAATTAATGCTCTTCCAAATCCAGGCTACAAGAGTTCGGTAGGACTACGTCCTGGGGGGCAAGTACAAGCAGCTCCCGATTCGAATATTGACATCATTATGCATAGGATGGCTGATATGATGCAGAATCAATTTGGCCTGAAACCAAAGAATCAGTCATATGCTTTCAAATCTCCTTACCCAGAGTGGTAAAATCGGGTAGCACTTCCTCCAAGGGTGAAGCCTCCCACTGATTTTACTAAGTTTTCGGGCCAGGACGACACCAGCACCATAGAACACATCAGCCGATACTTGATGCAGCTTGGAGAAGCATCTACAGATGAAGCCTGGAGGATTCGGTATTTCCCGTTGTCTTTGACAGGAACAGCCTTCTCGTGGTTCGCTTCTCTGCCAGCAAATTCTATCAGTACATGGGCAGAGCTGGAGCAAAAGTTCCACTCGTATTTTTTTACGGGCACCAGTGAGAAGAAGTTTGAAGGACCGAAAGTGCTACCAGAAAGCGACCAGAGGGGGGGGGTGAATGGGAGCTTCAAATTTTCCTTTCGAAAACTTGTCGCCATTGTCCCGAGACTCAACCTCGAAAGCAAACCGTAGAGCTTGCTAGTGTCCACGACCCTAGATGTAGGGTGGATGCTTCCAAGAAGCACAGCGGGACACTACACAACTCTAGAAACCCAACACAAAAGACGGAAACCAAGTCCATCAACGAACGATCGAACTGCGAAAGAAACACCGAAAAACAGTACTCACCGGACTCTGTCTGCGTCCGGTCACGAGGCACCGGACGCGTCCGGTCGAGTGAAATCCAAAACAGAACCTCTCTGAGTTGGACCGGACTCTGAGAGGCAGGGCGTCCGGTCGACTGCTGTGCGTCCGGTCAATACAAACAAACGCTGTGAACAGTAGAAGGGGCGCGTCCGGTCACACAGGAAGACTAGCGTCCGGTCAAGCAGAAGATGAACACGTTGAGCATTCAACGACCGGACGCACGGGGTCAGCGTCCGGTCACTTCGAACCTTCATTGTTCGTTCACCGATTCGACTCGATCTCACCGAAAACAAATCCTATAGGGATCAAACATGGTGAGAGGAGTCACAAGGAGGATAGTGAGCTATCTCTAAGAGATCATGGCTCGAACCTATATACAAATCGATGAATCGAAGAAATTCGGGGGAAAGGAGAAAAACTTGTCCCGAAACGAAAATCGACTAATCTCCTAGATCGTGAGGTTAGAGGTGAATTCTTTCGGTGGAAAGAAGTGCCTCACGACCTAGAACAACTTGGTTCAAACGGATTTGCAAAAGATGAACCGTGCAAAGAGATCGAACGACGGGAAAAACGTGGAGAAAACCAACCCGCGAAGAACAAGTACAAAACGCGAATCACAACCACAAAATTGCAACCGTGTGGCTACCACACGCTACAATAGTGAGATTATGGTCTCACTTCCTCAAAATCTCACGGGCACAGAGGTATTATTCTCTTCTCTGTGGATCTCAGTTTGCTACAGCAGGGGATTGGGAGAGCAGGAAACCCTAGAAGCAAAGAGCAAAATGACTGAGACAGATGGGGAGGTGGGTGTCTCCCCCTACTTATCCTAATTCTAACTATTCCTAATTCCCACTCTACCCCTAACTACTTACAGAGCGAACCAGCTAAACCCTAAGGTTATTCTGGACCAACTCGATGGTAGGTGGATCCGACGGCCACGCCCGCACAACTCGTAGCGTTGCCTCGATGCAACCTCTCGATTGCCGCCACGTGCCGCCACCGCTCTTCACCCCCGATTTTGTGGCCCAAACCGGGAATCCAGCCTTTCCAGCAAACCCCCGGTTTTGAGGCCCAAACCGGGAAACTAGCCGATCGTCATCTGAGTTTTGTGGCCCAAACTCAGCAAACCCGCAGCACCCAGGTTTTGAGGCCCAAACCTGGAAACCGTCCTCAGCCCGAGTTTTGTGGCCAAACTCGGAAACCGTCCGCGCCCAGGTTTTGAGGCCCAAACCTGGAAACCGTCCACCCGATGGTTTTTCTCTGGCTCTACCACCAAACCGAAGTTGTAGAGGGGATGCACCGCCCGTGCACCCCGTCCACCGACACGTGTCCCCAAGTCCACGACTCAAGCGACACATGACTGCAAGTCTTCGCTCGTCGCTGTCCCAGGCTGTCAGCCACCACAGCAGATCCTCGGGCCGCCGGTCCCTCGGTCCAAGCCTCACGTCCGCCCTTCGCCACTCTCGGTCCATCGGCATGACACGTCTCTATTTGACCTTCACCTTGCCTCTGATCACTATATCCGTGCTCGACACCTGCACAACACAAGCCAAAGAACATGCGCATCATCCCAGTTGACAATCACTCATCACTCAGAGACTCGGCATACACCCATGTATCCGCAAAGTTGGTCGACCTCATGAGCCTGAAGATGAAACCCAACGAGACGCCGCAAGAATATTTGCGCAGATTCCGGGAAACCAAGAACCTTTGCTATTCTCTGAATTTGCCGGATGACCAATTGCCAGAGATAGCCATAGCTGGCATGTTGCCGAGTATCAAAGAAAGACTATTCGTGCGGATACATGGGTGTATGCCGAGTCTCTGAGTGATGAGTGATTGTCAACGGGTTTGATCGCATGTTCTCTGGCTTGTGTTGTGCAGGTGTCGAGCACGGAGACAGTGATCGAGGGCAAGGTGAAGGTCAAGTTGAGACGTGCCGTGCCGATGGACTGGGTGCGATGAAGGATGGGCGTGCCGTGCGGCGGACGTGCCATGCCGATGGATCGAGCAGTGAAGGGCGGACGTGAGGCCTGGACTGAGGGACCGGAGTGCCTGAGGATCAGCTGTGGTGGCTGGCAGCCTGGGACAGCGACGAGCGGAGACTTGCGGGGCACGGTGTTGCTCGGGTCGAGGACCTGGGGACACGTGTCAGTGGACGGGGTGCACGGGCGGTGCATCCCCTCTACGACGTCGGTTTGGTGGTAGAGCCAGGGAAAACCATCGATGGACGATTTCCAGGTTTGGGCCTCAAAACCTGGGCGTGGACGGTTTCCGAGTTTGGCCACAAAACTCGGGCTGAGGGTTTCCGAGTTTGGCCACAAAACTCGGGCTAAGAACGGTTTCCAGGTTTGGGCCTCAAAACCTGGGCGCGGATGGTTTGCTGAGTTTGGCCTCAAAACTCAGACGCTGGTGGGCTGGTTTCCCGGTTTGGGCCTCAAAACCGGGGGATAGCTGGAAAAGGCTGGTTTCCCGGTTTGGGCCACAAAACCGGGGGTGCAGAGCGAGGGCGGCACGTGGCGGCAATCGGAAGGTTGCGTGGAGGCAACGCGGACGACTTGTGCGGGCGTGGCCGTCGGATACACCTACCACCGAGTTAGTCCAGAATAACCTTAGGGTTTAGCTGGTTCGCTCTGTAATTAGAATAGAGAGGGGTAGAGTAGGAAATAGACTTAGGCTAGTAGTAGGATAAGTAGTCAGGAGACACCCTCCTCCCATGTATCTCAGTCATTTGCTCATTCACTTAGGGTTTCTTGCTCTCCCATCCCCTGCTGTAGCCTGCTGAGATCCGCAGAGAGACTTGACTCTGTGTACTGGTGTTTTTGAGGAAAGGAGGCCGTAACCTCCTTGTCGTAGCGTGTGTTTGCGCTTTGGCTGCAAGATCGTGGTTGTGATTCGCGTTTCATTGGTGTTCTTCGCGGAATCCTTTTCCTCCACGTTCTTCCCGTCGCTTGATCTCTTTGGTTGGTTCATCTTTTGCAAAACCGTTTGAACCAAGTTGTTCTAGATCATGTGGCACTTCTTTCCACCTAAGGAATTAACCTCTCACCTCACGGTCTAGGAGATCGATCGATTTTTGTTTTGGATCGTGTTTTTGCTTCCTTGTCCCGAAATTTCTTGATTCACCGATTTGGAGTTAGGTACGAGCCATGATCTCTTAGCGATAGCTCACTAACATCCTTGTAACCCCTCAGATCGAATCCCAGGCCTAGAGCTTTTGATTCAGAGGAAATCGGGTTGAATCATCAAAGAACCGTATAGTTTTCGGGGGCATCGGACACTGACACGGGAGCATCGGACGCTAGGGTTCTAAGCGTCGGACGCTCCGGTGACGCGTGTCACTTTCTGAGAGTTTGTAGTGGCATCGGACGCTAGGCATCGGACGCGTCCGTTGGCCATCGGACGCGCCAGAGCCAAAGCATCGGACGCTGGTTGTTCACTGTTCACAGCGTCCAATGGTGGAACAGTAAGGTTCCCGAGAGGCAGTTTTCGCATCGGACGCGTCCGGTGGTATGGCATCGGATGCAGGCAGCATCCGATGCTACTGTTTTCACACGGTTTTGTCCGCGGTTCGCTCGTTCGTTGACGGAATTGATTTCTGTCTTTTGCGTTGGCTTTCTAGAGTTGTCTAGTGTCCCGATGTGCTTCTTGGAAGCATCCACCCTACATCTAGGGTCGTGGACATTTGCAAGCTCTAGGGTTTGCTTCTGGGGTTTATTCTTGGGACAGTGGCTACTAGTTTCCGTAAGGAAAATTTGAAGCTCCCAATCACCCCCCCTCTGGTCGCTTTCTGAGTGCTTCTCGGTCCTTCAATTGGTATCGGAGCGGGTTAAGGATCTTCCACCTTAGCCGGTTCTAGATCCACAGAAGGCGACATGGATCGCGGCGTGGGCAAACCGCTGTTCTTTGATGGGACGAACTATGCGTATTGGAAGATACGCATGTCGGCCTATCTGCAGAGTTTGGGTGCTTCTATTTGGGATATTTGCAACTCTGCTGATTACGTGGTCTTGGCTGCTCGTGTCACTCAGCAACAGATCGATGAGCACGATGCCAATAGCCGAGCCCGTAATGCTCTCTTTTCTTGTTTGAGCATGGGTGAGTTTGATCGTGTTTCTCACCTCGCTACGGCTCGGAAGATCTGGGACACCCTCATGCATTTCCATGAGGGCACCTCTCAAGTCAAAACCCGACTCTACGAGTCGTTCAAGCGTGAGTATGAGAACTTTCGACATCAGCCTGGCGAGAGCATAGAAAGTTTATTCGCTCGCTTTCAGGTGATTGTCAACAGGATGAGGGCTAACAAGGAGCAGTTGCCTTTTGACGATCATGAGCGTGCTTTGAAGCTTTTGCACACTCTTGATCGATCTGTGTGGGATTCCAAGGTTCAGGCGATCATCGAATCGCCTAACTATGAGACCCTCACATGCGATGAGCTCTTTAGTAAGCTCAAGTCCAGTGAGATTGACGCCATGTCGAGGGCTTCTTATGCGAATCCTTCTGGCCCGACTATGGCTTTGGTTTCTGGCTCTTCCGCTAACCCCTCTGTTGGCTTTGCTCCTTCTTCACTCTTTTCTGTCACAGAGGACCAGCTTGAGTCGTTGGGGGATGACGAGTTGGCAATGCTCGCCAACCGGTTCTCGCGGTTCCACAACAACCGCATGAACCGTCGCCGCGGAGGAGGACGCTCAGGATGCTATGAGTGTGGCGACCCCGAACACTTCATCGCCAACTGCCCCAAGAAGAAGCATTCATCTGGGAAGGGCGATCATGGGCACAAGTACGACTCCGGCAAGCGCAAGGAGAAGTATGTCCCCGCGAGGCACAAGCGGAGGGGCGGCTTCGACAAGGAGTACATCAAGAAGAAGTACTTGGAGAAGGCCCAAGCTGAGCAGCGTGCGTTCTTCGCCACGCTCAGCGACGTCGACGGCTCGGATGATGACTCCGCTTGCTCAAGCGATGACGAGTCCGAGAAGAAGAAGAGGATCGAGGACAAGCTGAACGGCCTCTGCTTCTTCGCCGACGACGACGGCTTTTGCACCATGGCGCTTGGTGATGAGGTCGACGGCAAGCTGGAGCACACCCCTCGGGACGACGACGACGACGACACCTCCCAGGTATCCCTCACCCACGACGAGCTTTCTGCTGAGGTTGAGAAGCTTACTGCCGCGCTCCTTAGTCAGGACAAGTTGCTTAGGCGTGCCGCTAGAGAGCGCAAGGAGTTTAGGCAGAAGTGGGAGGACACGGTGAGAGAGCTTGAGTTTGCCAAGTCCACTGTGGTCGTGTCGGAAGAGGTTGAGTGTGAGATGTGCACCACGCACATGACTGACCTTCTCACTTTGAGATTTAAGTATGCTGCGTTGGTAGGAGAGGTGGATGAGCTGAAGGCTAGACCTTCTCTGTTAGGTGCGTGCAAGACTTGTCCTGTCTTGCAATCTGAGTTGGCAGAGAAGAATGGCAAGATTGTGTCTCTTGAGGAGGCCAACTCAGGGAGCACTAGTGTGGCTAGGTGTGCTTTGTGTGAGGGTTTGGAGATGGAGATTGTGAATGTCAAGCATGGCAAGATGCAAACCGAGGAGGAAAACACATACCTTCGGACCATCTTGTCATGGGTCTCTTGTAGTGAGCCACAGCTCGGGATGATGATCTCCCAATTTAAGCGAGCTGCTGGAGGTTCTGGTGTAGGTCTTGCTCAGGGTGTTGATCTTTCTGCTTTTGGGAAGATTGGAGAGTCGAGTGGTCTGAATCCTAGTGAGAAGCCCAACTCCACCACTACTCCCAAACTGACCAAGCTTCCATCCAAAGAGCCGGTCAAGCCTATCACCAAGGACGGGGTGTTTGAGGAACCTCCGAGAGCTCCACCCAAGAACCAAGTGTGGCATCCCAAACCCAACCACCTAAAGAACAAGCTGGATACAATGCCACCTATCCATGAGGAGTTGCCACATAAGGGCAAAGTGATCCACACCCACAGTCATGAGTACCAACAACCCCCTTTGCGTGCGGTGAGGTATCATTCTGTGGGAGAGATGGACACTTGAGCGAGTTCTGCTTTAGGCGCAAGAGAGAGGCGCGCCGTGCTAGGGAGATGAACAACCCGGACATGTACCATCTTTTTCATGATGTACATGTGCCGAATGTTCAGAGGAGAGCACCGAGACATACTGCTTGGCCTAGAGGCGCAGTGCCTCAAGTCGTTAGGCCTAGGCCTCGTAGAGAGCGTGCCCGGCGGGAGCCTGCAGTTGCAGGTTTTGGACCCCGTGATAGAGGCTTTGTAGTTGAGCGCTATCCCCCACCGCAGTTTGAGTATCGCGGTGAGCGCTTCTTCCCTAGCGGACCACGTTTTCCTGTGCATGGTGATCGCTACCCCCGTAGACAGTCTAGGAGTGGTTATTCTGCTAACCGTTCTTTTGAGCATCCGGCCCAACACTGGTATTCTCCTTACTTCACTAACCCTAGTGTTGGACCGTATGCTCACCCTATGTCTTTTTATTGATGTAGGTAAAACGGTTGGAGGACATTTGGTTGGTGGATTCCGGTTGCTCGAGGCACATGACTGGAAACGCCAAGTGGTTCTCCAGCCTTAGCCCTGTTGCCGGAAAGGAGTACATAACCTTCGGCAACAATAGTAAAGGTAAGGTGTTGTCTCACGGATCGGTGCGGGTTAATGAGCACTTTGTGTTGCGCGATGTTGCTCTTGTTTCTAACCTGCATTTTAACTTGCTTTCTGTTTCGCAACTTTTTGATGATGACTACGAGATTCGTTTTAAACCGAACCTTAGTCGCATCTTAGATCCTCAAGGCGATCTTGTATGTCTGATTTCGCCCTTTGGGAAAGTCTTTCGTGCGAATTTCTCGGAGTCGTTTGGTTCTTCTCGCTGTCTTTTGGCTAGTCCTTCCTCCTCCGATCTTTGGAAGTGGCATAGGAGGCTCGGTCATTTAAGCTTCGACTTGCTTGCAAGACTTAGCTCACTTGGCCTAATCCGAGGATTGCCCAAGCTTTCGATGGAGAAGGATCTAGTTTGCCATTCTTGTAGACATGGGAAGATGGTTGCCGCTCCCCACCATCCAGTGACTAAGGTCATGACCTCGCACCCTGGAGAGCTTTTACATATGGACCTTGTTGGTCCAGCTCGGGTGAGCTCGGTTGGTGGCAAGTGGTATGTTTTGGTTGTTGTTGATGACTTTTCGAGGTATTCGTGGGTCTTCTTTTTGACTAAGAAGACTGAGACTTTCTCCTTCGCTCGCAATCTGATTTTGCGTCTTCAGAACGAGTTCCCTTTGAACTCGATGCGAGCTATTAGAAGTGATAATGGTTGCGAATTCAAAAATTCGGATTTTGAGAAGTTTTGTAACCGCTTTGGTTTGGAGCATCAGTTTTCTTCCCCCTACACACCGCCCCAAAATGTTGTTGTAGAGAGGAAGAATCGGACCCTTGTTGAGATGGCCAGGACGATGCTCGATGAGCATAGGACTCCCAGGCGCTATTGGGCTGAAGCTATGAACAATGCATGCTACATTTCAAATCGCATTTTTCTGAGAGCCTTTTTGAAGAAGACTTCTTATGAGTTGCGTTTTGGTCGCCAGCCCAAGTTGAGTTATTTTAGAGTCTTCGGTTGCCACTGTTTTATTTTGAAAAAGGGGAACCTGGACAAGTTTGAGTCTCGATCTTCTGACGGGGTATTTTTGGGTTATGGCACTCACACGAGAGCATATCGTGTACTTAACCTTGATACTAACCGAGTCATGGAGACATCAGATGTCACCTTCGACGAGACTCTTGTTTCTCCTTCTTCTCGTTTTGAGCGTGCAGGTGATCATGAGGTTGGAGAGCCTCTTTTTGATGACGAGGATGAGGGTGCTGAAGGTATGGATGATCCAGCACCCCCTCCACCTGCCGCGCCGCAAAGAGCGGCCTCGACGACGACTCACGGCCCCGACACCTCTTCTTCCTGGGGGCCGTGGGATCCTCCACCTCGTGCTGTACCTTTTGTACCCGGGGTGGAACCAGCTGCTGATGAGGGGGAGGTCACTTCATCCCGGGAGGCGCCACGACACATCCAGCGCCAGCACCCCCCTCAGCAGATGATCGGCGATATCGGCGAGCGAGTCACTCGCTCCAGGTCACAGCACATCTCTCACTTCGCTCACTCTGCTTTTGTTGCTAATTTTGAGCCCCGAGATGTTGGACACGCTTTGACAGATCCGGATTGGGTCAATGCCATGCATGAGGAGTTAGAAAACTTTGAGAGAAATCGGGTTTGGGTTCTAGTTCCACCTCCAACTGACTGTAAGCCTATTGGGACAAAATGGGTTTTCAAAAACAAGCAAGGAGAGGATGGCCACGTTGTTAGAAACAAGGCCCGGCTTGTAGCGAAAGGCTATAGTCAGAAGGAGGGGATAGATTATGAGGAGACGTTTGCTCCTGTAGCTCGTTTGGAGGCTATTAGGATACTCTTGGTTTTTGCTGCATCCAAAGGTTTCAAATTGTTTCAAATGGATGTCAAGAGTGCCTTCTTAAACGGCTACATAGAGGAGGAGGTTTATGTTGAGCAACCCCCCGGTTTTGAAAATCCCAAGTTTCCAAACCATGTCTTTAAACTTCACAAAGCTTTATATGGTTTGAAACAAGCCCCTAGAGCCTGGTATGATAGGTTAAAAACCTTTTTGCTTGCTAAGGGTTTTAAAATGGGATGTGTAGATAAGACGCTCTTTCTCCTCCGGCAAGGCAAAGACACGCTCTAGGTCCAGATTTACGTGGATGATATCATTTTCGGTGGTTCTTCTCACGCTTTGGTTGCAGATACTATGAGCAGGGAGTTTGAGATGAGCATGATGGGCGAGCTGACATTCTTTCTCGGGTTGCAAATTAAGCAATCCCGGGAGGGGACGTTTGTGCACCAGGGCAAGTACACGAAGGACTTGCTGAAGCGGTTCGATATGGGTGAGGCCAAGCCCCTTCCAACACCCATGTCGACGACGACTGCCCTGGATGCGGATGTGGATAGGGAAGCAATGGACCAGAAGAAGTACCGCAGCATGATCGGGACGCTACTCTACCTGACGGCGACACGCCCGGACATTCAGTTCGCGGTGTGTCTGTGCGCGCGCTTTCAGGCGTCGCCGCGCACTTCCCACCGTCAGGCGGTGAAACGCATCTTCAGGTACCTTAGTTTCACACCTGAGTTCGGGATTTGGTATTCTGCTTCCTCCACCCTCTCGCTTTGCGGTTATTCCGATGCCGATTTTGCTGGTTGTCGCATTGAGCGCAAGTCCACTTCTGGGACTTGCCAATTTATTGGATCTTCTCTTGTTTCGTGGTCTTCTCGCAAGCAGTCTAGTGTCGCCCAGTCTACCACGGAGGCTGAGTATGTTGCTGCGGCTAGCTGCTGTTCCCAATTACTCTGGATGATGGCCACTTTGCGTGATTTTGGTTTGAGTTTTTCTCGAGTGCCTTTGCTTTGTGACAGCACGAGTGCTATTAGCGTTGCTAAGAACCCCGTGCTTCACTCGAAAACCAAACACATTGATGTGCGCTTTCATTTCTTGCGAGACCACCAAGAGAAGGGTGATATCGACCTTCGCCATGTCGATACTCATCACCAACTGGCTGATATTTTCACCAAGCCTTTAGACGAATCAACCTTTAATAGGTTGAGGGGTGAGCTTGGTGTGTGTTTCCCCTTTTAGATGGGGGAAGCATTTTGAGTTGTATCCTAGTCTGACTCTTTTACTTAGATCTTCTCTTCTGTTGCATTTTAGCATACGCATTTACATTCTGAGCTTCATGTTTATAATCACTAGAATGTAACTATCCTCTGTTTAGTATGCTCCGATGCTTATGATTGATGCTTGTAGCTTATGCTCCTTCTAATCACTAATACATGTTATGAGCTGAGCTATTTTTGAAATGGTGAAGTTGCTTAATGTATATAAAATCTGGAAATGTTCACCATTGAGATATGCAACTAGCATGTGTAGGGTGTGTTGAGTCCATTCCTGCTTTTCATATATGCTAGGTTGCTATGTCTCTAGTTCTGAGTCATTCACTCGCTTGGTCTGTTCATATCATGTTTAAAATTGGAACCAAGTTTAGTGAATTGAAAAGATCGAGATGGGATTGCTTGTCAACACATCACGGTATCGAGACGGTTTCTCATTGCACTTTGAGTTAAACTTGAGCCGTGTAGTGTATGACCGAAACCATAGCTTTAAGCTTCTGATTGCTTCGGCATAGGCTTCGCTCGGTTGAAAAGTTAGGCAAAGACAAGCTTTCAACCTCTCGCAATCACATGCTAAATAATTGAACTTGTGAATTCTTTACCGCTGCAACTCCGATATAAAACTGAAATCACAAGTATATGCTTCATTCCTATGCATGATGATTGAACTTTGCTAGGGGTAGTTCACCTTGTATACATGTTTAGCACTTGTCTGGATTCCTATCTATACATGTGTAGTGCTATTTTGATGGTGACTATCTTTTTGGCTAAAAACTGCTCACTTGCTCATATGCTTCATATTTTGTATCTGTGATCAGTTTGAGCCTTCGCTATTTGAGTGCTTAGTTGTGTCATTGAAGCTATACCGATTAGAGCACTTTTGCACTCTTTTGATTATATGCCTGAAGATGCTCACTTGCATTTCTGACTTCATATGCATTTTGGAAGGGGGAGTTGTGTTGGCTCAAGAGATGAGTTTGTGCTTGATAAGTGCATTTTCAACTAAGGGGGAGAGTTTTTGCAAATCATATGTCTCCTGGAGTTCAACTAAGGGGAGAGCTTTTGCTAAGGGGGAGTCCCGGGTTGCTTGCACGTGTCGAGGGGAGTTTTGCTAGTTGTGTTGAGCTGTTGCCTCTGTCTTGAGGGACTAGCAACATTTTCCTCATTTGGCGTCGAGGTTGATTTTGATTGGTTCGGAGACCTTTCGGTTGTTTTTCAATTGGTTCGGAGTGGTTTTCGTGCTAGTTGTGTTGAGCCTCTGTGCCTCTATCTTGAGGGACTAGCATTTTGCCATTTTTAGCTCCGATTTCCAATTGGTATTTTGCTAGCGGTGTTGAGCCTTTTCTACCTCTTCTTGAGGGCTAGCTTTGCTTTGCTTGGTTGCGTCGAGCCGTTGCCCATGTCTTTGGGGACCAAGTTTTCGCTTCTTCCACTTGACCTTCTTCGGCTTTGCTATGCTTTTGGGTCATTTGGTCGAGTTCTCTTCTTCTCCTTCTTCTTTCTTTTCTCTTTCTCTCATTATGATTTGTGTGAGTAGTTGACAATGCACTCATCAAGAGGGAGATTGCGGATACATGGGTGTATGCCGAGTCTCTGAGTGATGAGTGATTGTCAACGGGTTTGATCGCATGTTCTCTGGCTTGTGTTGTGCAGGTGTCGAGCACGGAGACAGTGATCGAGGGCAAGGTGAAGGTCAAGTTGAGACGTGCCGTGCCGATGGACTGGGTGCGATGAAGGATGGGCGTGCCGTGCGGCGGACGTGCCATGCCGATGGATCGAGCAGTGAAGGGCGGATGTGAGGCTTGGACTGAGGGACCGGAGTGCCTGAGGATCAGCTGTGGTGGCTGGCAGCCTGGGACAGCGACGAGTGGAGACTTGCGGGGCACGGTGTTGCTCGGGTCGAGGACCTGGGGACACGTGTCGGTGGACGGGGTGCACGGGCGGTGCATCCCCTCTACGACGTCGGTTTGGTGGTAGAGCCAGGGAAAAACCATCGATGGATGGTTTCCAGGTTTGGGCCTCAAAACCTGGGCGTGGACGGTTTCCGAGTTTGGCCACAAAACTCGGGCTGAGGGTTTCCGAGTTTGGCCACAAAACTCGGGCTAAGAACGGTTTCCAGGTTTGGGCCTCAAAACCTGGGCGCTGGTTTGCTGAGTTTGGCCTCAAAACTCAGACGCTGGTGGGCTGGTTTCCCGGTTTGGGCCTCAAAACCGGGGGATAGCTGGAAAAGGCTGGTTTCCCGGTTTGGGCCACAAAACCGGGGGTGCAGAGCGTGGGCGGCACGTGGCGGCAATCGGAAGGTTGCGTGGAGGCAACGCGGACGACTTGTGCGGGCGTGGCCGTCGGATACACCTACCACCGAGTTGGTCCAGAATAACCTTAGGGTTTAGCTGGTTCGCTCTGTAATTAGAATAGAGAGGGGTAGAGTAGGAAATAGACTTAGGCTAGTAGTAGGATAAGTAGTCGGGAGACACCCTCCTCCCATGTATCTCAGTCATTTGCTCTTTCACTTAGGGTTTCTTGCTCTCCCATCCCCTGCTGTAGCCTGCTGAGATCCGCAGAGAGACTTGACTCTGTGTACTGGTGTTTTTGACGAAAGGAGGCCGTAACCTCCTTGTCGTAGCGTGTGTTTGCGCTTTGGCTGCAAGATCGTGGTTGTGATTCGCGTTTCATTGGTGTTCTTCGCGGAATCCTTTTTCTCCACGTTCTTCCCGTCGCTTGATCTCTTTGGTTGGTTCATCTTTTGCAAAACCGTTTGAACCAAGTTGTTCTAGATCATGAGGCACTTCTTTCCACCTAAGGAATTAACCTCTAACCTCACGGTCTAGGAGATCGATCGATTTTTGTTTTGGATCGTGTTTTTGCTTCCTTGTCCCGAAATTTCTTGATTCATCGATTTGGAGTTAGGTTCGAGCCATGATCTCTTAGAGATAGCTCACTAACATCCTTGTGACCCCTCAGATCAAATCCCAGGCCTAGAGCTTTTGATTCGGAGGAAATCAGGTTGAATCATCAAAGAACCGCTTAGTTTTCGGGGGCATCGGACGCTGACACGGGAGCATCGGACGCTAGGGTTCTAAGCGTCGGACGCTCCGGTGACGCGTGTCACTTTCTGAGAGTTTGTAGTGGCATCGAACGCTAGGCATCGGACGCGTCCGTTGGCCATCGGACGCGCCGGAGCCAAAGCATCGGACGCTGGTTGTTCACTGTTCACAGCGTCCGCGGTTCGCTCGTTCGTTGACGGAATTGATTTCTGTCTTTTGCGTTGGCTTTCTAGAGTTGTCTAGTGTCTCGCTGTGCTTCTTGGAAGCATCCACCCTACATCTAGGGTCGTGGACATTTGCAAGCTCTAGGGTTTGCTTCTGGGGTTTATTCTTGGGACAGTGGCTACTAGTTTCCGTAAGGAAATTTTGAAGCTCCCATTCACCCCCCTCTGGTCGCTTTCTGAGTGCTTCTCGGTCCTTCAATTCGGCATGGAGTTTGATGACCTCGGGCAGTTATCACAAAGATTGGCAACGATGAGTAGTCAAGCCCAGGGATTCAAGAGGAATAATCAACTCCAGAAGGGTGATATGGCTGCCAAGATGTATCAGGCTTTCTTGGAGGAAGCAACTGATTACGATGATGAAGATGAAATAGCTGCAGCCGAGATAGTCTGGGCTAAAGAGCCGACTCAAGTCAACCAGTGATGGCTGCGGCAACAAAAGGGTACTTATGACTTTGATGTTTCCAAGTCAGATAAATTATTTGAGTACTTGTTGAAGGAAGGACGCATCAAGTTGCCAAAAGGTCATCCTATGCTGCATTCTGAAGGAGTCAAGGACCAGAAGTATTGTGGTTTCCATAATACTAGATCCCACTCCATAAATGATTGCCGAGTGTTCAGAGTGCAGATCCAGAAAGCTATCCATGATGGGCATCTGAGGTTTGATGGAAAGATGAAGGTTGATGATAGCCCTTTTGGACAGAACATTGTGTCCTTCTCTGTTAATATGGTCAATGCAGCTGATCCTAGGGGTAAGGGCAAAATGAAAGTGTTAACCTCTGATAGAGCAAGGGAAGCTGGTGCTGTTGATCCTGATCGTCAGATTACAAATAAAGAGCTTCAGCAAAGGGTTCGGTTCCAAAATAGCCGAACTGACACGGGTGAGACTTCCAGACCCAGGGTCATGACGCGTATTCTGTTGAATAAATGGCGTCGGGAACAGGAACGATACCAAAAGTAGAGATTTTATGAAGAGCAGAAGTTCCTAGAAAAACAGCGAAGGTATGAAGAAGAAATGTACCAAGAAGAACGAGAAGATATGAGGGAGCAAGGACAATCTCATTGGGAATGCTCATTCTTCCAGTATTGTTGGAACGAAGGCTTGAAACTACCTGTTAAGAATAACTGCCCTGAGTGCAGTAATCAGTACTCCGAGTATAGGCAGTCTCGAGTCAACCGCCATTCTGTCCATGAAAGGCTTGGGGCGCGAGTCCCTGAGGATGATCGGCATTTAAAAATAAATAATTCTGAAGATCGGCAGGAAAGAGGATTTGCCGATCAAAGTTGGGCTCGTACTGGAGAAGAAGAGTACCGCGAGTATGTCTGGCAGAGAGGACAGTGGTGTCCACCAGGATTGAGAAGAAGCCAGAAAAGAAGGGTACAACGCCTAAGAAACAGAGAGTTAGCGCAGGCAGGTGTCAAGACGAAACAAATTTGGCGTCCTAAAGGGAAGCCGAATGGAGGTGATCGTTCGGCTAACACATGCATGACTTTCTTTCTTCCATCAGAATTTATAGCTCCCGAAGAATAGGATGTCCAAGACGAGGTGTATTCAGATTTTGGTGAAGATGAATTCCAAGAGTTGTTGGCTCATCTTGTTTTATCTCAAAGCGCAGTATTTGATAAACCAGCTAAGCATCGACACTTGAAGCCACTTTATATGAGGGGGTATGTTAATGGCAAGCCACTAAGCAAGATGTTCATTGATGGAGGGGCTGCCATAAACATCATGCCGTATACCACCTTCAGAAAACTTGGGATGGCAAGTGAAGACTTATTGAAGACCGACATGGTGCTAAGAGACTTTGCTGGTAATTCCTCTGATACTCGGGGAGCAGTTCATGTTGAGTTGACGATCAGGACTAAAACCTTGATCACTACCTTCTTCGTCATTGACGACAAGGGGGCATACAGTTTGCTATTAGGGAGAGATTGGATACATGCAAATTGCTGTGTACCATCAACCATGCATCAGTTCCTCATCCAATGGATTGGAGATGACATCGAGATTGTCCATGCTAATGATTCGGTGAGTATTGCTAATATAGAGCCCATCTACTGGGAATATGATGGTGTCGAATGCTTCTCCGGAAGAGCTTGGGAAGTAGGTCCTGTGAACGTTTTCGACAAGGACCAACAGCCGATTCAAACGATCGGCTCTAAGAGCAATTTTTAAATAAGTAATATAACTGAGGTAATGGAGAGGAATCAGGACCAAGTTCTATGCCTGCTGACAAGGAATAAAGTGTTGATGATGAAGCCGAGGACAGGATTAACATTTGCGAATTTGAGTCCGGTATAGGTTTAAATTGGTAAACTTTTGAGAAGGATCTGCCTATTTCTCCATTGCCAAAGCTAGAGAAAGGTCAAGAGTTCATGCGAAGTGACGTACAACGAAGAGTCTTGGTGAAATTGAAAAGTATATGAAGGCACTTCCACAACTTGGTAATCATTTCAAGTTGTACGTGGCGGCCGATAGCCTTATAACAGGATCGGCCCTTATTTTAAGTTTAAGATAAGTAGTAGCTAGCTTTAGCCGAAAAATGTTAAACCCAGAGAAGGGTATTCGGCTGTAAAGAAATTTTGTCACTCGTGGACCAAGCTTCGACACTACTTGTTGAAAGCCGAACGCGTGGAAATTGTATCTGGAACGGATTCAAGGATATTTTTATACAGCCGATGTAAAGCATCGCCTTTAGCAGAAAAAATGTTCCAAGAAGTTTAAGTTATAGCCGATATTATTTATATCGCCTTTAGTGCAAGAGCGTTCATGACCTGGTAATCCTAGCATTTCTCAAGTGGTAGGATTATTGGAGGAAGAGAAAGGTGGGGCGCAGTAAGTGCAGTGCTGGGTGACATGACATATCAGGAATAAGATCTAGTCGGCTACAATGATGTCATACATTCGGCAAACGCTCTTCTGAAGAAGTATTCCAATCAGAGAAAATTACTGAGGAATTGAGAAATGCAAATAGGCATTATTCAGAGAAGAGCGAGTTTCATATATTGCAAAGCCTCATTCATAGATCCGTCCTAATACAAACTACCCTGGGAATAATTTGTTTATAATGGATTGCGGATCAATGATCTCAGTAATGGCAGTAGCGTGGTTGTCATAGATCTCAAGGTCTTCAAGTTCATCCGGATCCCCGCCTGCGAAGCCAACTGGTAGGAGGGAGTAATCTTCTTTGGTCTAAGAGCTCATTGCCACTAGCCCGAAGGAAACCCCGGCATGCACACCTTGGACGACGACCTGATCTATGCGACCAATCACGGCTCCAAGACGAGCTTCAGCTGAATCCCCACAAGCATTCACCTTGAGGGCAACTCTGTTTGCTACAGCTTTCAAGCGGTCATTCTCTGCAGACAAGGCTGACAAGAAAAAAGGGTATATTAGGCGGAAGCAAACTCAATCAGGAGAAGGAGATGAACCAAGACTCTGCTAACCTGTGATTATACTGCAGAGTTGCTTCCGTTGGTCTGCCCATTCAGCGTCCTCAATATCGTGCTTCTTGGATATATCTTCTAGTCCCTTCTGGGGTTTGTCCCTCTCCTCATGGTGCCGAAGAGCGTCCAGATGGGTCTACTAAAATGAATTATCGAACTCAGAATCTGGTGGCTTAGGGAAAGGTTTGAAAGAAATTGTTGAAGCTACCATTTCTGGTGGAAGAACCCAAGCTCAGCTGGAGGAGGATCCCGCTCTGGAGAGGAAACAGACAGTGAATCAGAGACAGATAAGCAAGAAAGCTACCGCAAGGGGGCAGAGAGTTTGTTTTTACCCATGACGCCGATGAGTTGATGCTCGGTCTTCTCCTATTTCGTCTCCAACGTAATGCCTGTCATGGTCACCATTGCTTGCCATTGATGGAAACACGAGCAGAAGATTCTCTCTTTGGCTTGAGCCGAAGTTGGGAAATGGAAGTTTTCTGGAAGTGAAGCTGTTTGGCCAAAGTCGGGTGTGGTAGCTTGTGTAAAGTCTTATTTATAAAACCATAGCTTGCGCACTGGAGAGTCACACATCGGGCTAGGGTTCTCACAGTCTATGGGCCGTTATTGGGCCAGACCAAATCTTGCTGACCTGGGGAGCTTAAGGAACCGATAGAATTCGGCTGAAAATGGTTGCTATATGAAGTGTTCAATTTCGGCTGATTATTTGAGGATTCATGTGGCTGATTGACACTAAGGGCAGGAAGCTGAAAACGGAAGAGTCCCGTGAGAAATTTTATCCTAATGTCATCATGGATCAAGAGATCGAGAAAAAGGCTGACAACTTTGGTGACTAACGGTTACTTGCGGGAAGGGGACAATCAGCATGATTATCAGCGATAGCCGATGTAATGTACATCACCGTTAAGGTAAAGAGAAAATCTGTAGCTGGTACATGAAACAGAACATATGTTGATCTCGAAGGATCAATCACAGATTGGATTCAAGAGGACGAACAAAGGATTTTTATTTACAAAGGGGAAATGCAAGGTTACAATAAGAAGGATCAGTTCGTCCACTCCATCCTACGCCTAATCGGGAGAAAGTGATCAAAGGCGTCGGCCAGATCTGTTCCGGCTTCCTTCATATCTTCTACGGAATGTTCTACTCTATCCTCCAGTTCTAGCTCGCAGACATCAAATCTGCGGTAATCGGCACCAGAATGAATCCTCACGACGGAGAAGGCGAGCGCCGCGCCGTACCCCATGTCGGCCCTAGAGATGATGGGGAGGATTCGGTTAACTTCATTCACCCGCTTCAGGGATGTCATACCCGCTACATCGGCCGTGACAGCGAGCTTGGTGATGGCAGCTTCAAGGGCGTGGAGTTTGGCTGCTAGAGCTAAAAGGAGGAGGAGTGAATAAAGGCAAAAGAAGAGAATAAGGAAAGAAATGAAGAAAATACTTACCGATGGCTCGTTCCCGAGCAGCGTCACGCTCTCGAGAGATTCAGGTAATCTCCCAATCCTTTCTCTCCAGATCAAATTGAAGATCCGCAAGCTTCCGAGTCAGGTCCTCGGGGAGGTCATCACTGGTTCTCCTAAAGGAAGCAACGATGTAAGAACTACTACTTCATTTTTGGAACAATCAAGAGAAGGGAGAAAGGAGCAACTTCCTCTTAGAAGTGTTGGAAGCTCCGAACTCGGAGCTATGGCGGCTCGCCTCGGAAGACATCTTCTGTTTGATTAGGGAATAACAGGAGAAAAGAGGGTTTTTCTGGTTCGAGAACAAATCAGGGGAGTTTAGGATGCACAAGTCAGAACAAAGTGAAGGAATATTTTAAAGGATCCCAAGAGGTGCATCAGGAGATGAATCGGTAGGTGAAGTAATTATGACATGCGAGATTTCTACAGAAGGTAGATGCTTCCGGGGATTCCACGTATGTGTATGGAAAAGGAATTTTGTAACAAATATTTGTCCCAAAATTAGGGGGCATGTGTTGACACCAGATTTTTGCACGCACAAAAATATGACAGGTGGACCCAGCCAGCAGAGAAGAAAGGATTTGGCAAGCAATCGGATGACTATTTGGTCCTCAGGGTTTCGGTGCATGCTTATGCGGTCGGCTATTTTACAAGGCGGTGGCTTCATTCGGGAGATGGAAGTTGCAAATAAAACCGGCTTGCATGAGAAGACACGTGACAATGGAGGATGCTGAAGAGATTGGAAGTAGAATTTGTATCTTTCTATATTTTATTATGTAAATCGTAATCGTCTAGGACTCGTGTTTCGTCCGGGGTATAAATATAAGCCCTTGACCATTGTAAAATTGTTCACAACCACATCAATACAAACCGGCCCCGTGCCATCTTCGAGTCCTTAGTCTTGTCATCGAGTTCTTCGAGAGGAATCATCGATCCGTCGACCTCCGTAAGTCCCGGCAACCTTGCTATCATGTCTAGTATCATGCGGTGGATTTAGATATGATGCAAGTAGTCTCGTATGTTAAGCTTAGTATCGTGCGGCGGATTTAAGCTTATGATGGGAAGTTTTTGCTTGTGCCTTGTATCGTGCGGCGGATTGAGTCATGAGTAAAAATAGTTATCGGCTCTATTAGATTTGGCAGATCTGATAGATTCATTAAGTTATGATGTGTTATATGTTTTATTTATTTAATTCTTGTAACACTCTTTTGCCCAATCTAGATTGATCTTTGTTTGGCCTTGTTTTCACAAGTTTGCTTGTGCTTTTGTTAATCATAATATCATGGTGGCCGGATCAAAGTTCAATCCCGATTGTTACATGTCGCGGGTTTGCGAATACATGGGTGTATGCCGAGTCTCTGAGTGATGAGTGATTGTCAACGGGTTTGATCGCATGATTCTTTGGCTTGTGTTGTGCAGGTGTCGAGCACGGAGACAGTGATCGAGGGCAAGGTGAAGGTCAAGTTGAGGCGTGCCGTGCCGACGGACTGGGTGCGATGAAGGATGGGCGTGCCGTGCGGCGGACGTGCCATGCCGATGTATCGAGCAGTGAAGGGCGGACGTGAGGCTTGGACTGAGGGACCGGAGTGCCTGAGGATCAGCTGTGGTGGCTGGCAGCCTGGGACAGCGACGAGCGGAGACTTGCGGGGCACGGTGTTGCTCGGGTCGAGGACCTGGGGACACGTGTCGGTGGACGGGGTGCACGGGTGGTGCATCCCCTCTACAGCTCCGGTTTGTTGGTTGAGCCAGAGAAAAACCAACGGGTGGACGGTTTCCAGGTTTGGGCCTCAAAACCTGGGTGCTCGGTTTCCAGGTTTGGGCCTCAAAACCTGGGTGCTCGGTTTCCAGGTTGAGCCACAAAACCTGGGCGCGGACGGTTTCCGAGTTTGGCCACAAAACTCGGGCGATGAGCCGGTTTCCGAGTTTGGGCCTCAGAACTCGGGCGCTGCGGGTTTCTGAGTTTGGGCCACAAAACTCAGGCTGGTGGGCTGGTTTCCCGGTTTGGGCCTCAAAACCGGGGGTTGCTGGAAAAGGCTGGTTTCCCGGTTTGGGCCACAAAACCGGGGGTGCAGAGCGAGGGCGGCACGTGGCGGCGATCCAGAGGTTGCGTCGAGGCAACGCTTCGGTTCGAGCGGGCGTGGCCGTCGGATCTACCTACCGCCGCGGGTTGGACCAGAATAGCCCTAGGGTTTAGCTGGTTCGCTCTGTAATTAGAATAGAGAGGGGTAGATTAGGAAATAGACTTAGACTAGAATAGGATAAGTAGTCAGGGGAGACACCCTCCTCCCAGATCTCAGTCATTTCAGTTTTAGCCATCTCATTTGCTTCCTGCACTTAGGGTTTCCTGCTCTCCCATCCCCTGCTGTAGCTGAGATCCGCAGAGAGACTTGCAACTCTGTGTACTGTTGATTTTGAGGAAAGGAGGCCGTAACCTCCTTGTCGTAGCGTGTGTTTGCGCTTCGGCTTGCAAGTCGTGGGTGTGAATCGCGTTTTGTTCGTGTTCTTCGCGGAATCCTTTTTCCCCACGATTTTCCCGTCGCTTGATCTCTTTGCTCGGTTCATTTTTTGCAATTCCGCTTGAACTGGTTTGTTCTAGATCGTGAGGCACTTCTTTCCACCGAAGGAATCATCCTCTAACCTCACGGTCTAGGAGATCGATCGATTTTTCGTTTCGGGTCAAGTTTTCTCCCTTCCCCCGAAATTCTTCGATTCATCGATTTGGAGATAGGTTCGAGCCATGATCTCTTAGAGATAGCTCACTATACTCTTTGTGACTCTTCTCACCAAGTTTGATCCCTAGAGGATTTGTTTTGGGTGAGATCGAGTCGAATCGGTGAACTAACAGCCTGAATCGGGGTGACCGGAGGCTGCCTGTTCAACGACCGGACGCTGTCAGTGAGTCCGGTCGATGAACACCTTCGTTGTGTTCGGTTCGTGACTTGACCGGACGCACCCTTCGCTAAGTGACCGGACTCGCTCATTGTACTGTTCACTTGGCTTGTTTTTTGTGACCGGACGCACTGCTCTCGACCGGACGCTCGTCTCTGGTGAGTCCGGTCAGAAACAGTAAGCTCCGAAAACTGTTTTTGCACGACCGGACGCGTCCGGTGGTCAGCGACCGGACGCAGGCAGAGTCCGGTCAGTGCTGATTCGACGCGTTTTCATCCGCAGTTTGTTCGTCCGTCTTTCGATTCGAGATCCCTTTGGTGCGTTGGATTCCTAACTTCGTGCTCTACAGAATTTGGGCTTCCCGCTTTACAAAATAGCCTGAATCCCCCTCGCGTTGCTCGGGGGAGGTTGAGGTTACCCAAAACCCATCCTGTCACTAGTTGACTTGCGTGAACTTGGGTGAGGAAGTTTTTGTGGTGCCTCGCTGTGATCCTAGGGATCATCCACTCTCTTCCAAGGGTCGTGGGCATCACGTTTTCGGTAGTAGCTCTTGGGGATTGGTTTTGGGACACTTGGCCAAAGTTTCGAGAGAAATTTTATTGGCTCCCATTCACCCCCCCCCCCCTCTGGTCGCCTTGCTTTTGCATTCTCGGTCCTTCAATTGGTATCGGAGCGGGTTAAGGATCTTCCACCTTAGCCGGTTCCAGATCCATAGAAGGCGACATGGATCGCGGCGTGGGCAAACCACCGTTCTTTGATGGGACGAACTATGCGTATTGGAAGATACGCATGTCGGCCTATCTGCAGAGTTTGGGTGCTTCTATTTGGGATATTTGCAACTCTGCTGATTACGTGGTCTTGGCTGCTCGTGTTTCTCAGCAACAGATCGATGAGCACGATGCTAATAGCCGAGCCCGTAATGCTCTCTTTTCTTGTTTGAGCATGGGTGAGTTTGATCGTGTTTCTCACCTTGCTACGGCTCGGGAGATCTGGGACACCCTCATGTGTTTCCATGAGGGCACCTCTCAAGTCAAAACCCGACTCTACAAGTCGTTCAAGCGTGAGTATGAGAACTTTCGACATCAGCCTGGCGAGAGCATAGAAAGTTTATTCGCTCGCTTTCAGGTGATTGTCAACAGGATGAGGGCTAACAAGGAGCAGTTGCCTTTTGACGATCATGAGCGTGCTTTGAAGCTCTTGCACACTCTTGATCGGTCGGTGTGGGATTCCAAGGTTCAGGCGATCATCGAATCGCCTAACTATGAGACCCTCACCTGCGACGAGCTCTTTAGTAAGCTCAAGTCCAGTGAGATTGACGCCATGTCGAGGGCCTCTTATGCGAATCCTTCTGGCCCGACTATGGCTTTGGTTTCTGGCTCTTCTAACCCCTCTGCTGGCTTTGCACTTTCTTCACTCTTTTCTGTCACAGAGGACCAGCTTGAGTCATTGGGGGATGACGAGTTGGCAATGCTCGCCAACCGGTTCACGCGGTTCCACAACAACCGCATGAACCGTCGCCGCGGTGGAGGACGCTCAGGATGCTATGAGTGCGGCGACCCCGACCACTTCATCGCCAACTGCCCCAAGAAGAAGCATTCATCTGGGAAGGGCGATCATGGGCACAAGTACGACTCCGGCAAGCGCAAGGAGAAGTACGTCCCCACGAGGCACAAGCGGAGGGGCGGCTTCGACAAGGAGTACATCAAGAAGAAGTACTTGGAGAAGGCCCAGGCTGAGCAGCGTGCGTTCTTCGCCACGCTCAGCGACATCGATGGCTCGGATGACGACTCCGCTTGCTCAAGCGATGATGAGTCCGAGAAGAAGAAGAGAATCGAGGACAAGCTGAACGGTCTCTGCTTCTTCGCCGACGACGACGGCCTCTGCACCATGGCGCTTGGTGATGAAGTCGACGGCAAGCTGGAGCACATCCCTCGGAACAACGACGACGACGACGACTCCTCCCAGGTATCTCTCACCCACGATGAGCTTTCTGCTGAGGTCGAGAAGCTTACTGCCGCGCTCCTTAGTCAGGACAAGTTGCTTAGGCGTGCCGCTAGAGAACGCAAGGAGTTTAGGCAGAAGTGGGAAGACACGGTGAGGGAGCTTGAGTTTGCCAAGTCCACCGTGGTTGTGTCGGAAGATGTTGAGTGTGAGTCGTGCACCACGCACATGACTGATCTTCTCACTTTGAGAGGAAAGTATGCTGCGTTGGTTGGAGAGCTGGATGAGATGAGGGCCAGACCCTCTTTGCTGGGTGCATGCAAGACCTGTCCCGTCTTGCAATCTGAGTTGGCAGAGAAGAATGCCAAGATTGTGTCTCTTGAGGAGGCCAGCTCAGGTAGCACTAGAGTGGCGAGGTGCGTTTTGTGCGAGGGCTTGGAGCTGGAGATTGCCAATGTGAAGCATGGCAAGATGCAAACCGAGGAAGAAAACACATACCTTCGGACCATCTTGTCATGGGTCTCCTGTAGTGAGCCGCAGCTCGGGATGATGATCTCCCAATTCAAGCGAGCTGTTGGGGCTCCTGGTGTAGGTTTTGCTCAGGGTGTTGATCTTTCTGCTTTTGGGAAGATTGGAGAGTCGAGTGGTTTGAATCCATGTGAGAAGCCTAACTCCACCACTACTCCCAAGCTTGCCAAACTTCCACCCAAAGAGCCTGCCAAGCCTACCACCAAAGATGGTGTGGTTGAGGAACCCCCGAGAGCTCCTCCCAAGAACCAAATTTGGGCACCCAAGCCAAACCACCTCAAGAACAAGCTTGATGCTATGCCACCCATTAGAGAGGAGTGTTTGCCTCAGAAGGGCAAAGTGAACCACACCCACAGCCCTGGTCACCAACAACCCCCTTTGCGTGCGGTGAGGTACCAGTGTGATTTCTGTGGGAGGGATGGTCATTTGATCGAGTTCTGTTTCCGGCGCAAGCGAGAGGCGCGCCGTACTCGGGAGATGGAGAACCCGGACATGTACCATCCAACTCATGGTGGACATGTGCCGAAGGCTCAGGGGAGAGCTGCTAGGCCCGGACGTCAAGGTCCCCGGCCTAGGCAGGAGATGAGAGCCCCTAGGAGGGAGACTAGGCCTAGAGGTCCAGCACCTCAGTTTGTTAGGCCTAGGCAGGAGAGAGCTCCGAGGAGAGACGCTAGAGCAGTTGAGCCCCAGGCTCCTAGGCGTAGATCTCGTAGAGAGCGTGCCCGACGGGGTCCTGCTTTTGCAGGTAATGGACCCCGTGGCGGAGGCTTAGTTGAGCGCTTTCCCCCACCGCAGTTTGAGTACCGCGGTGAGCGCTTCTTCCCCAGCGGACCACGTTTTCCTGTACGTGGTGATCGCTACCCCCGTAGACAGGCTAGGAATAGTTTTTACACTGACCGTTCTTTTGAGCAGCCGGCCCAACACTGGTATTCTCCTTACTTCACTAACCCTAGTGTTGGACCGTATGCTCACCCTATGTCTTTTTATTGATGTAGGTGAGACGGTTGGAGGACATTTGGTTGGTGGATTCTGGTTGCTCGAGGCACATGACCGGAAACGCCAAGTGGTTCTCCAGCCTTAGCCCGGTCGCCGGAAAGGAGTACATAACCTTCGGCGACAATAGTAAAGGTAAGGTATTGTCTCGTGGGACGATGCGGGTTAATGAGCACTTTGTGTTGCGCGATGTTGCTCTTGTTTCTAACCTGCATTTTAACCTTCTTTCTGTTTCGCAACTTTTTGATGATGACTATGAGATTCGTTTTAAACCGAACCTTAGTCGCATCTTAGATCCTCGGGGCGATCTTGTATGTCTGATTTCGCCCTTTGGGAAAGTCTTTCGCGCGAATTTCTCGGAGTCGTTTAGTTCTTCTCGCTGTCTTTTGGCTAGTCCTTCTTCCTCCGATCTTTGGAAGTGGCATAGGAGGCTCGGTCATTTAAGCTTCGACTTGCTTGCAAGACTTAGCTCACTTGGCCTAATCCGAGGATTGCCCAAGCTTTCGATGGAGAAGGATCTAGTTTGCCATTCTTGCAGACATGGGAAGATGGTTGCCGCTCCTCACCATCCAGTGACTAAGGTCATGACCTCGCACCCCGGAGAGCTTTTACACATGGACCTTGTTGGTCCGGCTCGGGTGAGCTCGGTTGGTGGCAAGTGGTATGTTTTGGTTGTTGTTGACGAATTTTCGAGATATTCGTGGGTCTTCTTTTTGACTGAGAAGACTGAGACTTTCTCCTTCGCTCGCAATCTGATTTTGCGTCTTCAGAACGAGTTCCCTTTGAACTCGATGCGAGCTATTAGAAGTGATAATGGTTCCGAATTCAAAAATTCGGATTTTGAGAAGTTTTGTAACCGCCTTGGCTTGGAGCATCAGTTTTCTTCCCCCTACACACCGCCCCAAAATGGTGTTGTAGAGAGGAAGAATCGGACCCTTGTTGAGATGGCCAGGACGATGCTTGATGAGCATAGGACTCCTAGGCGCTATTGGGCCGAAGCTATGAACACTGCATGCTATATTTCCAATCGCATTTTTCTGAGAGCTTTCTTGAAAAAGACTTCTTATGAGCTGTGTTTTGGCAAACTGCCCAAGGTGAGTTATTTTCGAGTTTTTGGTTGCCATTGTTTTATACTCAAAAAGGGCAACTTGGACAAATTTGAATCTCATTCTTCTGACGGTGTGTTTTTGGGTTATGGCACTCACACTCGAGCTTATCGTGTACTTAACCTTGACACTAACCGAGTCATGGAGACATCCGATGTCACCTTCGACGAGACCATGGTTTGTCCTTCTTCTCGTTTTGAGCGTGCAGGTGATCATGAGGTTGGTGAGCCTCTTTTTGATGACGAGGACGAGGGTGCTGAAGGTATGGATGATCCAGCACCCCCTCCACCTGCCGCGCCGCAAAGAGCGGCCTCGACGACGACTCACGGCCCCGACACCTCTTCTTCCTGGGGGCCGTGGGATCCGCCACCCCGAGCGGTACCATTTGTACCCGGGGAGGCACCAGCTGCTGTTGAGGGGGAGGCTACTTCAGCTCGGGAGGCGCCACGACATATCCAGCGCCAGCACCCGCCTCAGCAGATGATCGGCAACATCGACGAACGGGTCACTCGGTCCAGGTCACAGCAAATCTCGCACTTCGCTCATTCTGCTTTTGTTGCTAATTTTGAGCCCCGAGATGTTGGACACGCTTTGACGGATCCGGATTGGGTTAATGCCATGCATGAGGAGTTAGAAAATTTTGAGCGACATCGGGTTTGGGTTCTAGTTCCACCTCCACCTGACTGTAAGCCTATTGGGACAAAATGGGTTTTCAAAAACAAGCAAGGAGAGGATGGCCACGTTGTTAGAAACAAGGCCCGGCTTGTAGCGAAAGGCTATAGTCAGAAGGAGGGGATAGATTATGAGGAGACGTTTGCTCCTGTAGCTCGTTTGGAGTCTATTAGGATACTCTTGGCTTTTGCTGCATCCAAAGGCTTCAAACTTTTTCAAATGGATGTCAAGAGTGCCTTCTTAAACGGCTACATAGAGGAGGAGGTTTATGTTGAGCAACCCCCCGGTTTTGAAAATCCCAAGTTTCCAAACCATGTCTTTAAACTTCATAAAGCTTTATATGGTTTGAAACAAGCCCCTAGAGCCTGGTATGATAGGTTGAAAACCTTTTTGCTTGCTAAGGGTTTTAAAATGGGATGTGTAGATAAAACGCTCTTTCTCCTCCGGCAAGGCAAAGACACGCTCTTGATCCAGATTTACGTGGATGATATCATTTTCGGTGGTTCTTCTCATGCTCTGGTTGCCAAGTTTGCAGATACTATGAGCAGGGAGTTCGAGATGAGCATGATGGGCGAGCTGACATTCTTTCTCGGGTTGCAAATCAAGCAATCCCGAGAAGGGACATTTGTGCACCAGGGCAAGTACACCAAGGACTTGCTGAAGCGGTTCGATATGGGTGAGGCCAAGCCTCTTCCAACACCCATGTCGACGATGACTGCCCTGGATGCAGATGTGGATGGAGAAGCAGTGGACCAGAAGGAGTACCGCAGCATGATCGGGTCGCTGCTCTACCTGACGGCGACACGCCCGGACATCCAGTTCGCGGTGTGTCTGTGCGCGCGCTTTCAGGCGTCGCCGCGCACTTCTCACCGTCAGGCGGTGAAGCGCATCTTCAGGTACCTTTGTTTCACTCCTGAGTTTGGGATTTGGTATTCTGCTTCCTCCACCCTCTCGCTTTGCGGTTATTCCGATGTCGATTTTGCTGGTTGCCGTATTGAGCGCAAGTCCACTTCTGGGACTTGACAATTTATTGGTTCTTCTCTTGTTTCGTGGTCTTCTCGCAAGCAGTCTAGTGTCGCTCAGTCCACTACAGAGGCTGAATATGTTGCTGCGGCTAGCTGCTGTTCCCAGTTACTCTGGATGATGGCCACTTTGCGTGATTTTGGTTTGAGCTTTTCTCGCGTGCCTTTGCTTTGTGACAGCACGAGTGCTATTAGCGTTGCTAAGAACCCCGTGCTTCACTCGAAAACCAAACACATTGATGTGCGCTTTCATTTCTTGCGAGACCACCAGGAGAAGGGTGATATCGACCTTCGCCATGTCGATACTCATCACCAACTGGCTGATATTTTCACCAAGCCTTTAGACGAATCAACCTTTAATCGGTTGAGGGGTGAGCTTGGTGTGTGTTTCCCCTTTTAGATGGGGGAAACCTTTTGGATCTTGTATAGACTGACTCTTTTATTTTGAGGTTCTTTTCTTTGCATTTGTGCATACGCATTTACATTCTGAGCTTCATGTTTATAATCACTAGAATGTAACTATGCTCTGTTTAGTATGCTCCGATGCTTATGTTGATGCTTGTAGCTTATGCTCTTTCTGATCACTAGTACATGTTATGAGCTGAGCTATTTCGGAATGGTGAATTTGCCTAATGTATATAAATCTGAAAATGATCACCATTGAGGTATGCAACTAGCATGTGTAGGGTGTGTTGAGTTCATTCCTGCTTTTCATATATGCTAGGTTGCTATGTCTCTAGTTCTGAGTCATTCACTTGCTTAGCTTGTTCATATCATGTTTAAAATCTGAACCAAGTTTAGTGAATTGAAAAGATCGAGATGGGATTGCTTGTCAACACCTCACGGTATCGAGACTGTTTCTCATTGCACTTTGAGCTAAACTTGAGCCGTGTAGTGTATGACCAAAACCGTTGCTTTAAGCTTCCGATTGCATATGCATAGGCTTCGCACGGTTGAAAAGTTAGGCAAAGACAAGCTTTCAACCTCTCGCAATCGCATGCTGAAATGAAACTTGTGTAATTTCACCGCTGCAACTCCGATATAAAATGAAATCACAAGTATATGCTTCGTTCCTATGCATGATGACTGAACTTTGCTAGGGGTGGTTCACCTTGTATACATGTTTAGCACTTGTCTGGATTCCTATCTATACATGTGTAGTGCTATTTTGATGGTGACTATCTTTTTGGCTAAAAACCTGCTCACTTGCTCATCTGCTTCATATTTCGTATGTGTGATCAGCTTGAGCCTTCGCTATTTGAGTGCTTAGTTGTGCCATTGGAGCTATACCGATTAGAGCATTTTTGCACTCTTTTGATTATATGCCTGAAGCTGCTAACTTGCATTTCTGACTTCATATGCATTTTAGAAGGGGGAGTTTTGTTGGCTCAAGGAAAGAGTTTGTGCTTGATAAGTGCATTTTCAACTAAGGGGGAGAGTTTTTGCAAATCATATGTCTCCTGGCGTTCAATTAAGGGGGAGCTTTTGCTAAGGGGGAGATTTTCAGATCTTTATGCTCTTTTCTTGTTGGACCTAAGGGGGAGTCCCTGGTTGCTTGCACTTGTCGAGGGGATTGCCATTTTTTAGCTCCAATTTTCAATTGTTTTCTGCTAGCGGTGTTGAGCCTGTTCTACCTCTTCTTGTGGGCTAGCTTTGCCTTGCTTGGTCGCGTCGAGCCGTTGCCCATGTCTTTGGGGACCAAGTTCTCGCTTCTTCCACTTAACCTTCTTCGGCTTTGCTATGCTTTTGGGTCATTTGGTTGAGTTCTCTCTTCTCCTTCCTCCTACCTTCTTCTTTCATTAAGATTTGTGTGTGTAGTTGACAATGCACTCATCAAGGGGGAGATTGCGAATACATGGGTGTATGCCGAGTCTCTGAGTGATGAGTGATTGTCAACGGGTTTGATCGCATGATTCTTTGGCTTGTGTTGTGCAGGTGTCGAGCACGGAGACAGTGATCGAGGGCAAGGTGAAGGTCAAGTTGAGACGTGCCGTGCCGACGGACTGGGTGCGATGAAGGATGGGCGTGCCGTGCGGCGGACGTGCCATGCCGATGTATCGAGCAGTGAAGGGCGAACGTGAGGCTTGGACTGAGGGACCAGAGTGCCTGAGGATCAGCTGTGGTGGCTGGCAGCCTGGGACAGCGACGAGCGGAGACTTGCGGGGCACGGTGTTGCTCGGGTCGAGGACCTGGGGACACGTGTCGGTGGACGGGGTGCACGGGCGGTGCATCCCCTCTACAGCTCCGGTTTGTTGGTTGAGCCAGAGAAAAACCAACGGGTGGACGGTTTCCAGGTTTGGGCCTCAAAACCTGGGTGCTCGGTTTCCAGGTTTGGGCCTCAAAACCTGGGTGCTCGGTTTCCAGGTTGAGCCACAAAACCTGGGCGCGGACGGTTTCTGAGTTTGGCCACAAAACTCGGGCGATGAGCCGGTTTCCGAGTTTGGGCCTCAAAACTCGGGCGCTGCGGGTTTCTGAGTTTGGGCCACAAAACTCAGGCTGGTGGGCTGGTTTCCCGGTTTGGGCCTCAAAACCGGGGGTTGCTGGAAAAGGCTGGTTTCCCGGTTTGGGCCACAAAACTGGGGGTGCAGAGCGAGGGCGGCACGTGGCGGCGATCCAGAGGTTGCGTCGAGGCAACGCTTCGGTTCGAGCGGGCGTGGCCGTCGGATCTACCTACCACCGCGGGTTGGACCAGAATAGCCCTAGGGTTTAGCTGGTTCGCTCTGTAATTAGAATAGAGAGGGGTAGAGTAGGAAATAGACTTAGACTAGAATAGGATAAGTAGTCAGGGGAGACACCCTCCTCCCAGATCTCAGTCATTTCAGTTTTAGCCATCTCATTTGCTTCCTGCACTTAGGGTTTCCTGCTCTCCCATCCCCTGCTGTAGCTGAGTTCCGCAGAGAGACTTGCAACTCTGTGTACTGTTGATTTTGAGGAAAGGAGGCCGTAACCTCCTTGTCGTAGCGTGTGTTTGCGCTTCGGCTTGCAATTCGTGGGTGTGATTCGCGTTTTGTTCGTGTTCTTCGCGGAATCCTTTTTCCCCACGATTTTTCCGTCGCTTGATCTCTTTGCTCGGTTCATTTTTTGCAATTCCGCTTGAACTGGTTTGTTCGAGATCGTGAGGCACTTCTTTCCATCGAAGGAATCATCCTCTAACCTCACGGTCTAGGAGATCGATCGATTTTTCGTTTCGGGTCAAGTTTTCTCCCTTCCCCCGAAATTCTTCGATTCATCGATTTGGAGATAGGTTCGAGCCATGATCTCTTAGAGATAGCTCACTATACTCTTTGTGACTCTTCTCACCAAGTTTGATCCCTAGAGGATTTGTTTTGGGTGAGATCGAGTCGAATCGGTGAACTAACAGCCTGAATCGGGGTGACCGGACGCTGCCTGTTCAACGACCGGACGCTGTCAGTGAGTCCGGTCGATGAACACCTTCGCTGTGTTCGGTTCGTGACTTGACCGGACGCACCCTTCGCTAAGTGACCGGACTCGCTCATTGTACTGTTCACTTGGCTTGTTTTTTGTGACCGGACGCACTGCTCTCGACCGGATGCTCGTCTCTGGTGAGTCCGGTCAGAAACAGTAAGCTCCGAAAACTGTTTTTGCACGACCGGACGCGTCCGGTGGTCAGCGACCGGACGCAGGCAGAGTCCGGTCAGTGCTGATTCGACGCGTTTTCATCCGCAGTTTGTTCGTCCGTCTTTCGATTCGAGATCCCTTTGGTGCGTTGGATTCCTAACTTCGTGCTCTACAGAATTTGGGCTTCCCGCTTTACAAAATAGCCTGAATCCCCCTCGCGTTGCTCGGGGGAGGTTGAGGTTACCCAAAACCCATCCTGTCACTAGTTGACTTGCGTGAACTTGGGTGAGGAAGTTTTTGTGGTGCCTCGCTGTGATCCTAGGGATCATCCACTCTCTTCCAAGGGTCGTGGGCATCACGTTTTCGGTAGTAGCTCTTGGGGATTGGTTTTGGGACACTTGGCCAAAGTTTTGAGAGAAATTTTATTTGCTCCCATTCACCCCCCCTCTGGTCGCCTTGCTTTTGCATTCTCGGTCCTTCAGGGTTCACGCATGTCATTTACGATTAGGCTATGATAAAACTAGGTATCGTGCGGCAGATGCAGGTTTTAGATTAGTTTAACCGTGCTTGCTTGTTTGTTCCTTCTTCATGGTCCCCAATTCGGCTGGTTTGCCGATTTTGGTTATACTTACACGAGTAATGAGCTTTTATAGATCTATTCAAATATATGCATGCTTTTAGCTTGTTATAATTAGATTGTATCATGCGGTGGATTAATCTAATTATAAGAAGTGGCATAGACTCATAGCAAGTGGTATCATGCGGTGGATTAGCTTCGCTTGAGTTTATACCTGACGGGTTTACGAAGACTAAACGTGCGGTAGATTAGTTGGATTGGCCTATGCATGTGTTGTTTGAGTAGATCTATTTTGGCAAGTTACCTATTTACAACATCTCTAATCTGTTTGAGCATGTCTCTCCTTACATGTGTATTCGGCAGTTAATACGTTTTACATACTCTGTTTTCATACTTGCTGAATGATTTTACAAACATGCTCTGATAGACAGCTTCTATAGCTGTGTGCCGTCGTGATTGGCTTTTAAAACCGTACATATGGAACTGTCTGGTCTCACCCGGCACGTTCCAGAGGAATTCTCACGTTTTTATCCCTTGTTGGTTTTCAGGTCAAACCGACTGGCACGTCTCCGGAATCAACACACTCCGGGCACCCGATTGAAGCCAGCTTTTCGGCTTGCTGTGTGCTTGGCGCAAGGTGTCACGTTTTGCCTCAACAGTGGGTTTCTGAGTTTTGGCCATAAAACTCAGGCGATGGACGGCGGGTTTCCCGGTTTGGCCCTCAAAACCGGGGGCGCAGTCCGGGAGAAGGACAAGCAGAGCGGTGGCGGCACGTGGTGGCAATCGGTGTGGTTGCGTCGAGGCAACGCTACCAGTTGTGCGGGCATGGCCGTCGGATCACCACCTACCACGAGTTGGTCTAGAATAACCTTAGGGTTTAGCTGGTTCGCTCTGTAATTAGTTAGGGGTAGAGTGAGAACTAGAATTAGGATAAGTAGAGGGAGACACCCACCTCCCATCCTATCTCAGTCATTTGCTCTTTGCCTTCTAGGTTTTCCTGCTCTCCCAATCCCCTGCTGTAGCAACTGAGATCCGCAGAGAACCAAACCTCTGTGTACTGGAGATTTTGAGGAAGTGAGACAGTAATCTCACTGTTGTAGCGTGTGGTAGCCACAAGGTTGCAGATCGATGTGTTGATTCAGGTTTTGTTCGTGTTCTTCACGTTCTTCGTTTCTCCGCATTTTTCCCGTCACTCGATCTCCCTCTCTACTGCGTCTTTTCGAAATCCGTTTGAATCAACTTGTTCTTTATAGTGAAGAGATCATTTCCACCAAAGGAATTCATCTAACTCCTCACGAACAAGTAGATCGAGTTGATTTTGTTTTTGTGGCGTTTTTCCGTTCATACTTCTTCTCTTTTGAATTCCCGTTGATTCGATTGTTTTGAGCGGATGATTTCTTGAGGATAGTCTCCTAACTACCTCGTGATCATCTTCTCCAAGTTTGGGAACTAGGGATTTTGAGTTGAATTGGATTTGGAGATATTTGGGAGAGAGGCGTTCAAAATCGCCCTATCTGGTCGGTCACGGACAGTCCGCCACCTGACCGGTGGACAGTCCGCGCGTCGGGGTCAGCCTGACCAGTGGCCTGACTCCGTGCTGTTGGAGCTAACTCAGAACACCCACTGACAGTCCGCAGTACTGAGCCGCGGACAGTCCGAGAAGCGTCCAGGGGCTGTTCAGCAACATTGTTGTTTCACTCTTTTGGTCGGCGGACAGTCTGCCACTTGAGCCCGGACAGTCCGCCGTTGGGCAGACAGTCCGCGGTCTGTAGCCCGGATAGTCCGCGAGTTGGCTGCTTGTTGTGTTTTAGTGTGTTTGCTCTCCCGGCTTCTTCGCTTGGTTTCTGGACCTCTCGTTTCGCCCTAGACCAAGGAACCTCTATAGGTATCTTTACTACTTCTTAGCATTGGTATTTGGGGATTTCTTGACGTAGCCTTCCATCTACGTTTGGAACTTGGTTTTTAGGGGTCGAACTTGTGTCGGTGCCTTTTGGCGTTTGACTTGCTATCGCTTTGTGGTGCCTCGCTGTGATCCTAGGGATCATCCACCATCTTCCAGGGTCGTGGGCATCACGGTTTCGGTCGAAGCTTTTGGGGGTTGATTTTTGGGTCAAAGGCCAAAGTTTCGAGAGAAATTTTTGAGCTCCCATTCACCCCCCCCCTCTGGTCACCTTGCTATTGCATTCTCGGTCCTTCAATTGGTATCGGAGCGGGTTAAGGATCTTCCACCTTAGCCGGTTCCAGATCCACCAAAGGTGACATGGATCGCGGCGTGGGCAAACCACCGTTTTTCGATGGGACGAACTATGTGTATTGGAAGATACGCATGTCGGCCTATCTGCAGAGTTTGGGTGCTTCCATCTGGGATATTTGCAACTCTGTCGATTACGTGGCCTTGGCTACTCATGCTACTCAGCATCAGATTGATGAGCACGATGCCAATAGCTAAGCCCGTAATGCTCTTTTCTCATGTTTGAGCATGATGGAGTTTGATCGCATTTCTCACCTCGATACGGCTCGGGAGATTTGGGCTACCTTCATGCGTTTCCATGAGGGAACCACTCAAGTCAAAACCAATCTCTATGAGTCGTACAAGCGAGAGTATGAGAACTTTCGACACATGCCTGGCAAGAGCATAGAGAGTTTATTCGCTTGCTTTCAGGTGATTGTCAACAGGATGAGGGCTATCAAGGAGCTGTTGCCTTTCGACGATCATGAGAGAGCTTTGAAGCTTTTGCACACTATCGATCGGTCAGTGTGGAACTCGAAGGTTCAGGCGATCATCGAATCACCTAACTATGAGACCCTCACATGCGACGAGCTCTTTAGTAAGCTCAAGTCTAGTGAGATTGACGCCATGGCAAGGGCTTCTTATGAAAATCCTTCTGGCCCGTCGATGGCTTTGCTTTCTGGCTCTTCTGCTAACCCTTCTAGAGGATTTGCACTCTCTTCTCTTCTTTCTGTCACAGAGGAGCAGCTGGAGTTCATGGGGGATGATGAGTTGGCCCTGCTTGCCAACCGGTTCTCGCGGTTCCACAACAACCGCATGAACCGTCGCCGCGGAGGAGGACGCTCGGGTTGTTTCGAGTGCGGTGACGCCAACCACTTCATCGCCAATTGCCTGAAGAAGAACAAGCAAGTCTTCGGCAAGGCGGATCATGGGCACAAGTACGACTCCGGCAAGCGCAAGGAGAAGTACGTCTCCGCGAAGCACAAGCAGAAGGGCGGCTTCAACAAGGAGTACATCAAGACGAAGTACTTGGAGAAGGCCCAGGCTGAGCAGTGTGTTTTCTTCGCCACGCTCAGCGACGTCGACGACTCGGATGATGACTCTGCTTCCTCAAGCGATGACGACTCCGAGAAGAAGAAGAGGATCGACGACAAGCTGAACGGCCTCTGCTTCTTCGCCGACAACGAGGGCTTCTACACCATGGCCCTCGGCAAGGAGGTCAACGGCGAGCTGGAGGAGATCCCTCGGGACGACGACGACACCTCCCAGGTATCTCAGACCCCCGATGAGCTTTCTGCTGAGGTCGAGAAACTTACTGCCGCCCTTCTTAGTCAAGATAAGTTGCTTAGGCGTGCTGCTAGAGAGTGGAAGGAGTTTAGGCAGAAGTGGGAGGATACGGTGAAGGAACATGAATCTGTCAAGTCCACCATTGTTGTCACCGAGGAGGATGAGTGTGAGATGTGCACCACACACATGACTGACCTTCTCAGTTTGAGAGGTAAGTATGATGTGTTGGTAGGAGAGGTGGATGAGCTTAAGGCTAGATCCTCGCTGTTGGGTGCGTGCAAGTGCTGTGCGGGCTTGCAATCCGAGTTGGCAGAGAAGAATGCCAAGATTGTGTCTCTTGAGAAGGCCAGCTCGGGTAGCACCTGTGTGTCTAGATGCGCGTTGTGTGAAGGTTTGGAGATGGAGATTGTGAATGTGCAGCATGACAAGATGCAAACCGAGGAAGAAAACACATACCTTCGGACCATCTTGTCATGGGTGTCTTGTGGTGAGCCGCAGCTTGGGATGATGATCTCCCAGTTCAAGCTTGTTGCTGGAGGTCCAGGTGTAGGCTTTGGTCAGGGTGTTGAGTGTGCTTCATCTTTTGGCAAGGTTGGAGATTCGACTGGTCTTAACCCGAGTGAGAAGCCCAACTCCACCACTACTCCCAAGCTTATCAAGATTCCACCCAGAGAGCCTCTAAAGCCTAACACCATGGATGGGGTATTTGTTGAACCTCCGAGAGCTCCACCCAAGAAACAAACACGGGCTCCAAAACCAAACCATCTCAAGAACAAACTAGACACAATGCCACCTATCCAAGAGGAGCTCATTCCACAAAAAGGCAAAGTGATCCATACCCACTACTGTGAGTACCAACAACCCCCTATGAGAGCGGTGAGGTACCATTGTGAGCATTGTGGGAGAGATGGACACTTGAGTGAGTTTTGCTTTCGGTGCAAGAGAGAGGCGCGTCGTGCAAAGGAGATGAACAACACGGACATGTACCATCCTTTCCATGATGTACGTGTGACGAATGTTCAGAGGCGTGCTGCTAGGCCTAGAGGTCCAAAACCTCAAGCTCCTAGGCCTAGGCCGCGAGGAGGTCGTGCCCGGCGGGAGCATGCAGTTGTGGGCTATGGACCCCGTGGCGGTGGCTTTGTAGTTGAGCGTTTTCCCCCATCGCGTTTTGAGTATCATGATGGACGCTCTTCCCTTAGTGGACCACGTTTTCCTCTACGTGGTGATCGCTCCAACCGTAGGCGTGCTAGGAATGGTTTTTCTGCTAACCGTTCTTTTGAGCAGCCGACCCAACACTGGTATTCTTCCTACTTCACTAACCCCAGTGTTGGACCGTATGCTCACCCTATGTCTTTTTATTGATGTAGGTAAAACGATTGGAGAACGTTTGGTTGGTGGATTCCGGTTGTTCGAGGCACATGACCGGAAATGCCAAGTGGTTCTCCAGTCTTAGTCTGGTCACCGGAAAAGAGTTTATCACCTTCGGCGACAATAGCAAAGGTAAAGTGTTGTCTCGTGGGTCGGTGCGAGTTAATGAGCACTTTGTGTTGCGCGATGTTGCTCTTGTTTCTAACTTGCATTTTAACTTTCTTTCTATTTTGCAACTTTTCGATGATGACTATGAGATTCGTTTTAAGCTGAATCTCAGTCGTATTTTAGATCCTCAGGGCAATCTTGTATGTATGATTTCACCCTTTGGGAAAGTCTTTCGTGCAAATTTCTCGGAATCGTTTGGGATTTCTCGTTGTCTTTTGGCCGGACCTTCCTCCTCTGTTCTTTGGAAGTGGCATAGGAGACTTGGTCACCTGAGCTTCGACTTGCTTGCAAGGCTTAGTTCACTTGGCTTAATCCGAGGATTGCCCAAGTTGTCCATGGAGAAGGATCTTGTTTGCCATTCTTGTAGACATGAGAAGATGGTTGCTGCTCCCCACCATCCAGTGACTCAGGTCATGACTAAGCGCCCTGGAGAGCTTTTACACATGGACCTTGTTGGTCCGGCTCGGGTGAAGCTCGGTTGGGGGGAAGTGGTATGTGCTTGTTGTTGTTGACGATTTTTCGAGATATTCGTGGGTCTTCTTTTTTCTGAGAAGACTGAGACTCTCTCTTTTGCTCGCAATCTGATTTTGCGTCTTCAGAATGAGTTCCCTTTGAACTCAATGCGAGCTATTCGTAGTGATAATGGTTCTGAATTCAGGAATTCGGACTTTGAGATGTTTTGTAACTCTTTGGGTTTAGAGCATCAGTTTTCTTCCCCCTACACACCGCCACAAAATGGTGTTGTAGAGAGGAAGAATCGGAGCCTTGTAGAGATGGCCAGGACGATGCTCGATGAGCATAGGACTCCTAAGAGATATTGGGCCGAAGCTATGAGCACTGCATGCTATATTTCCAATCGTATTTTTCTCCGAGCGTTCTTGAAAAAGACTTCTTATGAGTTGCGTTTTGGAAAACAACCCAAAGTTAGTTATTTTAGAGTTTTTGGTTGCCACTGTTTTATACTCAAGAAAGGCAACCTGGACTAGTTTGAGTCTCGTTCTTCTGACGGTGTATTTTTGGGTTATGGCACTCACACTCGAGCATATCGTGTACTTAACCTTGATACTAACCGAGTCATGGAGACATCAGATGTCACCTTCGACGAGACCATGGTTTGTCCTTCTTCTCGTTTTGAGCGTGCAGGTGATCATGAGGTTGGTGAGCCTCTTTTTGATGATGAGGACGAGGGTGCTGAAGGGATGGATGACCCAGCACCACTTCCACCTACTGTGCCGCAAAGAGCGGCCTCTACTACCACTCGTGGCCCCGACCCTTCTTCTTCGACTACTTGGGAGCTGTGGGATCCACCACCTCGAGTGGTACCTTTTGTACCTGAGGAGGCACCAGCTGCTGTTGAGGGGGAGGTTTCTTCAGCTCGGGAGGCGCCACGACACATTCAGCTCCAACACCCACCTCAACAGATGATCGGCAGCATCGGCGAACGTGTCACTCGGTCAAGGTCACAACAAATCTCTCACTTTGCTCATTCTGCATTTGTTGCTGATTTTGAACCCAGAGATGTTGGACACGCTTTATCTGATCCGGATTGGGTCAATGCCATGCATGAGGAGTTAGAAAACTTTGAAAGAAATCAGGTTTGGGTTTTGGTTCGACCTCCTCCTGAGTGCACCCTATTGGTACAAAATGGGTTTTCAAAAACAAACAAGGAGAGGATGGCCATGTTGTGAGAAACAAGGCCAGACTAGTAGCCCAAGGGTATAGTCAGAATGAGGGGATAGACTATGAGGAGACGTTTGCTCCCGTAGCTCGTTTGGAGGTTATTAGGATACTCTTGGCTTTTGCTGCATCCAAAGGGTTTAAACTTTTTCAAATGAATGTCGAGAGTGCCTTCTTAAACGGCTACATAGAAGAAGAGGTGTATGTGAAACAACCTCCCGGTTTTGAAAATCCCAAGTTTCCAAACCATCTTTTTAAACTTCACAAAGCTTTGTATGGTTTGAAACAAGCCTCTAGAGCCTGGTATGATAGGTTGAAAACCTTTTTGCTTGCTAAGGGTTTTAAAATGAGATGTGTGGATAAAACACTTTTTCTCCTCGAGCAAGGCAATGACACTCTCTTGGTCTAGATTTACGTGGATGATATCATTTTTGGTTGTTCTTCTCACGCTTTGGTTGCCAAGTTTGCAGACACTATGAGCAGGGAGTTTGAGATGAGCATGATGGGCGAGTTGACGTTTTTCCTTGGGTTGCAAATCAAGCAATCTCGAGAGGGAACGTTTGTGCACCAGGGTAAATATACCAAGGATATCCTGAAGAAATTTGATATGGGTGAGCCAAGCCTCTTCCAACACCCATGTCGACCACGACGGCCCTGGATGCGGACAAGGATGGAGAAGCTGTGGACCAGAAGTAGTACCGGAGTATGATCGTGTCGCTGTTGTACCTGACGGCGACACGCCTGGACATTCAGTTCGCGGTGTGTCTTTGCGCGTGATTTCAGTCGTCGCCGCGCACCTCTCACTGTCAGGCGGTCAAGCGCATTATGAGGTACTTATGCTTCACTCCAGAGTTTGGGATTTGGTATTCTGCTTCCTCCACCCTCTCTTTTTGCAGTTATTCTAATGCCGATTTTGCTGGTTGCCGAATTGAGCGCAAGTCCACTTCTGGGACATGTTAGTTTATTGGTTCTTCTCTTGTTTCATGGTCTTCTCGCAAGTAGTCTAGTGTCGCCCAGTCTACCACAGAGGCTGAGTATGTTGTTGCGGCTAGCTGTTGTTCCTAGTTGCTTTGGATGATGGCCACTTTGCGTGATTTTGGTCTGAGCTTTTCTCGTGTTCCTTTGCTTTGTGACAGCACGAGTGCTATTAGCGTTGCTAAGAACCTCGTGCTGCTTTCTAAGACCAAACACATTGATGTGCGCTTTCATCTTCTACGAGACCACTATGAGAAGGGTGATATCGACCTTCGCCATATCGATACTCATCATCAGTTGGCTGATATTTTCACCAAGCCTTTGGACCAATTAACTTTTGCTAGGTTGAGAGGTGAGCTTGGTGTGTGTTTCCCCTTTTAGTTGGGGGAAGCATTTTGATTCTTGTGTATCATAGACTGACTCTTCTATTTTCATTTGTGCATTTCATCATGCATCTTTGAATTTTCATGCTTCATGCATATAATCCTTAGAATGTGATTATGCTCTATCTAGTTTTGCTCCAAATGTTATATGATGATGCCTCTAGCTTATGCTCTTTCTGATCACTGATATATGCTGTGAGCTGAGCTATTTTGTAAATGGTGAACTTGCTTAATGAACATAAAACTTGAAATTATTCACCATTGAGATATGCAACTAGCATGTGTAGGATGTGTTGAATTCACTCGTGCTTTTCATATATGCTAGGTTGCTATGTCTCTAATTCTGAATCATTCACTTGCTTGGTATGCTCATATTCTGCTTTAAATTTGAACCAAGTTAAGTGAATTGGAAAGATCGAGATGAGATTGCTTGTGTGCACATCACAGTATCGAGACTGTTTCTCATTGCACTTTGAGTTAAACTTGAGCTGTGTAGTGTATTACCGAAACTGTTGCTTTAAGCTTCTGATTGCTTCTGCATAGGCTTCGCACAGTTGAAAAGTTAGGCAATGACAAGCTCTCAACCTCTCGCAATCACATGCTGAAATTTGAACTTGTGTAATTTAACCGATGCAACTCCGATAAAATTTGAATACACAAGTCTATGTTTCATTCTATAGCATGATGATTGAACGTTGCTAGGGGTAGTTCACCTTGTATACATGTTTAGCACTTGTTTGACTTCCTGTCTATACATGCTTAGTGCTATTTTGATGGTGAATACCTTTTTGGCTGAAAACTGCTCATTTTTGCTTAGATGTTCAGATTTCATATTTTGTGATCAGTTTGAGCCTTTGCAAGCATTCTGTACACATTGTTGAGTCATCAGATCAGCACTTTATCGAGCATCTTCATATTCTATCGACTATATTCCTGAAGCTGCTAACTTGCATTTTAACTCATATGCATTTTGGAGGGGAGATACTTGATAGTGCATTTTCATTTAAGGGGAGAAATTTGCCAAACCATAAGGGATAGAAACCTTATCTTGGTTGTGTGCACTATTGGAGGGGGAGCTTGAGCTGGCTCGAGGAATTTTTCGGATTTTGGTTTTTCCAATTGGTTCGAAGCATTTTTGGTAGCTAGTTGTGTTGAGCCTTTGCCTCTTTCTTGAGGGACTAGCGCCTTTGCCTTTGTGCTCTTCAGTTGGTATCGAGCTTTCTCCCTAGCGGTGTTGAGCCTGTTATGCCTCTTCTTGAGGGCTAGCCCTATTCTGCTTGATTTTCAATTGGTATTTCAATTGGTGTTGAGCTTTCTCGCTAGTGGTGTTGAGCCTGTTCTACCTCTTCTTGAGGGCTAGCTTTGCTTTGCTTTGTATGCGTCGAGCCGTTGCCCATGTCTTTGGGGACCAAGTTGTCTTGCTCTTTCCACTTGACCTTCTTCAGCTTTGCTATGCTTTTGGGTCATTTGGTCGAGTTCTATCTTCTTCTTCCTCCCTTCCTCTATTTCATTATGATTTGTGTTGGTAGTTGACAATGCACTCATCAAGGGGGAGATTGCGGATACATGGGTGTATGACGAGTCTCGAGTGATGAGTGATTGTCAACTGGGATAATGTGCATGTTCTTTGGCTTGTGTTGTGCAGGTGTCGAGCACAGATACAGTGATCGAAGGCAAGGTGAAGGTCAAGTAGAGACGTGCCGTGCCGATGGACTGAGAGCGGTGAAGGGCGGACGTGAGGCTTGGACTGAGGGACCGGTAGCCTGAGGATCAGCTGTGGTGGCTGACAGCCTGGGACAGCGACGAGCGAAGACTTGCGGGCACGGTGTTGCTTGGGTCGAGGACCTGGGGACACGTGTCGGTGGACGGGGTGCACGGGCGGTGCATCTCCTCTACGGGTCGGTTTGGTGGTTGAGACACAGAAAAACCACCGAGTGGACAATTTCCAGGTTTGGGCCTCAAAACCTGGGCGCTTATGGTTTCCGAGTTTGGGCTACAAAACTCGGGCTGAGGACGGTTTCCAAGTTTGGGCCTCAAAACTTGGGCGCTGGCGGGTTTCTGAGTTTGGGCCACAAAACTCAGGCGATGGACGGCGGGTTTCCCGGTCTGGGCCTCCAAACCGGGGATTCGTCGTGAAGGCTGGTATCCCGGTTTGGGCCTCAAAACCGGGGGCGAAGTCCGGGAAAAGGACAAGTAGAGCGGTGGCGGCACGTGGTGGCAATCGGTGAGGTTGCATCGAGGCAACGCTACCAGTTTTGCGGGCGTGGCCGTCGGATCACCACCTACCATGAGTTGGTCCAGAATAACCTTAGGGTTTAGCTGGTTCGCTCTGTAATTAGTTAGGGGTAGTGTGGGAACTAGAATTAGGATAAGTAGAGGGACACACCCACCTCCCATCCTATCTCAGTCATTTGCTCTTTGCCTTCTAGGTTTTCCTGCTCTCCCAATCACCTGCTGTAGCAACTGAGATCCGCAGAGAACCATACCTCTGTGTACTGGAGATTTTGAGGAAGTGAGATCGTAATCTCACTGTTGTAGCGTGTGGTAGCCACACGGTTGCAGATCGATGTGTTGATTCAAGTTTTGTTCGTGTTCTTCGTGTTCTTCATTTCTCCGCGTTTTTCCCGTCACTCGATCTCCCTCTCTACTGTGTCTTTTCGAAATCCGTTTGAATCAACTTGTTCTTTATAGTGAGGAGATCATTTCCACCAAAGGAATTCATCTAACTCCTCACGAACAAGTAGATCGGGTTGATTTCGTTTTTGTGGCGTTTTTCCGTTCATACTTCTTCTCTTTTGAATTCTCGTTGATTGGATTGTTTTGAGCGGATGATTTCTTGGGGATAGTCTCCTAACTACCTCGTGATCATCTTCTCCAAGTTTGGGAACTAGGGATTTTGAGTTCAATTGGATTTGCAGAGATTTGGGAGAGAGGCGTTCAAAATCGCCCTCTCTGGTCGGTCGCGGACAGTCCGCCACCTGACTGGCGGACAGTCCGCGCGTCGGGTCGGCCTGACGAGTGGCCTGACTTCGCGCTGTTGGAGCTGACTCAGAACACCCGCGGACAGTCCGCAGTACTGAGTCGCGGACAGTCCGGGAAGCGTCCAGGGGCTGTTCAGCAATGTTGCTGTTTCGCTCTTTTGGCCGGCGGACAGTCCGCCACTTGAGCCCGGACAGTCTACCGTTGCACAGACAGTCCGCGGTCTGTAGCCCGTACAGTCCGCAAGTTGGCTACTTGTTGAGTTTTAGTGCGTTTGCTCTCCCAACTTCTTCGCTTGGTTTCCGGACCTCTTGTTTCGCCCTAGAGTTGACCAAGGAACCTCTCTAGGTATCTTTGCTACTTGTTAGCATTGGTATTTGGGGATTTCTCGACATAGCCTTCCATCTACGTTCGGAACTTGGTTTTTAGGGGTCGAACTTGTGTCGGTGCCTTTTGGCGTTTGACTTGCTATCGCTTTGTGGTGCCTCACTGTGATCCTAGGGATCATCCACCCTCTTCCAAGGGTCGTGGGCATCACGGTTTCGGTCGAAGCTTTTGGGGGTTGATTTGTGGGTCAAAGGCCGAAGTTTCGAGAGAAATTTTTGAGCTCCCATTCACCCCCCTCTGGTCGCCTTGCTAATGCATTCTCGGTCCTTCAGACATTTGCAATTCTGCTGATTACGTGGTCTTGGCTGCTCGTGTGACTCAACAGCAGATCGATGAACACGATGGCAATAGCCGAGCCCATAATGCTCTTTTCTCCTGTTTGAGCATGTCTAAGTTTGATCGCGTTTCTCACCTCGCTATGGCTCGGGAGATTTGGGCGACTCTCATGCATTTTCATGAGGGAACCACTCATGTCAAAACCCGTCTCTATGAGTCGCACAAGCAAGAGTATGAGAACTTTCGACACATGCCAGGCGAGAGCATAGAAAGTTTATTCGCTCACTTTCAGGTAATTGTCAACAGGATGAGGGCTAACAAGGAGCTATTGCCTTTCGACGATCATGAGAGAGCTCTCAAGCTCCTTCATACCCTTGATCGATCGGTGTGGGACTCTAAGGTTCAGGCGATCATCGAATCGCCTAACTATGAGACTCTCACTTGCGATGAGCTCTTTAGTAAGCTCAAGTCCTGTGAGATTGACGCCATGGTGAGGGCTTCTTATGAAAATCCTTTTGGCCTGTCGATGGCTTTGGTTTCTGGCTCTTCTGCTAACCCCTCTGGAGGCTTTGAAGTGTCTTCTCTTCTTTCTGTCATAGAGGAGCAGCTGGAGTTCATGGCGGACGACGAGTTGGCTCTGCTTGCCAATCAATTCTCGCGGTTCCACAACAACCGCATGAACCATCGCCGTGGAGGAGGACGAGGTGGCTGTTACGAGTGTGGAGGCTCGGACTACTTCATCACCAATTGCCCAAATAAGAACAATCAAGCTTTCGGCAAGGCGGATCACGACCACAAGTACGACTCTGGCAAGCACAAGGAGAAGTGCGTCCCCGCAAAGCACAAGCGGAAGGGCGGGTTCAATAAGGAGTACATCAAGGAGAAGTACTTGGAGAAGGCCTAGGCCGAGCAGCGTGCCTTCTTCGCCACGCTCAGTGATGTCGACGACTCAGACGACGACTCCACTGCTTCAAGCCATGAGTCCGAGAAGAAGAAGATCGAGGACAAGCTGAACAGTCTTTGCTTCTTCGCCGACGACGAGGGCTTCTGCACCATGGCCCTCGGCGATGAGGTCAATTGCGAGCTGGAGGAGATCCCTCAGAAGGACGACGACGACTCCTCCCAGGTACCTCAAACTCCCGATGAACTCTCTGCTGAGGTTGACAAACTTACTATTGCTCTTCTTAGTCAAGACAAGTTGCTTAGGCTTGCTGCTAGAGGGAGGAAGGAGTTTAGGCGGAAGTGGGAGGATGCGGTGAAGGAACTTGAGTCTGTCAAGTCCATCGTTGTAGTCACCGAGGAGGATGAGTGTGTGATGTGCTCCAAGCACATGAATAACCTACTCACTTTGAGGGGGAAGTATGTTGCTGGGTGGATGAGCTTAGGGCTAGACCCGTGTTGCTGGGTGCGTGCAAGTCTTGTGCAGACATGCAATCTGAGTTGGCAGAGAAGAATGCCAAGATTGTGTCTCTTGAGAAGGCCAGCTCGGGTAGCACTTGTGTTTCTAGGTGTGCCTTGTGTGAGGGTTTGGAGATGGAGATTGCAAATGTGAACATGACAAGATGCAAACCGAGGAAGAAAACACATACCTTCGGACCATCTTGTCATGGGTGTCTTGTGGTGAGCCGCAACTTGGGATGATGATTGCCCAATTCAAGCGTGCTGCTGGAGGTCCATGTGTTGGTTTTGCTTAGGGTGTAGAGAGTTCTACCTCTTTCGGGACGATTGGTGAGTTCAGTGGTCTTAAGCCGAGTGAGAAACCCAATTCCACCACTACTCCCAAATTGACAAAGATTCCACCCAATGAGCCTCTCAAGCCTAACACCAAGGATGGATTGTTTGTGGAACCTCCTAGAGCTCCACCCAAGAAACAAACATGGGCTCCAAAACCAAACTACCTGAGGAACAAGCTACACACCATGCCACCTATCCATGAGGAGCTCATGCCACAAAAGAACCAAGTGATCCACACCCAATACTGTGAGTACCAGCAACCCCCTATGAGAGCGATGAGGTACCACTGTGAGCACTGTGGGAGAGATGGACACTTGAGGGAGTTTTTCTTTCGGCGCAAGAGAGAGGAGCGTCGTGCAAAGGAGATGAACAACTCGGACATGTACCATCCTTTCCATGATGTACATGCGCCGAAGGTTCAAAGGAGGGTTGCTATGCCTAGAGGTCCAATGCCTCAAGGTCCTAGGCCACAAGGAGGTTTTGCCCAGCGGGATCCTACTTTTGTAGGCTATGGACCCCGTGGCGGTGGCTTTGCTATTGAGCGTTACCCCCCCCCCCCCCCCCGCATTTTGGCTATCGCGATGGACGCACTTCCCTTAGCAGACCACGTTTTCCTATGCATGGTGATTGCTTTCCCCGTAGGCGTGCTAGGAATGGTTTTTCTACTAACCGTTCTTTTGAGCAGCCGGGACAACACTGGTACACTTCCCATTTTACTCACCCTAGTGTTGGAGCGTACGCTCACCCTATGTCTTTTTATTGATGTAGGTAAGACGATTGAAAAATGTTTGGTTGGTGGATTCCGGATGCTCAAGGCATATGACCGGAAACTCCAAGTGGTTCTCCAGTCTTAGTCCAGTCACCGGAAAGGAGTTTATTCCCTTCGGTGACAATAGCAAAGGTAAGGTGCTATATGTTGATACTAATTATCTATCACAATTAAAGGATAAATAAATATAAAAAGGGCATGAATTCAGTCACCAACAAAGGTTTAGGGTTTCAATTGACAATATTCCACGAGTTTTGGTGAATTGTGATTCTGCAGGGACTAAACCAAGAAATCAACACAGATTGCTTCCCCTAGAAGGAAACCGATGGGATATAACCGAACCAACGCATCAGGAATATTCTAGAAGGATCTAGAGGACACCAGAAGACACCAGGAGGCCGGGCACCCCAGGACACGGCTAGGTGGGACCGACCGGTCCCACCACTAGACCGGTCGGTCAACCTTGGGGCCGCTGGACTCTATCTTCTGGAACCTTCCTCCACCGCCTACGAGGATGCATCTTAGCCGTACCTAAGGTCGGTTTGATCCAACAGCCACGGTTCCTCGCTCAGGGCTATATAAGCGGCCCCAGACCCCCCTCTCCAGATCATCAGGTCATCATCATCTCATTCATCAGATCAAGCCATCACCAGAGAAGGAGATCAATCGGAAGCCCTAGAACTACATCCACATAGATTAGTTAGATAGAATAGGATTAGAGGAGGCAAGCTTCACTTGGATTCCAGATCTAGTCATGAGAAGGCTCGATAAACCCAAGATCTTCTCTCTTGTATTAACATTATGGATCTACTTCATAAATGCTCTTCCAGTTCATCATTGTTCATCATTGTTTATGTTCTAGTTCGTCGTCTAGTTCTAGTTCATCATCTAGTTCATCTTCTAGTTCATAATCTAGTTCTAGTTCAAGTTCTAGTTCGTACTTTAGTTCTTCTCGATGATCTAATTCACCTTATTGTTCATCTTTATGTTCTAGATAGTAATAAAATTGATATGACTAAGACATCAACAATTATATTCTTAATTATATTGCTTATAGTATGCTTTGATTATATATTTGGCATAGATAGTTCATCATTATGTTTGTACTCATGTTCGTATAGCACTCATCTTAATGATCATTGGGTGGGTGATAGATGCTGTGTAGGCGTGGTGCCTATACACTATTTATCTACGAATGCGTCCTATGTTCCGGATAGAGTGGTAGATCGCGGGTGTGATATTCCTGTTGAGTCCTCTGTATTCCACCTCCCGAATGTAGTGTTCAGTATGGCTCAGTTAACTCATGGTTTAGGGGTTACTCTGTTTGGCACCTTTTGTCACACCCCAATTTTAAGGATAAAACTGGGGCGGAAAACTCATGTGTGCCCAGGAAACAATCACACACATAAGTAGACAAATTACAAGAGTGGCATCATCACATTGTTTATTACATCACGATAGTATTCAAAACAAAGTCTTACAACATACTGAACCACAGATCACTGAACTGGTACATAGACTAAGCCACAGGGAAACGTCAACTGGGGGAACAGCTAGCCTAGAAGTCTTCAGGAAAGTCGCCAACTGCACCTTCATCTGTTACCCATCCGGGATTTTGCCCAACAAGAAGATAAACAACAAGCGTAAGTACTCCACGTACTTAGCAAGCTAACATAGGGTTCATGAGGCTCAAAAAGGCTGACACTGTCTGACTGCAGTTAGCTTTTAAGTTGGCAAAGTTTTTAACATTAAGGTAAACGAATATTGTGCTTAACCCTTAACCCATGATCCATTTGTCCAACAAAGGTAAGATATGACATCAACATGTACCAACAACATAAAGTAACAATTGTTAAGTTTCATAGTTCCGCTAGTTTTCCGGGCCGCTCGTGACCGTGAGCACGGCTGTTATAACAGTTTTACACTCTGCAGAGGTGGTGCATCTTTACCCACAAGCCGTGTTACCCTTGTGCCCGAGGCGGCCAACCTCTGGATCCACTTCCGAGGTAGATCGGCAGGGCACACTATGAAGCCTTTCGCTGGTTCGTCTAACAGGTCAGGGCCGCTAGGTTTCCTTGGCAGGCAGATGTAGCAACCCCCCTTTTCTATGGCACAAGGCCATCGCAGCTATACACATAGAAACAGGAGCAGCCCTACACCCAAAGTGGCAAGCCCCTTTTGCGCCCTTTCGGGTCACCGCTGCCAAATTAGACAAGGTCCAGTTTACTGAGCTAAAACCAGAGCCATATAGCACTCATGGTAGCACTGTCAATCCCAGCTTTTGCTAACAGCAAGTTTTATTAACCGTTTAACATGTATCATCATGAGAACATATTCATCATTAGACTGGATCGTTTATAAGTCAGTTAGCACTAGCAAAGCTACCCACATGCATATATCCCATGGGAACAAGAACGTCACAGATCACAAAGCTAAGTGGGTTTCTAAGGTTGCTCAATTGGACACATGCATAAATGAGTGATTAAAGTAAAGTGTATAGGAAACAAGGAGATCCCATGCTAACTTGCCTTGGTTGTCGGAAGGTTGATCCTCCTGCTGGTCACTGAACGAGGGGTCCTGATCGCACCACACCGACTCACCGTCTACTCGATCACAACATCACCACGCATTCCAGGTGCAAACATACACGATGCAAACAGAGCTATTATTAAAACAATACACCAAACAGTATTAAACTGAAATAAAACTTTGATAAAACTGAAGTACGCGTCTCTACGATCACAACAAGCTTTGGTTCACCGAAAACGGAGTTACGGCGTGAAAGATACGGCCGAAACGGTATATATAAAGCCCTAAACAAGATTAACTTGGACCCTACATCTAAACTGTCCAAAACCGACCAACAGGGACATAAACGGATAGAGCACTAAATTACGAAGCTAACGCAATTTGAATGGATCAAATCGGAGCTAAAACGTGGATTTTATAAGCAAAACAAAGTAGTGGCATTTCTGTAAATAGTTTGAACTGTATTTGGATTTAAACCGAAATTTAAATTGGATTTTAAACCAATACCGCAGTCAACTGGACTGCGCCTCAAATTAACCAAAACACAGGGGCTTAGACGGAAGTTTTCAAAGACTCAGCGAACAGTGCCCGCTGGAGCGCGGGTTGATTCCCGACTTCTCCAGGGGCTCTTTAGCAAATATGCCAACGAAGGGGTACGGGTGATCCTCGGCCGCCGGATCGGAGATGAGCGGCTCGGATTAAATCCCGGGGACGTGTGCGCGGGGGCAAGCCGACGGCGCGGCGCGCGCGGGCTCTGGCCGCGACGTCGCGGGGTGTCGCGACGGCGTGCGCGCACCCGCCATGGACGACGCGCGGGCGCTTGCGGACCCGGCCGAAGGAGACGCCCCGAGACAAACCAAGAGAAAGGAGAGAGAGCGGAGCTCGAGGGGGTTCTTACCGCGGCTAAAGAGGCGGCGAGGAGGCTCGGGTGATGGCGCACGGCGAGGGGCGGCGTAGATCCGAACGCCGGCGTCGGAGCTGCGAGCACACGACGGCGGTTAGGGCTAAACTGAGCACTAAAGAGAGAGGGAGAAGGTTCGGAGGCTTCACCACGACGCGGCGGAGCTTGGAGATGGATCGAATCGGCCGGGGAAACACCGAAACGCCGGGACGACGGCGGCGGGCGGCGGCAAGGCGGCGGGGCTTCGGCGGCGTGGCTCTGTGCGGCGCTGCGGGAGTGGGAGAGGGAAAAGAAGGAGCGGGGTGCGGCGCATCCGCTAAATACCCGAGAGCGAGCGCGAGGTCGTGGGAGTGGCGCCGCACGACGCGCGGGAGACGCGGGCGCGACGGTTGCCTGCTCGTTCGAGCTCGGCCGGCGCGTGCGAACGGGAAGAGGGAGGCGCCGACAGGTGGGGACGGGAGGTCAGCGAGAGAGAGAGAGAGAGAGAGGAGACACCGGCGGTTCGCGCGGCGCGGGTGCGAGCAGGCCGGCCCGTGGGCCGCGCGCGAGGAGAAGGGAGATGGAGCGGCCCAGCGCGGGGAGGAGAAGGGAAGGAGGGGTGCCGGCGGCTGGGCTGCCCGGGCGGCCTGGGCCGAAAACGAGGGAAAGGGGAGAGGGAGAAAATGAATTCCTTTTTCATTTGTTTCAAAGCATTTCAACACCATTTCAAAAGGAGTTTGAATTCAAACTAGATTTTGACAAAAACCAGTCACTTCAATAAATCCAGTGCATCAGCATGAATGCATAAACATGTTGCCACCATTATTTTAATTCAACAAAAATTATTTAACCCTAGGTGAAATGCTCACAAAAACATAATTAAATCATTTTCCACCTATTTTGTTTTGGAGAAAATTTTAGGGTGTTACAACTCTACCCCCCTTAAGATGAATCTCGTCCTCGAGATTCGACTGGAGCTTACTCAAACAACTGGGGATAAGACTTCCGAAGATCATCTTCTCTTTCCCAGGTAGCCTCTTCTTCTGTATACCGGTTCCACTGAACCTTGCACATCTTGATAACTCGGCTCCTGGTAACTCTTTCTGCTGTCTCCAAGATCTTGACAGGGTACTCTTCATAAGTGAGATCCTCTCCTATCTTGATCTCTTCCAGGGGAACTTGCTCTTCAGGCACTCTCAGGCATTTCTTTAGCTGAGAAACATGGAACACATCATGCACACCTGATAACTTTTCAGGTAACTCGAGCTGATAGGCCACTTCTCCACGTCTGGCTAAGATCCGGAAAGGACCTATGTATCTGGGTGCCAACTTTCCTTTCATGTTAAACCTCTTTACGCTTCTCATGGGTGACACTTTCAAATACACATAGTCTCCCACTTTGAAAACTAAGTCCCTCCTGCGAGTATCTGCATAACTCTTTTGTCGGGACTGAGCTATCCTCAAGTTATCTCGGATCATCCTTACTTGTTCTTCGGCATTTCTAAGGACATCCGGTCCAAACACTTGAGTTTCTCCTGTCTGATTCCAGAACAAGGGAGTTCTACACTTTCGCCCATACAAAGCTTCGAAAGGAGCCATTTTTAGACTCTTCTGGTGACTGTTGTTGTATGAGAATTCAGCATATGGAAGGCTTTTATCCCAGCTAGTCCCATGCTGAAGGGCACATGCTCTCAACATGTCCTCCAAGATCTGATTTATCCTTTCAGTCTGCCCATCTATTTGTGGGTGATATGCAGAACTGAAAGTCAGCTCAGTTCCCAAGGATTGATGTACTTGATACCAAAAGTGAGAAGTGAACTGTGTCCCTCTGTCAGACACTATTTTCTTTGGAACACCATGCAGAGACACAATCCTCTCCATGTACAGTTCCGCTAACCTTGCTCCAGAATAGGTGGTCTTTACTGGTAAGAAGTGAGCGACCTTAGTGAGACGGTCGACTATTACCCATATAGAATCATAGCCTCTTTGTGTGCGAGGTAAACCAGTAATAAAGTCCATTCCCACTTCTTCCCATTTCCACTCGGGTATCTGCATAGGCTGTAACAGTCCTGCTGGTCTTTGATGTTCAGCTTTGACCTTCTGACAGGTGTCACATAGAGCCACATATTCTGCTACATCTCGTTTCATACCATACCACCAGTATTTATCTTTCAGATCCAAGTACATTTTGGTGCTACCGGGGTGAATGGAATAGGCAGATTCATGTGCATCCCGCAAAATGGCATCACGGATAGCTTTCACATCGGGCACACAAATCCTCTTTCCAAACCAAAGAGTCCCATTAGCATCCATCCGGAATCCTGGTGCCTTTCCAAGCACTATGTTTTCTGCTATCTCTTTCAACTTCTCATCTTTCAACTGACCCTCACGGATTTCTTTCTCCAAGGTAGGTTCAACTGACATTTCCACCACATTGTTGGCAAAACATAGATTAAGGTATGCCATTTCAGCTCTCAACTCTGCTGACATGCGTTCCACTTGCAGACCGTTTGCGTAGGTTTTTCTACTCAAGGCATCGGCCACGACATTGGCCTTTCCCGGGTGATAATGTACCTCTAGGTCATAGTCTTTGATCAGTTCTAGCCAACGGCGTTGCCTCAAGTTCAGATCTGACTGAGTAAATATATACTTCAGACTTTTATGATCCGTGTACACATCACACTTATGCCCAACTAGATAATGTCTCCATATCTTCAGAGCATGGACCACAGCTGCTAACTCCAAATCATGAGTTGGATAGTTCACCTCGTGCTTCCTCAGCTGTCTAGATGCGTAGGCAACTACTCTTCCTTCTTGCATCAGAACACATCCAAGTCCCAGACGAGATGCATCACAATAGATGGAGAAACTTTTATTCAAGTCTGGCAGAACTAGGACTGGTGCTGAGGTCAATCTCTTCTTAAACTCTTCAAAGTTTGCTTGGCATTTATCAGACCACACAAACTTAGCGTTCTTCTCTAACAAGGCAGTCATAGGCTTTGCGAGCTTGGAGAATCCTTCAATGAACCTCCTATAATACCCGGCCAAACCCAGGAAACTTCGGATTTCACTGGCATTAGTTGGCGGGTTCCAATCCAACACATCTTGCACCTTGCTAGGATCAACGGATATACCTCCGTTAGAGACAACATGCCCTAAGAAAGAGACTTCTTTCAACCAAAATTCACATTTGCTCCTCTTGGCATAAAGCTGATGCTCTCTTAACTTCTGCAGAACAATCCTCAGATGTTCCGCGTGTTCCTCCTCTGTTTTAGAGAACACTAGAATGTCATCTATGAACACCACCACAAACTTATCTAGGTATTCCATGAACACTTTATTCATCAGATACATGAAGTAGGCTGGGGCATTGGTCAGACCAAAAGACATCACTGTATACTCATACAGTCCATACCGCGTGGTGAAGGCGGTCTTAGGAATGTCTGAGTTCCGGATTTTCAACTGGTGATACCCAGATCTGAGATCTATTTTAGAGAACACACATGCTCCTCTAAGCTGGTCAAAAAGATCGTCTATCCGGGGTAGAGGGTATTTGTTTTTAATGGTAACCTCATTTAAAGACCTATAGTCCACACACATCCTTTGGCTACCATCTTTCTTATCCACAAAAATCACTGGTGCTCCCCAAGGAGAAGCACTAGGACGTATATACCCTTTCTCTAACAACTCCTTAAGCTGTTTCTTAAGTTCTTCTAATTCATTTACCCCCATTCTATATGGTCTTTTAGATATTGGTGCAGTTCCAGGCAGTAATTCAATAATGAACTCAACATCGCGATCAGGTGGCATACCTGGCAGATCATCAGGAAAGACATCAGGGAACTCGTCCACCACCCGATCTTGCTCTGCACCACTCGCATCCATCTGGTTGACCGTGGCAGTTGGCTGCTCTTTTAACACCACTTGCACACAGATTCTGTCTCCCTTAGGTGTAGTTACAACAACTGACCTTTCTTGACACTGAATGACAGCCCCATGTTGCTTCATCCAGTCCATACCCAAGATGAGATCTATACCTGCTGTTCTTAGCACTATAGGCTTTACTTTAAAGTCTACCCCCCTTAGGTTGACACTAGAGGTGGGGCTCCAAAAACTTGCAGGCATACTACCCCCTGGTGAGTTTACTATGATTGTTTCTTTCATTGCACATAAAGGCACACCATGCATTCTAACAAACGACTGTGAAATGAAAGAATGCGAAGCACCAGAATCAAAAAGTATGGTTGCTGGGATTGAGTTGATGCTGAACGTACCCATCATAACATCCGGTGCATCCAGGGCACTCTCGGCAGCTACATGATTCACCCGTCCAGTGTGAGGTGGACGAGCATTCTGCTTCTGAGCTCCTGCCTGGTTCTGTGGGGCCTGGGGGTTCTGCTTCTTGGGGCACTGGTGAGCGTAGTGTCCTGGCTCCCCGCAACGGTAGCAAGCGTTGGGGTTCTGCTGAGCGACATTCTTAATGGGAGCGGAGTTGGGTGCTCCCTGACGTGATACTTGGCCGCTCTGCTGTTGCTGGTACCTCTGACCTCCTGACTGCTGCTGATGTGGAAGGCGCTGCTGGTTCTGGTTGCCCTGGGGGTACTGTCCTCTGTTCCACTGGTTGCCTTGACTCCTCTGGGGGTAACCTTGCTGAGGGTTGGTTCGGGGACGAGTGTTGCTCCCCGATGACTGGCCTTGGAAGCTTCTTTTCTTTGCTTCCATTTCCTTCCTCTTGTTGTCAATAACTATCGCCCTATTGACCAGGGCCTGATAGTTCGGGTAGGTGTTGGACATCAACTGGAGTTGCAACCCATCATACAGACCATTCAGGAAATGGCGCTGCTTGTCCTTGTCATTGGCCACATCCTGGGGGGCATATCGCGATAGCTGAGCAAACTTGTCGCGATACTGCGCCACTGACATGGACCCTTGCTTCAGAGAGCGGAACTCCTCTTGCTTCAGTTCCACGAGACCATCTGGGATGTGATAGGATCGGAAGTTCTCCTTGAACTCCTGCCACGTAACAACTGGGGCATCTTGGGGACGGCCGAACATGAACGCATCCCACCAGTCCTGTGCAGCTCCCTGCAGTTGCCCAGAAGCGTAGAGCACCTTCTCATAGTCGGTGCACTGGGCAATATTCAGTTGTTTCTCCACTGCACGGAGCCAGTCATCCGCCTCCAGTGGTTCAGAGGCGTGAGTGAACACAGGTGGATGGCCCTTCAGGAACTCTCCTCGACGGTCCCTGACTTGAAGAGGTTGAGGTGCGGCAGCGGGCGCCTGATCCAGGCGGTTCATCATGGCGTGCATAAGTTGATTCTGCGTGGCCATCAACTGCTCGATGGTCACTGGCGGCGGTGGCGGTGGCGGGTCCATAGGAGCACCACGCCCACGGCCACGGCCTCTCCCGCGTCCACCCCTTGCTGCCATCTGCTCACCAACAAATGCGCAAGAGTTAGACCTTTATATCCAACATAGAAAGTATATATGACATAAATGAACATTGCTGAAATTTTCGGTGCACATTCTTGTCAACAGCAGCACACTAAAACGGGCATAACTCGAGCTACAGAAATCCAACGGGGATGAACCAGACATCGTTGGAAAGCTTAAGAAACCAGCTACAACTTTCATATAGAACACTTTTTCAGATTCGGCCAGATTCTAGGCCGAAAACAGCATTGATCAGAAACTGTTCTGGATGACAGACTGCGCAGGAACACCAACTTAAAACGAGCATATCTCCCAGATCCGAACAGATAAAGACTTGGTTCCGGATTTGTTTGAAAGGTACATCAGACTAGATACTCCCACAAAAATTTCACAATTTTTGGGGTCACGGATAAAGAGATACACAGATTTAAACACAGGCTGCTCCAGAAAACAGCAACACAGACAAAGGAGATAAGCAACTTTATAAAACACAAGAAGAGGTTTAACTTGGAGAAGCACGGACATAACCCATACTTCACATCACACAGACAAAGATCCGAACAAACATAGTTCACTAACATAAGTAACACAAACACCACAGGTTCACATAACACAAACTGAACTTTAAACAACGTGTCTACACGAGATAACTGATCGTGGTAGGCAAGCTACTGGGCTCCACCGGGGGCATCGTTGGCTCTGTACTTCTTCTTGTAGACAGCTGCATAGTCCAGCTCACCGCGAAGGTAAACCACTTCGCGCTCCAAACGCCTTATCACTTTCTGAGCCGCACGCAGGTCATCTTGCACCTTGTCGGCCTTCCTATGCACCTCGTATGCATGCTGTGCAGTAGAGACCAGAACCGGGTACTCCACTGGAGGAAGCAGGGTTCGCCACGAGCCCTCCATGTCACTTTGGGGCAGGTAGCGGTAGCGATCATTCCTCATCCTCTGGAAGCGAAGGCCATGGTAGTGCAGGTAAGCATCCTGCGCCGCGTCTTCCATACTTGCGAGGGCATCACCACGCTTGGTGGTAGTCCTGTGAGCTGACTCTATGACATGGGCTTGATCAGCAGCTTTCCAACCTGTAACCATCAGGTCGGACTTCCAGTATGTAGCCTCCAAAGGGTGGGTATACTCGCCGCAGTGGTACTGGAGCTTAGCCTCCATCTCAGGGTAGTACTCCTCCAGCAAACGAACCAGCATACTATGATAGTATGCTGCCTCGTCGGGCTTCTTGAACATGAAGCGACGATCCCAACCAAGGTCTTCCACCACCTGCGCTGCTGGAGAGGCAGGGGGTGCTGGTGCCGAAGCTGACGAAGCGGCGGGAGAGTGTACCACCGGGTACACTGGCACGAAGGCTGGCGCCGCAGGAGCTGGTGGAGCGTCAGGTGCTGCAGGAGCGGGTGCCTCTGGAGCAGGGACCTCAGGTGCTGGCGCCTCAGGCTCAGGCTCCACTGGGACTGGCACCTCCGGAGCAGGCACCTCCGGAGCTGGAGACTCGGGAACTGCTGCAGGGGGCGGGGATGGCGCTGCTAGCTCCTCATAAACTGCTGGAGTAACGGTCAACTCTTCATCCTCCGCGAAGACGTCGTTGGAGGAGCTGGAAGAACCATCACTGTCGGGGATGTGAACCACAGGGGGAGCAGGCTGGCTGGTGAAAAGAGCACGGTAGGCACGGGCGTTCATGCGAGGCATCCTGACGTTAAAACAAGATAAGATAAGCGGAAACAATTAGTTTTATGCAATAGAATAAGAATAAGGAGCATAAAATTTTAATAAAGTAACAAGTTAATAAAATAAGCATGAACAGGAAACAAAAAGGTGTTAGACGGCCATTTCCTAGCTAGGCTTGCGTCCTACAGTCAACAAAGCTCTGATACCAATTTGTCACACCCCAATTTTAAGGATAAAACTGGGGCGGAAAACTCATGTGTGCCCAGGAAACAATCACACACATAAGTAGACAAATTACAAGAGTGGCATCATCACATTGTTTATTACATCACGATAGTATTCAAAACAAAGTCTTACAACATACTGAACCACAGATCACTGAACTGGTACATAGACTCAGCCACAGGGAAACGTCAACTGGGGGAACAGCTAGCCTAGAAGTCTTCAGGAAAGTCGCCAACTGCACCTTCATCTGTTACCCATCCGGGATTTTGCCCAACAAGAAGATAAACAACAAGCGTAAGTACTCCACGTACTTAGCAAGCTAACATAGGGTTCATGAGGCTCAAAAAGGCTGACACTGTCTGACTGCAGTTAGCTTTTAAGTTGGCAAAGTTTTTAACATTAAGGTAAACGAATATTGTGCTTAACCCTTAACCCATGATCCATTTGTCCAACAAAGGTAAGATATGACATCAACATGTACCAACAACATAAAGTAACAATTGTTAAGTTTCATAGTTCCCCTAGTTTTCCGGGCCGCTCGTGACCGTGAGCACGGCTGTTATAACAGTTTTACACTCTGCAGAGGTGGTGCATCTTTACCCACAAGCCGTGTTACCCTTGTGCCCGAGGCGGCCAACCTCTGGATCCACTTCCGAGGTAGATCGGCAGGGCACACTATGAAGCCTTTCGCTGGTTCGTCTAACAGGTCAGGGCCGCTAGGTTTCCTTGGCAGGCAGATGTAGCAACCCCCCTTTTCTATGGCACAAGGCCATCGCAGCTATACACATAGAAACAGGAGCAGCCCTACACCCAAAGTGGCAAGCCCCTTTTGCGCCCTTTCGGGTCACCGCTGCCAAATTAGACAAGGTCCAGTTTACTGAGCTAAAACCAGAGCCATATAGCACTCATGGTAGCACTGTCAATCCCAGCTTTTGCTAACAGCAAGTTTTATTAACCGTTTAACATGTATCATCATGAGAACATATTCATCATTAGACTGGATCGTTTATAAGTCAGTTAGCACTAGCAAAGCTACCCACATGCATATATCCCATGGGAACAAGAACGTCACAGATCACAAAGCTAAGTGGGTTTCTAAGGTTGCTCAATTGGACACATGCATAAATGAGTGATTAAAGTAAAGTGTATAGGAAACAAGGAGATCCCATGCTAACTTGCCTTGGTTGTCGGAAGGTTGATCCTCCTGCTGGTCACTGAACGAGGGGTCCTGATCGCACCACACCGACTCACCGTCTACTCGATCACAACATCACCACGCATTCCAGGTGCAAACATACACGATGCAAACAGAGCTATTATTAAAACAATACACCAAACAGTATTAAACTGAAATAAAACTTTGATAAAACTGAAGTACGCGTCTCTACGATCACAACAAGCTTTGGTTCACCGAAAACGGAGTTACGGCGTGAAAGATACGGCCGAAACGGTATATATAAAGCCCTAAACAAGATTAACTTGGACCCTACATCTAAACTGTCCAAAACCGACCAACAGGGACATAAACGGATAGAGCACTAAATTACGAAGCTAACGCAATTTGAATGGATCAAATCGGAGCTAAAACGTGGATTTTATAAGCAAAACAAAGTAGTGGCATTTCTGTAAATAGTTTGAACTGTATTTGGATTTAAACCGAAATTTAAATTGGATTTTAAACCAATACCGCAGTCAACTGGACTGCGCCTCAAATTAACCAAAACACAGGGGCTTAGACGGAAGTTTTCAAAGACTCAGCGAACAGTGCCCGCTGGAGCGCGGGTTGATTCCCGACTTCTCCAGGGGCTCTTTAGCAAATATGCCAACGAAGGGGTACGGGTGATCCTCGGCCGCCGGATCGGAGATGAGCGGCTCGGATTAAATCCCGGGGACGTGTGCGCGGGGGCAAGCCGACGGCGCGGCGCGCGCGGGCTCTGGCCGCGACGTCGCGGGGTGTCGCGACGGCGTGCGCGCACCCGCCATGGACGACGCGCGGGCGCTTGCGGACCCGGCCGAAGGAGACGCCCCGAGACAAACCAAGAGAAAGGAGAGAGAGCGGAGCTCGAGGGGGTTCTTACCGCGGCTAAAGAGGCGGCGAGGAGGCTCGGGTGATGGCGCACGGCGAGGGGCGGCGTAGATCCGAACGCCGGCGTCGGAGCTGCGAGCACACGACGGCGGTTAGGGCTAAACTGAGCACTAAAGAGAGAGGGAGAAGGTTCGGAGGCTTCACCACGACGCGGCGGAGCTTGGAGATGGATCGAATCGGCCGGGGAAACACCGAAACGCCGGGACGACGGCGGCGGGCGGCGGCAAGGCGGCGGGGCTTCGGCGGCGTGGCTCTGTGCGGCGCTGCGGGAGTGGGAGAGGGAAAAGAAGGAGCGGGGTGCGGCGCATCCGCTAAATACCCGAGAGCGAGCGCGAGGTCGTGGGAGTGGCGCCGCACGACGCGCGGGAGACGCGGGCGCGACGGTTGCCTGCTCGTTCGAGCTCGGCCGGCGCGTGCGAACGGGAAGAGGGAGGCGCCGACAGGTGGGGACGGGAGGTCAGCGAGAGAGAGAGAGAGAGAGAGGAGACACCGGCGGTTCGCGCGGCGCGGGTGCGAGCAGGCCGGCCCGTGGGCCGCGCGCGAGGAGAAGGGAGATGGAGCGGCCCAGCGCGGGGAGGAGAAGGGAAGGAGGGGTGCCGGCGGCTGGGCTGCCCGGGCGGCCTGGGCCGAAAACGAGGGAAAGGGGAGAGGGAGAAAATGAATTCCTTTTTCATTTGTTTCAAAGCATTTCAACACCATTTCAAAAGGAGTTTGAATTCAAACTAGATTTTGACAAAAACCAGTCACTTCAATAAATCCAGTGCATCAGCATGAATGCATAAACATGTTGCCACCATTATTTTAATTCAACAAAAATTATTTAACCCTAGGTTAAATGCTCACAAAAAATAATTAATCATATTTCCACCTAATTTTGATTTTGCCAAAAAAATTTAGGGTGGTAAACCTTTACATGGAGTTGCCTCTTGATTATAAATATGATATGACCTAGCCCCTATGATTGCCAAATATGTTTGCCACTAATCAATGTATGCCTATGACTTGTAATTATAATAACTCAGGAATGTTTCTTATTAATGCTTGTTCTAATCATCACTTGCTAGGAAGTACTGTTCTAGGATTATCTTTGATTGATCTGCTCTCTGTACCATTTATCATTATCATTCATCATTACTTTACTATCTGATCTCTGTTTAGAGTAATGAGTGTGTTATCAGTCTTTATCATAAGTGTGTGCCACATTAATTGTTGTTAAGTCCTGACTAGTATAATACCATCATACTTTGAATTGATTAGTCTCTAGGCTAAATATAATAACGATGCCTGAGACTAGCTTGGTGAAATGTTTCTACAACAGGCGTATTTATCTGTGCGCTTGCGGGTAAATATTTATCTTTAAATCCAGTGCCCTGATATAATCACATTGCCAGCTTCATGTTAGGGATGACAACTTGACATTAGGGAAGTTAGTAGTGTCCCATACACTTCTTAGTGCCTTCACTAGGATATTGTTTATGAGTTTCGTTCTTAGAGTGAAGACGTTAAGAAATACCAACAAGCATTTCTGGCGCCGTTGTCGGGGAACACATCAATTCAATTAGGGATGGTACCTAGGGTTTTCATTAAAATCTTTATGAACACTGTTAGGACATTGCATTAGCAGCATTAAAACGATAGCTAGAATGTATCATTCACTTACACACATGTGATAATGCACTGATTGTTTATCTCTACTCAAATAGACTTACCCTGGCTTTGTTTATCTTTTAATTTATGAAGGGTGTGATGTATGACTGGTTTCCAACTTCCGAATAACTACATTGAGGATCCCGAAGCTTTACTGAAGAAAACAAGAAGCAAACTCAAGAGACCCTCACCACCACTTCCAGAAGTTATCCAGATAAGAAGAAGCTTGACACCAGTGTTGAACACCATGGCCGACAAGACACTCTGTGAGTTCTCTGCACCAACCACTGCCAACATCAGGAATGGACCAACAGTCAATGTGGGAGACAACGGATTTGAATTCAAGCTAGCTTTGATCGACATGGTGCAAGCTAATCAGTTTTGCGGAAAGGCACATGAAGACGCAAGCGCTCATCTCCAACACTTTCTAGAGATCTGTAGCACTTTCACCATCAAGGGAGTCGAAAGAGACATCATTCTACTTCGCTTGTCCCATTCTCACTTTTGGGAAAAGCAAAACAATGGTTCTACTCCAATAAAGACAAAAACACCTCATGGGCGATCTGTTCAACTGCCTTCCTAGCAAAGTTCTTTCCAGTGGGCAAGACGAATGCCCTCCGTGCCAAGATTTCAACTTTCCAGCAACAACACGACGAATCAATCCCAGAGGCTTGGGAACGCTTTCAAGATTACATATCAGAATGCCCTCACCATGGGATGGAGAATTGGCTACTCATGCAGACCTTCTACCACGGGCTCACTTATAGTACCCGTGAAAATGTGGATGCTGCTGCTGGAGGATCATTCTTGTCATTCAATATCAACAATGCTACTACACTCATTGAGAAGATGGCCTCTAACCAAGGATGGAACGAGGAACGCTCTCAACCACATAAGAGGGGAGGAATACATCAACTGAAAGAAGTAGACATGCTATCTGCCAAACTTGACCTACTCATGAAGAAGTTCGATGAACACACTCCCAAGAAAGAAGACGTCATGCACATCTACGAATCTCGCATGACATGTGAAGAGTGTGGAGGCACTAGTCATTCAGGGAGCAACTGCCCTGAGATTCAAGAGGATGCAAAGTACATCAACAATAACACCAACTATCGTCCTCAACAAACTCAAGGATGGAACCAGCAATCAAGGCCTAATTACTCAGGTAACTACTCAGGTAACTACCAAGGTAATCATTTAACCATCCACTTTGAGAGAGATGATATCTAATCAAAACAAGATTATTGATAATATGTCTAAGAAGATAGCTTCCAATGATAAACTACTTGAAAACATTAATACTAGAATGGATAGCTTTACTTCTGCCATAAAGAATCAACATAGCTTTAATAAGATGATAGAATCTCAGTTATCTCAGTTAGCAGCTTCAGTCCCTATGGCTGAAAAAGGTAAGATTCCCGGAAATCCGAAAGAGCTAAGAGCTGCAAAGACTTGTATCTTGTAGATATTATGATGCAGGGCAGCTCACAGCTAGACCATCGAGGGGATGGAAGGATGACTCCATTGCCCCAATGAAAGGAGATCCAGGAAGACCTGTCATTCCAATCCACATTGGACCTGACAGTTTTGAAGAAGCAGTCTGCGACCTTGGAGCAAGCGTCAACATTATGCCAAAGGTAATATACGAATAAATTCATGGTGCATCTCTGTTATATACAAGTATGTGTTTGCAGCTTGCAGATCAGACACTGTGCTACCCATTGGGAATTCCAGAAGATGTCTGTATTCAAGTAGGACACTCGTATGTGTGTGTAGATTTTGTGATCGTCGAAACAGGTGGAGACAATAGAGCACCCATCATTCTTGGACGCCCGTTCCTAAGCTCAACCAAAGCCATCATCTACGCGGACAGCGCCAAGATCTGTTTCACAATCACAGGCAACAATAAAGATTCAGCTTCAAGAGACGTAAACTCACTACTCGAGTCCACCCTCAGATGCCCTACGAAGATGCAAATGATATATCACCAATAAAGAAGAATAGGAACAAAAGGAGGAAGAATAAGGCTACACAACCACATCAAGACACACTATGGATGGTCAACTCTGTCCAAACAAAGAGTGACCACCTTCTTCCATCACCATACCTTGCCAAGAGAGACGACCCAGGCATACCCACCATCGATTGCAAGATCGAGGGAAGTACATTCCACAAGACGTTCTGCGACGTTCGGTTCAAGTGTTACATAATGTCTAAGGTAACATATGAATACTTATATAAAAATAGACCTATGTATCAAACATATTTGCAGCTGCAGCTGGCGGACCAAACTTATCGATTTCCAGAGGGAGTAGTAAAGGACATAATGATCCAAATTGAAGACTACTATGTTCCCACTGACTTCATGGTACAAGACATGGGAAGAGAAGACGATATTCACATCATACTAGGAAGACCCTTCCTCAACACCACTGGCGCCATCATCTACATGAGATCTGGAGTGATCCACATCCAGTTCCCAAGGGAGAAGGTACGCTGTTACTTTAATAGCTATGCCACTAATGTACAGGAAAAGAAGAACCACTCAACGAGGAGGCGCCGCACATCCCAACGCAACAAGAACCGACAAATCAAGGATGGATGGGCTGACTATGAAGGAGAAGTCACCAGGAGTGAAGACATCCCATTAAAAGAAATGAAGGACGATAAAGTAAAGGAGACAAGTCCACCAGTCAAGCGAGTGTGGAAGAAGAAAGAGAGTTCTACTGATGTGTAGTCATCGAGGTCCTCTTCAGGATCTGATGATGCACCCAATGAAGAATAAGGAGCGTACAAGGAGTCTTGTTCGATAGACTATAAACATCGAATCCTCGCCGAAAGGTAACTCGATTATCCATATTCATTAGCATTAAATTCATCATTGCACAATTAGTAGATTTAGCATAATCATTTCACTATTAGTATCATATTTACTTCTTAGCAATCAAATTTGCATTAGAAAACAAAATCTAAGCCCCATGAGAGTATTATACTTTCTGTGGTGGCATAAAAATAAAAAACATAATACATTTGCATATTTACTTCTGCATTGCATTGCATATTTACTTAGTGGAAAGGAAGAACATAAATAATCTAAAGAGCTTTAAGACAACTAGACAAATGGGAGGAATGTTTATCACTAACGCTTAATCAAGTCCACTAGTTGTGTTATCTATCTTAGAGTTGTGCAGGAAGAGAAGAAGAGAAGGAATCAAGCTAACGGTCTACTTGTCTTCTGGAGAAAAAGACCACGTCAAGATCCAGCTTGAGGGAAGGCACCCTCAGTTATCACGATGAGTATCACGGCTTTTTACTATTATTAGTTCAGTTTAGTTAGATCAGGTCAATAAATGTAGAAACCCATAAAAAGATGAATAACTATTACAAAAACAAATAAAGATATTGTATAATGAATAAATGTCTAGGTGGATATAAACTTAATTTTGCTCATGATGAAAATGATGAACAATTACTCTGCCGTAATCCCTTTTAAGTACCTAGTGTTCGACCTTAAATTTTCTTGAGTTTTAGAAAAAAGCTGTTCTGAATAAACTCTGAACCTGAAACCTGTGGATTGCAAATGCTTGAGCTAACGTCTAGATAATTGTGATATATGATATAAAAAGGTTTGAGCTGCTATTTATCTAATTCCTAGAGATACTAGTGTTCTGGAGATTTACACTTTGAAAAGATTAAAAACACATGATGAGATCCTATATGACATAATATGAATTCCTACCTGGAGCCATTAATATGATCTTAAGATAAGGCTACTTACTTTGTTCTAAGTTTTTAGTTATGGTTGAGAAATTTATCATGCTCTAGAGATCAAGAATGTTTTATTAAAAGATTCACTCTTCCGAAGTATTATTGTGTTAGAGGCATGGGACTATGCAAAAGTATAAAGGAGGAAATAAAAGGGACAAGTGTCCGACTACCTCAAGAGAAAAAGAATTATGATAAAAATATGAAAGAGAAAAAAGAATGATAGCCCATGGTCCCTCTAATTACAATATGCCAGGAAGAGATGAAAAAATTTCAAATGTTCTAAGTTCTTGATCTATGAGTATGACATCTTTCTTCCTAACTTTGAACTTTGACTTGGTAAGATATGTTATTCACTCCTTAAAAGCTCCAGATATATATTCATAGAAAAGAAGGAAAATGCATCAGTAAGGAATCATAAAATATAAAACAGCGATTTGAGAGTGTCATACAGTAAAATCTCTGAATTTTATTTTGAAAATATATAAAAACTCTAGAATGAGGGTCGATCAAAGAGTTAGAGATACAATGCTTAACTTGATTGTTCTATCTTTCAATGTTTAAAGACCCAGGTGAAGGCAAAAGCTCCATAGTTAAAGGTAATATGAGAAAGTCAGAATAGTTAACTCTAATCGAAGGGAAGATTTTTGTTTGAGCATATGTACCTTTGAGGTGTGAAAGCATAGTAGCAATTTCTGATTCATCATGACTATTTGCTAAGGGACTACCAAAAGGTAAGCTTGGGGGAGTTGTTGACCTGATTATCTATCACAATTAAAGGATAAATAAATATAAAAAGGGCATGAATTCAATCACCAACAAAGGTTTAGGGTTTCAATTGACAATATTCCACGAGTTTTGGTGAATTGTGATTCTGCAGAGACTAAACTAGGAAATCAACACAGATTGCTTCCCCTAGAAGGAAACCGATGGGAGATAACCGAACCGACGCATCAGGAATATTCTAGAAGGATCTAGAGGACACCGAAAGACACCAGGAGGCTGGGCACCCCAGGACATGGCCAGGTGGGACCGACCGGTCCCACCACTAGACCGGTCGGTCTCCCCGGGGGCCCGCTAGACTCTATCTTCTAGAACCTTTTTCCACCGCCTACGAGGATGCATCTCAGCCGTACCTAAGGTCGGTTTGATCCAACGGCCACGGTTCCTCGCCCAGGGCTATATAAGCAGCCCCAGACCCCCCTCTCCAGATCATCAGGTCATCATCATCTCATTCAACAGATCAAGCCAACACCAGAGAAGGAGATCAATCGGAAGCCTTAGAACTACATCCACCTAGATTAGTATAGATAGAATAGGATTAGAGGAGGCAAGCTTCGCTTGGATTCCAGATCTAGTCACGAGAAGGCTCGGTAAACCCAAGATCTTCTCTCTTGTATTAACATTATGGATCTACATCATAAATGATCTTCTAGTTCATCGTTGTTCATCATTGTTTATGTTCTAGTTCGTCGTCTAGTTTTAGTTCATCGTCTAGTTCATCTTCTAGTTCATAATCCAGTTCTAGTTCATGTTCTAGTTCGTACTTTACTTCTTCTCGATGAAATAATTCACCTTATTGTTCATCTCTATGTTCTAGATAGTAATACAATTGATATGACTAAGACATCAACAATTATATTTGCGGATACATGGGTGTATGCCGAGTCTCTGAGTGATGAGTGATTGTCAATTGGGATGATGCGCATGTTCTTTGGCTTGTGTTGTGCAAGTGTCGAGCATGGATATAGTGATCAGAGGCAAGGTGAAGGTCAAGTAGAGACGTGCCGTGTCGATGGACCGAGAGTGGCGAAGGGCGGACGTGAGGCTTGGACTGAGGGACTGGTGGCCCGAGGATCAGCTATGGTGGGGACAGCCTGGGACAGCGACGAGCGAAGACTTGCGGTCATGTGTTGCCTGAGTCGTGGACTTGGGGACACGTGTCGGTGGATGGGGTGCACGGGAGGTGCATCCCCTCTACAGCGTCGGTTTGGTGGTAGAGCCAGAGAAAAACCATCGGATGGACGGTTTCCAGGTTTGGGCCTCAAAACCTGGGCGCGGATGGTTTCCGAGTTTGGCCACAAAACTCGGGCAGAGAACGGTTTCCAGGTTTGGGCCTCAAAACCTGGGCGCTGCGGGTTTGCGGAGTTTGGGCCTCAAAACTCAGATGCTGGTGGGCTGGTTTCTCGGTTTGGGCCTCAAAACCGGGGGATGGTCGAGAAGGCTGGTTTCCCAGTTTGGGCCATAAAACCGGGGGTGCGACGTCCGGGAAAGGACGGCAGAGCGGTGGCGGCACGTGGCGGCAATCGGGAGGTTGCGTCGAGGCAACGCTACGAGTTGTGCAAGCGTGGCCGTCGGATCCACCTACCATCGAGTTGGTCCAGAATAACCTTAGGGTTTAGCTGGTTCGCTCTGTAAGTAGTTAGGGGTAGAGTGGGAATTAGGAATAGTTAGAATTAGGATAAGTAGGGGAGACCCCCACCTCCCCATCTATCTCAGTCATTTGCTCTTTGCTTCTAGGGTTCCTGCTCTCCCACATCCCTGCTGTAGCGAACTGAGATCCACAGAGAAGAGAACAATACCTCTGTGCCCCTGAGATTTTGAGGAAGTGAGACCGTAATCTCACTGTTGTAGCGTGTGGTAGCCACACGGTTGCAATTTCGTGGTTGTGATTCGTGTTTTGATTGTGTTCTTCGCGGATTACTTTTCTCCACGTTTTTCCCGTAGATCGATCTCTTTGCTCGGTCCATCTCTTGCAAATCCGTTTGAACCAAGTTGTTCTAGATCGTGAGGCACTTCTTTCCACCGAAGGAATTCACCTCTAACCTCACGGTCTAGGAGATCGAGCAATTTTAGGTTTGGATCAGTTTTTGCTCCTTAGTCCCGAATTCTTCCAATTCAACGATTTGGAGTTAGGTTCGAGCCATGATTCCGTTGGGATAGCTCACTAACATCCTTGGAACTCCTCATACCAAGTCTAGGCCTTAGTGCTTTTTATTCGGAGGAGATCAGGTGAATTTCGCGGAAGAACAGTGCTGGTTCGGGACCATCGGACGCTGAACCTGGGAGCATCGGACGCTGAGTTCATCACACCGGAGCGTCCGTTGCCACGTGTCACCTGACAGTGATTTTAAAGGAGCATCGGACGCTGACCATCGGAGCGTCCATTGCCATCGGACGTGTGACGGAACCCTCTGGATTATTAGGGCCCACGTGTACCTGTCCTTGTCCAACAGACCTCAGACAGTCATACACTGCGCCCCATAACCCAAAAGACCCATCACGTGTCATCGGGTAACCCGACTCATCCACGTTTCCTTACACTCCTAGGATCATTGCAAGAGTCATGGCAGTATTACAACATTTCACAAATAAAATACATCAGAGATAAAAGTGTGGAAGTATTACACCATAAGTTTGACAAACCAGTTGTTCAAACTCACGTCGTTATTACAAACTGTTGGGGAAAGGACCCTCGACAGAAGCGCCGCCCGAACTGGTGCTCAAAATCAGCCCTCGCGTAACGCCTGGCGTGCTTGCGGGGTCTCTCTCCCATCGGAGGCCACTACCCTGACCCCCGAATGCGGGATCAACCCTCGCTCTCTTGCTGTGTTCCCGTGCAGGTCTGAGGCGATGGTCGCACTGCAGGAAACCTTCGCTGACCGTCGACGCCACCTTCGCTTGGAGCGAGGGTCCAGGCAAGCAGCAAGCGTGTTCACTTGCCTCTCCCGGGAGGCAAGTGAAGCGGAGGTGCGCGGGCCCAAGGTGAGCGCGGCCGAAGGTCAAGACCGCCGCACCTCTCCCCGAAGGTGAACAGGGGGCCAGGTGGCGGCGCGCGGGGGTGTGACCGATTAGGGTTTCCGCTCCAGCTGTGTGTTTACGCTTTGCCCTTCCTCCCTGCGCGGAGGCGAGGAATCTTTGCTGTACCCTTTTGTAATTTGGCCCGTACCCCTTGGCATTCCCTATAAATACCAAGGGGATGAACAGTGTAAAGGACGACTTTTTGGGAATTCGAGCACTTTCCACTTCCGTTTCACCTTCGCTACTGCATCCGACGCTTGGTCACCTTCGCTCCTTCCCCTGCACAAGTGCGGAGGTTGGGCAAGTGTGCTCCCAACAGTTTGGCGCCGTCCGTGGGGAGCGGAGAGTAGACAGTCGAAATCCTGACATGGCGGGAAACAGAAGAGCTCACCCAGCGAGGGACCTACGCATGCCCAGAGAGACAGCGACGGTGGTCCCTCCTGCGGAAGAAATTGTGCAACCCTCGGGAGAAGAGAATGTCACCCCAGAACCCCAATCCCTGGGCCCTCAGGTCCGAATGGCGACGCAGCCACACCCTCACACCTCGGGAGAGGGAGAAGGAGAAGAAGAAGAGGTGGGCCTCGAGGCCCTCGAAAGGCTCGAGGCTGAGCTCCAAGAGAAGAAAAGGCGCTTGGAACAGCTTGAGAGGCATAACCGACTGCGCTCGATCAGACAGAGGGCAGACGAGGCCAGGGAGCGACTTCGCCGCATGGAGGAATCCCTCGCCGCGGCAGAAGCCGAAGCCGAGGGCTGGGACAACGAGGAGATACCCCCGTTGCGAGAGGGAAATGAGGAGCCAAATCAAGACAACCTTCGTCACCATCCACCACCCCCACCACCACCAGTACACCCAGAGCCATATCCTGTGAGACACCCAAACTTCCGCCAACTCCACCCAGATGAGAGAGAGCAAAACCTTCGCATTCAGCGAAGGCATCAGCAACACCAAATGCCGTACGATCCAAAGTCACCACTCTCCCAAATACTCCAAACCCAACCCTGGCCACCATGCTATAATCCACAAAATCTACCCCGCTACGATGGACTTTCCGACCCTCGCCAGTTCATCATGAGCTACGAAGCAGCGGTTGCCGCAGCAGGCGGCGACGAATCAACGATGGCAAAATCCTTTGTCATCATTCTGCGAGACATCGCACAAACTTGGTACAGCAACCTTCGCCCCGGAACTGTGGATTCCTGGGCCTCCCTCAGAGACAAGCTGTGCACAAACTTCAAGGGCATCACTCCAGCCCCGTTAAACCCCATCGAGCTATTCAATTGCAAGCAAGAAGAACGCGAGCCGCTCCAAGATTATTGGCGAAGGTTCATTCAAATCAGAGCAAGGACCCCTGGGATATCGGACGAGGCTGTCATCCTCGCTGCAGTCAGTGGCCTGCGCCCAGGGCCATGTTCTCCAAATTTGCCAGAAAACCGGCAAACTCAATCGAGGAGTTGCATGAAACAATGGAAAGATACTGTAGAGCTGACATGGATTTCAGAGCGAAGTCCGACGCTCGGCGGTCTCAGCAGAGGCCACAGCCGAGGCCCCAACCGAGAGAAAGCAACCTTCGCCAAGAGCAAAGCAACGTCGGTGCAATCAACAAAGCAACAAACTACGAACATCAAACACGGGACGCTCAACACCCGAGCAGTCAAGCCCCGCAGGTTTTGCACCTCCGCGAACCAGCGCTACCAGCCAGCGCACGCGCAGATCCTGCCAAAATGTATTGTCACTTCTGTGGAATGGGAAAGGGGCACACAACAAAGCAATGCGAGTGCTTCGCCAAGGGAAAAGAATTCCAAGAATCCAGGAAACCTACTCTGTCAGACCCCCGAACCATAAACCACACAAGGAAACCAAACTTCCACCCACCAAATCCAACATACCACTATACCCCCATAAACTACGGCCTACCTTCGCAACAAACCCCCTACACCCACCACCCACTCTACAACCAAACCCATTATCAGCCAACCACCACCCCACAACGCCAAAACCCACCTTACACAGTCACATACCCAGCTACCCCCCAAAACCAAATTCCAACAACCCACCAAGCCACCAGCGCTCTGCCATCACCACCGCCAATCCCCGCGTTACCAGCACCACAAACCGTGAAAGCCGAAGCCTCGAGCCAAACAACCATCAACAATCCAACTTCGACCTTCGGTGTGATTCTAGCTATCACCGGAGGTTCAAATGAAGACCATGGCAACAAACGGCAGAGGAAGGAACATGCCAGACGCGTTCACCACGTGGCCGTCGAAGGACCACATAAATTCGGCCGGTGGTCTCACATCCCCATAACCTTCGATTCCAGCGACATGAAGCTAAGAGATTACCCTCACACAGATGCCATGGTGATCGAAACCAACCTCGCTGGGTGGACTGTCACCAAAATACTGGTGGATACAGGTAGCTCCGCTGACATCTTGTTCGCGTCAACCTTCGACAGCATGAAGCTTGACAGAAATCTTCTGCAACCGGCCGACAACCCCCTATACGGTTTCGGTGGTCAACAAGTGAGAGCCGTCGGGAAAATTTCGCTGCCCGTAACCTTCGGCGACCAAATCAACTGCAGGACTGAGCACATCACATTCGATGTGGTTGATATGTTTTACCCATACAATGCCATCTTTGGCCGAGGGGTAACAAACGCGTTCAACGCTGTTATCCACCCCGCCTACCTCTGCATGAAGCTCCCCGCTCCGAAGGGTGTGGTCGCAGTATTGGGGACCAGGATATTGCGAGAGCAGCGGAAGGAAACGTAGCCCCAGGGCAACGCAATGTGCACAATCTGTCCAAGCCACAAAACCCGCTATCAACGACGAGGGTGAAGTGTAAAGACAAAGTGAAGGCAGCCCAAAGGAGGAAACGAAACAAGTTCAACTATTCGAGGGCAACACAGAAAGAAAGCTGCTCATATCAGCCAATCTAGACCCTCAGTCCGAAGGCAACCTCGTTACTTTCCTCAGGGAAATTCAGACACCTTCGCTTGGTCCGCGGAAGACCTAAAAGGAGTCAACAGATCAATGATCGAGCATAGCCTGAACATCAAAACAGGCTATCGGCCAATCAAGCAAAAGCTTCGCAAGATGTCAGAAGAAAGAAAGGAGGCAGCGAAGGCCGAGGTAAAAAGGCTTCTGGACGCAGGCGTCATTCGCCCGGTCAAATACCCAAGTTGGCTCTCAAATGTGGTCCTAGTTCAAAAAAAGAACAAAAAATGGCGAATGTGCGTAGACTTCACTTGCTTGAACAAAGCCTGTCCGAAGGATGACTTTCCCCTCCCAAACATAAGCACCCTGGTCGACAGAGCGGCAGGCTGCCAAATGCTATCCCTCCTCGATTGCTTCTCAGGCTATCACCAAATCTGGATGAATGAAGAAGACGAAGAAAAAACAAGCTTCATCACACCCTCGGGCACCTTTTGCTTCCGAAGGATGGCAGAAGGTTTGAAAAATGCAGGCTCAACCTTCGCTCGCATGACCTCCGAAGTTTTCAAGGATGAGCATGCAGTCTCCGCCTATGTCGACGACCTAGTCGTTCAAAGCGAACTAAAAGAGAGCCACATACCAGACTTGTCGAGGGTATTCAGCAACCTCCGGTCCGCCGGACTGAAACTAAACCCAGAAAAATGTGTTTTCGGGGTAAGCGAAGGCAAATTGCTAGGCTGCATCGTCTCAGTCAAAGGAATCGAAGCTAACCCTGAGAAGATTGACGCCATCATGAACATGGAACCTCCGGCAACCAAGAAAGCAGCTCAGCGTCTGACCGGTCGGTTGGCAGCACTTAGCAGATTCATCTCAAGATCCGCAGAGCGAGGGTTACCCTTCTTCGAAACACTCAGAAGCAACGCTCCATTCAATTGGGGCCCCCACCAACAAAAGGCCTTCGAGGAGTTAAAAAGTATCTGACCAGCTTGACTGCCCTAACCAGCCCAAGCAGGGAGATTTATTGTTACTTTACGTCGCAGCTCGCCTCACGCTGCAAGCGCGGTTCTCATCAAGGAACTCCGCGAAAACGACAAGACCAGACAAGCCCCAATCTATTATGTTTCAGAAACCCTCGAGGGCCCAAAGAGAAATTATTCGGAGCTTGAGAAAATAGCATACGCAGTCGTCATGGCATCAAGAAAGCTCAAACACTATTTCCAGGCATACGAGATCCAAGTACCTTCGTCGTACCCCCTCGAGAACATTTTCAAAAACAGCGAAGCAGTGGAGAATAGCAAAATGGGCAGTGGAGCTTAATAGTTATGCTGTAACCTTCGTTGGCGAACAGCGATCAAATCGCAGGTGCTGGCTGATTTCATAGCAGAATGGACACCCGACCCTCGCCCGGTGAGCTGCAGCAGGACCAGTTTTGGATCGTTTACGTCGACGGGGCCTGGGGCGCAACCGGAGCCGGTGCCTCGGCCATCTTAATCTCGCCCTCCGGGTCGAAGCTGAGATACGCACGAAGGCTGGACTTCAAGTGCACAAACAACTCCGCTGAATATGAGGCTGTGATTCTGGCACTTTCAAGGTTGCGATCGTTATCAGTCCGAAGGGCGCTCATCAACACAGACTCTCAGGTCATTGCGGGGCACATTGAAAAGAACTACAAAGCAAAAGATCCAGAGCTTCAAAAGTATTTTCAGTATGTGCGGAAGGTTAGAATCCTTCTTCCTCGGCATAACCGTAAAAGCAATATCGAGGACTGAAAAAACAGCGAAGCCAGATTGCTTAGCCAAAGCCGCCGCACCAGCAGCTACAGCTCCCTCCGGACGTGTTCTTTGAGGTTTCCACTCGGTCAGCTTTCGAAGCTTCCGAAATCAGCATCAAGCTGATCAACACAATCCAGTGCGAGGATTGGAGAGCACCTATCATGGCCTACATCAAAGGACTCCACGAGCCCAGCTCCAAAGAAGAGAGAACAGACTAAAGCAAAGAACGCGAGGGTACAAGATTGTGAATAACACCTTGTTCAAAGCTTCGGTAACTTCACCTTGGCTCAAGTGCGTGTCACAGTCCGAAGGTACGACATCCTCAAACTCATCCACGAAGGTATATGTGGTTCACACAATGGCCCGAGGGCACTGGTAGGAAAGGCTTTCCGGCAAGGTTTCTACTGGCCAACCGCGCTGAGAGACGCTGAAACCATCGTCAAGAAGTGCGAAGGTTGCCAACTGACAGCAAAAAACCAAAACGCCCCAGGGGCTCCCACAACCCTCATATGCCCAACCTGGCCTCTACAAAGGTGGGCAATGGATCTCGTGGGCCCACTCCCGACGGCTCCGGGAAACCTTCGCTATGCGGTGGTAGCCGTGGAATATTTCACCAAATGGACCGAAACAAGACCGCTGTCCTCCATAACCTCCCTCGCAGTAAAAAAGTTTTTCTGGCAGCAGATAGTCTGTCGCTTCGGAGTCCCCCAACACCTAACCGTCGACAACGGCACCCAGTTTGACAGCGAGGTTTTCAAAGAGTTCTGTACACAAATCGGAACAATTCTATGCTTCGCCTCAGTCCGACACCCGCAGTCCAACGGCCTAGTCGAAAGAGCCAACGCAACAATCTTCCAATCCATATCCAAAAAGTTGCAAGGCAGACCCAAAGGCAAATGGGCAGACGAGCTAACCGCAGTCACCTGGTCTCACAATACCTCCGAATGCAGAGCCACCAAGTTCACACCCTTCAAACTTTTGTTCGGCGAAGAAGCCGTGTTACCAGAGGAGCTAAAATTCATCTCACCAAGAACAACCCTCGCAAGTAATGAGCCAGCCATACTAACTGACAAGGACTTGCTAGAAGAAACAAGATGCATCGCAGTTCACAACCTTCGCAAATATCAGGAAGAGACCAAGAAGTGGAGAGATAAAAAGGTCAGAATCAAGAACCTGCAGAAGGGTGACCTCGTCCTCATCCGTAAACAAAACGCCAGCATGGCCGGAAAGTTCCAGCCTAAGTGGACAGGCCCGTTCCTGATCGCAGAATGCAATCGCCCAGGCTCTTTCCACCTCTCCGACAGCGAAGGTAATATCCTACCACACACCTGGAACATCGACGACCTTCGCAAATTCTACCCATAGCGGAGCCTTAGCGAGCCCTCGCGTTATGTAATTTTTGTCACTTTCTATGTTACCTACTCTCATGTACTTAACAAAAACAGGAGCTGCACTCTTTTTCCTTACGAAGGGGCGTAAGGTTTTTTAATGAGGCAGTATCCAAAGCATTAATACAGGCTAGAACCCCCAAAAAAGCAAAATCCCCAACCTTCTACTCTCAAGCATCGAAAAAGCGGATCTCTTTCAAAGAGCGCTACATTCGATGAAAACCTGCTAAGATTGCTTTGAAAAACATTCCTTTTCTTTTCAAAGCAAACTCACCTCCGCCTAAGATAAGGGGAGGAAAGTCGAGCACCCTGGCACAAACGACAGGGGCTCGCAAAAGCAATCTCACCTCCGCCTAAGATAAGGGGAGGAAAGTCGAGCACCCTGGCACAAACGACAGGGGCTCGCAAAAGCAAACTCACCTCCGCCTAAGATAAGGGGAGGAAAGTCGAGCACCCTGGCACAAACGACAGGGGCTCGCAAAAGCAAACTCACCTCCGCCTAAGATAAGGGGAGGAAAGTCGAGCACCCTGGCACAAACGACAGGGGCTCGCAAAAGCAAACCACCTCCGCCTAAGATAAGGGGAGGAAAGTCGAGCACCCTGGCACAAACGACAGGGGCTCGCAAAAGCAAACTCACCTCCGCCTAAGATAAGGGGAGGAAAGTCGAGCACCCTGGCACAAACGACAGGGGCTCGCAAAAGCAAACTCACCTCCGCCTAAGATAAGGGGAGGAAAGTCGAGCACCCTGCCACATTCTCCGTCTCGCCCGAGCCCTCCAAGCCAGGCCTCGGCGCGGGCCCCACTTTCTCCGTCTCGCCCGAGCCCTCCAAGCCAGGCCTCGGCGCGGGCCCCACTTTCTCCGTCTCGCCCGAGCCCTCCAAGCCAGGTCTCGGCGCGGGCCCCACTTTCTCCGTCTCGCCCGAGCCCTCCAAGCCAGGCCTCGGCGCGGGCCCCACTTTCTCCGTCTCGCCGAGCCCTCCAAGACAGGCCTCGGCGCGGGCCCCACTTTCTCCGTCTCGCCCGAGCCCTCCAAGCCAGGTCTCGGCGCGGGCCCCACTTTCTCCGTCCCGCCCGAGCCCTCCAAGCCAGGCCTCGGCGCGGGGCCACATCAACGCGATCAAAAAGAAGTGCGCGAGCCTCGCTAAAAGAAAAAGGGGGCGTCGCTGTTTTTTCAAAACAAGCGTACACGAGCAAGTGCGCGAGCCTCGCTAAAAGAAAAAGGGGGCGTCGCTGTTTTTCAAAACAAGCGTACACGAGCAAGTGCGCGAGCCTCGCTAAAAGAAAAAGGGGGCGTCGCTGTTTTTTCAAAACAAGCGTACACGAGCAAGTGCGCGAGCCTCGCTAAAAGAAAAAGGGGACGTCGCTGTTTTTTCAAAACAAGCGTACACGAGCAAGTGCGCGAGCCTCGCTAAAAGAAAAAGGGGACGTCGCTGTTTTTTCAAAACAAGCGAACACGAGCAAGTGCGCGAGCCTCGCTAAAAGAAAAAGGGGGCGTCGCTGTTTTTTCAAAACAAGCGTACACGAGCAAGTGCGCGAGCCTCGCTAAAAGAAAAGGGGGCGTCGCTGTTTTTTCAAAACAAGCGTACACGAGCAAGTGCGCGAGCCTCGCCAAAAGAAAAAGGGGCGTCGCTGTTTTTCAAAACAAGCGTACACGAGCAAGTGCGCGAGCCTCGCTAAAACCCATACGCTTTTCTCATACCGTTACAAAACAATGTTACAACAACAAACATATCCCAAAATAAAAAATCTTTACAAAGGGACCACCGCTCCCCTCAATTAACTCCAAATCATCCAAACCTTCGGCCTCCATCTCAGACCCCCCCTCCACTGGAACCAGGGGTCCCCACAACAAAGGAGCTGCAGGGACAATTGGCAGCTCCCCGGGCAAAACCCTCGCCCTATACATGTACCTATGCCTCGTCACAGCTTCCGAAGGTTCCTCCTTCGGGATCACAAGCGCCCCATCCGAACCAATTTCAAGCTCCCTTCGACCGAACAAATATTCCAAAGCCGTGTTCTCGTCAATATCATCATCACCGACAGCTTGCGAAGTCGACGAAGACCCAAACAAATAACGATCGGCTTGGCGGTCTGTATAGTCTGTCTCGCGCCAAAATCGACTCGACCTACTATTCTTTAAATCATATCTCCGCACCTTCGACCACCAAAAACGTTCAAAGGAAAGCGAAGGATATTTAAATCTAGCGCGAGCCCATGATTCACCAGTTATAAAAACATCTTGGTAGTTCAACATCAGCGGGGTCACGTCGAACACGTCTAGCACGGTTCCGTCAGGAACCTGCATGTTGCACAAAAATACGAGATGTCTCAGCCTCGCCAAGTCTTTACAAACAACCATAGTATCTACAAAAAGGCCTCCCTCGCCCCAACAAACCCAGGCATCACACCTGCCCAGCTTCCCCCCGATTGATGTCCACACCCTCGCCAGCGGTGGCAGTCGAGGTCCCAGCTGACGCCTCCTCCGCCGTGGATTCTTTCGCAGCATCTCCTTCCGCGATCGGCCCGCTCCCGGTCAACGCCTCGATCTCGGCGAGCGTAACCCCCGCACAGCCTGGCTCAGGGGCGGCTTCGGGGTCACCCCTCGCTGCATCTTCCGCAGGCGGCGAGGGCATTGCATCTCGTCGAGCCTACAAGCAAAATAAAGGACAAACCTCGCCAAAATCAACAAACAACCCCTCTAAAACGAAAGCAACACAGACCAAAAAACTTAAACAAAGGTGCGAACCTGGCGCGTAGCCTCGGCAGCTTCTTCGAAGGCGAGAGCCCGGCCACCTCCGGAGATCCAAAACTTGCGAAGCAAACGCATCGCACAGTTCCGGACATCTGCGTCATCAACCTTCATCTGGCGAACCTCTTCAACCGTCGGAAAGACATGGCTCGGCCTTTTGACCTTGCGAAGATGATCACAATCCGCCAGTCGAAGCGTGCTCGCCATTGCCAAGGCCCCGCGTAGCCACCAAAATCGGCTGCATTGGAGACTAGCGAGCTAAACACATCAAGCTCGTTGCCCAGCCAGCCCTCGAAGGCCTCTGCATCAACCGCAGGCAACAGCTCTCCGGCTGACCCCCAGCCTCGGTCAGACAACAATCAAGTTTACGTTTGACGTTCTCCATGCTCGCCCGCCAAGAGTTCTTCAAATCAACCAGCCGACCCTCGGCCTCGGCTAAAGCCTTGTCCTTCTCCTTTCCCGCGGCAATCAGATCAGCATTACGCCTCGCCAGCTCAACCGCCTCCTCTCGAGCCTTCGCGGCCTTCTCCGAAGCAATTCTCATTTCATTTTCCTTGCCCTCTAGGCTCCGCGCCAGTTTGCTGTTCTCCTTCTCAAGTTCAGTCATATGGTTCCTCATAAACTCCATGTCGGAGCCAACCTTCCGCCTCGCTGAGCGGTTCAAGAGCATCAGCTCCGCCAACTTGACGTCAACATCATCGAAGGTATCGCCAACCGCTTGATCTGCAAGAAGAACCTCCGCCTCCGGCACACAAATGCGGCCGAAGATCCGGCCCAAAAAACGCCTTTCCTCCGGGCTACACTGCAAGTGGCAATCCCGAAGGTCCGGACTGGTGAACAGCGCAGTGGCCGGATCAGAAATCCCAAGCTTCCTGGCATATTCCGGAAGGCTCGACCGGCTAGCCTCGCCAAACGGTCTTTTTCCCCGGGACCGCGCAGAGTCAAGTTCCCCATCAAACTCTGACCCCTCCACCCAAGGTGTGAGCCCGCGAACCTGGGAACCGCACCTCGTCGAGGGCTACCTGGCTCAATATCTCGTGTAAGCTCATCTGCGCCCTGGGTAACCATCGCACCAACAACCGGCGAGGCTCCGCCTCCAATCGACACCTCCTCATCCGTGTCATGCCCTTCAGAAGAACCCTCGCTACCTTCATCAGACGAGCCCTCGCCCGTCTCCCCCTCTGCTTTTTCCTCCACATCATCATCAGATTCATCCTCGTCGCCCGAAGTCTGGACCAAAGCACCGATCCCTCCAACGCGAGGCATGCGTCCCCCGACTGAACTGGCACCTCGGCCGCTCCGGCCCGCGGCCAAAGAAGTGCCCGCAGCAACCGAGCCCGCAGTGACCTTTGTCGCAAGCACCTTCGCTCGGCCACCAGCTCCCCCGCGGCCTCGACCACGCCCTCTCTTCGGCCGAGAGACGATCTCCGTTCCTCCCAAAGCCTTACGCTTCCTCTTCTTCGGCGCGTCGTCGCTCGAAGGAGCCGGCCAGTCGGCGTACCGAACGCCAAGAATGTCAAACATTCTGTTCACGCGACCTTCGCCGCCCATCAAGCTATGGATAGCCTTCACTTCCAATGGGGAAAGCTTCCCCACGAGCTCGTCCGTCCACTGCTGAACTCGTTTGAAAACAGCTTCGTTCCCATCCTCGCGCCTCGGAAATTTCTTAAGAGTTCTTTCCCAGACCTTCTCCAGATCCAAACTAGGCTTCTTCAAGCCCCTACCTTCGTACCTTGGGTCGTTCTCCACAACGAACCAAGTCTGCCTTCGGCCAAGAGGCCAAATCTTGGCACAGCAATATTCCTCCACCAAATCACGCGCGCACTGAGAGCGCGCAACGACCCTCAGGCAATCAACAGCAGCATGGGCCTCGATGCTCATCTTAGCTTCGGCGCCCACATCTCCAAGCACCGGAAGCTCGCCGCAAAGCTCGGAGCCGTCACTGAGTTTGTAATAAAACCAGGACTCCTGCCACCCGCTGCTCCACTTGTTTTTCTGCGCTTGCACCGGCAGCTCCGCGCCGGCGCGATGGCAAAAAGTGTACACCGCAAATTGTCCAAGGCTGGTCCTGCCCTCGCTGTCCATAATCTTGCGAGGCTGCATGTGAACGCGATGAGTGCGAACAAAACCCTCGACATGAGGGACAACCCCCTGAGACCTGCAGGCCCAGACGTAGACCGACATCTTTGTGAAGCACGAAGGCGTAAGCTGATGAAACCGCAGGTTGAACCTCCGCAGGACCGAAGTCACGAAGGAGTCAGCTGGGAAGCGAAGGCCAGCCGAAAAGAACTCTTCGAACACCACAACCTCGTCTGCATCCGGCTTCGGCACGGTCTCCCCACTGCTAGCCCTCGCCTTGCCTTCCTCAATCCAGCCCCACCGCACGTAAGATGCAATCTCACTTGCACAAACCCGGCTCAAACCAAACTCGAAGGTAATCCCCTCATCCGCGGCTGTGGGGGAAACAGCACGAGCAGTTTGCTTCAACCTTGCCATCTCTTCAACTGCTAACACTACCGAACAACCAACGCCTGTCTCAACCCTCGCAGACAAGCTCAAACAAACCTTCGCTACAAGCAAATTGCAACAACAGGATGGCTATAGCAACAAAGAGCACAATCAAAACTCCACGCTCACTCTTTCTATTTATAGGCCGGGAGACGAAACCCTCACCCGACGAAGTCGGCACGACAACCAAAGAACGCGGCACAAAAAACGAAGCAGGCTTCAATAGTATAAAACAACACCACAACGGCCCGGCCCAAAGCAGCCGCGGGCGTCGCTGCCGAGGGTCCCGTTTTTAAAGGCGCTGCTTGGGCCTAAACACAACCTTTTAGATCCAAGACAACGAGGGGCTACTGTTGGGGGAAAGGACCCTCGACAGAAGCGCCGCCCGAACTGGTGCTCAAAATCAGCCCTCGCGTAACGCCTGGCGTGCTTGCGGGGTCTCTCTCCCATCGGAGGCCACTACCCTGACCCCGAATGCGGGATCAACCCTCGCTCTCTTGCTGTGTTCCCGTGCAGGTCTGAGGCGATGGTCGCACTGCAGGAAACCTTCGCTGACCGTCGACGCCACCTTCGCTTGGAGCGAGGGTCCAGGCAAGCAGCAAGCGTGTTCACTTGCCTCTCCCGGGAGGCAAGTGAAGCCGGAGGTGCGCGGGCCCAAGGGTGAGCGCGGCCGAAGGTCAAGACCGCCGCACCTCTCCCCGAAGGTGAACAGGGGGCCAGGTGGCGGCGCGCCGGGGTGTGACCGATTAGGGTTTCCGCTCCAGCTGTGTGTTTACGCTTCTGCCCTTCCTCCCTGCGCGGAGGCGAGGAATCTTTGCTGTACCCTTTTGTAATTTGGCCCGTACCCCTTGGCATTCCCTATAAATACCAAGGGGATGAACAGTGTAAAGGACGACTTTTTGGGAATTCGAGCACTTTCCACTTCCGTTTCACCTTCGCTACTGCATCCGACGCTTGGTCACCTTCGCTCCTTCCCCTGCACAAGTGCGGAGGTTGGGCAAGTGTGCTCCCAACACAAACCATAGTTCCAAACTTCACCCTAGATAGTGTAAGCAACATTAATAAAACTGTATTTCACACAAACAACCCCGCCTAAGGGTTGCATTACTCCTCCCCGGACACGTCCTCCTTAATGACGGTCACGCAACAAACCTCAAAGCAAGGTTTGTATTTCTATCATTTGCATAAAGCAGGTATCAAGGAATGATATATCGATAACAAGGTTGATCATGCATCACCAGGTTTAAAGCATTTATTTGATAAACATTTAATGCATCAGGTTATCGAAAGTAAGTGTAATTGTAAATCCAAGGGAATGGTTAAATGAACCGGGGCTTGCCTTCGTTGACCGAAAAAGTCGGGAACTCCTGATATTCCGGGTCAATAGGACACTCCGAACTCTCTAGACCAACCTCGCACGGACAATCGACCCCTTCGGAAACTACACGATAAAGGAGTGCATGCTTAATGAGATGCTCATGTCATGATCAGGGTAAAGATGGAAATTTTCTAAGCTATAAACATTTAACTCGTAACAACTTCCCAACACGGTATAGTTGCAAACCAACAAAACCAACTTGTATAAAAAAAACATGGTTTACAGGAGTGACTCTTGCCTGCATCAAGCAGCAGATCAAGATAATTCACTCAGCAGATCAAGATAATTCACCTAACTTAACCCCCAAATCTATCATAAAGAAACTTAGGTTTTCATGTTAAACAGCATCACTTATTTATAAAGAAAGCAATTTAATTAACACGAAATTAAGTTGTGAAGCAAACTATGCCCAAATTAGTTCAACCTTTTAGAGATGATAAATATATCAAGTAACAGTGGTCAAACAAATATCACAATTTTTGAACAACCATTTAAACCTGCAGAATTAAATTAAACTATAATATTTAAATGATTAATTAAGGCATAGAAATAAGATTAAAATCTATTTTCTCCAACAGAGCTCAAAATTTTTGTGATGATACATTTTCAACTAAAAACAATGATAAAAATAGTTTCATTATTTTTGGATCTTTAAATAAGCCTACAAAAATCATCAAAGTCCATTTATTAATAAAAATACCTATTTAAATCACTTTCAAAATTTGTTCAAAACTCAAGTTTCATATTTTTCATAAATATTAGACAGTTTGAGAAATCTACTCAAAAATTTTCACAATTTTTGGAGCATCCTAGAAAAAGATATGAAAAAGACAAAACTTAACACTATTCCTCTTTTTTAGAAAAAGAAAAACCTTTCAAAACCCTACTGGGCTCGGCCCAACATCGGCCCACCGCTGCTGACAACCGGGCCCCAGGTGTCAGCCTCTTCTCTTCTCCTTCACGCCCAGGCCAGACCTCGGCCACAGCCTTGACCGGCTGCCGGCCGCGCTGACCGCTCTCCGGTCTCCTCACCGGCGAGGGCACCGAGCTCCACTCCTTGACCTGGCGCTCCGATCCCACCCCTCTCTAGACCTAGCGCCAACACGACTTTGAGCTGGCAGCGGCCATGGCGGCTCGGCCATGGCGGACACGACGGCGACCCGGCGTTCCGGCCAACAGGGCACGGTAGCGACCACAACTTCGATAGCACTGCACTCTCGCACTCCACGCGAACACGGTGCTCACCTCAACTCAACCAAACACGACTCGGAACACTTCAGTCCACGACGGCGGCCATGACGGCGCTTGCACCGACAGTGAACCACGCGGACAGACCAAGACGGCACGGTAGAGACCAAGCTGAGGGATGCAACACGCCTAGGGACTCAACGCAACTACGAGGCGCACCTTACCTTGACTCGAGGAGCACTGGACCAAGGTTGACGACGGCGGCGGCGATGACAAAGCTTGCACCGGCGGCAACCTCCGTGGACTGCTCAAGCCAGAGCGGTAGAGACCTCAAAAGCGAGCCGAGCGTGAGCCACAACACATCACGAAGCTAAAACACTAATCGGTTTGATCGGAGGAACTTTAGCTTACCGTGGCCGCGACCAAGGTACCCGCGGCGGCTCCCTGCCGGCAGCGAGGAAGAAAACCGTGGCGACGGCGGTTGCAAGCTCTAGGGCTCGGGTTAGCTAGCTCAGGAGAAGCAAGGGATGCAGGCGGAGCTATCTGGGAGATGGAGAGGACCGAGACACAGCGACAACGGTAAACGAGCTCACTGGAGCTTGACTGGAAAAGAGGAGGAGAAAGAGGAGGTGGCGGACGCGGACGATGGAAGGTTGGGGAAGCTCTCATGGCTTGCCACCGCGCTGAGTGAAGCAAGCAGACTCCCAGCTGCGTGGCCAGACACGCGGAGCGGCGCGGAGACGGCCAGGCCACGGCGGCGGCGACGCGGCGGCCTGCCCTGCGCCGGCAGGTGCACTCCCCCTCCTGTAGCTACAGTATCAGGTTTACCCCTTTTCTAATTTCTCTAGATTTTGGAACTGCACTTCAAAAACTCTTAAAGCAAAAGTTGCTCCAAATTTTGTGTTCTACAAGTTTGCTTTAAGAATCAAAGTCAAATTCTGCCTGGATTTTGAAATGGAGATCAAAATCAAATTTGGACCAAACTGAATTCAAAATTACTCTTGAATTTTCTGAACAACTTCGAATTTTGCCAATATATAAAAGGTAGAGTTTGAAAAGTTGCACAACTTTTCTTTAACACCCTATGGCTGATTCCAACTGGAAATAGGTCAATTTGATCAAAACTGTTCAAATCCATTTCAAATTGGAAATTTGAAAAGGGGACAGAACTAGGTTTTTGCAGTAAAGCAAAATTACTTTTGATTTTGCATTGACACTTGAAAAATGTTCAATGTATGAAATGTTCATTTTGAAATTCTCTACAACTTTGATGTAGATCTCAAACTCAGATTTCAAATAGTTTTTGGAATACAAGTTTAAAGTCAAAAGGGAACCATTTCCAGGGTTTAAGTAAATTCATAATTACTTGAAATTTTGTACAGAAACTTTGAAAACTTTGAATACCAAAGTTGTACCTCTCCTCAAGATCTACCAAAAAGCTTTTAGGGTTAGCCCCTAAATATGCACAGATTTTGAGTTAACTAGAAAGGGCTAATTAACTTATATAGGAATTTAATGTTTTTCCCAGTTTCAGCTAAATAGATTTTAGTTTCTTTTGAATTGTTGAACTTGGATTCATGCCTTTACCTGACTTTAGTCAAGTGGGAATGAACACAAGTTACTTCATAATGACATTCTAAATTAGGTTTTTGAGCTGCATCACAAGCATATAAACAAAGATGCTCACACATTAGGAATTAAACTCATTTTAGTGAATGCATCTCAAGGTGAGATAGCACATGATGCTATGAAATGCTTATGATGACATGACAACATTTTATTCATGTAAACACTTGAGGTGTTACAGGACGCGCCGGAGGTCAAGCATCGGACGCTACTGTTTCACTGTAGCAGCGTCCGATGCCTATGCAGTAAGGTTCCCGAGAGGCACTGTTTGCATCGGACGCGTCCGACGCTTGGGCCTCGGACGCTGCCAGCGTCCGATGCAGTGATCTCTTCACTGTTCCGTCAGCAGTTTGACCGTTCTTTCCGACTTCGTGCTCTACAGAAATCGGGCTTCCCGCTTTGCAAAATAGCCTGAATCAAAGTCCATCCTGTCACAAGTTGACTTGCGTGAACTCAGGTGAGGAAGCTTTTGTGGTGTCCCGCTGTGTTCCTAGGGAACATCCACCCATTCTCTTGGGTCGTGGACATCACGCGCATCGGTTTTGCTCTTGGGGTTGATTTTCTGGGACAGAGGCTATTAGTTTCCGAAAGGAAAATTTGAAGCTCCCATTCACCCCCCTCTGATCGCTTTCTGGTAGCACTTTCGGTCCTTCAATATTCTTAATTATATTGTTTATAGTATGCTTTGATTATATATTTGGCATAGATAGTTCATCATTATGTTTGTACTCATGTTCGTATAGCACTCATCTTAATGATCATTGGGTGGGTGATAGATGTTGTGTAGGCGTGGTGCCTATACACTATTTATCTGCGAATGTGTCCTATGTTCCGGAGAGAGTGGTAGATCGCGGGTGTGATGTTCCTGTTGAGTCCTTTGTATTCCACCTCCCGAATGTAGTGTTCAGTATGGCTCAGTTAACTCATAGTTTAGGGGTTACTCTGTTTGGCACCTTTACTATGGAGTTGCCTCTTGATTATAAATATGATATGACCTAGCGTATGATTGCCAAATATGTTTGCACTAATCAATGTATGCTATGACTTGTAATTAGAATAACTCAGGAATGTTTCTTATTAATGCCTGTTCTAATCATCACTTGCTAGGAAGTACTGTTCTAGGATTATCTTTGATTGATGAGTGTCTTATCAGTCTTTATCATAAGTGTGTGCCATATTAATTGTTGTTAAGTCCTCACTAGTATAATACCATCATACTTTGAATTGATTAGTCTCTAGGCTAAATATAAATAACGATACCTAAGACTAGCTTGGGTGAAATGCTTCTACAACGGGCGTATTTATCTGTGCGCTTGCGGGTAAATATTTATCTTTAAATCCAGTGCCGTGATATAATCACATTGCTAGCTTCATGTTGGGGATGACAACTTGACGTTAAGTGAAGTTAGTAGTGTCCCGTACACTTCTTAGTGCCTTCACTAGGTTATTGTTTATGAGTTTCGTTCTTAGAGTGAAGACGTTAAGAAATACCAACACTATCCTGTGGTTCTATGTGAGTTAATGAGCACTTTGTGTTGCGTGATGTTGATCTTGTTTCGAACTAGCATTTTAACCTTCTTTCTGTTTCACTACTTTTTGAGGATGACTATGAGATTCATTTTAAGTCGAATCTCAGTCGTATTTTAGATCCTCAGGGCAATCTTGTGTGTTTGATCTCGCCCTTTGGGAAAGTCTTTCGTGCGAATTTCTTGGAGTCTTTTGGCATTTCTCGTTGTCTTTTGGTTGAGGTTACCCAAAGTCCATCCTGTCACTAGTTGACTTGCCTGAACTCAGGTGAGGAAGCTTTTGTGGTGTCCCGCTGTGTTCCTAGGGAACATCCACCCATTCTCTTGGGTCGTGGACATCACGCGCATCGGTTTTGCTCTTGGTGTTGATTTTCTGGGATAGAGGCTATTAGTTTCTGAAAGGAAAATTTGAAGCTCCCATTCACCCCCCTCTGGTCGCTTTCTGGTAGCACTTTTGGTCCTTCAATTGGTATCGGAGCGGGTTAAGGATCTTCCACCTTAGCCGGTTCCAGATCCACAGAAGGCGACATGGATCGCGGCGTGGGCAAACCGCCGTTTTTCGATGGGACGAACTATGCGTATTGGAAGATACGCATGTCGGCCTATCTGCAGAGTTTGGGTGCTTCCATCTGGGATATTTGCAACTCTGCCGATTACGTGGTCTTGGTTGCTCGTGTCTCTCAGCTTCATATCGATGAGCACGACGCCAATAGCCGAGCCCGTAATGCTCTTTTCTCATGCTTGAGCATGAGTGAGTTTGATCACGTTTCTCACCTCGCTACCGCTCGGGAGATTTGGGCTACCCTCATGCGTTTCCATGAGGGAACCTCTCAAGTCAAAACCCGTCTCTACGAGTCGTTCAAGCGAGAGTATGAGAACTTTCGACATATGCCTGGCGAGAGCATAGAAAGTTTATTCGCTCGCTTTCAGGTGATTGTCAATAGGATGAGAGCTAACAAGGAGTTGTTGCCTTTCGACGATCATGAGAGGGCTCTCAAGCTTTTGCATACTCTCGATCGGTCGGTGTGGGATTCCAAGGTTCAGGCGATCATCGAATCACCTAACTATGAGACCCTCACGTGCGACGAGCTCTTCAGTAAGCTCAAGTCCAGTGAGATCGATGCCATGGCGAGGGCTTCTTATGAAAATCCTTCTGGCCCGTCAATGGCTTTGCTTTCTGGCTCTTCTGCTAACCCCTTTGGAGGTTTTGCACTCTCTTCTCTCTTTTCTGTCACAGAGGAGCAGCTGGAGTCATTGGGGGATGACGAGTTGGCTAACGTCGCCAACCGGTTCTCGCGGTTCTACAACAACCGCATGAACCGTCGCCGTGGAGGAGGATGCTCGGGATGCTATGAGTGCGGCGACCCCGACCACTTCATCGCCAACTGTCCCAAGAAGAAGAACACATCTGGGAAGGGTGATCATGGGCACAAGTATGACTCCGGCAAGCGCAAGGAGAAGTACGTCCCGGCGAGGCACAAGCGGAGGGGCGGCTTCGACAAGGAGTACATCTAGAAGAAGTACTTAGAGAAGGCCCAGGCTGAGCAGCGTGCGTTCTTCGCCACGCTCAGCGACGTCGACGGCTCGGATGACGACTCCGCTTGCTCAAGCGATGACAAGTCTGAGAAGAAGAAGAGGATCGAGGACAAGCTGAACGGCCTCTGCTTCTTCGCCGACAACAACAACTTCTGCACCATGGCCCTCGGCAAGGAGGTCGACGGCGAGCTGGTGAACTCCCCTCGGAACGACGATGACGACGACGACACCTCCCAGGTATCTCTGACCCACGATGGGCTTTCCGCTGAGGTCGAGAAACTTACTGCCGCGCTCCTTAGTCAAGATAAGTTGTTTAGGTGTGCCGCTAGAGAGCGCAAGGAGTTTAGAAAGAAGTGGGAGGATACGGTGAAGGAACTTCATTCTGTCAAGTCCACCGTGGTTGTTACCGATGAGGAGGAGTGTGAGATGTGCACCACGCACATGACTGACCTTCTCACTTTGAGAAGCAAGTATGCTGCGTTGGTAGGAGAGGTGGATGAGCTGAAGGCTAGACCCTCATTGTTGGGTGCGTGCAAGACTTGTCCTGTCTTGTAATCCGAGTTGGCAGAGAAGAATGCCAAGATTGTGTCTCTTGAGGAGGCCAGCTCGGGTAACACTTGTGTGACTAGGTGCGCTTTGTGTGAGGGTTTGGAGATGGAGATTGCAAACGTGAAGCATGACAAGATGCAAACCGAGGAGGAAAACACATACCTTCAGACCATCTTGTCATGGGTGTCTTATGGTGAGCCGCAGCTCGGGATGATGATCTCCCAATTCAAGCGAGCTGCTGGAGGTCCTGGTGTAGGTTTTGCTCCGGGTGTTGATCTTTCTGCTTTTGGGAAGATTGGAGAGTCGAGTGGTCTTAACCCTTGTGAGAAGCCCAACTCCACCACTACTTCCAAACTTACCAAGCTTCCACCAAAAGAGCCACTCAAGCCTACCACCAAGGATGGTGTGTTTGAAGAACCTCCACGATCTCCACCCAAGAACCAAGTGTGGCATCCCAAACCCAATCACTTGAAGAATAAGCTTGATACGATGCCACCTATTCAGGAGGAGTGTTTGCCACAGAAGGGCAAAGTGATCCAAACCTACAACCGTGTGTACCAACAACCCCCTTTGAGAGCGGTGAGGTACCATTGTGAGCATTGTGGGAGAGATGGACACTTGAGCGAGTTCTGCTTTCGGCGCAAGAGAGAGGCGTGCCGTGCTAGGGAGATGAACAACCCGGACATGTACCATCCTTTCCATGATATACATGTGCCGAATGTTCAGAGGAGAGCTCCGAGGAGAGCTGCTAGGACTAGAGGTGCAGTTCCTCAAGTTCCTAGGCCTAGGCCTCGTAGAGAGCGTGCCCGGCGGGAGCCTACTGTTGTAGGCTATGGACCCCGTGGCGGGAGGCTTTGTTGAGCATTTTCCCCCACCGCGTTTTGAGTATCGCGATGGACGCTCTTCCCTTAGCGGACCACGTTTTCCTCAATGTGGTGATCGCTTCCCCCGTAGAACTGCTAGGAATGGTTTTTACACTGACCGTTCTTTTGAGCAGCCGGCCCAACACTGGTATTCTTCCTACTTCACTAACCCCAGTGTTGGCCTGTATGCTCATCCTATGTCTTTTTATTGATGTAGGTAAAACGATTGGAGAACGTTTGGTTGGTGGATTCCGGGTGTTCGAGACACATGACTGGAAACGCCAAGTGGTTCTCCCGTCTTAGTTCGGTCGCCGGAAAAGAGTATATTACCTTCGGCGACAACAGCAAAGGTAAGGTGCTGTCTCGTGGGTCTGTGCGAGTTAATGAGCACTTTGTGTTGCGCGATGTTGCTCTTGTTTCTAACTTGCATTTTAACCTTCTTTCTGTTTCGCAACTCTTTGATGACGACTATGAGATTCGTTTTAAAGCGAATCTCAGTCGTATTTTGGACCCTCAGGGCAATCTTGTTTGTGTGATTTCGCCCTTTGGGAAAGTCTTTCGTGCGGATTTCTCGGAGTCGTTTGGTATTTCCCGCTGTCTTTTGGCTAGTCCTTCCTCCTCTGATCTTTGGAAGTGGCATAGGAGGCTCGGTCATTTAAGCTTCGACTTGCTTGCAAGACTTAGCTCACTTGGCCTAATCCGAGGATTGCCCAAGTTGTCGATGGAGAAGGATCTTGTTTGCCACTCTTGTAGACATGGGAAGATGGTTGCCACTCCCCACCATCCAGTGACTCAGGTCATGACCAAGCGCCCTGGAGAGCTTTTACACATGGACCTTGTTGGTCCGGCTCGGGTGAGCTCGGTTGGGGGGAAGTTGTAACACCCCCGGTGTTAAGCGTTAATTAAAACTCTAAGTATGACGAATATTATGCATAATCATCTAGTGTCATGGCATATAAGCATATCATGTGTGATGATTTCCCATGTTTAATTATGTGTGTTGTATGAGTGTGTAATGTGTGTCACATGAAATAACAATCCCAAAACCAAACTTAAGAAACTTTGGCTAATTCTAAAATGAATTCTCGGAAATAAACTTGGGGCAACTAAGGCACTATTTGTCGGGTCAACTTTTGCTCTAACCAATAGTGAAGATAAACCAATAGGGTTATATGGTTCATGGGAATAAGTCCTTATAGTGGCTCTACGATAAAGACTAAAATCCAAGCTGAATCTGGGCATGGCCCTTAAAACAAAGTTGTAGATACTAATGAATGGAACAACTTTGGTATATAAAGTTAACACAGATTCTGCACAGAATTTGAATTAAATCAAATTTGCTTAAACCCTAGAATTTACCCTTGATCTACAACTTTCAAACCATTGAGAATCTGACCTTGGTCCTTTAATCAAAGTTGTAGGGAATGCCATATGTGACAACTTTTATATTCACAGATTTTGAAGTTCTTCAGAAAATTTCAAAGTAATTTGAGAAATCAGTTTGGGGCAAATTTGAATTCAAACCCTAATTCAAAAACTAGGCCGAATTGGAACATGATTCTTTAAGAAAGTTTGTAGATCACAAAATTCCGAACAACTTTCATTCTTACGGATTTTGCACTTCAGTTCAAAATTTGGTCGCAATTCGAAAGGGGACAAACTGCACTGTAGCTACAGTCCATGGCGCTCTGCATGTTCACCACGCGGCCGCAGCGCGCGTCCGGCGTCGCCACGTCCCCGTCCACGCGTCTCTCGCTTCGTTTGCATGCGTAGCTCGCTGGCACACCTGTTTGGCAACTCCCGGCCTACAAATACCACTCCACCGCCGCGCTCTCCTCTTTCTTCTCCCTCTGTTCGCGCCGGCAGAGACAGCAGAGCTCCGCCGGTGAAATCCGTCGACGACGAGCCCCCACTGTAGTCGCCAGCTCGTACACCAGTCCGCCCTGCTCCCGAGCACCTCCCCGACCTATTACTTCGAGCCCTAGTCGCCTGCATTGCCCAGTCCGAGCTCTTCTTCTCCAACTCCTGCCATCCGCACCCGAGCTCGTGCTCGCCGTCGCTGGGGTTGGCCGGACCACCGTAGCCGAATCACCAGTCGCCGTCGCCATCGCCGCCGTCGTGGACAACCTTGATTCCGAGCTCCTCCGACTCAACCAGCGCGCGCACGATCCCTAGGTGAGCTTCCTGGAGCTTATGCTCCCATCCGTTTGATCTCTACTGCGCTGACTCGGCCGGAACGCCGGCGCACCGCCAGCCATGGCGTGGCCGAGCCGCTATGGCCGCGGCCACCTTCTCTCCGGTCGTCCCTAGCCCCGACCGAGCCATTGGATGAATTCGCCTTGCATCGAGGATCGCGTAGGTAGTCTCGGTTTGGTCCCTGGCCTCGCCGCCGGCGAGTTGGGCCGGTGGTCAACGCCGCAGCGCACGGTCAGCGCCGCCGGAGCGCCACCCCGCGGTCCGCAAGTCCTGGTGAACCCCGAGCCTGACCCTCGTGTTCATGCCCCACGCCGCGGTCAAGGCCGAGGCCGAGCCTCGAGTTCGCGTCTCGCCCGAGGCCGAGCCTCGAGTTCGCGTTTCGCCCGAGGCCGAGCCTCGAGTTCGCGTCCCGCCCGAGGCCGAGCCTTACCCTCGAGCCGAGCCTCGAGTTCACGCCCCGCGCCGCGGACAAGGCCGAAGCCTGACCCTCGGATTCCCGTCCGTCAGTGACGTTGGGGCGGTTTCGGCCCAGTAAGCATTAGGGTTTTGCCTTTTTCCTATTTTCGGAAATTGCCTAAATGTGCTGAAAATAGATAAAGGCATAGGTAAATAAATACAGCTCCAAAAATTGTGAAACAAATTTTGTTGTGTTCCTGATGAGGTGCTCTACACAGAAAAATATGAAACTTGGTGTTTGGATAAATTTTGATGGTGCTTTAAATTGGTCATTTAATTAATAAATGCACTTTGAATAATTTTTATAGGGATATTTAGTTGTCCAAAAATCATAAAAATATTTTTGCTGCTGTTTGTGTCATATGATGAAGCTCCACAAAAATTTTGAGGTCATTTGGACAAAATAAAATTTCATCCTTAGTTTAAGCCTATTTAAATAATTAACTAATGTTTAAACCTTAAATCATTTCTGTAAGTCAAAATAATAATCCAAAAATTCTCAAATTTGTTTTGCAACCTTTATTTGCTGTAATCCACCATCACGAGGAGTTTGGACTCCATTTGATAAACTTTAGTTAAACCCAAATTTTTATATTTAATTATAAAATGGTAGTTAGTAGAGCCTAAGTTAACCAATTAGATCATGCTGATTTTGATTAGAACAAATACATGGTTAAGCTCTGATGATCAACTTAAACACTTTAATAACCTTTGTTAAGTATAGCACTTAGTCACTTAACCGCATAAAATAATAGTAAAAGCTTAAAACTAAATCACTTTACTAAATGGTCTCTATTACTTTACTAATTGGTCTCTATTAATTAAGCTACTTAAATGATGGTTAAAGATTTATGTTAGAGTTAACCTTGCTGTTCTAGTAATCTTTTGTTTCATGATTTTGTCATGCAAAGAATTGGTTGGTTATATATGACTATGGTTTTTGATTAAGAGACACACTTGATCTCATTGGTGAATTGCATGGCTGCAGGATCAGTTTTTGTTGAGGGGTTGTTTCCACTATGTAAATCATGTTTTCTGTGATAGTGTTAAATACCAAAGTTGTAGCTAACTTCTATATCTAGTTTGTCCCAAAATTTCATGATTTTAGGCCTGTTAGACTAAGAGTTATGGATTTTATAAGGTTCAGGTCGAATCTGTCCTTCCTTCTGGACAGATCGGAGAAATGAAGTTGTTGAGCTGTCTTAACTGGTAAATCACCTCTTGACCAAAAACAAAGTTGTAGTAGAATTCTTAAGCTTTCTAAATTGTTAAGGATCATATCTTTTAATGACCTAGAACTCCAGTTATAGCTATTTGAAGTTGGATGATCAGATCTGTCCAGAATCTGGACAGGGATGTTTACCCAAGTTGTTTGACCTAAATTTCTGTAGAATCAACTCAAGTTCATAATAACAAAAGTATAGGTAATTAGATAAGCTATCCAAAAAGTCTAGGTTCATAGTTTGAAATATTTTGAAGCTCTAGATATGGTATGTGGAACAGTAGTGTTTGAATCTGTCCTGAATCTGGACAGATTTAACCAAATGAATTGTTTGGTCCACATGACCCTGGAATCAGCCTTGTATATTACAGCAATGTTGTAGAGGATTTGTTAAGATTTCCAAATTGTCCTCAACCACTATTTTTGGAGGTCTGGAACTCTAGTTATGGATAAATCAAGTTGATTGTACAAATCTGTCCAAAATCTGGACGACAGTGTTTGATTGTATTATTTGACTTAGTTAACTCTCTTCCAAATCTGGACGACGTGTTTGATTGTTTATTGACAAATTGTTACGACTCTCCAATTTTTTTAGAATCACTTAAAGATGATAAAAATGAAGTGATAGCTAACTTAATGAACTTTTAGAAAAGTTAGTATAACCTATCATTGCTTAGGGTGAACTAGAGTAGTCCGCTCCAACAACTGTAAAAAAATAGTTAATAAACATTTAAGTTTTGGTTTACACCTTGTATGGTTAAATGTCTTGATTGAAAACCATGGGACATCCCACTCCGAGATCCCATGGCAGTGGATGTTGTTTGTAATACACTCTTAAACACTTTAGTTAATCCATCTATTAATATTGTATAAAAATGACACACTACACTAGGAACACTAGTTGGTAGTTACTTGTTGGTTTTGTTGGTTTGCAACTTTATCGCATAGGAAAGTTGTACTTGACCTTTGTTATCTTGTGTTAACTTTTGTTACGCATTTGTTTGTCTTGCACCTTGGCATGCATTGCATCATACTAAAGCATGCATCATTGTATACGTGTAGTTCATACGAGAGAGTCAATGGTCGTGTTGAGCAAGCTTCGGAAGGTTGCGTTGAGCAAGCTTCAGATCGAGGAGGTCCACTAGATCAAGCATCAGAAGGAGAACTTGTCGGACAAGCTTCTTCGGGAAGATTCGACTTCAAGTCTCTAAGGATCTAACTTCTGTGGATCTTTCGAAGATCCTAGTCTTCTCTGCAACACAGGCAAGCCCCGGTGCATACGCCCACTCTCTGTTTTACAAATACTTTATTACACTGTAGTCTTGTGGAATGTGCATTAAGTAAGTAGGAGTTGAACGAAAACCGTTGCTGCATGAATACCTTGATTTCCAGATAATCCCCTGATGATATCTATCAGTAGTGATAAGACGATCTCAAATGCTTAGCAATGCTTAGACTTCGGTAGAAGTCGATCGATGGTTTCATCGTTCGCGAGATATAGGTTTTACCTTTTCTCTCTTCGACTCTGTCTATGGGTCGTGAGAACCCCAATATGATGATATTTAACTGAGACCGGGCCGGTAACTTGCACAGGAATGGAGTCCTGGTGTAGTGTTTCCGCCTGTGTCGCCTAGGGCCCGTCCGCTGTTGGCCCGTTGGATCGAGAACTATTTGTTAGTACTGGTCACAAGCTACGGTAAGCCCTACTGTGGCTATGCTCTTACTGGAACGGCGCACCCGCGCACTGGGAGTGGAGAGATGGCGGGAGTAGCGTTTACCCACCCTGCTCGGTCCCCTGTTGGACGAACTCAGCAAGGCCGAGGTAGGGCGGTGGTGTACTGTACTCCCGGGTGGCGCGGCTCCGGTCCGGTTTGAGCGGATCCACGAGAAGGTTGATATATGCAAGTTCAGTCTTGCATATGTCGTGTGATAAGGAAGCCCCAGCTGGGTAGATCAAGCGGTTCGAATCATCATTTGCTCCACAAGAAAAGGAGACTCGTCCTCGCCCCCTCAGCGTAGTTTAATCAAGTGAAGATGATGGCAAGAAAAGTTTATCGTGAGATGTGATGCTTAAACAAGTGTTTGACTTAGATAGGTGCAAAGTGGTTACTGCTTAATAACTTAAGGCACCGCTAAAACTTGAAAATAGGATGAACTAGTAGAAAGCTTTTTCTGCAAAGCTCTTCTCGTCTGCTAGCCCCACTACATCCCTTAAGCCAGCATGCCCTTGGAGTCTTTTTCTTAGTCGGGTAAGTCTTGTTGAGTACCTTCATGTACTCAGGGTTTGTTAATCCCTGTTGCAGGTTTTAGCTTGTGGTGTCTTTCTGGATCATGTCCGTGGGCTCGATATGATCTGGTGGTTCTCTCTTCGACTTAGGTGCTCTACCTAAGTCAGGCTTTGTAGTGCTGCTCTTCTCCCGCAATCCAAGTAAAGTTTATTTGAAATGTAACTTATTCATGCTTTGTAAAATTTATCTTACCTGGCTTCCGCTCTCCGATGTTAATTTTGTATCAACTGTTGTAATGTTGTGTTATTTCACTCGTAGTGAGGATGATCCTGTAACTCGTGGATAATTCGGGGTTCTCTCGGGGACACCGACGGATTTCCAGTAAAGTGGTACGCGTGCACGGTCATCAGAGCTCTGGGAGATGATGATGTGTGCAGGTAGGCCACTTTGCTGGGAGGTTCTGCCACAGAAGTGGTATGTGCTTGTTGTTGTTGACGACTTTTCGAGATATTCATGGGTCTTCTTTTTAGCTGAGAAGACCGAGACTTTCTCCTTTGCTCGCAATCTGATTTTGCGTCTTCAGAACGAGTTCCCTTTGAACTCAATGCGAGCTATTAGGAGTGATAATCGTTCCGAATTCATGAATTCAGATTTTGAGAAGTTTTGTAACTCTTTGGGCTTAGAGCATCAGTTTTCTTCCCCCTACACACTGCCCCAAAATGGTGTTGTAGAGAGGAAGAATCGGACTCTTGTAGAGATGGCCAGGACGATGGTCGATGAGCATAGGACTCCTAGGCGATATTGGGCCGAAGCTATGAGCACTGCATGCTACATTTCAAATCGCATTTTTCTCCGAGCTTTCTTGAAAAAGACTTCTTATGAATTGCGTTTTGGAAAACTGCCCAAGGTGAGTTATTTTAGAGTTTTTGGTTGCCATTGTTTTATACTTAAAAAGGGCAACCTGGACAAGTTTGAGTCTCGTTCTTCTGACTGTTGTTTTTGGGTTATGGCACTCACACTCGAGCTTATCGTGTACGTAACCTTGACACTAACCGAGTCATGGAGACATCCGATGTCACCTTCAACGAGACCATGGTTGTCCTTCTTCTCGTTTTGAGCGTGCAGGTGATCATGAGGTTGGTGAGCCTCTTTTTGATGACGAGGACGAGGGTGCTGAAGGTATGGATGATCCAGCACCCCCTCCGCCTGCTGTGCCGCAAGGAGCGGCTTCTACGACGACTCACGGCCCCGACACTTCTTCTTCCTGGGGGCCGTGGGATCCGCCACCCCGAGCGGTACCTTTTGTACCCGGGGAGGCACCAGCTGCTGTTGAGGGGGAGATCACATCTGCACGGGAGGCGCCACGACACATCCAGCGCCAACACCCCCATCAGCAGATGATCGGTAACATTGATGAACGTGTCACTCGGTCCAGGTCTCAAATCTCTCACTTTGCTCATTCTGCTTTTGTTGCTGATTTTGAGCCCCGAGATGTCGGACACGCTTTGACGGATCCGGATTGGGTCAATGCCATGCATGAGGAGTTAGAAAACTTTGAGAGAAATCGGGTTTGGGTTCTAGTGTCTCCACCTTTTGAGTGTCACCCAATTGGGACAATATGGGTTTTCAAAAACAAACAGGTAGAAGATGGCCATGTTGTGAGAAACAAGGCTAGACTCGTAGCCCCGGGATATAGTCAGAAGGGGGATAGACTATGAGGAGACATTTGCTCCAGTAGCTCATTTGGAGGCAATTAGGATACTTGGCTTTTGCTGCATCCAAAGGTTTCAAACTTTTTCAAATGGATGTCAAGAGTGCCTTCTTAAACGGCTACATAGAAGAGGAGGTGTATGTTAGACAACCCCCCAGTTTTGAAAATCCCAAGTTTCCAAACCATGTCTTTAAACTCCACATAGCTTTGTATGGTTGAAACAAGCCCTAGAGCCTGGTATGATAGATTGAAAACCTTTTTGCTTGCTAAGGGTTTTACAATGGGATGTGTAGATAAAACGCTCTTTCTCCTCAAGCAAGGCACTGAAACTCTCTTGGTCCAAATTTACGTGGATGATATCATCTTCGGTGGTTCTTCTCACGCTTTGGTTGCCAAGTTTGCAGACACTACGAGCAGGGAGTTCGAGATGAGCATGATGGGCGAGCTGACTTTCTTTCTCGGATTGCAAATTAAGCAATCCCGAGAAGGGACGTTTGTGCACCTGGGCAAGTACACCAAGGACTTGCTAAAGAGGTTCGATATGGGTGAGGCCAAGCCTCTTACAACACCCATGTCGACCACGATAGCCCTAGATGCGGACAAGGATGGAGAAGCGGTGGACCAGAAGGAGTACCGAACCATGATCGGGTCGCTGCTCTACCTGACGGCGACACGCCCGGACATCCAGTTTGCGGTGTGTCTGTGCGCACGCTTTCAGGCGTCGCCGCGTACTTCTCACCGTCAGGCGGTGAAGCGCATTTTCAGGTACCTTCGTTTCACACATGAGTTTGGGATTTGGTATTCAGCTTCCTCCACCCTCTCCCTTTGTGGTTATTCCGATGCCGATTTTGCTGGTTGCCGTGTCGAGCGCAAGTCCACTTCTGGGACTTGCCAATTTATTGGATCCTCTCTTGTATCATGGTCTTCTCGCAAACAGTCTAGTGTCGCTCAGTCTACCACAGAGGCTGAATATGTTGCTGCGGCTAGCTGCTGTTCTCAATTGCTTTGGATGATGGCCACTTTGCGTGATTTTGGTCTGAGCTTTTCTCGCGTGCCTTTGCTTTGTGACAGCATGAGTGCGATTAGCGTCGCTAAGAACCCCGTGCTTCACTCGAAGACCAAACACATTGATGTGCGCTTTCATTTTTTGCGAGACCACTATGAGAAGGGTGATATTGTCCTTCGCCATGTCGATACTCATCATTAGTTGGCTGATATTCTCACCAAGCCTTTGGACGAATCAACCTTTAATCGGTTGAGGGGTGAGCTTGGTGTGTGTTTCCCCTTTTAGATGGGGGAAACATTTTGGTTATTGTATGATAGACTGACTCTTTTTCGTTTGTCTTCGTTTTTCTTTTGCATTTTAGCATACGCATTTACATCTGAGCTTCACATAATAATCATTAGAATGTAACTATGCTCTATGTAGTATGCTCCGATGCTTATGATGATGCTTAAGGCTTATGCTCTTTCTGATCACTAGTACATGTTGTGAGCTGAGCTACTTTTGAATGGTGAACCTGCTTAACAAACTTAAAACTGAAAATGTTCACCATTGAGATATGCAACTAGCATGTGTAGGATGTGTTGAGTTCTCTCGTGCTTTTCATATATGCTAGGTTGCTATGTCTCTAGTTTTGAGTCTCTCACTTGCTTGGTTTGTTCATATCATAACTATAAAATTGAACCAAGTTTTAGTGAACTAAAAAGATCGAGATGGGACTGCTTGTCAACACATCACGGTATCGAGACTGTTTCTCATTGCACATTTGAGTTAAACTCGAGCCGTGTAGTGTATGACTGAAGGACTGGATAAGCGACCAGAGGGGGGGGTGAATGGGAGCTTAAAATTTCTTTTTAGAAACTTTTAGTCACTGTCCCAAAGATCACCACTGAGGCAAGTCTAGAGCTCGTATAGTGTCCACGACCCTAGATGTAGGGTGGATGCTTTCGAGAAGCACAGCGGGACACTACACACCTCTAGAATCCCAACGCAAAAGCCGGAAACCAAAACTGACACTGAACGAACAAACTGCGGACGAAACAGCGAGAGACTGCACTGATCGGACTCTGACTGCGTCCGGTCACAGGCCACCGGACGCGTCCGGTCGTGTCAAATCGAGTTTGGGAGCTCTCTGGAAGTGACCGGACTCACGGTGAGAGAGCGTCCGGTCGACTACAGAGCGTCCGGACACACTGGACAAAACAGACGAACAGGAACTCGAGTGCGTCCGGTCAATCACTGAACTGTGTGTCCGATCAAGTCACAGGAAGACGCAGTGATCAAGTTCAACGACCGGACTCTTAGACCTAGCGTCCGGTCTCCCCGATCACAGCGCCCGGTCACTACGCGACTCCACTGATTCGTTCACCGTATTTGATCCAATCCTCTCCACAAAACGAATCCTCTAGGGATCAAACTTGGAGAGATAGATCACAAGGAGTATAGTGAGGTATCTCTAAGAGATCATGGCTCGAACCTATCTCCACATCGGTGAATCGAAGAGGTTTCGGGGGCAAGGAGCAAGAGCGTGATCCAACACGAAAAATCGTTCGATATCTCCTAGACCGTGAGGTTTGAGATTGATTCTTCGGTGGAAAGAATTGCCTCACTATCTAGAACATCTTGTTCAAGTGGATTTGCGAAAGACCACCAAAAGCAAAGAGATCAAGCGACGGGAAAACGGGATCAAAAAGCAATCCGCGAAGAACACAACCAAAACGCGAATCACAAGCTCGAAATTGCAAACCGTGTGGCGACACACGCTACAAATAGTGAGGTTACAGCCTCACTTCCTGAATTTCCCAAAAACAGAGACAAGATTGAGTTCCTCTGTGGATCCTCTACAGCTAGTATAATTAGAACCCTAAGCGGGAGGCTAAGGAGAGAGAGAGCTTAGAGCTAATGACTGCTAGGATAGGGGAGAGGAGGGGTGCCTCTCTATTTATAGCCTAAACAATAATCCCCTTCTAACCCTAGGTAGGTGAGCGAAACGGCCAACCCTAGGGGCATCCCGATCCAACTCTGCTTGGCGTTGATCCGACGGCCCCGCGCCTTCCTCACCCTTAGCTTCGCCTCGACCAACAAGCCTCAGGATGCCGCCACTGTGCCGCCCTGCCGACCACCGCGCCTTCCTTGTGGATAACTCGCCGCCGCCCAGCCTCTCCACACCGCCACGTGTCGACCGTCCTTTTTGCGGACCTCCCCCCGTTTTGAGGCCGAAACCGGGAAACCTGGGCCTTCCCCCAGTTTTGAGGCTGAAACCGAGAAACCTGTCCTCCGGGCTGAGTTTGTGGCCCAAACTCAGAAACCCGCGCGCCCAGGTTTGAGGCCCAAACCTGGAAAACCGTCCTCGCCGAGTTTTGAGGCCCAAACTCGGAAAACCGGCCACCCCGAGTTTTGTGGCCCAAACTCGGAAACCGTCGATGGTAGCTTTTTGAGGCTCAGCTACCAAACCCATGCCGTAGACGGGATGTGGTTCGCACACCCCCCGAGTTCCAGCACCGATGCCGAGCATGTCCAGCCTCCACGCCGGGCACAGTGCATTCGCCATCCTTCTCGGCCTCCCCGCCAGTGTCACGACGCCATCACCTTCCTCCCGACTCGGCCGATGCACCGCACATCCCCATGTCTTCTTGCTTGTCGACGCCACGTGCAGCTACCACAGCTGGTCCTCAGGTCTCCTGGTCCGTCAGTCCAAGCTCCACGTTTCGCCCTTCACCGCTCCCGGTCCGTCGGCACGACACGTCCCGCTTGACCTTCACCTCACCTTTGACCATTGTCTCTGAGCTCCGCACCTGCACATCACACAGCCAAGAGACATGTTGCCCGTTGATCGATCACTCATCACACTCGGAAGGAGAACCACAAGGGCGCATATCAAACCTGTGTTTCTCAATCTCCCCCTTGATGAGTGCATCGTCAACTCTCATAGTAACCGTAACAAAAAAATAAAAGAAAGCAGAAATAGGTAGAAGGAGAAAACTTACTTGAGATGTCCAAAAGCCAATGAAAAGGCTGAAGAAGAACAACTCAAGATAAGCACAGCTTGGTCCCCAAAGACATGGGCAAAGGTTCAACACAACCAAGCAAGAGATCGGAACACTCATCAAGGAGCAAAACTCGATCAAAATCAGAGCAAAGACTTGGTTCCCAAAGACATGGGCAACGGCTCGACGCAACCAAGTTAAAGACAAGCCAGTCCTCAAGAAGAGCAGAAGGGCTCAACACCACTAGCTGAAGGCTCGAACACCAACTGAAGGCTGCAAAGAAAGCAACTACTGCTAGTCCCTCAAGATAGAGGCACAAAGGCTCAACACAACCAGCAGTAGACACGATACCAATCAAGAATCTTCACAAAAGGATGAAGACAGCTAGTCCCCCAAGACAGAGGCACAAGGGCTCGACGCAACTAGCTAAAAAGATCGATATCCAATGAAAAGCACATCCAGAACTGCCCCTTACTCAAAGACTCCCCCTCAACAAGCGAAGCATACATTTCAAATTGACACCACAAATTAACACCAAAATTTTCTCCCCCTTGGAGGCAATTTGCAATCAAAAGAAAGGGAAAAGAGCTCAAGTAAGTCAAGCGGAGCTAGATCATGCCTATCGGAGTCAGACACATGTTTATGAAACAAAAAATGCATGTTAGCAGCTTCAGATATATATACTTGAAAGAGTGAATAAATGCTCTAATAGTGTTGATCCGACTACATAGCAACATACACAAGTGCTAGCAAAGGCTCAAACTGATCACTAAATACAAGACATGAATGCATAAGCCAAGTGAGCAGTTTTAAGCCATTCTGAAGAGGTTTCACCATTGAAATAGCACTAAACATGTGTAGACAGGAAATCAAACAAGTGCTAAAAACTGTATGTAAGGTGAACTACCCCTAGCAAAGTTCAATCATCATGCTATAGAAAGAACATAGACTTGTGTTTTTAGATTTTATCGGAGAATTTTGCAGCGGTTTTAACACATGTTCAAATCAGCATGTGATTGCGAGAGGTTGAAAAACTTGTCATTGCCTAACTTTTCAACCGAGCTAAGCCTATGCATATGCAATCAGAAGCTTAAAAGCATCGGTTTCGGTCTTACACTACACGGCTCAAGTTTAACTCAATGTGCGATGAGGAACAGTCTCGATACCGTGATGTGCTGACAAAGCAATCCCATCTCGATCTTTTCAATTCACTACAACTTGGTTCATTTTAGCAGAATATGAACAATCCAAGCAAGTGAATGACTCAGAACTAGAGACACAGCAACCTAGCATATATGAAATAGCTCAAGTGACCTCAACACATCCTATACATGCTAGTTGCCAATCTCAATGGTGAACAAGTTTTCATGTTTTAAGTTTATTAAGCATGTTCATCATTCTGAAAAATAGCTTAGCTCACAACATATATCTGTGATGTCAACATGAGCCTAAGCTACAAGCATCATCATATATCATCGAAGCATACACTAATCAGAGCATAGATTCATTCTCAAAAATTTGACATGAAGCTGGAAAGACACATTGATGAAGTCAGAATCGGAGCCAAAGCTAAAAAAAACTCAAGACCAAAAACAAAAGGATCAGAAAGTTAGTCTATGGTACATGATCAAAATGCTTCCCCCATCTAAAAGGGGAAACACACACCAAGCTCACCTCTCAACCTAGCAAAAGTTGAGAGATCCAAAGGCTTGGTGAAAATATCCGCAACCTGGTTATGGGTGTCTACCCTAAGATCAATGTCGCCTTTCTCATAGTGATCACGAAGAAAGTGAAAGCGAACATCGATGTGCTTGGTCTTGGAGTGAAGAACTGGGTTCTTTGCTACACTAATGGCAGAGTGCTATCGCAAACAAAGGACCCGACTGAAATCTAGACCAAAATCACGCAATGTAGCAACCATCCATAAAAGCTGCGAAGCACAAGAGGCAGCGGCAACATACTCGGCTTCTGTAGTAGACTGGGCTACGTTCAACTGCTTGCGAGAAGACCACGAAACCAAGGAGAACCAAGAAACTGACAAGTCCCAGAAGTAGACTTGCGCTCAATCCGACAGCCAGCAAAATCCGCATCGGAATACCCACAAAGCGAAGAGTCGAAGAAGAAGAGTACCAAAGTCCGAACTCAGGAGTGTATCGGAGGTACCTCATGATGCGCTTGACTGCTTGCTTGTGGGAAGTCCGAGGAGACGCCTGAAAACGAGCGCACAGACACACAGCGAACTGTATATCTGGACTCGTCGCCGTCAGGTACAAGAGCGAGCCAATCATGCTCCTGTACTCCTTCTGGTCAACCGGCTCTCCGTCTTGGTCCGCGTCCATCGCCGCAGTCGTCGGCATGGGCGTCGTAAGAGGCTTGGCCTCGCCCATGTCGAATTTCTTCAGGATGTCTTTTGTATATTTGCCTTGATGTACAAACGTCCCGTCCTGGTTTGCTTAATTTGCAACTCGAGGGAAGAATCAACTCGCCCATCATACTCATCTCGAACTCCCCTGCTCATAGTATCTGAAAACTTTGCAACAAGAGCATGAGAAGAGCCACCAAAGATGATGTCATCCACGTAAATCTGGACTAACAGGATATCGTTGCCTTGCTTGAGGAGAAACAAAGTTCTATCGACCCGTCCCATTTTAAAACCCTTGGAGAGTAAGAAGGTTTTCAAACGATCGTACCACGCTCTCGGGGCTTGTTTCAAACCATACAAAGCTTTTGAAAGTTTATAAACATGGTTTGGAAACTTGGGATCCTCGAAACCTGGGGGTTGCCTAACATAAACCTCTTCCTCTATATACCCATTCAGAAAAGCACTCTTAACATCCATCTGATACAGCTTAAACCCTTCGAAGCAGCAAAGGCTAGAAGGATTCTGATGGCTTCTAAACGGGCTACAGGGGCAAAGGTTTCCTCATAATCTATCCCTCTTTTTGGCAAAAACCTGGGCTACTAGCCTAGCCTTGTTTCTCACTACCATCCATCCTCACCCTCTTTGTTCTTGAAAACCATTTGGTACCTATAGGGTGGCATTTTGGTGGTGGTGGAACTAGGGTCCAAACTTGGTTTCGCTCAAAGTTTTCTAACTCCTCATGCATGGCATTGACCCAGTTAGAATCAGAAAGTGCGTGTCCACATCTTTGGGCTCAAAAGAAGCAACGAAAGCAGAAGGAGCGAAGTGGGAGATTTCATACGCTCGCGACCGCGTGACTCGCTGGTCGATGCCGCCGATCATCTGCTGTGGGGGATGGGCATGCTGAATGCTTCGGGGCGCTTGCCTCGCCGAAGTAGCCTCCCCCTCGCCAGATGCTGTCGCTCTCTCATGTTCAACCGGTGCTTGCTGGAGAGGTGGCTCCAGAGGACCCCAAGAAGAAGAGGTAGTGGGATCGGGTCCTCGAGCTGAAGTAGTCGTCGCAGGGTCGACAGGGGCAGCCAGTGGAGTTGGCTCGGGATCACCCCAATCGGCATTCTCCTATTCCTCCTCCACAAAAATAGTCTCTCCCAGCTCCTGTTCTCCTGCAACATCAAAAGCAAAAGAAACACAAGGCATAGTCTCGTCGAATGTGACCTCGCAGGTCTCCACTATCCGGTTAGTTTCAAGATTAAGAACTTGATAAGCGCGAGAATGTGAAGCATAACCAAAACAACACCATCAGCAGAGCGAGATTGAAACTTATCCAAATTGCCTTGCTTCAGGATAAAACACTTACAACCAAACACTCGAAAATGAGACACCTTGGGTACACGTCCAAAACGCAGCTCATAAGAAGTTTTCTTCATGAAAGCTCGAAGAAAGATGCGATTTGAAACATGGTAAGCGGTGTTGATCGCCTTGGCCCAAAACCGCCTAGGAGTCCTATGCTCATCGAGCATCGTCCTGGCCATCTCAACAAGGGTCCGGTTCTTGCGCTCAACAACATCGTTTTGCTGAGGGACATAAGGAGAAGAAAACTGATGCTCGATTCCATTAGAAGAATAGAAAGAGGCAAACTGGGAGTTATCAAACTCAGTACCATTATCACTACGAATAGCTCTAATGGTATCAGGGGAAACTCAGTTTTCAACCTCAAAATCAAGTCACGAGCAAAGGGAAAAGCTTCATCCTTACCCTCCATGAAAAATACCCAAGAGTACCTCAAAAAATCATCAACGATCACTAGAACGTACCACTTCCCACCCACTGAGCAAACCCGAGCTGGACCAACTGTGTCCATATGTAAAAGCTCGCGTTCGCTTTGTCATCACCTGATTAACAGGTGGGTGAGAAGCAGCAACCATCTTCCCGTGTATGACAGGGATGGCAAAGACAACGAGCCTTCTGAAACTTAAGCTTGGGCAATCCTTGGATTAAGCCAAGTGAGCTAAGTCTTGCAAGCAAGTCAAAACTCAAGTGACCGAGCCTCCTATGCCACTTCCACAAATCAGAAGAAGGACCAGCCATCAAACATCTAGCAGAGCCGAAAGAACGAGAAAATCGGCTCTGAAAACACAGGCCAAAGGAACAATCCAACAAACAAGATCTCCTCGAGGGTCTAAAACACGACTCAGACCCTTCTTAAAGCGCACTTCACAATCATCCTCAAAAGTTGCGAGACAGAAAGCAAATTGAAATGCAAATTAGAAACCAATGCAACATTCTTCAGGACAAAGTTCTCATTGAGCCGAATGGCTCCCTGAGAAACAACCTTACCTCTACTATTATCCCCGAAAGTGATGTACTCCTTGTGTATCACGGGGCTAAGGCTGGAGAACCATTTCTTCTTTCCGGTCGGTTGTGCGCGAACACCCGGAATCCATAAGCCACATGTTCTCCAACCGAAGTTCCTGCATCAATAGAAAGGCAGGAAGTGAGCGTATGGCACAACACTGGGGTTAGTATACTGAGAAGGATACCAGTGCTGTGTCATAGGCCAGAAAAAGTGTTAGTAGCAACACCAGCTGTCTCGTCCCATGGGTGGATAGCGATCACCACCAACCTGAAAGGGTGGTCCGCTATGGAACGGAAAACCTCCAAACTGACCTACCTGTCCCATCTGAGCAAAGCGATCACCACCATACTGAAAGGGTGGTCCGCTATGGGACTGAGCAACAAAGCCTCTTACACTCAGCTCACGATCGTATAGAGGACGACCGGAACCGCGACCGGCACGACCACCACCCTGTGGTCTGGCTGCCTGGGGCCTAGCAACCTGAGGGGGTGCTCCTCCAGGTCTAGCGCCCTGCCTCTGAACTCCCCCGACCCTGCACACCATGGAGAGGGTGGTGCCTGGCCTGATGTTGTTCAGCTCCAACTCCTTCCTAGCGTCTCTCTTCCTCCGAAAGCAAACTCAGCTAGGTGACCCTCACGGTGACAGTACTCGCACTCAAACCTCACCACTCTCTTGGGTTGTTGGTTTCTATGGTTGCGAGGGTTGTTCATCCTAGCCGGCTTCTTGCCCTTCGGAGGGGATCACTAGAGACGTCAGGAAGGGTGTCAAGTGTGTTCCTAAGATGGTTAGGTTTGGGAACCCACACTTGCTTGCGAGGTGGAGCCTGGGATGTTCATCAAGGATGCCATCTTTGGTGATAGGCTTGGGAGGCTCAGGTGGGGTGATCTTGGTGAGCTTAGGGATAGCGGATGGTTTCTCACTCGAATTCACTCCGCTAAACTCACCGATCTTACCAAAGGTACTAGCGCCCTTCCCACCTAAGGTAAAGCCTACTCCCGAGCAATCAGTTCCCCTCTTGAACTGACTGATCATCATGCCCAACTGCGGCTCACTGCATGACACCCAACTCAGGATGGACCGAAGGTATGTGTTTTCTTCCTCGGTTTGCATCCTGGTATGCCGCAGTTGGCAATCTCAAGCTCCATCCCCACGCATCGCTCACATGGAGCGATCAAGGTGCTAACTGAGCTGACCTTCATGACTTCAGCAAGCTTGGCACTAACTTCTGCCAACTCAGTTCGCAAGCTAGGACAAAGCTTGCACACACCCAACAAAGAAGGCCTCGCCTTCACCTCCTCCAGCTCCTTCTTCAGGGAAAGACACTCCTTGCAATCACCCACCAAGTCTAGCCTACTCTTCAGTTCATCATACACCTCAATCAAAGAGGCATACTTGGTTTGCAGGGTGGCAAAGTTTGTCATATGCATCGTGCACTCCTCACACTCCTCCTCATCGGTCACCTTCACACCTCGGACCTAGCGAACTCAAGCTCCTTAAGCGCCTCTTTCATTTTATCCTTAAACTCACAGCGCTCTTTGAAAACTTCCGTGAGCCTCTTCTCCAAAAGATTGGCTAAGCCCGCAAATTTATCGCGTTGATCAGTGAGACGATCGATAACTGAAGAGTTTGATACCTGAGAAGCGTTGTCGTTGTCGTCGTCGTCGCTGTGGGCGTCATCGGCGTCTTCTGCCTGGCGCTTGCAGTCCTCTTCATCCAAAGCCATGGTGCAAGGCCCTTGGAGGAGTTGCCAAAAAAGCAGAGTCCGTTGAAGCGTTCCTCAGTTCTGTGCTCGGATCCGTCATCGCTGGAGTCGCCATCGGAGGTCTTCTCGCCATCGCTGAAGGTGGCGAGGAAGCACGCTTGCTGGCGTCGAAAGCCTTCTCCATGTCCTCACGGCGGTAGCCGCCCTTCTTCTTGTTCTTCTTGTTCTTCCGGCCTTGTTCTCAGGCTTGCCCTTGCGCCTGAAGTTACGGTTCTTGCCGGGGAAGGACTTGTCGCGCTTGGGGCAGTTCGCGATGAAGTGATCCGGATCTCCACATCCGTAACAGCCCTCACGTGTGCCACCACGCCGGCGATTCAGACGGTTGTTGTGAAACCGCGAGAACCGGGTGATGATGAGGGCGAGCTCGTCATCGTCCAACGCCTCCACCTGCTCCTCAGTCACTGAAAGCAAAGAAGACAAAGCAAAGAGAGGTGGTGAAGCGTCAGCGGAAAGAGTCGATCCATCCTTGCCTGAGACCAAAGCCATGGAATGTGAAGATGGGTTCTTCAGCTTGGCCTGAGTCAAGTGATCGATCTCGGTGGACTTGAGCTTGCTAAAAAGCTCGTCCACGGTGAGGGTGTCGTAGGAAGCAGACTCAATGATAGTCGACACCTTCACCTCCCATACCCTCCGATCCAGGGCGTATAATAGCTTGAGTGCCCTCTCATGATCGTCATAGGGTAGGTTGGCCCGATTGGCACGCATCTTGTTCACAATCGTTTGGAAACGAGCGAACATAGTGTCAATCGTCTCTCCCTCCAACTGAACAAAGTTCTCGTACTCACGCTTGTATGTCTCGAAGAGTCTGGTCTTGACCTGAGCGGTCCCCTCGTGATAGCTTTGAAGCTTCACCCAGATCTCTCGTGCCGTCTCAAGCTCAGAGACACGCTCGAACTCAGGAAGAGAGAGGTTGGCCAAAAGCGCATTACGGGCCTTAGAGTTGGCCTCGTGTTGGTCAATCTGGTGCTGACCAACTCGAGCCGCAAGAACCACGTAATCGGCATCCTCGCATATTTCCCAGACAGAAGAACTGATGCTGCAAAGATAAGCACGCATCCGAATCTTCCAATAGGGATAGTTCGTCCCATCGAAATAGGAGCCTTGCCATTCCCTCGATCCATGTCGCCCTTAGGATCCGAAACCGATTAAGGTAGAAGAGATCTTAACCGGCTCCGATACCAATTGAAAGGACCGATAAGCGACCAGAGGGGGGGGTGAATGGGAGCTTAAAATTTCTTTTAGAAACTTTTAGTCACTGTCCCAAAGATCACCACTGAGGCAAGTCTAGAGCTCGTATAGTGTCCACGACCCTAGATGTAGGGTGGATGCTTTCGAGAAGCACAGCGGGACACTACACACCTCTAGAATCCCAACGCAAAAGCCGGAAACCAAAACTGACACTGAACGACAAAACTGCGGACGAAACAGCGAGAGACTGCACTGATCTGACTCTGACTGCGTCCGGTCACAGGCCACCGGACGCGTCCGGTCGTGTCAAATCGAGTTTGGGAGCTCTCTGGAAGTGACCGGACTCACGGTGAGAGAGCGTCCGGTCACACTGGACAAAACAGACGAACAGGAACTCGAGTGCGTCCGGTCAATCAGTGAACTGTGTGTCCGATCAAGTCACAGGAAGACGCAGTGATCAAGTTCAACGACGGACTCTTAGACCTAGCGTCCGGTCTCCCCGATCACAGCGCCCGGTCACTACGCGACTCCACTGTTCGTTCACCGATTTGATCCAATCTCTCCCAAAACGAATCCTCTAGGGATCAAACTTGGAGAGATAGATCACAAGGAGTATAGTGAGTTATCTCTAAGAGATCATGGCTCGAACCTATCTCCACATCGGTGAATCGAAGAGGTTTCGGGGCAAAGGAGCAAGAGCGTGATCCAACACGAAAATCGTTCGATCTCCTAGACCGTGAGGTTGAGTGATTGATTCCTTCGGTGGAAAGAATTGCCTCACTATCTAGAACATCTTGGTTCAAGTGGATTTGCGAAAGACACACCAAGCAAAGAGATCAAGCGACGGGAAAACGGGATCAAAAAGCAATCCGCGAAGAACACAACCAAAACGCGAATCACAAGCTCGAAATTGCAGCCGTGTGGCGAACACACGCTACAATAGTGAGGTTACGGCCTCACTTCCTGAATTTCCCAAAAAACAGAGACAAGATTGAGTTCCTCTGTGGATCCTCTACAGCTAGGTATAATTAGAACCCTAAGCGGGGGCTAAGGAGAGAGAGAGCTTAGAGCTAATGACTGCTAGGATCAGGGGAGAGGAGGGGTGCCTCTCTTATTTATAGCCTAAACAATAATCCCCTTCTAACCCTAGGTAGGTGAGCGAAACGGCCAACCCTAGGGGTATCCCGATCCAACTCTGCTTGGCGTTGATCCGACGGCCCCGTGCCTTCCTCACCCTTAGCTTCGCCTCGACGCAAGCCTCAGGATGCCGCCACGTGCCGCCCAGCCGACCACCACGCCTTCCTTGTGGATAACTACGCCGCCGCGCCAGCCTCTCCACACCGCCACGTGTCGACCGTCCTTTTTGCGGACCTCCCCTGATTTTGAGGCCGAAACCGGGAACCTGGGCCCTTCCCTGCGTTTTGAGGCTGAAACCGGGAAACCTGTCCTCCGGCTGAGTTTTGTGGCCCAAACTCAGAAACCCGCGCGCCCAGGTTTTGAGGCCCAAACCTAGAAACCGTCTCGCCGAGTTTTGAGGCCCAAACTCGGAAACCGCGCCACCCCGAGTTTTGTGGCCCAAACTCGGAAACCGTCGATGGTAGCTTTTTGAGGCTCAGCTACCGAACCCGTGCCATAGACGGGATGTGGTTCGCACACCCCGAGTTCCAGCACCGATGCCGGAGCATGTCCAGCCTCCACGCCGGGCACAGTGCATTCGCCATCCTTCTCGGCCTCCCGCCAGGTGTCACGACGCCATCACCTTCCTCCCGACTCGGCCGATGCACCGCACATCCCCATGTCTCTTGCTTGTCGACGCCACGTGCCAGCTACCACAGCTGGTCCTCAGGTCTCCCGGTCCGTCAGTCCAAGCTCCACGTTCGCCCTTCACCGCTCCTCCCGGTCCGTCGGCCGACACGTCCCGCTTGACCTTCACCTCACCTTTGACCACTGTCTCTGAGCTCCGCACCTGCACAGCAAAACAGCCAAGAGACATGTTGCCCGTTGATCGATCACTCATCACTCAGGAAGGGAACCACAAGGGCGCATATCAACCTTGTGTTCTCAATGACCGAAACTGATGCTTTAAGCTTCTGATTGCATTTTGCATAGGCTTCGCTCGGTTGAAAAGTTAGGCAATGACAAGCTTTCAACCTCTCGCAAACATCTGCTAAACTTCTGAACTTGTGTTATTTCACCGCTGCAACTCTGATTTAAAACTGAAATCACAAGTGTATGCTTCATTCTATAGCATGATGTTTGAACTTTGCTAGGGGTAGTTCCCCTATATACATGCTTAGCACTTGTTCGGATTCCTGTCTATACATGTGTAGTGCTATTTTGATGGTGACTATCTTTTTGGCTAAAAACTGCTCATTGTGCTTTCATGTTCATATTTCGTATATAGTGATCAGTCTGAGCCTTTGCTAGCATTTTGTGGATGATGTTGAGTCATTGAAGTTATACTGTGCAGAGCATCTTTACATTGTCTTGACTATATTCCTGAAGCTGCTTACTTGCACTTTGACTCATATGCATGTTCGAAGGGGGAGTTTCTCACTTGTTGGCACTTTTGTTAGGTGCATTTTCTAAGGGGAGACTTTTTACTTTATCAGTGCATTTTCACTAAGGGGGAGAATTGCAAATCTTATGCTTCCTCGAAGTTCAACTAGGGGGAATGTTCAAATCTTGTGCTTTCCGAGTTGAATCAAGGGGAGTTTTCCTGGTTGCATGCACTTTTCGAGGGGGAGTTTGTTGCTTCTTGTTGGCCGTAAGGTTTTGGTATCAAGCTTTCTTTGCTAGTTGTGTTGAGCCTCTGTGCCTCTATCTTGAGGGACTAGCATTTTGGTTCGATTTCTCAATTGGTATTTGCTAGCGGTGTTGAGCCTCTTCTACCTCTTCTTGAGGGCTAGCTTTGCTTTGCTTGGTTGCGTCGAGCCGTTGCCCATGTCTTTGGGAACCAAGTTGTTTTGCTTCTTCCACTTGACCTTCTTCGGCTTTGCTATGCTTTTGGGTCATTTGGTCGAGTTCTCTCTTCCTCCTTCTTCCTCCTTCTATTTCTATTATGATTTGTGTTGGTAGTTGACAATGCACTCATCAAGGGGGAGATTGCGGATACATGGGTGTATGCCGAGTCTTTGAGTGATGAGTGATTGTCAACTGGGATGATGCGCATGTTCTTTGGCTTGTGTTGTGCAGGTGTCGAGCACGGATACAGTGATCAGAGGCAAGGTGAAGGTCAAGTAGAGACGTGCCGTGCCGATGGACCGAGAGTGGCAAAGGGCGGACGTGAGGGTTGGACTGAGGAACCGGTGGCCCGAGGATCAGCTGTGGTGGTTGACAGCCTGGGATAGTGACGAGCGAAGACTTGCGGTCATGTGTTGCCTGAGTCGTGGACTTGGGGACACGTGTCGGTGGATGGGGTGCACGGGAGGTGCATCCCCTCTACAGCGTCGATTTGGTGGTAGAGCCAGAGAAAAACCATCAGATGGATGGTTTCCAGGTTTGGGCCTCAAAACCTGGGTGCGGATGGTTTCCGAGTTTGGCCACAAAACTCGGGCTGAGGATGGTTTCCAGGTTTGGGCCTGAAAACCTGGGCGCTGCGGGTTTGCTGAGTTTGGGCCTTAAAACTCAGATGCTGGTGGGCTGGTTTCCCGGTTTGGGCCTCAAAACCGGGCGTTGGTCGTGAAGGCTGGTTTCCCGGTTTGGGCCACAAAACCGGGGGTGCGACATCCGGGAAAGGACGGTAGTGGTGGCGGCACGTGGCGGCAATCGGGAGGTTGCGTCGAGGCAACACTACGAGTTGTGCGGGCGTGGCCGTCGGACCCACCTACCATCGAGTTGGTCCAGAATAACCTTAGGGTTTAGCTGGTTCGCTCTGTAAGTAGTTAGGGGTAGAGTGGGAATTAGGAATAGTTAGAATTAGGATAAGTAGGGGGAGACACCCACCTCCCCATCTATCTCAGTCATTTGTCTTTTTTGCTTCTAGGGTTTCCTGCTCTCCCACATCCCTGCTGTAGCGAACTGAGATCCACAGAGAAGAGAACAATACCTCTGTGCCCGTGAGATTTTGAGGAAGTGAGACCGTAATCTCACTGTTGTAGCATGTGGTAGCCACACGGTTGCAATTTCGTGGTTGTGATTCTTGTTTTGATTGTGTTCTTCACGGATTACTTTTCTCCACGTTTTTCCCGTTGATCGATCTCTTTGCTCGGTCCATCTCTTCCAAATCCGTTTGAACCAAGTTATTCTAGATCGTGAGGCACTTCTTTCCACTGAAGGAATTCACCTCTAACCTCACGGTCTAGGAGATCGAGCAATTTTAGGTTTGGATCGATTTTTGCTCCTTAGTCCCGAATTCTTCCAATTCACCGATTTGGAGTTAGGGTCGAGCCATGATTCTGTTGGGATAGCTCACTAACATCCTTGGAACTCCTCATACCAAGTCTAGGCCTTAGTGCTTTTGATTCGGAGGATATCAGGTGAATTTCGCGGAAGAACAGTGCTGGTTCTGGACCATCGGACGCTGAACCTGGGAGCATCAGACGCTAAGTTCATCACACCGGAGCGTCCGTTGCCACGTGTCACCTGACAGTGATTTTAAAGGAGCATTGGACGCTGACCATCGGAGCGTCCGTTGCCATCGGACGCGCCGGAGGTCAAGCATCGGACGCTATTGTTTCACTGTAGCAGCGTCCGATGCCTATGCAGTAAGGTTCCCGAGAGGCACTGTTTGCATCGGACGCGTCCGACGCTTGGGCATCGGACGCTGCCAGCGTCCGATGTAGTGATCTCTTCACTGTTTCGTCCGCAGTTTGACCGTTCGACTTCGGATTTGGTTTTGGGTTTTTGAGTTGCATTTCCGACTTCGTGCTCTACAGAAATCGGGCTTCCCGCTTTGCAAAATAGCGTGAATCAAAGTCCATCCTGTCACTAGTTGACTTGCGTGAACTCAGGTGAGGAAGCTTTTGTGGTGTCCCGCTGTGTTCCTAGGGAACATCCACCCATTCTCTTGGGTCGTGCACATCACGCGCATCGGTTTTGCTCTTGCGGTTGATTTTCTGGGACAGAGGCTATTAGTTTTCGAAAGAAAATTTGAAGCTCCCCATTCACCCCCCTCTGGTCGCTTTCTGGTAGCACTTTTCGGTCCTTCAATATTCTTAATTATATTGCTTATAGTATGCTTTGATTATATATTTGGCATAGATAGTTCATCATTATGTTTGTACTCATGTTCGTATAGCACTCATCTTAATGATCATTGGTGGGTGATAGATGTTGTGTAGGCGTGGTGCCTATACACTATTTATCTGCGAATGTGTCCTATGTTCCAGATAGAGTGGTAGATCGCGGGTGTGATGTTCCTGTTGAGTCCTTTGTATTCCACCTCCCGAATGTAGTGTTCAGTATGACTCAGTTAACTCATGGTTTAGGGGTTACTCTGTTTGGCACCTTTACTATGGAGTTGCCTCTTGATTATAAATATGATATGACCTAGCGTATGATTGCCAAATATGTTTGCACTAATCAATGTATGCTATGACTTGTAATTAGAATAACCCAGGAATGTTTCTTATTAATGCCTGTTCTAATCATCACTTGCTAGGAAGTACTGTTCTAGGATTATCTTTGATTGATCTGCTCTCTGTTACCATTTATCATTATCATTTATCATTACTTTACTATCTGATCTCTGTTTAGAGTAATGAGTGTCTTATCAGTCTTTATCATAAGTGTGTGCCATATTAATTGTTGTTAAGTCCTCACTATTAAAATACCATCATACTTTGAATTGAATAGTCTCTAGGCTAAATAAATAACGATACCTGAGACTAGCTTGGGTGAAATGCTTCTACAATGGGCGTATTTATCTGTGCGCTTGCGGGTAAATATTTATCTTCAATCCAGTGCCGTGATAATCACATTGCTAGCTTCATGTTGGGGATGACAACTTGACGTTAAGTGAAGTTAGTAGTGTCCCGTACACTTCTTAGTGCCTTCACTAGGTTATTGTTTATGAGTTTTGTTCTTAGAGTGAAGACGTTAAGAAATACCAACACTATCCTGTGGTTCTGTGTGAGTTAATGAGCACTTTGTGTTGCGTGATGTTGATCTTGTTTCGAACTAGCATTTTAACCTTCTTTCTGTTTCACTACTTTTTGAGGATGACTATGAGATTCATTTTAAGTCGAATCTTAGTCGTATTTTAGATCCTCAGGGCAATCTTGTGTGTTTGATCTCGCCCTTTGGAAAGTCTTTCGTGCGAATTTCTCGGAGTCTTTTGGCATTTCTCATTGTCTTTTGGCTGGACCCTCCTCCTCTGATCTTTGGAAGTGGCATAGGAGACTTGGTCACTGGAGCTTCGACTTGCTTGCAAGGCTTAGTTCACTTGGCCTAATCCGAGGATTGCCCAAGTTACACATGGAGAAGGATCTTGTTTGCCATTCTTGTAGACATGGGAAAATGGTTGCTGCTCCCCACCATCCTGTGAATCAAGTTATGACTAAGCGCCCTAAAGAGCTTTTGCATATGGACATTGTAGGTCCGGCTCGGGTGAGCTCAGTTGGTGGGAAGTGGTATGTGCTTCTTGTTGTTGACGACTTCTCGAGATATTCATGGGTTTTCTTTTTAGCTGAGAAAACTGAGACTTTCTCTTTTATTCGCAATCTGATTTTGCGACTTCATAACGAGTTCCCTAAGAACTCGATGAGAGCTATTCGTAGCGATAATGGTTCCGAGTTTAAGAACTCGGACTTTGAAAAGTTTTGTGACTCATTGGGTTTAGAGCATCAGTTTCTTCCCCCTACACACACACGCCTCAAAATGGTATTGTAGAGAGGAAAAGTGGACCCTTGTTGAGATGGCTAGGATGATGCTCGATGAGCATAGGACTCCTAGGCGTATTGGGCCGAAGCTATTAACACTGCATGCCATATTTCCAATTGCATTTTTTTTCTCCGTGCTTTCTTGAGAAGACTTCTTATGAGTTGCGATTTGGGAAGCAACCCAAAGTGAGTTATTTTAGAGTTTTTGGTTGCCACTGTTTTATACTCAAGAAAGGCAACTTGGACAAGTTTGAGTCTTGTTGGGGGAAGGAACCCTCGGCAGTGACGTCACGCTGGCTGTCACGGGAAATGACCCTCGCGCGCCCTGCGTACCAAAGAAATATCGCAAGGACCTTCGCCACTTGTCAGGTCCCTTGGGTTATTTTTCTAACCTTTGGGTGTTAGCGCAACCTTCGGGATATTTCTTTGTTCCTTACAGGTAAGAGGCATGGAGAGCACGATGCGAGACCCTCGCGCGTTCTGCACACCTTCGGAAGAAATGTCAAACTCAGTGGACGGCAAGTGAACGCGGGCCTCGCGGGTGAAGAGATGGTCCCATAAGTCGAAGGCCTACCCTCGGGTTGCTGCGAAGGGGCGCAGGAGCCAGGTGGCGGCGGACGTGCGGAAGGCGAGCTAGGGTTTTTCGCACCGCCTGTGTTTGTACAATGCTGCCCTTCCGCTGTACAGCGCTAAGGAATCTTTCTTGTACCCTTTTGTAATTTGGTCAGTGTCCCTTGGTATTCCCTATAAATACCAAGGGATGAACAGTGCATACGGACACGGTTTTTTGGGAATAGAGCTATAGCACCACTGTTCCTGTTTTCCCCTCTACCCTCGCATTTGGTTTTGATGATAGGCCACCTTTGCTGCTCCCCTACACATGTGCGGGGGTAAGGAAAGTATGTTTCCAACAGTTTGGTGCCGTCCGTGAGGATCGGAGTTCGTAATGGCCGAAAACAGAAGAGCATCCTCAACCAGAGACCATCGCACAACCAGAGAGGCCTCAACGACGGTTCAACCTGTGGCAGAAAATGTGGAACACTCGGGAGAAGAAGAAGTTACTCCAGGGACAGAGGTCCCGGGCCCTCACACTCGGCTAGTATCACAGCCACACCCGCACACCTCCGGAGAAGGTGGAAGAGGAAACGAAGAGGAGTTGGGCCTCGAGGCTTTGGACAGACTTCAAGCTGAACTGCAGGAAAAGAAAAGGCGCCTAGACCAGTTTGAAAGGCACAACCGGCTGCGCGCCATCAGGCAAAAGGCGGATGAAGCAAGGGAACAGCTTCGCCGAATGGAGGAGTCCCTCGCGACAGCTGAGGCCGAAGCCGAAGGATGGAATGATAGGGAAATGCCGCCACTCCAAGAGGGGAATGAGGAGCAGGGCCAGGGCAACGCCCGTCAGCCACCACCACCCCCACCACCACCAAATTTTTGCCAACTTTACCCAGAAGAGTGAGAGCCAAACCTTCGCATCCAGCGAAGGGCCCAACAACACCAGATGCCCTACGACCCGAGATCACCACTCTCCCAGATACTGCAAACCCAACCTTGGCCACCGTGCTACAATCCCCAAAATTTACCCCGTTATGATGGACTCTCCGACCCTCGTCAGTTCATAATGAGCTACAAAGCGGTAGTTGCAGCGGCAGGGGGTGATGAATCAACAATGGCAAAATCATTTGTAATCATCCTTCGTGACATCGCTCAGACATGGTACAGCAATCTGCGCCCCGGAAATGTGGATTCCTGGGCTAACCTCAGAGACAGGCTCTGCACAAACTTTAAGGGTATTACAGCAGCCCCATCAAACCCTATCGACCTGTTCAACTGCAAACAAGAAGAGCGCGAGCTATTACAAGATTACTGGTGAAGGTTCATCCAAATCAGAGCAAGAACTCCGGGGACGTCCGAAGAGGCCGTGATCCTTGTAGCAGTCAGCGGTCTGCGTCCAGGCCCATGCTCTTTGAAGTTTGCCAGAAAGCCAGCAAATACAATAGAGGAGCTTCATGAGACAATGGAAAGATACTGTAGAGCGGACATGGACTTCAGGTCAAAGTCAGACGCTCGAAGGGCACAGCAGAAATCGCAACCGAGGCCACGAACAAGAGAGAACAACCCTCGTCAAGAACTGGGTAACATCGGCGCTATCAACAAGGCAGGTCCATTCGAAGACCACAATAGGGCGACTTAGCCTTCGGGCAACCAAAATCCGCAAGGATTCCCACCCCCGCCTGATCAAAGAAACCAACAGAGGGATCCGGCCAAAATGTACTGCCATTTTTGTGGTCCAGGAAAGGGGCACACAACAAAATAATGCGAGTGCTTTGCCAAAGGAAAGGAGTACCAGGAGTCCAAAAGAGCCACTTCGGCCGAAAACAGAACTATCAATCATACCAAAAAGCCAAGCTTCAACCCAACCCATCCTCCATACCAGTACACCCCTATAAACTATGGCCTACCTTCGCACCAACCTTTCTACGCACATCACCCCCACTACAATCATACCCCATATCAGCCACACACCTTTCCTCAACGCCAAAACACACCATACACAGTTTCATTCCCAGCAACCCCGCAAACCCAAACCAACCAACAAGCAAGCAATGCCTTACCACCACAGCCCCCAATACCAGCTCTGCCAGCACCCGAGCCTGTCAAAGTCGAACCCCAAACCCAAACAAACATCAACAACCCAACATCAACCTTCGGCGTAATCCTTGCCATCATGGGGGGCTCCAATGAAGATCATGGCAATAAAAGGCAAAGGAAAGAACATGCAAGAACAGTGCACCATGTAGCTGTCGAGGGTCCACACAAATTTGGGCGATGGTCCCACATTCCAATAACCTTCGATTCTGGCGACATGAAGCTAAGAGATTACCCTCACACAGATGCCATGGTAATCGAAACCAATCTTGCAGGATGGACAGTCACCAAAATTCTGGTAGACACAGGAAGCTCCGCGGACATCTTCTTCGCCTCAACCTTCGACAGCATGAAGCTAGACAGAAACCTCCTGCAACCTGCTAAAAATCCTTTATACGGTTTCGGTGGTCAGCAAGTCAGAGCAATTGGGAAAATTTCCTTGCCCGTAACCTTCGGAGACCAAATAAACTGCAGAACAGAACATATAACCTTCGATGTGGTTGACATGTTTTATCCTTACAATGCAATCTTTGGCCGAGGGATTACCAATGTCTTCAATGTGGTCATCCACCTTGCGTACCTTTGCATGAAGCATCCTGCTCCGAAGGGGGTCGTTGCACTATACGGAGATCAAGACGTCGCAAGAGCCACCGAGGGAACAGTAGTACCTGGGCAACGCAATGTCCACAATCTAACAAAGCCTCAAGCAATAAACCTCAGCAGCGAAGGTGAAGCACATTGTGACCAAACAAGAGCATCACCCAAAGAAGAAACCAAACAAGTTCAACTCTTCGAGGGTAACCCTGAAAGAAAAGTAATCGTCTCAGCCCACTTAGACACCCAATCAGAAAACAACCTCGTTCGTTTCCTCAAAGAAAACTCTGACGCCTTCGCTTGGTCTGCAGAGGATCTCAAGGGAGTTAATAGATCCTTGATTCAACACAGCCTCAACATTAAGCAAGGATATCGTCCAGTTAAACAAAAGCTCCGCAAGATGTCAGAAGAAAGAAAAGAGGCAGCGAGGGCAGAAGTAAAAAGACTCTTGGACGCAGGGGTCATCCGCCCCGTCAAATATCCATCATGGCTCTCCAACGTGGCCCTAGTCCGGAAAAAGAACAAAAAATGGAGAATGTGTGTGGATTTCACTGGCTTAAACAAGGCCTGCCCGAAGGATGATTTCCCCCTACCAAACATAAGCACCTTGGTGGACAGAGCAGCCGGATGTCATACACTTTCTCTCCTTGACTATTTCTCGGGGTACCATCAAATCTGGATGAATGAGGACGACGAAGAAAAAACAAGCTTTATCACACCCTCGGGCACCTTTTGCTTTCGAAGAATGGCAGAAGGTTTAAGAAACTCAGGGTCTACCTTCGCTCGCATGACGTCCGAGGTGTTAAAAGATGAACAAGCCATCTCCGCCTATGTCGACGACTTGATCGTTCAAAGCCAACAACGAGAAAATCATATATCGGATCTGGCAAGAGTATTCAACAACCTTCGCTCTACCGGGTTGAAACTGAACCCCAAAAAATGTGTCTTCGGGGTCAGCGAAGGAAAACTGTTAGGTTGTATCGTCTCAGCAAGGGGAACCGAAGCCAACCCTTAAAAAATTGATGCCATCATCAACATGGAACCACTGACAAACAAAAAAGCAGCTCAGCGGTTGTCAGGGCGCTTAGCAGCACTCAGCAGGTTCATCTCCAGATCAGCTGAGCGAGAGTTACCTTTCTTTGAAACTTTGAGAAGCTCCGCTCCGTTCAACTGGGGACCTCGACAATTGAAAGCTTTCGAGGATGTGAAAAAGTATCTAACCAACTTGACCATCTTGACAAGCCCTAGCAAAGGCGACTTGCTATTACTATACGTGGCAGCGTCGCCTCACGCAGCCAGCGCAGTACTGATCAAAGAGCTGCACGAAAACAGCAAAACCAGGAAGGCCCCAATCTACTATGTGTCAGAAACCCTCGAGGGCCCCAAGCGAAACTACTCAGAGCTCGAGAAGATAGCGTACGCCGTGGTCGTGGCGTCAAGAAAGCTAAAACACTATTTCTAGGCACACGAGATCCAAGTACCCTCAGTATACCCCCTCAAAAACATTTTTAAGAACAATGAGGCAGTCAGCAGAATAGCAAAATGGGCAGTAGAATTGAACAGCTATACCATAACCTTCGTGGGCAGAACAGCAATAAAATCACAAGCCCTAGCAGATCTCATAGCCGAATGGACTCCAGACCCTCGCAGAGAAGAAGCCAAAAAAGACACGTTCTGGACAGTGTACGTCGACGGAGCCTGGGGAGCAGCTGGAGCAGGAGCCTCGGCCATCCTAGTTTCGCCGTCCGGGCCAAAGCTACGATATGCAAAAAGGCTCGACTTCAAGTGCACAAACAATTCTGCTGAATATGAAGCTGTAATACTGGCACTTTCAAGGCTTCGAGCATTATCACTCCAAAGGGCGGTCATCAACACAGACTCCCAAGTCATTGCAGGTCATATCGAGAAAAATTACAAGGCAAAAGATCTAGAGCTGCAAAAGTACTTACAATGTGTCCGAATGTTAGAATCTTTTTTCCTCGGCATAACACTGAAAGCAATACCAAGGTCTGAGAACAGCGAGGCAGATAATCTGGCCAAAGCAGCAGCACAACAACTACAGCTGCCCCCAGACATTTTTTATGAAGTAGCAACACAGTCAGCCATCGAAGCCTCTGAAAAAACAACGAAGCTGATCAATGCAATTCAGAGCGAAGATTGGAGAGCCCCAATCATGGCATACATCAACGGGTTGCACGAGCCCGATTCCTGATTCATCATGACTTTTTGCTAAGGGACTAGCAAAAGGTAAGCTTGGGGGAGTTGTTGACCTGATTATCTATCACAATTAAAGGATAAATAAATATAAAAAGGGCATGAATTCAATCACCAACAAAGGTTTAGGGTTTCAATTGACAATATTCCACGAGTTTTGGTGAATTTTGATTCTGCAGGGACTAAACTAGGAAATCAACACAGATTGCTTCCCCAAGAAGGAAACCGACGGGAGATAACCGAACCGATGCATCAGGAATATTCTAGAAGGATCTAGAGGACACCAGAAGACACCAGGAGGCCGGGCACCCCAGGACATGGCCAGGTGGGACCGGTCGGTCCCACCACTAGACCGGTCGGTCTCCCCTGGGGCCCGCTGGACTCTATCTTTTGGAACCTTCCTCCACCGCCTACGAGGATGCATCTCAGCCGTACCTAAGGTTGGTTTGATCCAACGGCCACGGTTCCTCGCCCAATGCTATATAAGCAGCCCCAGACCCCCTCTCCAGATCACCAGGTCATCATCATCTCATTCATCAGATCAAGCCATCACCAGAGAAGGAGATCAATCGGAAACCCTAGAACTACATCCACCTAGATTAGTATAGATAGAATAGGATTAGAGGAGGCAAGCTTCGCTTGGATTCCAGATCTAGTCACGACAAGGCTCGGTAAACCCAAGATCTTCTCTCTTGTATTAACATTATGGATCTACATCATAAATGCTCTTCTAGTTCATCATTGTTTATGTTCTAGTTCGTCGTCTAGTTCTAGTTCATCTTCTAGTTCATAATCCAGTTCTAGTTCATGTTCTAGTTCGTACTTTAGTTCTTCTCAATGATCTAATTCACGTTATTGTTCATCTCTATGTTCTAGATAGTAATACAATTGTATGACTAAGACATCAACAATTATATTCTTAATTATATTGCTTATAGTATGCTTTGATTATATATTTGGCATAGATAGTTCATCATTATGTTTGTACTCATGTTCGTATAGCACTCATCTTAATGATCATTGGGTGGGTGATAGATGCTGTGTAGGCGTGGTGCCTATATACTATTTATCTGCGAATGCGTCCTATGTTCCGGATAGAGTGGTAGATCGCGGGTGTGATATTCTTGTTGAGTCCTTTGTATTCCACCTCCCGAATGTACTGTTCAGTATGGCTCAGTTAACTCATGGTTTAGGGGTTACTCTGTTTGGCACCTTTACTATGGAGTTGCCTCTTGATTATAAATATGATATAACCTAGCCTATGATTGCCAAATATGTTTGCACTAATCAATGTATGCTATGACTTGTAATTAGAATAACTCAGGAATGTTTCTTATTAATGCATGTTCTAATCATCACTTGCTAGGAAGTACTGTTCTAGGATTATCTTTGATTGATCTGCTCTCTGTTACCATTTATCATTATCATTTATCATTACTTTACTATCTGATCTCTGTTTAGAGTAATGAGTGTCTTATCAGTCTTTATCATAAGTGTGTGCCACATTAATTGTTGTTAAGTCCTCACTAGTATAATACCATCATACTTTGAATTGATTAGTCTCTAGGCTAAATATAAATAACGATACCTGAGACTAGCTGGGGTGAAATGCTTCTACAACGGGCGTATTTATCTGTGCGCTTGCGGGTAAATATTTATCTTTAAATCCAGTGCCCTGATATAATCACATTGCTAGCTTCATGTTGGGGATGACAACTTGACGTTAAGTGAAGTTAGTAGTGTCCCATACACTTCTTAGTGCCTTCACTAGGTTATTGTTTACGAGTTTCGTTCTTAGAGTGAAGACGTTAAGAAATACCAACACTATCATGTGGTTCTGTGTGAGTTAATGAGCACTTTGTGTTGCGTGATGTTGATCTAGTTTCGAACTTGCATTTTAACCTTCTTTCTGTTTCGCAACTTTTTGAGGATGACTATGAGATTCATTTTAAGTCGAATCTCAGTCGTATTTTAGATCTTCAGGGCAATCTTGTGTGTTTGATCTCGCCGTTTGGGAAAGTCTTTCGTGCGAATTTCTCGGAGTCTTTTGGCATTTCTCGTTGTCTTTTGGCTGGAGCCTCCTCCTCTGATCTTTGGAAGTGGCATAGGAGACTTGGTCACTTGAGCTTCGACTTGCTTGCAAGGCTTAGTTCACTTGGCCTAATCCGAGGATTGCCCAATTTACACATGGAGAAGGATCTTGTTTGCCATTCTTGTAGACATGGGAAAATGGTTGCTGCTCCCCACCATCCTGTGAATCATGTTATGACCAAGCGCCCTAGAGAGCTTTTGCATATGGACCTTGTAGGTCCGGCTCGGGTGAGCTCAGTTGGTGGGAAGTGGTATGTGCTTCTTGTTGTTGACGACTTCTCGAGATATTCATGGGTTTTCTTTTTAGCTGAGAAAACTGAGACTTTCTCTTTTACTCGCAATCTGATTTTGCGATTTCATAACGAGTTCCCTAACAACTCGATGAGGGCTATTCGTAGCGATAATGGTTCTGAGTTTAAGAACTCGGACTTTGAAAAGTTTTGTGACTCGTTGGGTTTAGAGCATCAGTTTTCTTCCCCCTACACACCGCCTCAAAATGGTATTGTAGAGAGGAAAAAGTGGACCCTTGTTGAGATGGCTAGGATGATGCTCGATGAGCATAGGACTCCTAGGCGGTATTGGGCTGAAGCTATTAACACTGCATGCTATATTTCCAATTGCATTTTTCTCCGTGCTTTCTTGAAGAAGACTTCTTATGAGTTGCGATTTGGGAATCAACCCAAAGTGAGTTATTTTAGAGTTTTTGGTTGCCACCGTTTTATACTCAAGAAAGGCAACTTGGACAAGTTTGAGTCTTGTTGGGGGAAGGAACCCTCGGCAGTGACATCACGCTGGCTGTCACGGGAAATGACCCTCGCGCGCCCTGCGTACCATCGCAAGGACCTTCGCCACTTGTTAGATCCCTTGGGTTATTTTTCTAACCTTTGGTTGTTAGCGCAACCTTCGGGATATTTCTCTGTTCCTTACATGTAAGAGGCATGCAGAGCACGATGCGAGACCCTCGCGCGTTCTGCACAGCTTCGGAAGAAATGTCAAGCTCAGCGGACAGCAAGCGAACGCGGGCCTCGCGGCTGAAGCGATGGTCCCATAAGCCAAAGGTCTACCCTCGGGTTGCTGCGAAGGGGCACAGGAGCCAGGTGGCGGCGGACGCGCGGAAGGCGAGCTAGGGTTTTTCGCACCTCCTATTTTTGTACAATGCTGCCCTTCCTCTGTACAGCGCTAAGGAATCTTTCTTGTACCCTTTTGTAATTTGGTCAGTGTCCCTTGGCATTCCCTATAAATACCAAGGGATGAACAGTGCATACGGACATGGTTTTTTGGGAATAGAGCTACAGCACCATTGTTCCTGTTTTCCCCTGTACCCTCGCATTTGGTTTTGATGATCGGCCACCTTCGCTGCTCCACTATACATGTGCGGGAGTAAGGCAAGTGTGTTTCCCATAGTTTGGTGCCGTCCGTTAGGATCGGAGTTCGTAATGGCCAGAAACAGAAGAGCATCCTCAACCAGAGACCATCGCACAACCAGAGAGGCCACGGCGACGGTTCAACCTGTGGAAGAAAATGTGGAACCCTCGGGAGAAGAGGAAGTTACTCCAGGGACAGAGGTCACGAGCCCTCACACTCGGCTAGTATCACAGCCACACCCGCACACCTCCGGAGAAGGTGGAAGAGGAAATGAAGAGGAGTTGGGCCTCGAGGCTTTGGACAGACTTCAAGCTGAACTGCAGGAAAAGAAAAGGCGCCTAGACCAGCTTGAAAGGCACAACCGGCTGCGCGCCATCAGGCAAAAGGCAGATGAGGCAAGGGAACAACTTCGCCGAATGGAGGAGTCCCTCGCGGCAGCTGAGGCCGAAGCCGAAGGATGGAATGATAGGAAAATGCTGCCACTCCAAGAGGGGAATGAGGAGCAGGGTCAGGGCAACGCCCGTCAGCCACCACCACCCCCACCACCACCAAATTTTCGCCAACTTTACCCAGAAGAGTGAGAGCCAAACCTTCGCATCCAGCGAAGGGCCCAACAACACCAGATGCCCTACGACCCAAGATCACCACTCTCCCAGATACTGCAAACCCAACCTTGGCCACCGTGCTACAATCCCCAAAATTTACCCGTTATGATGGACTCTCCGACCCTTGTCAGTTCATAATGAGCTACGAAGCGGCAGTTGCAGCGGCAGGGGGAGATGAATCAACAATGGCAAAGTCATTTGTAATCATCCTTCGTGACATCACTCAGACATGGTACAGCAATCTGCGCCCGGAACCGTGGATTCCTGGGCTAACCTCAGAGACAGGCTCTGCACAAACTTTAAGGGTATTACAACAACCCCATCAAACCCTATTGACCTGTTCAACTGCAAACAAGAAGAGCGCGAGCCATTACAAGATTACTGGCGAAGGTTCATCCAAATCAGAGCAAGAACTCCAGGGATGTCCGACGAGGCCGTGATCCTCGCAGCAGTCAGCAGTCTGCGTCAAGTCCCATGCTCTTCGAAGTTTGCCAGAAAGCCGGCAAATACAATAGAGGAGCTTCATGAGACAATGGAAAGGTACTGTACAGCGGACATGGACTTCAGATCAAAGTCGGACGCTCGAAGGGCACAGCAGAAACCGCAACCGAGGCCACAAACAAGAGAGAACAACCCTCGTCAAGAACTGGGTAACATCGGCGCTATCAACGAGGCAGGTCCATTCGAAGACCACAATAGGGCGACGCAGCATTCGGGCAACCAAAATCCGCAAGGATTCCCACCCCCGCCTGATCAAAGAAACCAACAGAGGGATCCGGCCAAAATGTACCATTTTTGTGGTCCAGGAAAGGGGCACACAAGCAAACAATGCGAGTGCTTCGCCAAAGGAAAGGAGTACCAGGAGTCCAAAAGAGCCACTTCGGCCGAAAACAGAACTATCAATCATACCAAAAAGCCAAGCTTCAACCCAACCCATCCTCCATACCAGTACACCCCTATAAACTATGGCCTACCTTCGCACCAACCTTTCTACGCACATCACCCCCACTACAATCATACCCCATATCAGCCACCCACCTTTCCTCAACGCCAAAACACACCATACACAGTTTCATTCCTTGCTACACCACAAACCCAAACCAACCAACAAGCAAGCAATGCCTTACCACCACCGCCCCCAATACCAGCTCTGCCAGCTCTCCAGCCTGTCAAAGCCGAATCCCAAACCCAAACAACCATCAACAACCCAACATCAACCTTCGGCGTAATCCTTGCCATCACAGGGGGCTCCAATGAAGATCCTGGCAATAAAAGGCAAAGGAAAGAACATGCCAGAAGAGTGCACCATGTAGCTGTCGAGGGTCCACACAAATTTGGGCGATGGTCCCACATTCCAATAACCTTCGATTCTGGCGACATGAAGCTAAGAGATTACCCTCACATAGACGCCATGGTAATAGAAACCAATCTTGCAGGATGGACAGTCACCAAAATTCTGGTAGACACAGGAAGCTCTGCGGACATCTTGTTCGCCTGAACCTTCGACAGCATGAAGCTGGACAGAAACCTCCTGCAACCTGCTGACAATCCTTTATATGGTTTCGGTTGTCAGCAAGAATTGGGAAAATTTCCTTGCCCGTAACCTTCGGAGACCAAATAAACTGCAGAACAGAACATATAACCTTCGATGTGGTTGACATGTTTTATCCTTACAATGCAATCTTTGGCCGAGGGATTACCAATGTCTTCAATGCGGTCATCCACCCTGCGTACCTTTGCATGAAGCATCCTGCTCCGAAGGGGGTCGTTGCACTATACGGAGATCAAGACGTCGCAAGAGCCGCCGAGGGAACAATAGCACCTGGGCAACACAATGTCCACAATCTAACAAAGCCTCAAGCAATAAACCTCGACAGCGAAGGTGAAGCACATTGTGACCAAACAAGAGAATCACCCAAAGAAGAAACCAAACAAGTTCAACTCTTCGAGGGTAACCCTGAAAGAAAAGTAATCATCTCAGCCCACTTAGACCCCCAATCAGAAAACAACCTCGTCCGTTTCCTCAAAGAAAACTCTGACGCCTTCGCTTGGTCTGCGGAGGATCTCAAGGGAGTTAATAGATCCTTGATTGAACACAACCTCAACATTAAGCAAGGATATCGTCCAGTTAAACAAAAGCTCAGCAAGATGTCAGAAGAAAGAAAAGAGGCAGCAAGGGCAGAAGTAAAAAGACTCTTGGACGCAGGGGTCATCTGCCCCGTCAAATATCCATCATGGCTCTCCAACGTGGCCCTAGTCCAGAAAAAGAACAAAAAATGGAGAATGTGTGTGGATTTCACTTGCTTAAACAAGGCCTACCTGAAGGATGATTTCCCCCTACCAAACATAAGCACCTTGGTGGACAGAGCAGCCGGGTGTCAGACACTTTCTCTCATTGACTGTTTCTCGGGGTACCATCAAATCTGGATGAATGAGGACGACGAAGAAAAAACAAGCTTTATCACCCCCTCGGGCACCTTTTGCTTTCGAAGAATGGCAGAAGGTTTAGGAAACGCAGGGTCTACCTTCGCTCGCATGACGTCCGAGGTGTTAAAAGATGAACAAGCCATCTCCGCCTATGTTGACGACTTGATTGTTCAAAGCCAACAACGAGAAAATCATATATCGGATCTGGCAAGAGTATTCAACAGCCTTCGCTCTGCCGGGTTGAAACTGAACCCCAAAAAATGTGTCTTCGGGGTCAGCGAAGGAAAACTGCTAGGTTGTATCGTCTCAGCAAGGGGAATCAAACCCAACCCTGAAAAAATTGATGCCATCATCAACATGGAACCACCAACAAACAAAAAAGCAGCTCAGCGGTTGTCAGGGCGCTTAGCAGCACTCAGCAGGTTCATATCCAGATCAGCGGAGCGAGGGTTACCTTTCTTTGAAACTTTGAGAAGCTCCGCTCCGTTCAACTGGGGACCTCGACAAATGAAAGCTTTCGAGGATTTGAAAAAGTATCTAACCAACTTGACCATCTTGACAAGCCCTAGCAAAGGCGACTTGCTATTACTATACGTGGCAGCGTCGCCTCACGCAGCCAGCGCAGTACTGATCAAAGAGCTGCACGAAAACAGCAAAACCAGGAAGGCCCCAATCTACTATGTGTCAGAAACCCTCGAGGGCCCCAAGCGAAACTACTCAGAGCTCGGGAAGATAGCGTACGCCGTGGTCGTGGCATCAAGAAAGCTAAAACACTATTTCCAGGCACACGAGATCCAAGTACCCTCAGCATACCCCATCGAAAACATTTTCAAGAACAATGAGGCAGTCAGCAGAATATCAAAATGGGCAGTCGAATTGAACAGTTATACCATAACCTTCGTGGGCAGAACAGCAATAAAATCACAAGCCCTAGCAGATTTCATAGCCGAATGGACTCCAGACCCTCGCAGAGAAGAAGCTGAAAAAGACACGTTCTGGACAGTGTACGTCGATGGAGCCTGGGGAGCAGCTGGAGCAGGAGCCTCGGCCATCCTAGTTTCGCCGTCCGGGCTGAAGCTACGATATGCAAAAAGGCTCGACTTCAAGTGCACAAACAATTCTGCAGAATATGAAGCTGTAATACTGGCACTTTCAAGACTTCGAGCATTATCAGTCTGAAGGGCGGTCATCAACAGCGAGGCAGATAATCTGGCCAAAGCAGCAGCACAACAACTACAGCTGCCCCCAGACATTTTTTAGGAAGTAGCAACACAGTCAGGCATCGAAGCCTCTGAAAAAACAATGAAGCTGATCAATGCAATTCAGATCGAAGATTGGAGAGCCCCAATCATGGCTTACATCAACGGGTTGCACGAGCCCGATTCTAAAGAAGAAAACAGGCTCAGTCAAAGAGCTCGAGGGTACAAAATTGTGGACAACAACTTATGCAAAGCCTCAGTAACCTCCCCGTGGCTATAATGCGTGTCACAGGACCAAGGAAAGGACATACTCAAACTCATTCACGAAGGTATCTGTGGCTCCCACAACGGCTCGAGGGCACTAGTTGGAAAAGTTTTCCGTCAAGGTTTTTTCTGGCCTATAGCATTACGAGATGCAGAAAATATTGTCAAGGACTGCGAGGGATGCCAACTAACAGCAAAAACAAAAAACGCCCCAGGCGCCCCAACAACTCTGATATGCCCAACATGGCCCTTGCAAAGATGGGCAATGGACCTCGTCGGCCCACTACCAACAGCACCAGGAAACCTTCGCTACGCAGTGGTAGCTGTGGAATACTTCACAAAATGGATTGAAACTGGACCGTTGGTTTCCATCACCTCGTCAGCCGTGAAAAAGTTTTCCTGGCAACAAATAGTTTGTCGGTTCGGAGTTCCCAAACACCTAACCGTCGACAACGGCACCCAGTTTGACAGCGAGGTCTTCAAGGAATTCTGCGCTCAAATCGGAACAATCTTGTGCTTCGCCTCAGTCCAGCACCCTCAATATAATGACCTCGTTGAAAGAGCTAATGCAACAATTTTTCAAGCAATATCCAAAAAACTACAAGGCAGACCCAAGGGAAAGTGGGCGGAAGAGCTAACCTCTGTCGTCACCTAGTCCCATAACACTTTGGAATGCAGATCTACAAAATTCACACCTTTCAGGCTTCTATTTGGGGAAGAAGCCATGTTACCAGAAGAATTGAAACATAGCTCTCTCAGAACAACCCCCGAATCAGATGAACAAAACCAGCTGCTTGATAAAGATTTGCTCGAGGAAACGAGATGCAACGCAGTGCACAACCTTCGCAAATATCAAGAAGAAACCAAAAAATGGAGAGACAAAAAGGTGAGAATCAAAGACCTGAAGAAGGGTGACCTCGTCCTCATTCGGAAACAAAACGCCAACATGGCGGGAAAATTTCAACCAAAATGGACGGGACCACACCTGATAGTAGAATGCAATCGTCCTGGGTCCTATCATCTCTCTGATAGCGAAGGAAACTGCCTGCCTCACACCTGGAACGTTGACGACCTTCGTAGATTCTACCCATAGCGGAGCCTTAGCGAGCTCTCGCAACATGTAATTTGCATTTTTACCTTTCATCTCTTCCAGTACCATGCTTGTAACCAAAACAAAGGAGCTGCACTCTTTTTCCTTACGAAGGGGCGTAAGGTTTTTTAACGAGGCAGTATCCCAATCCTTAATACAAGCAACAACCTCCAAAAAATCCTTCTGTTTTTCAAAAACATCGATAAAAGCAACTCTTATTCAAGAGCGCTTATAATCGATGAATACCCCCAAAGATTGTTTCAAAACACAAGTATTTCGAAACAAACCTACAAAGCAAACTTCACCTCCGCCTAAGACAAGGGGAGGCGCGAAGTCCTAAAAAGTCAAGCACCCTCGCAATAAACGCTAGGGGCTTGCAAAGCAAACTTCACCTCCACCTTAGGCAAGGGGAGGCGCGAAGTCACAAAAAATCAAGTACCCTAGCAAAAGCACCAGGGGCTTGCAACACAAACGTAACCTCCACCGCAAACAAAGAAAGGAGCGTGATCACATACTTGTTACCTTTTTTACTTTAAAACGTTAAGCGAGCCTTGCTAAAAGGAAAGGGGGCGTCACTGTTTTCCACAAACAGCTTACGTAAACGTTAAGCGAGCCTCACAAAAAAGGAAAGGGGGCGTCACTGTTTTCCACAAACAACTTACATAAACGTTAAACGAGCCTCGCAAAAAAGGAAAGGGGGCGTCGCCGTTTTCCATAAACAGCTTACATAAACGTTAAACGAGCCTCGCTAAAAAGGAAAAGGGGCGTCGCCGTTTTCCATAAACAGCTTACATAAACATTAAGAGAGCCTCGCTAAAAGGAAAGGGGGCGTCGCTCTTTTCCACAAACAGCTTACATAAACGTTAAGTGAGCCTCGCAAAAAAGGAAAGGGGGCGTCGCTGTTTTCCACAAAATCTTACATAAACGTTAAGCGAGCCTCGCTAAAAGGAAAGGGGGCGTCGCTGTTTTCAACAAACAGCTTACATAAACGTTAAGCGAGCCTCGCAAAAAAGGAAAGGGGGCGTCGTTGTTTTCCACAAAATCTTACATAAACGTTAAGCGAGCCTCGCTAAAAGGAATGGTGGCGTCACCGTTTTCCATAAACAGCTTACATAAACGTTAAGCGAGCCTCGCTAAAAGGAAAGGGGGCATCGCTGTTTTCCACAAATAGCTTACATAAACGTTAAGCGAGCCTCGCAAAAAAAGGAAAGGGGGCATCGCTGTTTTCCACAAAAAGCTTACATAAACGTTAAACGAGCCTCGCTAAAAAGGAAAGGGGGCATCGCTGCTTTCCAAAGCGCCTTACATCAACGTTAAAAGCGAGCCTCGCCAGAAAGACAGCGAGAATAAAAAGTCTTTCTTTGTCAAATTATAAAAACAAGCCACAACAAGATAAACAATCTTACTATTCTTTCGCATAAATACAAATTCAACACAATGTGTTACACACTCACTAAAGAATACAAAGTTACAATTCCTCTCCACAATCCTCAATCAACTTTACATCTTCACAACCCTTGTGCCCCCCTTCAAATCCCATTTCTATCGGGACAATAGGTCCCCATAGCAAAGGAGCCGCAGGCACAATGCGCAGTTCCGCGGACAACACCCTCGTCCTATACATATATCTACGACCTATGTCACTAATCTCCAAAGGCTCCTCCTTCGGAACTACAAGGGAACCATCCGGACCCAGTTCAATGTTGCTACGCCCAAACAAAAAATCCAGAGCCGTGTTCTCATCGATATCATCTTCAACAACAGGCTGTGAAGAAGAACCAAACAAAAAACGCGTAGCTTGCCGATTCGTATAGTCCACGTCACGCCAAAAACAGCTCGCTCAACTGTTCTTCAAATCGTACCTTCGCACCTTAGACCACCAAAAATGCTCAAAGGATAGCGAAGGGTGTTTGAGTTTAGCTCGAGCCCACGATTCACCAGTTATAAAAGTATCTGATAGTTTAACGTGAGAGGCGTCACATCAAACACCTCAAGCACGGTTCCATCAGGAACCTGCATCGTCAAACAGACAAACAAATTCTCAGTGTTTTACATCCGCACGCTCCCTTCGCAAAATTTTACAAAATAACCCTCTTTTACAATCGTCCCCAGTAGCTCACACCTGCTCGGGATTCTCATGCTCCCCCGCCGCAGCCTCGCCAGTTGCAGCAGCCCCCGCCATTGCTTGGTCAGCAGCAGTAGCTTCGACCTCAGCTAATTTCTCAACAGTAGACACCATTGTGGCAGGGGCCTCTTCGGCCGAGGGAACCTCTTCAACCGGAGGAACGTCCGCAGAGCCGTGCGCAGGTGCGGCCTTGGAGCAACCAACAACATCATCAGTCGCAGAAGGCGAAGGCATCGCGTCCCTCCGAGCCAGCGAGAAAAATGCGGGGGCGGGAACATAGAAATGAATAACTAACACTTTCATACATAAATAAAACAAAAAATTAAAAATTTATTCCAATATCTCAAACCTGACGTGTAGCTTCGGCAGCCTCTTCGAAGGCAAGTGCACGGCCCCCACCAGCAATCCAGAATCTGCGAAGCAAATGCATCGCACAATTCCGAACCTCCGCATCATCAACCTTCATTTTACACACTTTGTCAACCATAGGGAAAATGTGGCTCGGTTTCCTAATCTTGCGAAGGTGCTCGGAATCAGCTCGGCGAAGAGTACCGGCCATAGCTAAAGCTCCGGCGTAGCCCCCAAAGTCAGCTGCGTTACCAACTAATGAGCTAAAAACATCAAGCTCATTACATAGCCGACCTTTGAAGGCCTCCGCGTTAGCAGCAGGCAGTGGCTCCCCGGCAGAGCCGTCGGCTTCAGTCAAGCAGGTGTCAACTTTGTCCTTAATTTTCCCCATGCTCTTCTGCCACGCCTCTGACTGAAAAGCCAGTTCCGAGGTCAGTTCCTCTATGTGGCTCTTCGCGGAGATCAAGTCTTTGTCCTTATCACGGCAGGCACATAACAACTCAGCGTTACGGCTCACAACCTCCTGCGCTTCCTCTCGGGTTTTCTTAACCTCCTCAAAAGCTCCTTTAAGCTTAATTTCTTTGTTATCCAAACTTCGCCGGAGGTCTTTATTTTCTTTCTCAACCTCGGCCAACCGGTTCCTTAAAAAATCATCATTTAAACCAGCCCTTCGGCGCGCAGAGCGACTGAGAAGCATCAGCTCAGCCAACTTAACGTCAATATCATCGTGAAGCTCGTCCAATGGTTGGTTGACTAATCGAAGCTCAGCTTCCGGCGCACAGACCCGACCAAACACACGTCCAAGAAAACGCCTTTCCTCCGGAGCGCATTGCAAATGGCACTCTCGAAGGTCAGGACTCGTGAAAAGCTCTGTCGCCGGATCCAAAACTCCAACCTTCTTGGCAAAGTAAGGAAGGCTGGACCGGCTAGCTTCCCCATATGGCCTCTTACCAGGGATTCATTCCAATTCAAGCTCACCCCTCACCTCAAAACCGTCAACCCAGATGTGTGACCCCGCGAACTCGGGCACTAACCCTCGCTCGGGGCTCTCAGGCTCGAGGTCCCGCAGCATCTCATCAATGCTACGGGCAGCTTCAGCGTCAGCACTCAACGAGACAATCGCTTTCCCACGGTCATCACCAATGGACACTTCTTCGTCTGAGTCGCCCTCATTGCCGGAGGTGTCACTAGCTTCATCAAATGAATCGTCCTAAGTATCGGCCCCCTTCTCGACCTCTTTCTCTTCCTCCTTGTCATCATCATCGGAGGCACCTTCGTCGTCCGAAATCTGGATCAGAGCTCCAATCCCGCCGACGCGCGGTACTTGACCTCCGACCCTCGCGACACCTCGGCCACCTGCCACTGATACTATGGCCGAAGAAGAGGATGTGCCGGCAGCGCCCGGAGCCGCAGCAACCTTCGTCGCAAGCGTTTTCACTCGGCCGACGCCAGCGCCGCCGCGGCCTCGACCACGACCCCTCTTCGGCCGTGAGACAACCTCTTTCTCCCCCGTGGACATGCGTTTCCTCTTTTTCGGCGCATCCTCGCTCGAAGGGGCCGGCCAATCAGGGTATGTAACCCCAAGCAAATCAAAGAGCCTGTTAACCCGACCACCGCTTCCAATCGCACTGTGGATAGCTTTTACTTCAAGGGTCGAGAGTTTTCCAACAAGATTTTCAACAGCCTGCTGCACCCGCTTAAGAACAGCTTCGACACCAGCTTCCCGATTGGAGAATTTCCGAAGGGTTTTCTCCTAAATCTTGTCCAAATCAAGCTTGGGTTTCTTCAAATCCCTCGCCTCATAAGCCGAGTTCTCCTCAACCTCGAACCATGGTTGCTTCCGACTAAGGGGAAAAACCTTAGCACAACAATACTCTTCCACCAGGTCTCGATCGCATTGAGAGCGACTGATCACCCTCAAGCAGTCGACAGCCGCATGCGCCTCTCCTGTCATCAAGGCTTCGGCAGTCACATACCCAAGGGGCCGAAGCTCGCCAGAAAGTTCAACAGCTCCATCAAGCTTATAATAAAACCAATGCTCTTGCCACCCACTCATCCATTTATTCTTCTGAGCCTGCACTGGAAGCTCCGACCCAGCCCGATGACAAAAAGTGTACACTGCAAACTGACCAAAACTGACATTACCCTCGCTGTTAGTTATTTTTCCGTGGCTGCTTGTGGACTCGATGAGTTCTCACAAAACCTTCGACATGCGGAACCACACCCTAAGAACGGCAAGCCCACACAAAGATAGATAGCTTCGTAAAGCAAGAAGGCGTCAGCTGATGAAACATCAAGTTAAAACGTTGAAGCACCGAAGTCACAAACGATGTCGCCAGAAAACGAAGTTGTTGACACCAGATTTTCGCACACGTAAGGAAATGACAGATGGGCCCAGCCAGCAGAAGGAGAAGGATTCTGCAAGGAATCAACAACTGTTCGGCCCTCAGAGTTTCGACGTTTGTCGGTGCGGTCGGCTATTTCATGAAGCCATAGTTCCATTCGGGAACGTGTATCGCAGGTAAAGCTGGCTTGCACGAGAAGACACATGGTGATGGAAGGCACCAAATAATATAGAACTTATATCTTTTCCGTATCTCTTTGTAAAGTCATAATCGTCTCGGACTCATGTTTCGTCCAGGGTATAAATATAAGCCCTCGACCATTGTAAAACTGTTCACAACCACATCAATACAACCGGCCCCGTGCCACCATCGAGTCCTTATAGTCGTGTCGTCGAGTTCTTCGAGAGAAATCATCGATTCGTCGACCTCCGTAACTACCGGTAACCTTGTTATCATGTCTAGTATCATGCGGTGGATTTAGATATGATGCAAGTAGTCTCGTATGTTAAGCTTAGTATCGTGCGGCGGATTTAAGCTTATGACGGGAAGTTTTTACCTATGACTTGTATCGTGCGGCGGATTGAGTCATGAGTAAAAATAGTTATCGGCTCTGTTAGATTTGTTAGATCTAATAGATTCATTAAGTTATCACGTGTTATATGTTTTATTTATTTAACTCGTACAACACTTTTTGCCCAATCTAGATTGATCTTCGTTCGGCCTTGTTGCACGAGTTTGCTTGTGCTTTGCTAATTATAAGATCATGATGGCCGAATCGACTTTCAATCTAGGTTGTTACATGTTGCGGGTTCATACATGTCAATCATGTTTAGGCTTTGATAGAGCTGGGTGCCGTGCGGCAGGTACAGGTTTTAGATTAGTTTAATCATGCTTTGCCTGTGTGTTTCTTCTTCATGGACCCCAGTTCGGCTAGTTTTGCCGATTCTGGTTAAGCTTACATGAGTAATGAGTATGTATAGATCTGTTCAGATGTATGTGTGCTTTTAGCTTCTTATAATTAGATCGTATCATGCGGTGGATTAATCTAATTATAAGGAGTAGTGTAGATTTATAGCAAGTGGTATCATGCGGTGGATTAGCTTTGCTTGAGTTTATGCCTGACGGGTTTATGAAGGCTAGACGTGCGGCAGACTAGCTGGATTGGCCTATGCATATGTTATTTGAATAGATTTGTATTTACAAGTTACCCTCTTTATCCTTTTGTCACGCATGTATTCGGCATTCGACATGTTTACATGCTTTCTCCTTATACTTGCCGAATGACATATTAAACCTGTTTCGACAAACAGCTTCTATAGCTGTGTGCCATCGTGATTGGCTTCCAAAGCCATACATATGGAACTGTCTGGTTTCACCCCGCACGTTCCAAGGTATTCTCACACTTTTATCCCTTGTTGGTTCTCAGGTCAAACCGACTGGCACGTCTCCGGGTTTGATACACCCCGGGCTCCCGATTGAAGCTAGCCTCATTCGGCTTGCTGTGTGCCTCGACGCAAGGTGATGAATTTTGTGTCAACACACTTTTTGGCATGCCCGGCGGGACACTTCATTTCAAGATGCCTGAGATTAACGAAGATCAAGTTTTTGATGTGACCATGAACGATTTGCCGGTAGAGTCAAAAGATCTGGTGCAGCGAGCTTGCGATGAATTCCAATGCAAGTGCTTGGAGACTTTCTCCAAGAATAAAAGCGGCAAGGTCTATCAGAAGCAGACGTTCCCAAAGGTTGTTCCTCATCACCAACCTGAGCTGCCCGACGGTGGTGAAGAAGAAGCTATCCAGAAGATGACTGATATAATGCATAGAGTTGTATTAGGAGCCGTGACCAGTCATCAATCGACTTTCTTGAACACCTTTCATGCTATCATGGTCAATACTTTCGGTCCTAGCGTGGATAAGTACTTTGAAGAGGCTGCTGGTCCGATGCGGGGACCATTGTTGTTCCAAGTACCTCAACGTCAGAGAGTTGCCAAAAGCAGCGGAGCTGGCCCAAGCACAGGTGGGGTAATTTCTCAGGAGATGCAACAAGCTCCCCAGACCTATGGCCAGCTCACGTTCGGTACGACACGGAATGTCCCGCAATCTTCCTCTAGAGTCTCTCCTGTGACGAACTGGATTCAGAAGAATATGTTTGGAGATGGGTATCAAGAGTTTATGGACTATAACTCGATTAGTGCTCTTCCGAATCCAGGCTACAGGAGTTCAGCAGGATTAGATACTGGGGGGCAAGCACAAACAGCTCCTAATTCAAATGTTGACCTCATCATGCATAAGATGGCTGATATGATGCAGAATCAGTTCGGCCTAAAGCCAAAGAATCAGACATACACATACGAATCTCCTTACCCAGAGTGGTACAATCGGGTAGTTCTTCCTCCGAGAGTCAAACCTCCCACTGACCTTGTTGGCACCAAAAGTGGCGCACTGTGCCAATCACACAGCAAGCCGGAGAAGCTGGCTTCAATCGTGGCCCCGGTGCTCGGAAGTCCGGTGCGTGCCAGTCAGTTTGCCCTGCAACTAACAAGGGAGATAAACTGTTAAATACAAAGCTGGAACATGTCGGGTATGACCAAACAGTTCCAAAATATACGGCCCTGAAGCCACTTACGACGACATATAGCTATGAAAGCTATCTGTCAACAGGTTTAAAGATTATTCGGCAATATGAACAGAGTTACGTGAATAACAGGTTGCCGAACACGTTTGCATAAAAATCGTACTTGCGTGATGTATTGGATATAAGTTAAAACTTAACCAATCTCGATTGTACAACCGAGTTGGGATCCATGGAGATTGTACATACAAACTAAGCATGACTAAGCTAATCTAAAGCCTGCGCCTGCCGCACGACACCTAGCCTTGTCATAGATCAAACACACTTAACATGCATGAACCCTCACCACGTGGCAATCCAGATACGATCCGATCGGCTATTACGAACAATAGATCCACTGCATAAAAGACCTTTCAATAATAAACGTGGAAGAACAGAGCAGATCTGTAAAGATGAAGCCGAACCGAACGGTATCTAGATTGGGCAAAAGTGTTATGATGAGATAAACATAACAAAACATATAACACAAGGTAACTTAATGAATCTATCAGATTGCCAAATCTAACAGAGCCGATAACTATTTTTACTCATGACTCAATCCGCCGCACGATACAAGGCATAAGCAAAAACCTCCCGTCATAAGCTTAAATCCGCCGCACGATACTAAGCTTAACGTACGAGACTACTTGCACCATATCTAAATCCGCCGCACGATACTAGACATGATAACAAGGTTGCCGGAACTTACGGAGGTCGACGGATCGATGGCCCCTCTCGAAGAACACGACGACACGACTTGGACTCGAAGACGGCACAGGGCCGGGTTGGTTGTATTGATTGTGAACCTCCTTTACAATAGTCTCAGGGTTTATATTTATACCCTGGTGTTCTCTGAGTCCTAGAAGGACACGACTACAACGATAGAATTTAGGAAACTTATCAAAATATGATGCCTTCTACTCTAAGTTTCCTTCAATAACCAGCATGCACTAAAATGACGAGATTCTTATTGCATAAGCCCTCTGATTATGCCGTATTTGCCATCTTCTGACGCAAAGCCGTTCCAACTTGAGATAGCCGACCGCAACACTATATTGCCGAATTCATTCGCCATTGACCAGCTCCCCCACAGCCTCGCCGAGTTTCATTAAATTAGTCGACCGCGTCCGCCGTCTGCCGAATCCTTCAAGCGGCGGCGTTCGCCGAATCTTCATAGTGCCGGTCCACTTGTTATAGTGCGAAAACTCGGTGTTAACACATGCCCCCTAATTTTGGGATAAATGATTTATTCTAAAATTCATCTTCTCCTTTTCGCACCACTGTAGAGTCTCTGGAAGCATCCGACTTCCCACGTCATTAATCATCACAGCTGCCGACTCGCCTCCCGATGCACTCGAGATCCTTTAAAACTTCTTCTCTATTCCATTTTGGCCTGAGCTTCCCGAATTCCTCTGTTCAACTTCTTCATCTCTCTTCTCTTGCTCTGAACCAGAAAATGTCTTCCTAAGCAAGCCGTTTCAGTCTCGAGCTCGGCGACACCAGCACTTCTAAGAGAAGGTTGCTTCTTCTTTGATCTTTTCGCTTTGGATGTTTAGGCCTCATTTTGTTTCCTCTTCAGGAGGACTGGCGACGACCTCACCGAGGACCTGGCTCAGAAGGTCACAGATCTCCAGTCTGATCTAGGAAAGAAGAATCGGGAGATTACTCAAATCTCTCAGGAGCGCGATGCTTTTCGGGAACAAGCCATCGGTAAGCATTCCCCAACTGTCCTTTTCTTATCCCTTTCCTCTGCTTCACCCCTCTTTCTTTTAGCTCTAGAGACTAGGCTCCACTCCCTCGAAGCCGCTATTGCCGACCTTGCTACTTCAGCCAATGTGTCAGGTACGGTGGCTCTAAGGCAGGTGAACGAGATCAAGCGGGTTCTTCCTGACATTTCTAGGGCCGGCATGGGCTACGGCGCAGCACTTGCCTTCAATGCCGTCCGGATCCATTCTGGCGCCGACTACCGTCATTTTGACGTTTGTGAGCGAGGACTAGAATTTAGGATAGCACGTTCTGTTGAGGATATGAAAGAAGCCGGAACAGACCTGGCCGACTCTTTCGATTCTGATCTTCCGATTAGAAATAGAATGACATGGACGAACTAATCCTTCATTTGTAATCGACTCTTGTTATGTGAATAAGAAGTCCTTTTATCTATCTTCTTGACATCAATCTGTGACTGATCTTTCTGGATCAAAGCATATTCCATTCCATGTACTTGGCCATTTGCACCTTGTAATATATCGGTATTTTGCATCCAATCGGTTACCGTTCTGATGACATCGTGTTTAACTGTGTGAACCTGTTCGGCAATCTGGCCAGTGTTTGTCCTGAACACCTAAATCGGCAATTTTGCCGAAGCCAGGCGCTTTATTCCCTGCCGAACACGTGAGTGCATTCAGACGTTTTGCACAGCCCATCACTGTAGAGGCCCATCTTGGGAAGCAGAAAAAACCCCAATCCGCCGGTTGATATTCGGCATGGATCGTCCCTGGAGTCCTGCCTTCTCCCAATCTTGCATCCGTTCCTCTAGTACTCTCGCCGCCTCGGCTTCCTTGCTCGCTCCGCCCCAGAAAACCCTAACTTTCCGAGTGCAATGGCGAGCCATGATGACCGCGGCAAGCGCCCGGCGGCTGAGGAGGCCGAAGGGAGCCGCGCTCGGCGCCTCCGTCAGCGCGGGTAGGACTCCTCGCTTACGTCCTTTGTGGCAGTTTCTTGAAAACCTCGCTCACGCTCTGTTACTGCTCGCCGACAGGGTCCCCGTTATCTCTTCCGCCGGCGGGCATGCCCGGCCTTCTCCAGCACTGGGGAGGCCAGAGGCTCCACCATCGGGCTCGTCGAGCTCCTCCGACAGCCTCTCCTACCACTCCCATCCTTGGGAGGCGAGCCCAGACCGGGACTCCGACGGCGGCCTCTATGACCACAACGACGCTTTGAACTTCATGGCGCTGCGGGACGAGTCCCGGGAAGAGCTGGCCACCGTCTCGAAGCAGTACGGGATCGATCAGCTGGAGTGGGAGGACCAGCGCCGGCGGTTCTGCGACGCAATCACGGGTATGGACACCCAATCCTAGATCGGCTTTCGGTCGTTCTTGTTGATCTTTTAACCGATCCACTTCAACTCGTCGTTCACAGCGCTGTCTGAAGAGCTGGAGCGCCTGAAGATGGCGGCGAACGCCGTCGCAGACCGGGTGAACGCCCAGGGCGACACCGCCGAGGCGCGCCTGGCCAATGTGCACGACCGCGTCGAGCAGGTCGCCCTGCAGGGTGTGCACCACGGCGTGGCGCTGGGGCTGTCGGCGCTAACGGTCCGCACAGAGGAGGACTTCTCCGTGACGCCGGTTGGCTTCCCCGGCGGGGCATGTCCGGAGGACGTCGAGCAGATCGACGATTTTCTGGACTCCTACGAGGATCATGCTCACGCCCTCGCCGCAGTCACCAATCCGCAGACGGTCATCAACAAGGTGCTTGGTAAATGATCTGCACTTTCGTACCGCCCCAACTTATGAATAATGTTCTATTCTGCTATGTTCATGCGCACAATCTGTTCTCCCGTTCTGCGCTTGTTGAGCGTTTGATTTATCTAGCCGATTGCACAGCACCGCGTGCACTTGGCCCTGTATTTCTGCGTTTTTTGCGCTAGAGGCGACGCATGCCGTGCCGGCTGTTTTTTGCTCTAAGGGCGATAGAACCTATCAGCCATTTTTTGTGCTAAGGGCGATACAACCTTGTATCGGCCGTTGGTGCCCGCTAGTCCTTGATTGCGTTATGCACCGACCTCCACGCTAGGATGAAATCTCTTTAGATAACGTCCATTAATTGCCCTAGTAAACTCTCCTTTGAGGGTTTTCAGAATGTACGCATTACCCGGAGCACGTCTCAGAATTCGAAAAGGCCCTTCCCAGTTAGGGGAGCATTTGCCGAATACCTTGTCTTTGGTACCGATTGGCAAGATAATTTTCCAAACTAAGTCTCCTTCTTCGAATCCTTTTTCTCTCACTTTCGAGTTGTAGTACTTGGCAACGCGTATCTTTTTCCTTTCAATACTTTCCAAGGCTTTGAGACGAATCAAATGCAAATCCTCTAGCTCATCCATCATCAAATCTTTATAATCTTCTTTAGCTAGGTCGCTCTGCAATGTAATTCATCTTGATCCCGATTGCAACTCCCATGGTAGCACTGCGTGATGCCCGTAGACCAACTCGTATGGCGACGTCTGAGTCGACCCATGACAAGCCATTCGGTAAGCCCACAAAGCTTCATTGAGTACCAAGTGCCACCTTTTAGGTTTTTCTTCGACCTTCTTCTGAATAATCTTAATCATGATTTTGTTAGAAGCTTCTGCCTGCCCATTGGCCTGTGCATAATAAGGGGAAGAATTATAGAGTTTAACCCCCATCCCTTCGGCAAAGTCACGAAACTCCGAGGAAGTGAACTGAGTTCCCTGATCGGTAGTGATAGACTAGGGAATGCCGAATCGGTAAATGATGTGCTCCCTGACGAAGGATACCATGTTCTCTGATGTCACCTTCTTCAATGGGATGGCTTCAACCCACTTAGTGAAATAATCCGTGGCTAACAAAACAAACTTATGTCCCTTGCTAGATGGAGGGTGGATCTGGCCGATCAAATCTATGCCCCATCCTCTGAAAGGCCAAGGCTTAATGATCGGATTCATGGCCGATGCTGGGGCCCTTTGCACATTGCCGAATCGCTGGCAATCCTGACAACCTCTGTAGTACTCAAAGCAATCTTCGAGCATAGTCGGCCAAAAATATCCAGTCCTCCTGATTAACCATCTCATACGGTGAGCCGACTGGTGTGCACCACATACGCCTTCGTGCACCTCATACATCAGTTTCCTAGCCCCGTCTTGGTTCAGGCATTTAAGCAAAACCCCATCTATGGATTTGTAGTACAATTGATTGTCCAATAGCGTGAACTTAAGAGACTTGTACCTGAGTTTTCGGGAGACTTTCTTGGATGGGTCCCTAAGGTAATCGGCAATGTTGTCTCTCCAGTCTTCAATTGCCTGATTATCACCTGGGACTGCTTGATCATCTTCTGGGGTTGCTTGCTCTTCCTCAAGTGCAAAAATGTTTTGATTTTCCCTATACCCGGATGCTGCCTGAGCCAACTGGTTTGCTTCTTCGTTTTGCCCCCTAGGAATATGTTGCAAGGTTGCCGACCAGAACTGTTTGAGGAGCTCTTGGCAACCTTCGAGATATTCCTGCAGTGTGTCGTTCTTGCACTCGTATTTGCCGGTCAATTGCTTGATCACCAATTCCGAGTCACCGAAGATCTCCACGGCGTCTGCCTTAATGTCCACAAGCAACCGCAGCCCTCGGAGCAGTGCTTCGTACTCTGCTTGATTATTAGTCACCGGGTACTCGATCGGTATAGAGTACTTGAAGGGTGCCCCCTTGGGAGAAATCAACACGATCCTGACTCCACCACCTTTGCTGCACGAGAATCCATCAAAAAACAATGCCCAAGGGATAATGGTTACCATGTTAGCATTAGGATCACGGTGGTGAGTGACAAAATCAGCCATAATCTAGCCTTTAACAGCCTTTGCCGATTCAAAACGCAAATCAAATTCGGAAAGGGCCAAAACCCATTTGCCGATCCTTCCACTTAAAATCGGCATTGATAACATGTGCTTGATTACATCAAACTCTGATACTACCATGCATTCGGCATTCAATAGATAGTGCCGAAACTTAGTACAGGAATAGAAAACACACAAGCACAACTTTTCCGTAGCCGAATACCTCGTTTTGGGGTCCAGTAGCTTTCGGCTAAGATAGGCTATGACTCTCTCTTTTCCTTCGAATTCCTGCATGAGGGCCGACCCTATTGTTAGGTTGTCGGCCGCCACGTACAACTTGAAAGGCTTGTCGAGTTGTGGAGGAACCAATACTGGTGGTGCCTTCATGTACTCCTTGATCTCATCGAAAGCCTTTTGTTGCACGTCACCCCACACGAACTCCTGATCTTTCTTGAGCTTCAATAGTGGAGAAAATGGCAGCACGCGCTCAGACAAGTTGGATATGAACCTTCTGACAAAGTTGATTTTGCCGAGCAGTGATTGAAGTTCTTTGAGATTGGTCGGCGGCACTACCTTATCAATTGCTTCCATGCTCTTCCTGCCGACTTCGATCCCCTTTTTGTGGACCAGGAATCCCAGAAACTCACCAGCCGACACCCCAAATGCACACTTGGTTGGATTCATCTTTAAACCATGTTTCCTCGTGCACTCCAAGGTCTTCCTTAAATCGGCTAAGTGTCTTTCCTTGCTTCTGGATTTGATCACCACATCATCAATGTAGATCTCTACGATCTTGTCGATCAGCTCATGGAATATGTAATTCATGGCTCACTGGTAAGTGGCACCGGCATTTTTCAAACCAAAAGTCATGACCATCCATTCAAACAAACCTATATGGCCGGGGCACCTGAAGGCGGTCTTTGCCACATCCTCTGCAGCCATGAAGATCTGGTTGTAACCTGCGTTGCCGTCCATAAAGCTTATGATTTCAAAACCGGCCGAAGCATCTACTAGCAAATCGGCCACCGGCATTGGATAACCGTCCATAGGAGTGGCTTTGTTGAGGTTCCTGAAGTCGATGCAGACCCTCATCTTCCCGTTTTTCTTGTACACCGGGACAATATTGGAGATCCATTCCGCATATCGACACGGCCGAATGAAGTTAGCTTCTAGTAATCTTTCCACTTCCTTTTTCACGTCGGCCAACACCTCCTCCTTGTAAATCCTGCGCGGAGGTTGTTTGTATGGGCGGTATCCTGGTTTGATCGGCAACTTATGCTCAACAATGGACCGATCTAATCCGGGCATCTCTGTGTAGTCCCACGCAAAACAGTCTTTGAACTCCTTTAGAAGATCTACTAGCTGCACTCTGAAATCAGGGTCTAAACTGGAACTTACGAACATCAGCCTCTTCTTACTCGTATCACCAACATCCACTTCCTCTAACTTGTCAGTCGACGTGAAACCACATCCCAGTTTGCCCTCGCTGCTGTCGGTTGGGTTGTCCATCTAAAAGAAGCTTTGAGAGCCGATTGCTTGGATCGGCTGTTGATCCCTGCCGTAGACGTTGACAGGACCCTCTCCCCACACGCGATCGGAGAAGCAGTCTACCCCGTCGAATTCCCAGTAGGTGGGCTCAATGGTGGCAACACTCACCGAGTCGTCAGCTTGGACAATCTCGATGTCATCTCCAACCCACTGTATGAGTATTTGATGCATGGTTTAAGGTATGCAGCAGTTGGCGTGGATCCAATCCCTGCCCAGAAGCAGGCTATATGCCCCCTTGCCATCAATGACAAAGAAAGTCGTAATGAGCGTCTTGGATCCAATCATCAGTTCCACGTGCACGGCACCCCGAGTGTCAGAGGGATTGCCGGCAAAGTCGCGGAGTATCATGTCCGTTTTGAGTAAGTCTTCATCGTTCATGCCCAGCTTTCTGAACGTGGCATAAGGCATGATGTTGATTGCTGCGCCGCCATCAACAAACATCTTGGTTAGCGGCTTCCCGTTGACGTACCCCTTGACATACAGCGGCTTCAAATGCCGATGCTTGGCTGGCTTGTCAAATGCTGCCTTCTGAGACAACATGAGCTGTGCCGCGAGCTCGTCGTGCTCGGCCTCGTCGGAATCCAAATACACCTCATCCTGTGCCCCCCGGCCGGCAGGAGCCATGAACTCCAGGGGAAGGAAGAAAGTCATGGCCACGTCAGCGACTTTGTCAGCGTCACCTGGTTTTTCCTTCGGGCTCCATTCTTGCTTCTTCCCATTGGCGGCTGCTTCTTCCAACTCCCTGTTCCGGAGGCGCTGCACTCTCCTTTTCTAGCTTTTTCTGAGTCCTGGTGGGCACCACTGCCCCTTTTGCCACCTATATGGGCGAGGCTGTGACTCCTCGCCGTCGTCATGGTGGTGCACCCACTCTCGATCGACATATCTCTTGGCTTGCCGGCCCGGGCATTCCGTTTTCAGGCGCCGATCGCTCATCGGGATGCGAGCTCCCAACCTTTCATGAACGGGACGACGGTTGACCCGATCCTGCCTATACCCCCTGTACTGATCGCTGCATTCGGGGCAGTTGTTGACGGCAGGCAGTTTCAAGCCTTCGTTCCAGCAGTGGCAAAAGAACGGGCAGCTCCAGTGCTCTTGCTCCCGCTCTTGGCGGTGTTCTTGTTCCCAACGATGGGCCTATTCTCTGTGGTAAGCCCTCTCCTCCAGACGATACCGGTGCACTCCCGTGTGATCGTCTTCACGCTGGTATTCCTCTTCGAGTTCTCGCTCTTCGCGTTGGAGACGCCTCTGCTCCTTCTCATTTTGCCGGCGCCATTTGTTAAGGAGATCTCTGTGGGTAGGCCTGCGCCTGGAAGATGACTCTCCGTGCTCGTATCGGCTATTCGTGGTTTGGGCGCGCCGCCGGAGCTCATCGCCAGTGATTTGCCGATCGGGATCCACTGCGCCAGATTCGCGTGCCTTGTCGGAGGTGAGGACTTTGACTTTGCCCTTTCCTCTGGGATCCGCTGGGGTTACCATGTTCACTGAGAAGAACACGGCGTTCTGGGAGAAGGGGTTTGCGTCGATCTTCATCTTGCCATTGAACTTGATGCGGCCGTCCTGGATGGCTTTCTGGATTCTCGTCCTGAACAGACGGCAATCATTAATAGAATGAGTGTTAGTGTTATGAAAACCGCAGTACTTCTTGTCTTTGACTCCTCCGGGACGCAGCATCGGGTGATCCGGGGGTAGCCTGACTCTCCCTTCGGCAACCAGGAACTCAAAGAGCTTGTCAGCTTTGGTGACGTCGAAGTCGTATGCCCCCTTCTGCTGGCGCAGCCATTGCTTGTTGGCTTGGGTCGGCTCCTTGTCCCAGTTGAGCTCTGCAGCGGCCACCTCATCTTCCGCATCGGTATAGTCATCGGCTTCGTCCAGGAAAGCCTGATACATCTGTGCCGTGACATTGTCCTTCTGGAAACGCCCTTCCCTCCGGAAGCCTTGCGCTTGGATAGTCATCTCATTCAGTCGGCGGGAGAGATGACCCAAGTCTTCAAACTCCTGACCGAACAGCTTGTCTCTGATGCTCGGGAGCATGCCTGCCACGACCAATGGTGGAAGCTGATCGTCCGGCAGGTGCATGCCGAAGCACTGGCTCTTGACTTCCCTGAATCTGCGCAGGTAGTCCTGCGGTGTCTCATTTGGCTTCTGGCGTACGTACATGATGTCCACCAGTTTCTTCTCCTTGGTGCCCGTGTAGAAGTGCGTATGGAACTTTTGTTCTAGGTCCGCCCAAGAGAGAATAGAGCCCGGCGGTAGTGACGTGAACCATGCGAATGCCGGTCCAGTGAGTGACGACGGGAAGTACCGAACCCTGAAGGCGTCTTCGGTATTGGCCTCCCCAAGCTGGAGCAGATAACGACTGATGTGCTCCACCGTACTGGTGTCGTCTAAGCTGGAGAACTTGGACAGGTCCGTCGGCACTTTGACTCTGGGAGGTAGAGCCACACGGTGGAACCATTCGGGGAACGGAGACCTGTAAGCATACGTGCCCTTAGGCTTCAGGCCGAAAGTGCGCTGCATCATATCCGCCATCTTCTCTAGCATGACATCGACATTAGAGTCGGCAGTTTTTCTCGGCCGTCGGCTTTCCATATCCTGGATGCGGGGAGCCCTCTATGTTGTGAGGCTCAAGCATCTCATGGTACCCGTTCCCGTAGTAGTCCTTTATGAGCCTATAGGTTTGCGGGGAGATCCTGCGTGTTGACTCTGGCGGCTGACCCTTAGTGCCGAACGTGAGTTGCCCCATGGTCGGCAACTGGCCCTCTAGCGTGTGCTTCTCTTGAATGGTCATCCCGCTTGATTGAGCCTTAGGCGGGGTCTCCTCACCGGCAGCTCCCGCCCTCTTGAGGTGATTCGGCAGATTGAAAAGATGTGGTCCTGCTATAGGGCCAAACTCGGCCTCCATAAGCTCATCGGCCTTTGGGCCGAATTGGGCGATCATGATGGTGCGGAAAGTGTTGAGAAACGCCCCATGCATGCGACCGATGGCACCAGAGACAGCTTCATTGATCATATGAGACATTTTCAACACTGCCTCCGCTTCCCCGGGATCATTCAGGTTGGGCTGGACGGGCTTCGGTAGATCGTGCAAACGGCGAACCTTTCCGCTTTTGTTCTTGGAAATGGCTTCTAGGCACTTGGCCTGGAATTCGGCACAAGCATCATCCACCTGCTCCCTGTACTCGTCGGGTAGTTCAGTGAGCTGCACCTGCACGAGCCCCGCCTTGTTGCTGGCCTCGGCTTCAGTGACTTCGACCATCGCCACAGGAAAAAAGGGTGTCCCACCGGGCGTGCCAAAAAGTGTGTTGGCACCAAAAGTGGCGCACTGTGCCAATCACACAGCAAGCCGGAGAAGCTGGCTTCAATCGTGGCCCGGGTGCTCGGAAGTCCGGTGCGTGCCAGTCAGTTTGCCCTGCAACTAACAAGGGAGATAAACTGTTAAATACAAAGCTGGAACATGTCGGGTATGACCAGACAGTTCCAAAATATACGGCCCTGAAGCCACTTACGACGACATATAGCTATGAAAGCTATCTGTCAACAGGTTTAAAGATTATTCGGCAATATGAACAGAGTTACGTGAATAACAAGTTGCCGAACACGTTTGCATAAAAATCGTACTTGCGTGATGTATTGGATATAAGTTAAAACTTAACCAATCTCGATTGTACAACCGAGTTGGGATCCATGGAGATTGAACATACAAACTAAGCATGACTAAGCTAATCTAAAGCCTGCGCCTGCCGCACGACACCTAGCCTTGTCATAGATCAAACACACTTAACATGCATAAACCCTCACCACGTGGCAATCCAGATACGATCCGATCGGCTATTACGAACAATAGATCCACTGCATAAAAGACCTTTCAATAATAAACGTGAAAGAACAGAGCAGATCTGTAAAGATGAAGCCGAACCGAACGGTATCTAGATTGGGCAAAAGTGTTATGATGAGATAAACATAACAAAACATATAACACAAGGTAACTTAATGAATCTATCAGATTGCCAAATCTAACAGAGCCGATAACTATTTTTACTCATGAATCAATCCGCCGCACGATACAAGGCATAAGCAAAAACCTCCCGTCATGAGCTTAAATCCGCCGCACGATACTAAGCTTAACGTACGAGACTACTTGCACCATATCTAAATCCGCCGCACGATACTAGACATGATAACAAGGTTGCCGGAACTTACGGAGGTCGACGGATCGATGGCCCCTCTCGAAGAACACGACGACACGACTTGGACTCGAAGACGGCACGGGGCCGAGTTGGTTGTATTGATTGTGAACCTCCTTTACAATAGTCTCAGGGTTTATATTTATACCCTGGTGTTCTCTGAGTCCTAGAAGGACACGACTACAACGATAGAATTTAGGAAACTTATCAAAATATGATGCCTTCTACTCTAAGTTTCCTTCAATAACCGGCATGCACTAAAATGACGAGATTCTTATTGCATAAGCCCTCTGATTATGCCGTATTTGCCATCTTCTGACGCAAAGCCGTTCCAACTTGAGATAGCCGACCGCAACACTATATTGCCAAATTCATTCGCCATTGACCAGCTCCCCCACAGCCTCGCCGAGTTTCATTAAATTAGTCGACCGTGTCCGCCGTCTGCCGAATCCTTCAAGCGGCGGCGTTCGCCGAATCTTCATAGTGCCGGTCCACTTGTCATAGTGCGAAAACTCGGTGTTAACAAACCTGACCAAATTTTCAGGCCAAGATGATACCAGTACCATGGAGCATATTAGCCGTTACCTGATGCAGCTTGGCGAAGCATCGGTAGATGAAGCTTGGAGGATTCGATACTTCCCGTTGTCATTGACAGGACCAACCTTCTCTTGGTTCGCATCTCTGCCAGCAAATTCTATCAATACATGGGCAGAGCTTGAGCAGAAATTCCACTCATACTTCTTTACGGGAACCAGTGAGAAGAAGTTGGTCGATCTCATGAGCTTGAGGATGAAGCCTGGCGAGACGCCGCAAGAGTATCTACGCCGATTCAGGGAAACCAAAAATCTTTGCTATTCTCTGAATTTGCCAGATGATCAGTTACCGGGGATAGCCATAGCTGGCATGTTGCTGAGCATCAAAGAAAAGTTGTTCGGCATGGACTTTGAAGATCTCGGGCAGTTATCACAATGATTAGCTATGATGAGCAATCGAGCTCAGGGATTCAAGAGGAGCAACCAGTTCCAGAAGGGTGACATAGCTGCCGAGATGTATCAGGCTTTCTTGGAAGATGCAGTTGATTACAATGATGAAGATGAAGTAGCTGCAGCTGAGATAATCTGGGCCAAAGACCCAACTCAAGTCAGCCAGCGATGGTTGAGGCAACAAAAAGGTACCTATGATTTTGATGTTTCCAGATCAGATAAGTTATTTGAATATCTGCTTAAGGAAGGACGCATCAAGTTGCCGGAAGGTCACCCTATGCTGCTCCCTGAGGGTGTCAAAGACAAGAAGTATTGTGGTTTCCACAATACCAGATCCCACTCTATAATTGATTGTCGAGTGTTCAGAGTGCGGATTCAAAAGGCTATCCAAGACGGACACCTGAGGTTTGATGGAAAGATGAAAATAGATGGTAGTCCTTTTGGGCAAAATACCGTGTCCTTCTCTGTTAATATGATCAATGCAGCCGAATTTGGGGGTAAGAACAAAGTGAGAGTTTTAACTTCTGCTAAGGCGAAGGAAGCTGGTGCTGTTGACCCCGATCGGCAGATTACAAGTAAGGAATTTCAGCAAAGGGTTCGGTTTCAGAATAGCCGAACTGGGGCAGGTGAAACCTCTAGGCCCCGAGTTACGACACGTATTCTATTGAACAAGTGGCATCGTGAACAGGAACGATATCAAAAGCAGAGGTTTTATGAAGAGCAAAGGTTCCTAGAAAAGCAGAGAAGGCACGAGGAAGAGATGTACCGAGAAGAACGAGAAGATATGAAGAATCAGGAACAGTCTCATTGGGAATGCTCGTTCTTTCAGTATTGTTGGAACGAAGGCTTGAAGCTGCCTGTCAAGAGCAACTACCCTGAATGTAGTAATCAGTACTCCGAGTATAGGCAGTCTCGAGTCAACCGCCGTTCTGTCCATGAAAGACTTGGGGCAAGAATCCCTGAGGATGATCGGCGCTTAAAAATAAATAATTCTGAGAATCGGTAGGAGAGATTTGCCTATCGAAGCTGGGCTCATACCGAAGAAGAAGAATACCGCGAGTATGTCTGGCAAAAAGGGCAATGGTGCCCTCTAGGTTTAAGAAAAAGCCAGAAAAGGAGAGTGCAGCGCTTGAGGAACAGGGAGTTGGAGCAAGCAGATACCAAGACGAAACGGGTTTGGCGTCCAAAAGAAAAGCCGGATGAAGGTGGTCGTTCGGCTGATACATGCATGGCGTTCTTTCTCCCATCGGAGTTTGCAGCTCCCGAAAATCAAGATGTCCAAGAAGAAACGTCTTCAGATTTTGATGAGAGTGAATTTCAGGACTTATTGGCTCATCTCGTCTTGGCTGATAAGGCAGTATTCGATAAACCAATCAGACACCGACACTTGAAGCCATTATATATGAGAGGGTATGTCAATGGCAAGCCATTAACCAAGATGTTCGTCGATGGAGGAGCTGCTATCAATATTATGCCATATACCACTTTCAGAAAGCTTGGCATGACAAGTGAAGATCTACTAAAGACCGACATGGTATTGAGGGATTTTGCGGGAAATTCTTCTGATACACGAGGGGCAGTCCATGTCGAGTTAATGATTGGATCTAAGACCTTGATTACTACCTTCTTCGTCATTGATGCAAGGGGGCATACAGTTTGCTGCTGGGAAGAGATTGGATACATGCAAACTGTTGTGTGCCATCGACCATGCATCAGTTCCTCATACAGTGGATCGGAGATGATATTGAGATCGTTCATGCTGATGATTCGGTTAGTGTTGCTAATACAGAACCAATCTATTGGGAGTATGAAGGTGTCGAGTGTTTCTCTGGAAGAGCCTGGGAAGCAGGTCCTGTGAATGTCTTCGACGAGGACCAACAGCCGATTCAGACAATCGGCTCTCAGAGTAATTTTTAAATCTAACTAATGGTAATGGAGAAAGATAGAGCCAAAGTCTCATATCGGCTGACAAGGAATGAAGTGTTGATAATGGAGCCAAAGTTGGATCAGTATGTTCAAGTTTGGGTCTCAAATATGCTTCGAAATCTGCAAGCCTTTAGGGGTTCTGATTATTTCTTCATTATCGGGGCTCGTGGAAACTCAGAGAAAATTCTTACGAGGTGGCATACAACAGAAGCTTTATGATGAGTTTGAGGATATGTAAAAGTGCTTCTACAACTTGGTGATTATTTCGGGTTGTACGTGATGGCCGATAAGCCTTATAATAGGATCAACCCTTATATTAGTTTTGAGGGAAAAATGAACGGCGATTTGCTTTAGCCGAAAATGTTAAACCCAAGAAAGGGGATTCGGCTGTGACGAAATTGGTAATTCATGTGTATTGTTTGTCAGTTGAAGCTTCGGCACTACTTGTTAAAGCCGAACGCATGAAAAATGTGTAACTCAAAGGATATTTTATACAGCCGATGTAAAAGCATCGCCTTTAGCAGAAAAATATTCCAAAGATTTAAGTTATAGCCGATATTTATATCACCTTTAGTATGGATGTTTATGACCTTGGTGACCCTAGCATTTTTCAAGATGGCAGGTTTATTGGGGATAGAGAAACGTGAGAAGCAGTAAGTGAAGATGCCGAGTGACATGACATGTCGGAAGTGAGATTCAGTCGGCTAAGACGACGTCATACATTCGGTAAACGTTCTTCTGAAGAAATTCTGCAATCGGGGAAATCACTGAAGGATTGAAAGACGCAGATAGACGCTATTCAGAGAAGGACAAGTTCATCCGCTGCAAGCTTCATTTATAGATCCATCCTAAGTACAAGCTACCCTTGGAATAATTTGTTTACAATGGATTTCGGATCAACAATCTCAGCAATAGCAGCGGCATGGTTATCATAGACTTCAAGATCTTCAAACTCATCCGAGTCACATGCGAATCCAACTGGTAGGGAGGAGTGATCTTCTTTGGTCCAAGAACTTATTGCTGCTAGCCCGAAAGAAACCCCGGCACGCACACCTTCGATGACATGCCTGATCTACACGACCGTCAGTAGTATCAAGACTAGCCTCAGTTATGTTCTCGTCGACATTCTTCTCTGCAGGAAAAAGCTGACAAAAGGAAAAAATGTATCAGGCATGTGCAAGTTTGATCAGAGGAGAAGGTCTTATAAGGATTTTATTGACCTATGATGGCGTTGTAGGTTTGTTTCCACTGATACGGCTGTTCAGTTTTTCTTCGGTGTCATATCTCCTGGGCAAGTCTTCTGAGAAGAGAGCCTGAGCTTAGTCAAAGATAAGATGAATGAAGGAAGCTATCACAAGGGGGCAGAAAATAGTTTTTACCCGATGTCGGTGAATCGGTGCTCTGTTGTCCCCTGTTTCAACTGTGAAAGGGACGTTTACTGAGATCACTACTACTGGGCATTGGTGGAATTCTTGAGTAGAAGAGGTTTTTTCTCTTTGGTTTGAGCCAAGAGCACAGGATTGGGATTTTGGTGAGTCTGGCTCGAGGTTGAAGATAGTGGTTTGGCTGAGACCATATTTAGAGCTGTAATCTACGCATTGGAAGGCCAGGCGTCAGGCTGGGGTCTTTCGCGATTATTGGGCTGATATTGGGCCAAACCAAATCTATGCTGATCCAAGTGGTTCAGGGTTTTGGAATCTGAAAGGTTGGCCAAGGTTCGGCTGATAGAAGATTACAATTGTGAGATGCTCAGTTTCGGTTGGTTGTTCGGGAAAAAATTCTAAATCACCAGTTGGTACTGAAGATAGAAGGATGGAGGAGTGTTATCCTGGTACCATCATAAACTGAAAGAACCGAAAGGGTAATTGAAGAAACTCCAAATCTGAGATAATCGATTGGAGTGAACATGGTCATCAGCAACAGCCGATGGGATGTGCATCGTCAGAAGATCAGTGGCTAGTACGCGGGATAGAATACACATTGATCTCGAAGGATTAATCGCAAGTTGGTATCAGAAGGACGAACGAAGGAGTTTTCACTTATTTATAAAAAGGGAGGCAAATTACAATAAAGAGTCAGTTCGTCCATTCTATTCTATTCCTAATCGGGAGATCAAAGTCAATGGAATCGGCCAGATCTGTTCCAGCTTCTTTCATGTCATCAACAGAGTGTGCCACCCCGAATTCTAGTCCTCGCTCACAAACATCAAAATCACGGTAGTCAGCACCAGAATGGATCCGAACAGCGTTGAAGGCGAGTGCTGCACCGTAACCCATGCCAGCCCTGGAGATGTCGGGGAGAACCCGGTTGACCTCGTTCACCCACCTCAGAGCCGTCGTACCTGGCACGTTGGCTGTGATAGCAAGATCGGCAATGGCAGATTCGAGGGAATGAAGCTTGGCCTCCAGAGCTAAGAGAAGGAAGGATCAGTAAAACAGGGAAGGAGAATAGGGAAAGAACAGTGGAAGGATGCTTACCAATGGCCTGTTCCCGAGCGGCATCACGCTCTTGAGAGACTCGGGTAATCTCCCGATTCCTCCTTTCTAGATCAAATTGAAGATCCGTGATCTTCCGAGCCAGGGCCTCGGGAAAGTCGTCATCAACCCTCCTAAACAAGAACAACAATATGAGGGCGACTGCTTCATCTTTGAACGAAAAGCAATTAGAGGGTAACCTTCTCCTGGAGGTGCTGGAAGCCCCGAGCTCGAAACTATGGCGACTCACTTGGGAAGACATCTTCTAAATTGGAGGATGGTGGAAGAGAAGAGGGTTTTTCTGGTTTCGACTGAAGCAAGGAGTTCCGAATGCGCAAGCCGGAATAGAATGAAAGGAAAGTTTTAAAAGATCCCAAGTGCTTCGGGAGGCGGATCGGCAGGCACGGTAATTATGGCATGTGAAGGCGGATGCTTCCAGAGGTTCCGCGACAGTGCGAAAGGAAAATGGGAATTTTGGAATAAAACATTTATCCCAAAATTAGGGGGCATGTGTTGACACCAGATTTTCGCACACGTAAGGATATGACAGATGGGCCCAGCCAGCAGAAGGAGAAGGATTCGGCAAGCAATCAACAACTGTTCGGCCCTCAGAGTTTCAACGTTTGTCGGTGCGGTCGGCTATTTCATGAAGCCATAGTTCCATTCGTGAACGTGTATCGCAGGTAAAGCTGGCTTGCACGAGAAGACACATGGTGATGGAAGGCACCAAATAATATAGAATTTATATCTTTTCCGTATCTCTTTGTAAAGTCGTAATCGTCTAGGACTCATGTTTCGTCCAGGGTATAAATATAAGCCCTCGACCATTGTAAAACTGTTCACAACCACATCAATACAATCGGCCCCGGCCACCTTCGAGTCCTTATAGTCGTGTCATCGAGTTCTTCGAGAGGAATCATCGATCCGTCGACCTCCGTAAGTACCGGCAACCTTGTTATCATGTCTATATCATGCGGTGGATTTAGATATGATGCTAGTAGTCTCATATGTTAAGCTTAGTATCGTGCGGCGGATTTAAGCTTATGACGGGAAGTTTTTACCTATGACTTGTATCGTGCGGCGGATTGAGTCATGAGTAAAAATAGTTATCGGCTCTGTTAGATTTGGCAGATCTAATAGATTCATTAAGTTATCACGTGTTATATGTTTTATTTATTTAACTCATACAACACTTTTAGCCCAATCTAGATTGATCTTCGTTCGGCCTTGTTGCACGAGTTTGTTTGCTTTGCTTGCTAATTATAAGATCATGATGGCCGAATCGACTTTCAATCTAGGTTGTTACATGTTGCGGGTTCATACATGTCGATCATGTTTAGGCTTTGATAGAGCTGGGTGCCGTGCGGTAGGTACAGGTTTTAGATTAGTTTAATCATGCTTTGCCAGTGTGTTTCTTCTTCATTGACCCCAGTTCGGCTAGTTTTGCTGATTCTGGTTAAGCTTACATGAGTAATGAGTATGTATTGATCTGTTCAGATGTATGTGTGCTTTTAGCTTCTTATAATTAGATCGTATCATGCGGTGGATTAATCTAATTATAAGGAGTGGTGTAGATTTATAGCAAGTGGTATCATGCGGTGGATTAGCTTTGCTTGAGTTTATGCCTGACGGGTTTATGAAGGCTGGACGTGCGACAGACTAGCAGGATTGGCCTATGCATATGTTATCTGAATAGATTTGTATTTACAAGTTACCCTCTTTATCCTTTTGTCATGTATGTATTCGGCATTCGACATGTTTACATGCTTTCTCCTTATACTTGCCGAATGACATATTAAACCTGTTTCGACAAACAGCTTCTATAGCTGTGTGCCGTCGTGATTAGCTTCCAAAGCCATACATATGGAACTGTCTGGTTTCACCCAGCACGTTCCAAGGTATTCTCACACTTTTATCCCTTGTTGGTTCTTAGGTCAAACCGACTGACACGTCTCCGGGTTCGATACACCCCGGGCTCCCGATTGAAGCTAGGCTCGTTCGGCTTGCTATGTGCCTTGACGCAAGGTGACGAATTTTGTGTCAACAGAAGTCCAGCTTCAAAAAACTCTTCAAAAATGACAACTTCATTGGCTTCCGGCTTGGGAACAGTTTCCCCAGCGCTGGCCCTCGCTTTTCCTTCCTCGATCCAGGCTCGCCTGACGTAAGGCGCCAGATCTGAGTTGCAAACCCGACTGAGCCCAAACTCGAAAGTTACTCCATCATCCGCCACAGTCGGAGACGCAACACGAGCAGTCTGCTTGGACCTAGCCATCTCACCAACTCAAAAAGCTTCGCAAAACGAACAACTCACTCAACCTTTGAAGCAAACCTAAAAAACCTTCGCATTAAGCAAAGCACAACAGCAGGATGGCTATAGCAGGAGGATGGCACAGTTTCAGACTCCCCACCAACCCCACCTATTTATAGATCATTGTACGAGCCACTCGACTCGACAAAATCGGCACGGCCCCCGAAAACACGGCACAAAAAACGAAACGGACAAAAACAAAACAAAAATGACGGCCCGGCCCACAAGCAGCCGCGGGCGTCGCTGCCGAGGGACACGTATCGTTTCCAAACAAAGGGCGCTGCTTGGGCCTAAAGATTGTTTTTTAGATCCAAGCCGTCGAGGGGCTACTGTTGGGGGAAGGAACCCTCGGCAGTGACGTCACGCTGGCTGTCACGGGAAATGACCCTTGCGCGCCCTGCGTACCATCGCAAGGACCTTCGCCACTTGTCAGGTCCCTTGGGTTATTTTTCTAACCTTTGGTTGTTAGCGCAACCTTCGGGATATTTCACTGTTCCTTACAGGTAAGAGGCGTGGAGAGCACGATGCGAGACCCTCGCGCATTCTGCACACCTTCGGAAGAAACGTCAAGCTCAGCGGACGGCAAGCGAACGCGGGCCTCGCGGCTGAAGTGATGGTCCCATAAGCCGACGGTCTACCCTCGGGTTGCTGCGAAGGGGCGTAGGAGCCAGGTGGCGGCGGACGCGCGGAAGGCGAGCTAGGGATTTTCGCACCACCTGTGTTTGTACAATGTTGCCCTTCCGTTGTACAGCGCTAAGGAATCTTTCTTGTACCCTTTTGTAATTTGGTCAGTGTCCCTTGGCATTCCCTATAAATACCAAGGGAACAGTGCACATGAACATGCATATGGACACGGTTTTTGGGAATAGAGCTACAGCACCATTGTTCCTGTTTTCCCCTGTACCCTCGCATTTGGTTTTGACGATCGGCCACCTTCGCTGCTCCCCTGCACGTGTGCGGGGGTAAGGCAAGTGTGTTTCCAACAAGTCTCGCTCTTCTGACGGTGTATTTTTGGGTTATGGTAATCATACTCGTGCATATCATGTACTTAACCTTGATACTAGCCGAGTCATGGAGACATCCAATGTCACCTTTGACGAGACCATGCATTGTCCTTCTTCTAGATTTGAGCGTGCAGGTGATCACGAGGTTGGCGAACCTCTTTTTGATGATGAGGAAGAAGGTGCTGAAGGAATTGATGATCCAGCACTACCTCCACCTGCGGTGCTGATTGGGTTGACTTCGACCATGACTGCTCGTGGCCCCGACCCGTCTTCTTCCACTACATGGGGGCCCTGTGATCCACTACCTCGGGTTGTACCACTTGTACCTGAGGAGGCACCAGCTACTGTTGAGGGGGAGGTCACTTCAGCAAGGGAGGCGCCATGACACATTCAGCGCCAACACCCTCCTCAACAAATGATTGGCAACATCCATGAACGCGTCACTCGGTCATGGTCACAACAAAACTCTCACTTTTCTCATTCTGCATTTGTTGCTGATTTTGAACCCCGAGATGTTGGACATGCTTTATCTAATATGGATTGGGTCAATGCCATGCATGAGGAGCTTGAAAATTTTGAGAGAAATCGGGTTTGGGTTCTTGTTCCAATTCCTCCTGAATGTCACCCAATTGGGACAAAATGGGTTTTCAAAAAATAAACAAGGAGAGGATGACCATGTGAGAAACAAGGCCAGACTTGTAGCCCAGGGGTACAGTCAGAAGGAGGGGATAGACTATGAGGAGACTTTTGCTCCTGTAGCTCGTTTGGAGGCAATTAGGATCCTCTTGGCTTTTGCTGCATTCAAAGGGTTTAAACTTTTTCAAATGGATGTCAAGAGTGCCTTCCTAAATGGTTACATAGAAGAAGAGGTGTATGTGAGACAACCCCTCGGTTTCGAAAATCCCAAGTTTCCAAACCATGTTTTTAAACATAACAAAGCTTTGTATGGTTTGAAACAAGCCCTAGAGCGTGGTATGATTGGTTGAAAACCCTTTTGCTTGCTAAGGGTTTTAAAATGGGATGTGTGGATAAAACTCTTTTCCTCCTCAAGCAAGGCTATGACACTTTGTTGATTCAGATTTACATGGATGATATCATTTTCGGTGGTTCTTCTCATGCTTTGGTTGCCAAGTTTGCAGATACAATGAGCAGGGAATTTGAGATGATCATGATGGGCGAGTTGACATTCTTTCTCGGGTTGCAAATCAAGCAATCCCGATAAGGGACGTTTGTGCACCAGGGCAAGTATACCAAGGACATAGTGAAGAAGTTCGATACGGGTGAGGCCAATCCTCTTCGATCACCCATGTCGACCACGATGGCCCTAGATGCGGATGAGGAGGGAGAAGCCGTGGATTAGAAGGAGTACCAGAGTATGATCGAGTCGCTGCTGTACCTGACGGCGACACGCCCGGACATTCAATTCGCGGTGTGTCTTTGCGGTCATTGCGCGCCGTTCATTGTCCGCGCACCTGCTCTCAGGCGGTCAGCAGATTATGATAGTACCTTCATTTCACTCATGAGTTTGGGATTTGGTATTCTGCTTCTTCTACACTCTCTCTTTGCAAATACTCTGACGCTGATTTTGCTGGTTGCCGACTTGACCGCAAGTCCACTTCTGGGACTTGTCAGTTTTTGGGTTCTTCTCTTGTTTCTTGGTCTTCTTGCAAGCAGTCTAGTGTCACTCAGTCTACCACAGAGGCTAAATATGTTGTTGCGGCTAGCTGTTGTTCCCAGTTGTTGTGAATGATGGCCACTTTGCGTGATTTTGGTCTGAGCTTTTCTCGAGTTCCTTTGCTTTGTGATAGCACGAGTGCAATTAGCGTTGCTAAGAATCCCATGCTTCATTCTAGGACCAAACACATTGATGTGCGCTTTCATTTCTTGCGAGAGCACTATGAGAAGGGTGATATCGACCTTTGCCATGTCGATACTCATCATCAGTTGGCAGATATTTTTACCAAGCCTTTGGACCAATCAACCTTTGCTAGGTTGAGAGGTGAGCTTGGTGTGTGTTTCCCCTTTTAGTTGGGGAAACATTTTGGTTATTGTATCATAGATTGACTTCTTTTGTTTTGTTCTTGATTAGTTTCTGTAGTTCATCATATTTGCATCTTTACTTTTTCTTGCTTCATATCTATAATCTTTAGAATGATTTATGCTATGATTAGTGTATGCTCCGATGATATATGATGATGCTTGTAGCTTACGCTCTTCTTGATCACTGATACATGTTGTGAGCTAAGCAATTTTTCAGAACTTTGAATATGCTTAATCAAACATAAAACTTGTTCACCATTGAGATTGGCAACTAGCATGTGTAGAATGTGTTGAAGTTACTTGTGCTATTCCTATATGCTAGGTTGCTATGTCTCTAGTTCTGAGTCCTTCACTTGCTTGGTATGTTCATTTTCTGTTAAAATTTGAACCAAGTCTAAGTGAATTAAAAAGATCGAGATGGGATTACTTGACAGCACATCACGGTATCAAGACTGTTTCTCATTGCACATTGAGTCAAACTTGAGCTGTGTAGTGTAAGACCGAAACCGTTGCTTCAAGCTTCTGATTGCTTATGCATAGGCTTAGCTCGGTTGAAAAGTTAGGCATGTCAAGTTTTCAACCTCTCGCAATCACATGCTGAAAATTCGAACTTGTGTAATTACCGCTGCAACTCCGATAAAATTTGAAAACACAAGTCTATGTTTCATTCTATAGCATGATGATTGAACATTGCTAGGGGTAGTTCACCTTGTATACATGTTAGCATTTGTTTGACTTCCTGTCTATGCATGTTTGATGCTATTTTGATGGTGAAACCCTTTTCTGAATGGCTTACAACTGCTCACTATGCTCACATGTTCTTATTTCGCGTATTCTGTGATCAGCTTGAGCCTTTGCTGACATTTATACTTGCTGTTGAGTAGTCGGATCAGCACTTTTTAGAGCATTTATTCACTCTATAGACTATATACCTAAAGCTGCTAACCTGCATTTGTAACTCATATGCATTTTCTTGATTGTTCATTTTCAACTAAGGGGGAGAAATTTGACAAATCATGTCCTAGTTGTGTGCACTATTGAAGGGGGAGTTCTTGTCCAGGGGGATTTTGCTCGTTTTGTGTGACGAGTTTTCAATTGGTTTGGAGCGGTTTTTAGCTAGTTGTGTTGAGCCTTTACCTCTTTCTGGATGCTCCGAATTTCTTGCTAGCGGTGTTGAGCACGTTCTGCCTCTTCTTGAGGGCTAGCTTTGCTTTGCTTGGTTACGTCGAGCCGTTGCCCATGTCTTTGGGAACCAAGTTGTCTCGCTCACTCCATTCGACTTCTCTTGGCTTTGCTTCACTTCTGGTCAATTGGTTGAGTTCGCTTCCTTCTTCTTCCTTTCTTTCTACTCCATATGATTTGTGTTGGTAGTTGACAATGCGCTCATCAATGGGGAGATTGCGGATACATGGGTGTATGCCGGATCTTGAGATGATGAGTGACTGACAACTGGTATGATGTGCATGTTGTTTGGCTTGTGTTGTGCAGGTGTCGAGCTCGGAGACGGTGATCGAAGGCAAGGTGAAGGTCAAGTAGAGACGTGTTGTGCCGATGGACCCAAAGCGGTGAAGGGCGGGCGTGAGGCTTGGACTGACGGACCGGTTGCCTGAGGATCAGCTGTGGTGCCTGACAGCCTGGGACAGCGACAAGTGAAGACATGTGGGTGGATGGGGTGCACGGGCGGTGCATCCCTCTATGGCGTCGGTTTGGTGGTTGAGCCATAGAAAAACCATCGAGAGGACGGTTTCCAGGTTTGGGCCTCAAAACCTGGGTGCAGCCGGCTTCCCAGTTTGGGCCACAAAACTCGGGCTGAGGACGGTTTCCAGGTTTGGGCCTCAAAACCTAAGCGCTAGCGGGTTTCTGAGTTTGGGCCACAAAACTCAGCCGATGGACGACTAGTTTCCCGGTTTTGGCCTCAAAACCAGGGGGAGGTCCGTGAAAAGGACGAACGATGTGGGGCGGCATGTGGCGGCATCCAGTGAGGTCGCGTCGAGGTGAAGCTACCTGATGTGCGGGCGTGGCTGTCAGATCGACATCAACCTCAAGTTTGTCAGGAATACCCTTAGGGTTAGCCTGCTCTCTCATTAGTTGTAAGGGTAGAAGGGGAATAATTGTATTAGGCTATATAAGGAGAGGCCAGCCCTCCCTCTAGACTATCTCAGCCATTGCTATTTTCATTCTAGGGTTTCTTGCTTCCCATTCCCTGTTGTAGCTACTGAGATCCGTAGAGACTGAAGGATCGAAAGTGCTACCAGAAAGCGACCAGAGGGGGAGTGAATGGGAGCTTCAAAATTTCTTTTCAGAAACTTGTCGCAACTGTCCCGAGAATCAACCCCTAGAGCTTGCGAGTGTCCATGACCCTAGATGTAGGGTGGATGCTTCCAAGAAGCACAGCGGGACACTACACGTCTCTAGAAACCCAATGCAAAAACCCAAAACCAAATCCGAAGTCAGACGAACAAACTGTGGACGAGACAATGCAGAAGAACCTGCATTGGTCAGGCGTCAGATGCGTTCGATGCAAAATCAACAAGTCTGAGACCTTACTGGACTGGCATCGGATGCTAGCTACAGTGGAGCCCTAGCATCCGATGTTTGACCCCCGGACGCACCGATGGCAACGGACGCGCCGGTGATCAGCGTCCGATGTTCCTTAAAAACGCTGTCAGATGACACGTGGCATCGGATGCTTCCGATGTGATGAACACAGCGTCCGATGCTCCCGACGTCAGCGTCTGATGCCCTCGAAACTGCACTGTTCTTCCGCGGATTCAACCCGATCTCCTCCGAATCAAAAGCTCTAAGGCTTTGACTTGGTATGAGGAGTTTCAAGGAAGTTAGTGAGCTATCCCAAAGAGATCATAGCTCGAACCTAACTCCAAATCGGTGAATCGGAAGAATTAGGGGAAAAGAGAGCAAAACTTGATTCGAAACGAAAATCGACTGATCTACTAGCTCGTGAGGTTAGAGAAGAATTCCTTCGGTGGAAAGATGCGCCTCACGATCTAGAACAACTCAGTTCAAACGGAATTGCAAAAGACGGAGCGAGTAGAGAGATCGATCACCGGGAAAATCATGGAGAAAAGCAACCCGCGAAGAACAACACCAAAACGCGAATCACAATCACAAATTTGCAACCGTGTGGCTACCACATGCTACAACAGTGAGAGTACGGTCTCACTTCCTCAAAATCTCAAGAACACAGAGGTATGATTGTCTTCTCTGTGGATCTCAGTTCGCTACAGCAGGGGTTGGGAGAACAGGAAAACCTAGAAGGCAAAATAGCAAATGACTGAGATGGAATGGGAGGTGGGTGTCTCCCTCTACTTATCCGAATTATAATTCCCACTCTACCCCTAGTTATTTACAGAGCGAACCAGCCAAACCCTAAGGCTATCCTGGACCAACTCGAAGATGATGAGGATCCGACGGCCACGCTCGCACAACTGGTAGCGTTGCCTCGACGCAACCTCACCGATTGCCGCCACGTTCCGCCACCGCTCTGCTTGTCCTTTTCCCAGACTTCGCCCCTAGTTTTGTGGCCCAAACCGGGAAACTAGCCTTCACGACCAACCCCCGGTTTTGAGGCCCAATCCGGGAAACCAGCCGTCCATCGCCTGAGTTTTGTGGCCCAAACTCAGAAACCCGCAGCGCCCAGGTTTTGAGGCCCAAACCTGGATAGCAAAGCCGAAGAAGGTCAAGTGGAAAGAGCAAGATAACTTGGTCCCCAAAGACATGGGCAACGGCTCGACACAACCAAGCAAAGCAAAGCTAGCCCTCAAGAAGAGGTAGAACAGGCTCAACACCACTAGCGAGAAAACTCGACACCAATTGAAATATCAATTGAAAATCAAGCAGAATAGAGCTAGCCCTCAAGAAGAGGCAGAACGGGCTCAACACCGCTAGCGAGAAAGCTCGATACCAACTGAGGAGCATAAAAGCAAAGGCGTTAGTCCCTCAAGAAAGAGGCAAAGGCTCAACACAACTAGCTACCAAAAATGCTCCGAACCAATTGGAAAAACCAAACTCCAAGCTCAAACTCCCCCTCCAATAGTGCACATAACTAGGAAATCTCCCCCTTAGTTGATCTTATGATTTGAGAGAATTTCTCCCCCTTAGTTGAAAATGCACTATCAAGTAACTCTCTTTCAAATGCATGAGTCAAAATGCAAGTTAGCAGCTTCAGGAATATAGTCGATAGAATGAGAAGCTCGACAAAATGGTGATCCGATGACTCAACAGTATGCACAGAATGCTAGCAAAGGCTCAAACTGATCACCAAATACGAAATCTGAACATTGGAGCAAAATGAGTAGTTTTGAGCCAAAAAAGTATTCACCATCAAAATAGCACTAAACATGTATAGATAGGAAGTCAAACAAGTGCTAACCATGTATACAAGGTGAACTACCCCTAGCAAGGTTCAATCATCATGCTACAGAATGAAACATAGACTTGTGTATTCAAATTTTATCGGAGTTGCAGTGGTTAAATTACACAAGTTCAAATTTCAGCATGTGATTGCGAGAGGTTGAAAGCTTGTCATTGCCTAACTTTTCAACTGTACGAAGCCTATGTAGAAGCAATCAGAAGCTTAAAGCAACAGTTTCGATCATACACTACACAGCTCAAGTTTAACTCAAAGTGTAATGAGAAACAGTCTCGAAACTGTGATGTGCTGACAAGCAATCCCATCTCAATCTTTCCAATTCACTTAACTTGGTTCAAATTTTAAGCAGAAAATGAACATACCAAGCAAGTGAATGACTCAGAACTAGAGACATAGCAACCTAGCATATATGAAAAGCACAAGTGATTTCAACATATTTTGCACATGCAAGTTGCATATCTCAATGGTGAACATTTTCAATTTTTATGTTCATTAAGCAAATTCACCATTAAGAAAATAGTTTAGCTCACAACATGTATCAGTGATCAGAAAGAGCATAAGCTACAAGCATCATCATAAAGCATCGAAGCATACACTATACAGAGCATAGTCACATTCTAAAGATTATATACATGAAGCTCTGAATGTAAATATGCAAGATGAGATGCAAAGACTAACTTACTTAACAAAAACAAAACGAAAGAAAAAGAGTCAGTCTATGATACACAAACCAAAAATGTTTCCCCCATCTAAAAGGGGAAGCACACACCAAGCTCACCTCTCAACCTAGCAAAAGTTGATTGGTCTAAAGGCTTGGTGAAAATATCAGCCAACTGATGATGAGTATCGACATGGCGAAGGTCGATATCACCCTTCTCATAGTGGTCTCGCAAGAAATTAAAGCGCACATCAATGTGTGTTGACGCAAAATGTGGTCCGCGCCTCACACAAGCCAGAAAAAGCGTGGCTTCAATCGGTTGCCCGGACGGTTTGGAATCTGGAGACGTGCAGTCGGTTTGACCTGAAAACCAACAAGGGATAAAACTGTGAGAATAAACTGGAACATGCTGGATAAGACCAGACAGTTCCATATGTACGGCTTTAAAGCCAATCACGACGGCATACAACTACAGAAGCTGTCTGTCGATAAGTTCAAAGATCATTCGGCTAACATTAAGAATGAGCATATATTCAACAGCCGGTTGCCGAATGTACATGTAAGAGGACATCATTAAGATATAATGAATCATAAACAAGTAACTTGTAAATATAAATCTATCCAAACAACACATGCATAGGTTAATCCAATTAATCTTCCGCACGTCTAATCTTCATAAACCCGTCAAGCATAAACTAAGTCTACACCACTCCTTATAATTAGATTAATCCACCGCATGATACAATCTAATGATAAGGAGCTAAAAGCATGCATGTATCTGAACAAATCTACAAAGACTCATTACTCGTGTAAGCTTAACAAGCTCAGCAAACTAGCCGAGTTGGGGTCCATGAAGAAGGAACAAACAAACAAGAACGATTAAACTAATCTAAAACCTGCATCTGCCGCACGATACCTAGTTTTATCAAAAGCCTAACCGTGATTGACATGCATGAACCCACAACATGTCAACAATCTAGATTTGAAAGTTTATTCGCGCCTATTGGTTATGATCTTGCAATTATTAAAACAAAGCAAACTTGTGAAACAAGGCCAAACAAAGATCAATCCAGATTGGGCAAAAGAGTGTTACAAAATTAAATAAAAAAATACAACACATGGTAACTTGATGAATCTATCAGATCTTGCCAAATCTAATAGAGCCAATAACTATCTCGCTTCTGCTAAACATATGAATAAACGCCTGCCGCACGGTATCTACCCATAAGCAAACCATAAGCAAAGACTTCCTGATCGCTAACAAAGGTCCACCGCACGACCATTGAAAACAAACAAGACTACTTGCATCATATCTAAATCCGCCGCATGATACTAGACATGATAACAAGGTTGCCGGGACTTACGGAGGTCGACGGATCGATCATTCCTCTTGAAGAACTCGACGACACGACAAGGGACTCGAAGATGGCACGGGGCAGGTTTGTATTGATATGGTTGTGAACAGTTTTACAATGGCCGGAGGTTTATATTTATACCCTGGGTGAAACACGAGTCCTAGACGATTACGATTTACACAATAAAATTTGGAATGATATAAATCCCATTCTTATTCTTCTCGGTGTACTTCAACGTCACGTGCCTTCTTGCGCAAGCTGGCTTTACTTGCCATATCCATTTCCCGAATGGAGCCGCCGCTTCGTAAAATAGTCGACCGCATAGACTCCGAAGGCTAACCATCCTTGGTTGCTCACCGAATTTTTGAGAGCCAGCCGATCGTCCGATCGTTTGCCGAATCTTTTCCCCACTGCTGGCTGGGTCCACTTGTCATATCCTCGTTCGTGCGAAAATCTGGTGTTAACACATGCCCCCTAATTTTGGGATAAATATTTATTCCAAAATTCCTTTTCCTTGTACGCGACGTGGAACCTCCAGAAGCATCCACCTTCGCACGCCATAATTGCTGTACTTGCCGATTCATCTCCCGACGCGCCTTCAGGATTCTTTAAAGTCCCCTTTCACTCTGTTTCGGCTTGTGCATTCTGAACTCCCCTGCTTCAATCTCAAAACCAGAAAAACCCTCTCTCTCCTGTCATCTTCCAATCTAGAGGATGTCTTCCGCAGCGAGCCGCCACAGCTCCGAGCTGGTGCTTCTAGCACCTCTAAGAGGAGGTTTCACTTTTCTTCCTTTTCTCTTGTTTCAAAATGAAGCAGTTGTTGTTACTTTATCACTTCCATTTAGGAGGACTGGCGATGACCTCCCCGAGGACCTGACTCAGAAGATCACAGATCTTCAATTTGATCTAGAGAGGAAGGATCGGGAGATTACCCGAATCTCCCGGGAGCGTGACGCCGCTCGGAATCGAGCCGCCGGTAAACATTTTTCATCACCTCCTTCCTTGTTCTCCTTCCTGCCTTTACTTACTCTTCCTCTCTTTAGCTCTGGCGGCCAAACTCCATGCCCTCGAAGCCGCCGTTACCAAGCTTGCTATCACGGCTGATGTGACGGGTACGACGCCCCTGAAGCGAGTGAATGAGGTTAACCAAATCCTCCCCATCATCTCTAGGGCCGGCATGGGGTACGGTGTGGCGCTTGCTTTCAATGCCGTGAGGATTCATTCTGGCGCTGATTACCGCAGATTTGATGTCTGCGAGCGAGAACTGGAAGATAGAGTAGAACACTCTGTAGATGATATGAAGGAAGCCGGAACAGATTTGGCTGACTCCTTTGATCACTTTCTCCCGATTAGGCGTAGGATGGAGTGGACAAACTGACCATCCTTACTGTAATCTTGCTCCCTCCTTTTGTAAATAAGAAGTCCTTTTGTTCGCCTTTTTGAAATAAATCTGTGATTGATCCTTCGAGATCAATGTGCACTCTGTTTCGTGTATTAGTCACTGATTTCTATTTTTGCTTCAACGGCGATGCATATTACATCGGCTATTCTGATAATCATGCTTAATCATCTCTGTTCCGCAAGTAATTGCTGTAATTGATTATTCCGGATCCAGAGTTTTTCAGTCATTCTCTTAATTTTTCGGTTTATGACGACACCAGGATAGTATTTCTTAAGGGACCTTTCCGTTTTCAGCTCTCTGTCCTTAGTGCCACTCGGTAATGTAAGTTCCCAAACAATCAACCGAAACTAAACAACTCTTAGCCGAACCTTATCGGCTTCCCGATTCTGGAGTCATGATCTCCTCCAACCATCAAAAATCTGGCCTGGCCCAATATCGGCCCATAAACTGTGACAAATTCCATTTTGATGCTTGGTCTCCCAGTGTGCAAGCCATGGTCTTATAAATATGTCCCTACACAGGCTCCCACTCTTGACTCCAATCGAACAGTTTGACCTGCAAACTCTCCATTTCTCGGCTTTTAGCTCAAGCCAGAGAAAAAATCCTTCACCTGTGTTTTCATCAATGGCAGGCAACAGCGACCAACCTAGGCACCCTATCGAAGACGAAGCAGGAAGAAGCCGAGCATCGACTCACCGGCATTACGGGTAAAAAATTGAATTCCTGCCACCTTGTGGTAGCCTCCCTTGTTCATCTATTCCTGATTCGTTTTCTATTCCCCTTCCAGGGTGGGGTCTTCCTTCAGTCAAGCTTGGGTTTCTCTTCCAGAAATGGTAGCCCCAATGGCTTCTCTCAATCTTTCTCCTAAGCCATCAGATTCTGAGTTTGATGATCCACTTCAGTAGACCCGTTTGGATGCCCTTCGGTACCGCGAGGAAAAGGATAAGGCCCAGAAGGAACTGGAAGATGCATCCAAGAAGCATGGCATTGAGAAAGCTTTATGGGCAAACCAACGGAAACAGCTCTGCAGCATCATTACAGGTTAGCAGAGTTTTCGTCCTCTTCTTCTGTTTGAGCTTGCCTTGCCTGACGCATACCTTCTTCCTGCTAGCCCTTTCTGCAGAGAATGACCGTCTAAAAATGGCAGTGAACAAAATTGCCATCAAGGTGAATGCTCATGGGGACTCAGCCGAAGCTCGTCTTGACGCTGTGAATGGCTGCATAGATCAGGTCGTCATCCAACGTGTGCATGTTGGGGTTTTCCTCGGGCTAGCGGCAATGAGTTCTTGGACCAAAGGGGACTACTCCTTTCTACCAGTCGGCTTTGCAGGTGGATATCTGGATGAAATGGGAGGTATCGAAGATTACGATGATCATGTCGCTGCCATTGCTAGAACTACTGATCCACAGTCTGTTCTGAACAAATTCTTCCTAGGGTAGTATGTACTAGGACAGATCTGTGAATGAGTTTTAACAATGAACCTTGTTCTTCTCTGAATAATCCATTTCATCTCTCAGTGATTTTTCCTGATTTGCAACATTGAGGAAAGGTCCTAAATGGCTAGAGGGGGGGTGAATAGCCTATAAAAAATTCTACAACAACACTTAACAAACTAGTTAGACAACTAAATGGCGAAGCGAAGTTTGCGCTAGCTCTACACAGATGCAAGCCACCTATTCACGATTCTAGATAACCACAAACTCTAAGTCACACAATATCAAAGGAACTATTCAACAACTAAATAAGCAATAATGTATATCACTACACAAGATAAGAGAATGTAACTAACAACAAGGTATAATATTAACTTGCAAGAAAGTAACAAATGTAAGTACAAGAGATAGAAGTGTGTATACCGATCCGGCAAGAGATTAATAAATGAATATCAAAGAATACCACGGAGACAAGTTGACACAATAATTTTTCCTCCGAGGTTCACTTGCTTGCCGGCAAGCTACGTCCCCGTTGTAGCGATACACCCACTTGGAGGTTCACGCGCTAATAGGCATCACACGCCTAACCCTCAATAGGGTGCCGCACAACCAACACAAGATGGGGATCCACAAGCTACGAGCAATCCACTAGAGTTACCTTTGGCGCTCCGCCGGGGAAGGTACAAGAAACCCCTTACAAATCACCGGGAGATGGCCACGAACAATCACCACTCGTGCCTAATCTCCTCCGCTGCTCCAAACCGTCTAGGTGGCGGCAACCACCAAGAGTAATAAGAATATCCGCAGCAACCACAATCGCCAAGTGCCACTAGATGCAAACTCACAAGCAAATGCACTTGGATCTCTCGATCTCACTTGGATTCGCACTAACAAGCAAAGAGATCGGAGGGAGGGATTAGATCTTGCTCAAGAGGATGTTCAAGAAGTCAGAGAGTCAAGAAGAACACCCCAAAGGCGGCCACGGCCAATTTATAGGGAAGGGAGGGCGACGGCCCGAACCCTACCTTTCTGCGCTTGGTCGGTAGTACCGACCCCTCCTGGGCGGTAGTACCGACAGAGTCAAACTAGCCGTTTAAACACACGTCCCGCTGATTTAGGCGAGGCACCGACTCTGGTCGGTACCTCCGAGGTCGGTAGTACCGAGGTAATGGCGGTACTACCGCCAGGCCAAAAATCGCCGCGAACAGAGAGCTCTGCGAAAAACCAGCACTACCGACCTTGCGTCGGTACCACCGTGGGCGGTAGTACCGAGGTAATGGCGGTACTACCGGCAAGCCATTTTCAAAAACTACAGAGAGCCTCGCGAAACTCCTCAGGGCCACGGTACCACCGACCATCCGGTCGGTACCACCGCCGGCGGTAGTACCGAGGTAATAGCGGTACCACCGCCAGGCCAAAAACGCCCCAACACAGAGAGGGCTGCACGCAGCACCTATGGGCGGTACCACCGACCACCCTGGTCGGTACCACCGACCATACACAGAAAACTCCATTTTCTTCTCTGTGTTGATCCAAACCAACTCCAACAACTTCTCCTTTGCAAATGTGCTAACACCAACAAGTGTACAACATCATGTGCATGTGTGTTAGCATTTTCACAAACATATTCAAAGGATTCGAGTTAGCACACTAGGTCCTAATGCATATGCATGTATGAATTCACCTAGTGGCACTTGATAACCGTGATCACTGAGATATTCCCCTCTTAATAGTACGGCTATCTATCCTAAATGCACTCACACCCTCTATGGTGTCTTGAGTGCCAAAACAAAATCCTATTTATACCTTTGCCTTGATCTCCATAGGATTTTGTTTTTCTCTTTTCTTCTTCCAAATGTGGAGCACTTGATCTATCTTTTGGTCATCACCACCAATACCATGATCATCATTTGGCTCCCGTACTTGGAATGTACCAACCTAGCTCATAAACACTTCATGACAAGGTTAGTACTCTAGGTGACATCAATTATCCAAAACCAAACAAGGACTTTCAATCTCCCCCTTTTTGGTAATTGATGACAACCTTTCACAAAGATATATGTTTGAAAATTTGAGTCACCACTTTGTTAGTATTAGCTCCCCCTACATATGTGCTATAGTGTTTGGTTCAAGTTCGGCACATATGCATAGATATAAATGTGGGAGAGTAATACTATCAAATGATGCTAAGGTATAAAGAATGGACCTTTGAAGCGTGATACCAATCGGAGTTGCCAATGTACACCATCCTTAGCATCTTGATTAGCTAGACTTACAAAAACACTAGATACCTTATGAGATCAACATTATATAAAGGTTCTAGTACCATTTTGCAAAAAAGATTACATCTAGCTACCACTTATGCATGCTAGTTCACAAATCATCATTCAAAATTTATTTCTAGCATACATCACACAAGCATGTATATTGAATTTAAATTTTTACAATGCAATCACTCATATGAATATGCACATTCAAATGCAACAAAGGTTCATGAGCTTGCTCCCCCGACTATATGCTCAAATTTTAATTGATCCTCCCTTTGTTATATACATCTATCTTAACCATTTCTCCCCCTTTGTCATTAAGTACCATAAAAGGCACACCAATTTTAGTAGGAGTTAAGTTAATCAATAGGGTGATCAAGTTTGTAGTATGGTTCAACCTAGCAAACAAACATAAGATATTTAACACGGTTTGCTCTAGAGTAAGCTTCTTCACACATCTTTCAATGGTTATCTTACTCACGTCGGTTAAAACCTTGAATGCTTGTTTTCAAGATCAAACACTAGGTTCACAAGCCCATAAACATGTCATATGCTACCACTAGATCATATCAAACATAGAAGCAATAGTGGTACCATATGTACATCCAAAGTATTTTATTTTCATGAATGAGCCTATAAGATGCAAGGAATGACTAAATGCACTAAACATATCCTTAGCAAGAATGAATGTCATGCCAAACAATTTTACCTTTGCTTTGTCGAAGGAGAGGCATGTCATATAATGGAGGGTGCATCAACTCATATTTGAGAAATCAAGTATATTCAATTCATTCCTTAGCTTGCAAAATCTCTTTTCATCAAGTGGCTTGGTGAATATATCGGCAAGTTGATCATCGGTACCAACATTCTCAATTGAAATATCACCCTTTTGTTGATGGTCTCTTATGAAGTGATGGCGAATGTCAATGTGCTTTGTTCTTGAATGTTGTACTGGATTGTTGGTGAGCTTCACTGCACTCTCATTGTCACATAGCAATGGTACTTGTTTGAATTTAATTCCAAAGTCATCCAAAGTTGCTTTCATCCAAAGTAATTGAGCACAACAACTTCCTGCGGATATGTATTCTGCTTCGGCGGTTGAAAGTGCAACACTGTTTTGCTTTTTCGATGACCATGATACAAGTGATCTTCCAAGTAATTGACATGTGCCCGATGTGCTTTTTCTATCAACTTTGCATCCTGCATAGTCGGAGTCCGAATATCCAATCAACTCAAAGTTTGACCCCTTGGGATACCACAATCCAACATTTTGTGTATGCTTCAAATATCTCAATATTCTTTTAGTTGCCTTCAAGTGACTCTCTCTTGGTGAAGCTTGAAATCTTGCACACATGCATACACTAAACATGACGTCCGGCCTAGAAGCGGTCACATAGAGTAAGCTTCCAATCATAGACCGATACAACTTTTGATCCACCATGTTGCCACTAGCATCACTATCCAAATGTCCATTTGTTCCCATAGGTGTACTAATAGCTTTTGCATCATTTAGACCAAACTTCTTGAGCATATCTTTGATGTACTTGCCTTGACTCACAAAAGTGCCATTCTTCATTTGCTTGATTTGAAGACCAAGGAAGTAACTAAGCTCTCCAATCATAGACATCTCAAACTCATTTGCCATCATATTCCCAAACTCTTCACAAAACTCTTGGTTGGTTGACCCAAAGATAATATCATCAACATATATTTGCAACACAAACAAGTCTTTGCCAATCTTCTTGGTGAAGAGAGTAGTATCAACCTTGCCCATCTTGAACCCTTTAGAGAGTAGGAAATCTCTCAACCTCTCGTACCATGCTCTTGGTGCTTGCTTCAAACCATACAACGCCTTTTGAGCTTGTAAACATGGTTGGGCTTCTTGTCATCTTCAAAACCGGGAGGTTGTTCTACAAATACTAACTCATTGATATACCCATTGAGAAATGCAACTTTTGACATCATTTGATATAACTTGATATTATCGGAGCACTGCCATAAGCAATAGATCTAATGGCCATCGATTGCAACCGTTGCATAGTTTTCTCCAAATCAAGACCTTCACTGAAGTGTAAACCTGTGAGCTACCATTTGCTTTGGTTCTTACTACTACCACTTGATCTTCTTATTTCGAAAACCATTTGGTTCCAATTACATGTAATTCTTTGGTCTCTCAACAGTTCCCAACTTGGTTGCGGGTGAAGTTGTTTAGTCTTCATGCATAGCGTTTACCCAATCAACATCCATCAATGCATCTTCTATCTTGGTTGGCTCAAATGATGACACAAAAGAAAAATGCTCACAAAATGATGCCAATCTTGATCTTGTTTGCACACCACTTCTAATATCCCCAACAATTTGATCTATGGGATGATCTCTTGCAATATTGGTTGGTTGGAGGATTTGCACTTGATTGCTTGGTTGAGATGAACTAGCTTGTTGATCATCACTAGCACTTGATTGATCATGAGAACCACTAGCCTGATTTGCATCAACTTGCACATTTGAGGAGAACATTGGTCATCTTCATTATCATCCACTTGTCTTGGCCTAATATCACCAATATCCATATTCTTCATTGCATTTGACAATTGAGTGCCTCTCACATCATTAAGATTTTCATTTTCTTCTTGAGAGCCCTTAGTTTCATCAAATTCAACATCATGCACTTCTTCCATAATACCACTAGCCAAGTTCCAAACTCTATATGCTTTGCTTGTTGTTGAATATCCAAGTAAGAATCCTTCATCACATTTCTTCTCAAATTTTCTCAATCTTGCACCTTTCTTCAATATATAACATTTGCAACCAAAAACTCTAAAGTATGCGATATTTGGCTTCCTTCCATTCAATAGCTCTTATGGTGTCTTCTCTAGCATGCCATGGCAATATAGACGGTTGCTACAATAGCAAGCCGTATTGATAGCTTCGGCCCAAAAGGAATGACTGACATTGTATTCACTGAGCATAGACCTTGCCATATCAATCAAGTTCTGTTCTTCCTTTCAACAATCCCATTGATTGAGGAGTATACTTGGGTGAGAATTGATGTCTCATGCCAAAGTCATCACACACTCATCAATTCTTGTATTCTTAAATTCACTCCCATTGTCACTTCTAACTTTCTTGATTGTTGTTTCAAACTCATTCTGACATTTCTTGACAAAAGTTTTGAAGATATCAAAAGTTTCACTTTTATCACTAAGAAAGAAGACCCATGTGTATCTAGTGTAATCATCCACTATCACAAAGCCATATTTTACTTCCACCGATGCTAGTGTATGTTGTTGGTCCAAATAAATCCATGTGCAATAACTCAAATGCTTTGCTAGTACTCATTATGCTTTTCTTAGGATGGGAGTTACCAACTTGTTTACCAGCTTGACAAGAGCTACAAAGTTTATCCTTCTCAAAAGTGACATCTTTCAAGCCTCTAACTAAATCATGCTTCACTATTTTGTTTAACTGTTTCATTCCAACATGACCAAGCCTTCTATGCCATAACCAACCCAAACCAGATTAGTGAACAAGCATGTTGACAGCTGGGTTTCACTAGCATTGAATCAACCAAGTATAGGTTCTCATATCTAAATCCTTTGAATATCAAATTAGAACCATCTACACTTATGATTTCTACATCATCAACTCCAAAAATGCATTGAAACCAAGATCACACAACTGAGCGACTGACAGTAAATTGAAGTTCAAGCTCTCAACTAGCAACACATTGGAAATGCTCATGTCATTTGATATTGCAATCTTACCAAGCCCTTTAACCTTGCCTTTGCCATTGTCACCAAAAGTGATAGAATCAAAACCATGATTGCCACTTGAATTGATTGAATTGAACATTCTTGAATCCCCGGTCATATGTTGAGTGCACCCACTATCAAGCACCCAATGCCTCCCTCCGGCTTTATAGTTGACCTACAAGAACAAATCAATCCTTTTTAGGTACCCAAACCTTTTTGGGTCCTCCAAGATTAGTGACCAAACTCTTTGGTACCCAAATAGCTTTCTTCTTTGAGCCCACAATTGGTGTACCAATGAATTTAGCTTTTATGCCATTAACACCCTTGGTAAGCAAATAACAAGAATCAAATTTAATAGAGGATACATTAGCGTTCTTGTTCTTGTTCTTGCAATATTGCTCTACATGCCCACTTTGCTTGCATCTAGTGCAAAACCGACCATTGCTCTTCACAAAACTAGTCTTGTGAGTAGCAAAAGCCGCCTTGCCATTCTTGGGGTATAGCCCAATCCCTCTTTGTTGAGAGAAAAACGTTGGCTACCCAAGCACTTAAGCAAGCGGGCCCTCACCACCATAGGCTTTACCTAAGGCGTGAGTGAGCTCATTTACCTCCTTCTTCAATGTCTCATTTTCAACCATGAGTGAGGCATCACAAGTGAAGCCATCATCCATAGATGAAGTAGTAGTGGTAGATGATGAGCTACATGAAGGGTTAGTAGCAGCAATAACAATAGGCTTATAGAAAGATTCATCGATTATATCACAAGCTATGCCTATGTCACATGTTTTAACCACTTTTTCAGTTTTAGCTTGATCAACAAGTGAGGAGTGAGCTTCCTTAAGCTTAGTGTGAGCATTGCCAAGCTCCTCATGGGCTTCCACTAGCCTCTCATGAGTAGCATTGAGCTCCTCAAAGGATTGCTCAAGAGCTTTTAGTCTCTTTTGCAATTCTTTGCACTCCTTTCTCTTTTTATCAAAATGTTCTCTAGCATCATCAAGCATTTCAATTAATTCATCTTTAGTGGGTTCATCATCATCACTATCATCACTATCACTCTCATCATCATCAGATAGTACCTTTGTGGCCTTAGCCATGAAGCATGATGGAGTATCGAAGATTGAAGGCTTGTTGTTGATAGCAATACTTGCAAGTGCCTTCTTCTTGCTTGTCTTGCGATCTTCATTATCACTATCTTCATCACTATCACTTGTGGATGCATCACTATCCCAAGTGACCATATATGATTGCCCCTTCTTCTTCTTTGTGTAATTCTTCTTTTCTTTCTTCTCCTTCTTCTTGTCCTTCTTGTTGTCATTATCATCATTCTCACTGTTGTACGGACATTGAGCAACAAGATGGTCCTTGCTACCGCACTTGAAGCACCTCCTTGGTTCATCCTTGTTCTTGTATGAAGTTTTCTTCCTCCTTGCCCGGTAGCCCTTCTTCTTCATGAATTTGCCAAACCTTTTGACAAATAGAGCCATCTCTTCATCATCGTCATCACTGTCATTTGAGCAGTTATCTTCGCTAGAATCTTCTTTCTTTGCTTTGCCCTTGTTCTTTGATGATGATGTTGTGGCTTTGAATGCCACACTCTTCTTCTTCTCATCCTTCTTTACTTCTTGATCATTCTCATCTCTATAGGTGTCATCGGTCATCACATCTCCAAGAACTTGGTTTGGTGTCATAGTGTCCAAACCGCTTCTTACAAGCAACGTGACTAACATGCCAAATCTCTTGGGAAGACATCTCAAGAATTTATGAGAGAAGTCTTTGTCCTTCACCTCTTCTCCAAGTGCTTTGAGATCATTGACAAGCACTTGAAGCCTATGGAACATCTCTGGAACACTTTCATCTTCATTCATCTTGAAGCTAGCAAACTTTTCTTTGAGAATGTATGCTTTTGCTCCTTTCACTGCTTGAGTGCCCTCAAATGATTCTTCCAATTTCTTCCAAGCATCATATGCCATCTCCAAATTTTTGATTTGCTCAAATACCCTCTCATCAACGGCATCATGAATAGCACTGAGAGCAATGTCATTGTTCTGCATCTTCTCTTCTTCGGCATTGGTGAGATGCTCCGGATCAACTATCTCAATCTTGACATCCACAACTTGCCATATCTTTCTATTGATTGACTTTAAATGAGTGGTCATTTTTGCCTTCCAATAGCCATAGTTTGTGCCATCAAATTGGGGTGGCCTTTTGGTGTTGTTGATATGAGCCATTTTGACACCGAAGGTTGTTAAGCCTCAAATAAACGGTGACCTTGCTCCGATACCAATTGAAAGGTCCTAAATGGCTAGAGGGGGGGTGAATAGCCTATAAAAAATTCTACAACAACACTTAAACAAACTAGTTAGACAACTAAATGGCTAAGCGAAGTTTGCGCTAGCTCTACACAGATGCAAGCCACCTATTCACGATTCTAGATAACCACAAACTCTAAGTCACACAATATCAAAGGAACTATTCAACAACTAAATAAGCAATAATGTATATCACTACACAAGATAAGAGAATGTAACTAACAACAAGGTGTAACATTAACTTGCAAGAAAGTAACAAATGTAAGTACAAGAGATAGAAGTGTGTATACCGATCCGGCAAGAGATTAATAAATGAATATCAAAGAATACCACGGAGACAAGTTGACACAATAATTTTTCCTCCGAGGTTCACTTGCTTGCCGGCAAGCTACGTCCCCGTTGTAGCGATACACCCACTTGGAGGTTCACGCGCTAATAGGCATCACACGCCTAACCCTCAATAGGGTGCCGCACAACCAACACAAGATGGGGATCCACAAGCTACGAGCAATCCACTAGAGTTACCTTTGGCGCTCCGCCGGGGAAGGTACAAGAAACCCCTTACAAATCACCGGGAGATGGCCACGAACAATCACCACTCGTGCCTAATCTCCTCCGCTGCTCCAAACCGTCTAGGTGGCGGCAACCACCAAGAGTAATAAGAATATCCGCAGCTACCACAATCGCCAAGTGCCACTAGATGCAAACTCACAAGCAAATGCACTTGGATCTCTCGATCTCACTTGGATTCGCACTAACAAGCAAAGAGATCGGAGGGAGGGATTAGATCTTGCTCAAGAGGATGTTCAAGAAGTCAGAGAGTCAAGAAGAACACCCCAAAGGCGGCCACGGCCAATTTATAGGGAAGGGAGGGCGACGGCCCGAACCCTACCTTTCTGCGCTTGGTCGGTAGTACCGACCCCTCCTGGGCGGTAGTACCGACAGAGTCAAACTAGCCGTTTAACATACGTCCCGCTGATTTAGGCGAGGCACCGACTCTGGTCGGTACCTCCGAGGTCGGTAGTACCGAGATAATGGCGGTACTACCGTCAGGCCAAAAATCGCCGCGAACAGAGAGCTCTGCGAAAAACCAGCCACTACCGACCTTGCGTCGGTACCACCGTGGGCGGTAGTACCGAGGTAATAGCGGTACTACCGGCAAGCCATTTTCAAAAACTACAGAGAGCCTCGCGAAACTCCTCAGGGCCACGGTACCACCGACCATCCGGTCGGTACCACCGCCGGCGGTAGTACCGAGGTAATAGCGGTACCACCGCCAGGCCAAAAAACGCCCCAACACAGAGAGGGCTGCACGCAGCACCTATGGGCGGTACCACCGACCACCCTGGTCGGTACCACCGACCATACACAGAAAACTCCATTTTCTTCTCTGTGTTGATCCAAACCAACTCCAACAACTTCTCCTTTGCAAATGTGCTAACACCAACAAGTGTACAACATCATGTGCATGTGTGTTAGCATTTTCACAAACATATTCAAAGGATTCGAGTTAGCACACTAGGTCCTAATGCATATGCATGTATGAATTCACCTAGTGGCACTTGATAACCGTGATCACCGAGATATTCCCCTCTTAATAGTACGGCTATCTATCCTAAATGCACTCACACCCTCTATGGTGTCTTGAGTGCCAAAACAAAATTCCTATTTATACCTTTGCCTTGATCTCCATAGGATTTTGTTTTTCTCTTCTTCTTCTCCCAAATGTGGAGCACTTGATCTATCTTTTGGTCATCACCACCAATACCATGATCATCATTTGGCTCCCGTACTTGGAATGTACCAACCTAGCTCATAAACACTTCATGACAAGGTTAGTACTCTAGGTGACATCAATTATCCAAAACCAAACAAGGACTTTCAAACATCCCTTCAGAGAAAATGTTTCCCGAACACATGACGTCATCTTAGCCGATTAGATCTCGTTTTTGACATGTCATGTCGCTCGGCACCTTACTTGCTGCACTTCACCTTTCTCTTCTCCCGGTAAACCTGCTAACTTGAAAAATGCTAGGGCCACCAGGGTCATGAATATTCTTGTACTAAAGGCGATATAAACAATATCGGCTATATTTCAAATTCTTGGAATATATATATTTTTTCTGCTAAAGGCGATGCTTTGCATCGGCTATCTTTGTATACAAATATTCTTGAATCCGCCTTACATACAATTACCACATGTTCGGCTTTTAACAAGTAGTGTCGAAGCTTCAGCTCATAAGCAACTCATATACAAACAAAAAAATTCTTTCACAGCCGAATATCCGCCTCTGGGTCTAATATTTTTTCGGCTAAGGTAAGCTATCACTCATCTTTTCTTTTTAAACTCTGTATAAGGGCCGATCCTACTGTAAGGCTATCGGTTGTCACGTACAACTTGAAACGATTACCAAGTTGTGGAAGTGCCTTCATCAAAATCTTCTGTTGCACGTCACCTTATACAAGTCTACTTTGATCCTTCCTGAGCTTTGGTAATGGAGAAACAGACAGAACCTTTTCGAAAGGTTTATCAATTTCAATCTACAATTTGGATCAAACTCGCATATATTGGTTTTCTTTCGGCTTCATCACCAACACTTCATTCCCTATCAGCTGATATAAATTTGGCCTCGACTTTTCTCCATTACTATCAATAGAATTATTTATTTAAAAATTGCTCTGAGAGCCGATTGTTTGAATCGGCTGTTGGTCCTTGTCGAAAATGTTCACAGGACCTACTTCCCAAGCTCTTCCAGAGAAGCACTCGACACCATCATATTCCCAGTAGATGGGCTCTGTATTAGCAACACTCATCGAATCGTCAGCATGGACAATTTCGATGTCATCTCCAATCCACTAGACGAGGAATTGGTGCATAGTCGATGGTACACAGCAGTTTGCATGTATCCAATCCCTTCCTAAGAGTAAACTGTATGCCCCCTTGCCATCGATGACGAAGAAAGTAGTAATCAAAGTCTTTGAGCCAATTGTTAACTCAACATGAACTGCTCCTCGAGTATCAGAAGAATTACCAGCAAAGTCTCTCAACACCATGTCGGTCTTCAATAGTTCCTCACTTGCCATCCCAAGCTTTCTGAAAGTGGTATATGGCATGATATTTATGGCAGCTCCTCCATCAATAAACATTTTGGTTAGTGGCTTGCCATTAACATACCCCCTCATATAAAGTGGCTTCAAGTGTCGATGCTTAGCTGGTTTATCAAACACCGCCTGTTGAGCCAAAACAAGATGAGCTAACAGATCTTGGAATTTATCTTCGTCGAAATCTGAATACACTTCCTCTCGGATATCTTGATCTTCAGGGGCTATAAATTCAGATGGAAGAAAGAACGCCATGCATGCATCAGCCGAACGATCGCCTTCATCCGGCTTCTCTTTAGGACGCCAAATTTGTTTCGTCCTGGCGCTTGCTTGCGCTAACTCTCTGTTCCTTAAGCGCTGCACTCTCCTTTTCTGGCTTTTCCTCAGTCCTGGTGGACACCACTGTCCCTTCTGCCAGACATACTCACGGTACTCTTCTTCTTCAGTGCGAGCCCAACTTCGATCGGCAAATCCCCTTTCCTGCCGATTCTCGGAACTGTTTATTTTTAAGCGCCGATCGTCCTCAGGGATTCGTGCCCCAAGCCTTTCATGGACCGAACGGTGGTTGACTCGAGACTGCCTATATTCAAAATATTGATCACTGCATTCAGGGCAGTTGTTCTTAGCAGGCAGCTTCAAGCCTTCATTCCAACAATACTTGAAAAATGAACATTCCCAATGTGACTGCTCTTGTTCTTTCATATATTCTCGCTCCTCTCGATATATCTCCTCTTCGTACCTCTGTTGTTTCTTTATGAATTTTTGTTCTTCATAAAATCTTTGCTTCTGGTACCATTCCTGCTCCCAACGCCATTTGTTTAACAAAATACGCGTCGTGACCCTGGGCCTAGAAGTTTGACCCCTCTCAGTTCGGCTATTCTGAAAGTAAACTCGTTGCCGAAATTCTTCATTTGTAATTTGCCGATCAGGGTCAACAACACCAGCTTCTCTTGCTCTATCAGAGGTTAACACCTTCATCTTGCCTTTGCCCCTGTCGGTGTTTGTTGACCGGCAACTCGTCTTGAGTAATCTCAGACGATTTGTTCGGTGGGGATCGGCGTTCGTAGGACTCAGCGAGTACACAGGGACAACGATTTATATTGTTTTAGGCCGCTAAGTAGCGTAATACCTTACGTCCAGTGTGGCGTGTTCCTTGTGTATTGTTTATGATTCAATGTTCGATGATGTAGAGCCTGCGCCCAGTTCCCCTTATATGTTCGGGTGAACCTTAGCGCAGACCGAGTCCTAGCCGGTTACAATATTGGAGTCCTATTCTAATTACAGGACTTCCTTTTACAACTCGGCTAAGTTACAAACTAGAGTACTAATCCAAGTACACTTCGTTACAAGTCTTCGGATCTCTAAAGCCATCCTGGATTAGTCGGAGTAATCATCGATAGATGATATCTCTGACATCCTGGTCCGTCAAGCCCCCGAGCTCTTCATCATTTCTTCACGACGTTATCTTCGAGTTTCTTCTTGAGAATCTTCGAGTAATGTCTTGAGAAATCTTGAAATGCTCCGAGAGTAAAGAAATTCCATGGTGTGCGCTTTTTAGAAAAAGTGCACCCACAGGGTGTAGCCCCCGAGCCTCTTGTTATTTATAATAACTTTGAGGATCTTTGGAGCCTTTTCCAAGTAAATCTTGAATAAGGAAAAACATTTCCTTTATAGATTATACCCTGCAGCTCCCTGTAACACCCCGGTGTTAAGCAATCCCTAAATGCATAATTTGGCATGGCATAAGCATAGCATCTCATCATTTCATGTGCATATGTTTGTTGAATGCTTAAGTCCTTGTTTGGTCTCTAGTGTAACCTTGTTATGCTTTCTGTTTCTGACCAAGTGCCTTATAACAAAGTTGTAGATCTTGATGAAGGGAACAACTTTGCTTTAAAGCACTTTCTCAGAAAAAGCTTTTGAGTTAGGATTTCTTGCATTAGAAAAATGCTTTAGCACTAAATTTCTTTTAAACAACAGAATTTGGACTGGAGCCTTAAGGTTGATTTGTTCCTTACAAATTTCTAAGCAACTTTGCTGTTGGGACCTTTTCCTAGTTCGGTCTAGTTTAGAAGTTATAGAGCATCAAAGTTTGAAACAAAACCTCATTAGTTTAATCTTGACCGTGGACCCCACCGGTCAGTCCCTCTCTTCTTCCCCGCGCGCACGCCGCTCCCTCCGCGCCGACCGAAACCGCCCGCCGCCGCGAGACCGCCTCGCCGGCCGGCCAAACCACCGTCATCACCGCCCGTGGTTTGCGCCCGAACTCGCCACGTCGCCCAGGAGCTCGGTGCATGCTCGCCGCGTGGAGCGCGACGCCTGACGCCGCCGCGCCCGGTCGGGAGCTTCCCCGACGGGAACTAGCCAGGTGCAATGCACCCAGGCACTTGTTCCTTCTGTCTTCGTCCACTTTGCGCTTGCAAGCCAGAAAGCATTCGCTCACCAGCGCGCCAGCCACTCCACCATCTTCTCCAGTTAGCCCAAACCGCCATTGCCGCCGAACTCCGGCGAGCGATTGCTCGCTATTCGCCGCACCGCCGTTCGATTCCTTCCGCCAGTTTCTCCGCCCTAATCTCCTCCTTCTCTGGTAAGGGTTGGTTTCCCCTCTCTCCCTCTCTAGCTGCCGGAACAGCGGACGCCACCCGCAAGCTCCGCCATGGCCGCCACCGTGACCTTCACGTGGACCGGTCATCTCCGGCCATGCTACCCTGAGCTGAGCCCTGTTCTAGTCTTCTCTACCTCCTCGGTAGCTTAGAGTTAGTTGGAGACCTCTCTTTCGCCGTGTTTTCAGCCGGAACCGAGCCGTGTCGCCGCCGTGTCCGCCATGGACCGCCGCCGTGCATCGCGCCGGACAATGCCGGGGATGCCGAAGCCCGAGAGTTGCTCCAATAGGTCGCTTAGGTCTTGCTTGGGCTAGTGCTAACCTCGCCGAGTCGCAAGCCGCCGGGAAGAGTTCCGCCGCCGAGTCGCAGAGCCGCCGCTCCGCCATGGCCGCCGTCGAGCTTGCTCCGGTATCCCTCTGGCTTAGCGAGTCGGTTAGTTGTGTTCGCCTCGCAAACCCGCACCCAGTGAGGGTCTTAGTGTCGCCGGAAGCCTCGCCGCCGGTGAGCTAGGGCCGGTCAACGACCACGGCACAAAACTCCGCCGTTGACCGCCGAGCCTGGCCTCGCGCGGTTACGTGCCGAGCTTGGCCTCGGAAGCTTGGTCACCCTGACCAGCGGGCCCCGACCGGCAGTAAGGAAGAGAGAAAGGGAAGAGCTTGGGTGCCGTAGGCCTCGGTAAGTCGGATGCGCCGAGCCTTCGCCTCGAGCCTCGATCGGGTCGGTTGAGTCAGTTAGCCTCGGTCGAGTCGAGCCAAGTCAAGTCTCGGTTGAGTCAGTTAGCCTCGGTCGAGTCGAGCCAAGTCAAGTCTCGGTTGAGTCAGTTAGTCTCGGTTGAGTCAGTAGCCTCGGCTGAATAGGTTAGCCTCGGCTGTCAGTGTGCCTCGGCCGAATCGGTAAAATGCGTCGAAGCCTCGGACGAGTCGCGCCGGGTGTGCCGAAGCCTTCGCCTCGAAGCCTCGGACGAGTCGCGCCGGGTGTGCCGAAGCCGTGCCTTGTGCCTCGGCCGAAGTCCGTGCGTTAGGATTGAGTTCTCTTTTAAAATATGTTTTGCAGAATCCATGTAAAGGCTTCAAAAATTCCTACAAGGCTCATTTTATGTCCAAATCCTGTGAAACAAATTTTGTTAGGTCAAGCATGTTTAGATCTATCAGTAAAGTTTGTTGAATGCATTCTTGGTGATATTTTATGGGTAGCTTTATTTACATTAGAAAAGTGCTGATAACTTGGAAAATGCATAACTAATTATATATCAGTCAGAAAAATGTGATTCCAGTTTTGTTAGGTTTGTATGAAGGTGTAGTTTCAGAGAAAAATATAATATGAGGTTGTTCTGTGAATTAATTTGACAGTAGCTTTTAAAATGGGTAAATGTCGTTTCCTTGTTTATTTTGTAGTAATTAAAATATGAGGAATATGAACCTGAGAATTTAAGCACATTGCTCTTATACTAGGAAGTTCAGTAGAAAAATAAGAAATCTGTTGTTTGACACTTTTTGCTAGGGTGTGTAGTTCAAAGCACCTTTTCATGATAGAATTTGTCTTTTTCATAGAGGATGAAGTCTAGGTCCAAATGAGATGAAATTTGGACAGATGGTTAGATTAAGTGTTGTTAATCTCCAGTAATTTTTATAGATTTTTGTGAAGCTGTCTAGGATAGGTTACTGTTATAGGCCTAATTAACTAGATTTAATTCTACAAATAATTAGAAGGTAATAAACCCGTTAAGCAACTTTGATGTGGTGACAACAAGACTTAATAAGTAGTATGTTAAATTAAATAAGTGAGTAGCAGTAGATGACATGTGCTTATCTCCTGAATTGTTACTCCATGTTGCATCACTGTGCATCCCATGTGCATTCATGTTATTCATTCATGTACCGCATCATGCAGGGTCGGTAGTGGAAGCCCAAGACACGCCGGAGGAGCAGTGTCAGGAGGAGACAACCGAGGAGGGGATCCCGGAAGGAGACGCTGAGGACCTGCCGGAGTGCCGTGATCACCGCCCCGCCGACTTCGAGCGAGGCAAGCCCCGGAGCATTTTTCTCCTACGGTTTGCAAATCACCGTTACAAGTTAACCTGATATGATTGTTGCATTAGGTCATAGGAGTTGTGTGATACCGTTGCTGCATTGATTAATTATCCTTGTCCACCTGCAAATATTATCTTGTGATCCCTGTTAGGTCTAGGCTCGATTATATGCTTAGCCCTGCTTAGACCGGTAAAAGTCGGGTGATTTCCTGTCCCCCGCATATAGGTGGATACTAAACATGTTTAGCCTGGTGCTATCATGGAGAGAACCATGTGTTAATTAATCTGAGACCGGGCGGGATGTAGGAGCAGCAGGACATGGGTTCTGTGTGCTAGTAGTCTCCCGTCTGTGTCGATTAGGACCCGACGAAGGCACACCTCAGTCATTTTGAACGCGTCAATCACTTAACGGAGCAGGTGCGGGTACCTCCCGTGAAGCCGAGTAAGGTGTTTCGAGCCGGTGACGGAGACGTTGACGCCTAACACCCAGGGCCTTATATGTACCGTGGGCAACTATTCTGATCGACCTGGCATGGTCCGAGGGCAGGCAGGGCCTGATCGACCTGGCATGACCGTGGGCAGTTAATAGCTTGAGCGACCTGGCATTGAGATAACCCTCGGTGTAGAAGGGTCCATGGCCGTCCCGCGATTTGGGTTCTCGAACCTCCTGAGTGGTCGCCAACGGCCGCCTGGCAGGGTGTGTCGGGCGAGTGTGCGACATTTTTGTCCCCAGCTGGTAGGAATCGATTATAATCGCCATCGCTCCTGGTTAGTGAGTAACTTGACTGAGCATGTGTTACCGTAGTAATATATGGAATTAATGATGGTTATGGTTGGTGAATCTGAAAGGCTATTGATGAAATAGTCACTCTTGCTTGAATAAATAGTCAAGTGTTTGCTCTAGATCAGGTGCAAATCTAGATAATCAGGCTGATTACATAAAAGTGACTGCTAATGCTCTAATGTTGATTATTTAATAATAAAATGCTTTTATGCAAAAAGGTAAGTGTGGCCAACCTCAGATACAGCCTTGCATAATCCTTGGTGTCAATTATTTCTGGTTTATGGCGGGTAAGTCTAGCTGAGTACCTTCTCGTACTCAGGGTGCTATCCCTTGTTGTTGCAGATGGGCAATGTTTCTTCGGCTACTGCGAGAACTGTCTGTATCCCGTCGAGGGCAGTGACTAGACCATGGGCATGGTCAATCCTTATCTTCCCTGATGCTTTTGTGGACGGATCAGGCATATGGCACCGTATTGTGAACTAAGGACTTATGTTTCAAAATTATGTTGCTTCCGCTTTGAATTCAAAACTATGGTTTGTAATAACTATCGAACTCCGATGTATTTGAACTATGTGCGAACTGAATGTACCTTGTGGGCATGTACGCTAATCTATTACGATCTTGGTTAAAGTTGAATGACTTGAAATCCTTCGAGATTTCCGGACTACCGGGTTTGTACGAGCTTAAGTACTTGTAATCTCTGTGAAAACAGCGATTCGGTGCTTAATCTGGTGCAAATTGGTCGGTTCTGTTACAGCTGGCATCGGAGCGTGGTTAGCGTTACTGTTCACAAGTGTATTTGAAAAACCGTATTTTCAATTAAAAATTTCCTATTTGACAAGAACTTATAGCTATATTAGGATTTGAAAAACCTTCTTGACCAAGAGTAAGGTGTGCCATTGATCAAGTCCTTATGCCCAATAGGAACTTAGGTGGCTATTTAAGTACTAACTTTGGGGGTCGTGCATCATACTTATTTTCTGTTTATTCTGTCGTCCATACGGCAAGGGTGAAATTGTATGGATGCTATTCCTCGGAATAGTAATGTATGGATCAATTGCCTCTACGCTAAAGGTAATGAGAGTTGTGAGAGCATGATTGGACAACCGCCAATCTAGGGAAAGTGCTTATATGATACTGATGCGTATACCTGTTCCACACAAGTATATATGTGAAGTATTGATTGTGGGAGTAATAATTTATGATGGGTGCATATACTGCTTACGTGTATACCGGGTGTACACCTAAGAGAGTATTAGATTTAAATTTCCGCAGTGCATAATATTCATACTGTGGGAAGGGCTGAAGTGGATTTTCTGCAGGTACGCTAACTTGCGAACGTGTAGTACGTTTAGTTAACGTTATGAGTGAGCGTGTATGCCACCGTCTAGCCGATAGATTGTTAGGCAGTGAGGACGTATGTTACGCTCATGCATCATGATCATACAACTTTGCATTAATCTTACTTCCTTCCTTATGGTTTCCGTCCCGTTTTTCTAATAAAAGTTGTTTCAACTAATTAAAAACTGTGTGGATAAACTTCTTACAGATGGCACGCACCAAGCGCACTGCTCGCAAGTCCACGGGAGGCAAGAGGCCTAACTACATGCTGGGGCCATGGACCGATGAGGGATCAGAGGACTTTTTGGGAGAATTTGGGATGCCCACTATTCTTTGGAGAGTTCTGCACCTGGTGGGATACCAGGAGGGTCAGGAGCCGCTGTACGACTGGCACCGTGTGCAGTTGTCAGAGGATCGTCACGTGTACACGGTGGAGGTCGACGTGCCTAGCCGTGAGGACCAGGATCACGTCTGGTGCCGACGGGTGTTTGCCTTGCAGGGGAGGACCCCCTGGGATGCAGCCAACCAGGTTGCTTATACCGTTCTTCGGGACATCATGGAGGACCATCCGGAGGTGGTTGCCCAGGCTACTGCTAGTATCTTCCCGACGACAGACCCTTACCAGGCAGTGTGGCGTCAGCCAGGCGCTACCGTACTTGAGGCTAGCTCTCTTGAGAGGGAGCATTGTGCTGGACCAGCAGGGAGTGCTATGGCTGCTCTGATGGCTACTTATGGGTGCCTATCGCGCAGCTACGATCATCTGGATCATACCCTTAGTGAGGAGATGGCTGCACAGCATCGCCGGCAGGAGGAGCATACTACAGAGATAGACCTCCTCACTACACAGCTAGCTCAGTTGACAGTAGAGAGAGACCAGGCACTTCAGAGGGAGCAGGAGACTGCTCATCAGCTTGCCATTCAGCAGGGGTCGACTACTTTCTTGGCCTCGGTCATGAGGGAGACTGAGGAGGCGCTTCGAGGAGTTTGTGTTGAGGGCATTCGTGTTTCAGAGGAGAACAGGTTGCTGAGGTTGCGAGTAGGAGACCTGGAGCTCCAACTCCATCACTTGCAGGACTACAACGATCGTCTGCACGAGGAGATCCACCGTAGGGAGAATGAGAGGAACCCCATCTTTCCCCAGGAGGATCCGGAGCCGAGTAGTTCTTCTAGTAGTTCTTCAGATATGTCTAGTGAGGACGGTGACGTTGGTGAGATCGCTAGAGAGTAGTCTAGATCGTATGCTTAGCACCTAGAGATCTTTTGCGTATGTTGGCACGCCCGATCTTTTGTTTTGTTATGGGCTGGATGTAAGCATGTGAGGCAGACTTATGTGATGTGTGTGAGACCTTGGAAAGTCCCATATGTATGGGCAAAACTCTGGATGTTATGTTATCTTTTGCATGATGTGTTAAGTGATCTTGTTATGTGTTGATGCGATGTGGACTGAAATTTATTGTACCTCTGTCATTGTTTGGTGAATCGTTTTTCCGAATAATTTCAGTAGGTATGATTTATTGTTCTCTACAAGTTGCAACTTCGCCTAATGGTCGCTTACTATCCTATATGCAGATGACGACAACTCGTAGTGGAGCGGGCGGTAGTGGTGGAAATGAGGACCCCAGAGAAAACCGCAATCCACCACCTCCTCCACCACCAACGGCTGAGCAGCTTTTTGCTCAATTTCTTGGAAGTCAGCGCAATATTGAAGCTTTGCTGAGGGAGAACTTGGCGCAAGGACACCAACGCCAAGAGCTAAACCAGTATAGTTCTTTCAAGGATTTCCTGGATACTAAACCGCCTATCTTCAGGGAAGCTACAGAACCTTTGGAGGCAGAAGAATGGCTGCATACTCTGGAGCAGAAGTTCCGTTTGCTGAGGCTCACAGAAGAGCTGAAAGCAGAATATGCCGCGCACCAGCTGCAGGGACCAGCCGGGATTTGGTGGGGACATCACCGCACCAGCTATCCTGCTAATGTTCCTATCACTTGGAGAGTGTTTACTGCTGCTGTTCGAGGTCATTACATTCCGCCGGGCTTGACCCAGATGAAAGTGGCAGAGTTCATGAATCTGACTCAAGGAACTCGGTCTATCACAGAGTATCATCATCTGTTCAACTCGTTGGCTCGTTATATCCCAGACTTCGTTGACACAGACGCTAAGAAGATTGCTAGTTTCAAGAGAGGCTTGAACACTAAAATGGGAAAGTCAGTGGGTACATCTTCTCGTACCAATTTCAATGACTTCCTAAGTGACTGTCTGATTCAAGAGAATCATAACAACAAGCATGCTGCTAGCAAGGCCCGGAAGAGAACCTTTGAATCAGGATCATCACAACCCAGAGGACCACCAGCTCAGCGAAATCAGTATCGACCACCAGCGCCGGGGGCACGTTTTAGGCCGCCGCAGAAGAAGAATCAGCCACAAGCTCAGCGCAATCAGAAGCCATACAAGATAGCTGCTGCTCAGGCTCGTGGAGGTCAAGGCAGTTCTTCAGGAAATAAACCTATAGTTCGGGGACCATGCTACAACTGCAACCAAGAGGGGCACTTCGCAAGATACTGTCCCTACCCAAAGAAGCAACAGGCCAATTACCCCGCACGCCTGCACAACATGACCGCTGAAGAAGCTCGTGCTGGAGAGCCCGTGACTGCGGGTATGTGCCTTGTTAATCATCATCCTGCAGTCGTTTTGTTTGATACTGGATCATCGCATTCGTTCATGAGTAAAGCATTTGCACAAAAGCATGATCAAGAGGTGTCTGAAATGGATTATGGGTTTCGCGTAAGCTCTGTGGGGAGTAGTGTGTTGTCTAGGCAGATGGTTCGTAATGCAACCATCGACATCGGAGGGCATAAGTTTGGGGCTAATTTAGTAGTTTTGCCAGGGCTCAGTATGGACGTAGTCCTAGGAATGAGTTGGATGAGTATGTGGAAAGCGGTGTTAGACACTGCAGATAGGACTCTTACCTTGACCGATCCAAGGAGGAACAACAAGTTACGTATCTCTCTTCCTCGAGGGGCTGATTTTGTTGATCTATCTTGCACCTTATCTATAGAGGACCTGTCAAAAATTCCAGTTGTTCGGGATTTCCCAGACGTCTTTCCAGATGAGTTGCCGGGTTTACCGCCCAAGCGGGCTGTAGAGTTTACCATTGAGTTGTTACCAGGGACTGCACCGATCTCGAGAAGACCTTATCGTATGCCGCCCAATGAATTAGCCGAACTCAAGACTCAGATTAGGGAACTTTTGGACAAGGGTTTCATTCAACCTAGTGTGTCAGAGTGGGGATGTCCAGCCTTGTTTGTTAAGAAGAAGGACAAATCCTTGAGATTGTGTGTGGATTATCGACCGCTTAATGCCGTGACCGTTAAGAATAAATATCCGTTGCCACGGATAGATATTTTGTTTGACCAGTTATCCAGAGCCAAAGTATTCTCCAAGATCGATTTGAGATCCGGTTATCATCAAATTAGAATCCGACCACAAGATATTCCAAAGACTGCTTTTTCAACCAGATATGGCCTATACGAGTATTTAGTCATGTCTTTTGGATTGACAAATGCTCCGGCTTACTTTATGAGTTTGATGAACTCGGTATTCATGCCAGAACTAGATAGGTTTGTAGTGGTGTTCATTGATGACATTTTGGTGTATTCTGAGAACCCAGATGATCACGCAGAACATTTGAGGGTTGTTCTGACAAGGCTACGAGAGCACAAACTTTATGCTAAGTTTAGCAAATGTGAATTTTGGTTGAAGCAAGTACAATTCCTTGGTCACATCCTGTCAGAAGAAGGAATCTCTGTGGACCCTAGCAAAGTCCAAGAAGTAATGGATTGGGAAGCTCCAACTTCGGTTGGGGAGATTCGGAGTTTTCTCGGTTTAGCGGGATATTATCGTCGTTTCATTCCCGACTTCTCCAAGATTGCCAAGCCCATGACAAGTTTGCTTCAGAAGGATCAAAAGTTTGAGTGGACAGAGAAGTGTGAAACAGCTTTCCGTACCTTGCGGAAACTGTTAACCACTGCCCCTGTCTTAGCTCAACCAGATATCGAGAAGCCGTTTGATGTCTTCTGCGACGCATCAAAAGTTGGTTTAGGGTGTGTTCTTATGCAAGAAGGCAGAGTGATTGCTTATGCTTCACGACAGTTGAGAAAACATGAGATAAATTATCCTACGCATGATTTGGAATTAGCTGCTGTGGTGCACGCTCTGAAGATCTGGAGGCACTATTTGCTAGGAAATGTCTGCAATATGTACACTGATCATAAGAGTCTCAAGTATATCTTCACTCAACCGGAGTTGAATATGAGGCAGAGAAGATGGCTTGAATTGATTAAGGATTACAATTTGCAGATACATTATCACCCAGGAAAAGCAAATGTGGTTGCTGATGCTCTGAGTCGGAAGTCGCATTGTAATAACTTGAGGTTACAACCAGAGGACGAGTTTAGTCTCGTACACCCTGTGATCCTGCGTCACATCGAGCTGCAGAGCACCTTAGTTGACCAGATTCTAGAAGGGCAGAAAACAGACAAGGGAATCTATTATATCAAAGAAAAGCTAAGGGCTGCCACTGAACCCGTAAAACATTTCCGAGTTGATGATAAGGGAGTGTTATGGTTTGATAATCGCCTAGTGGTACCCAAGAATAGGGAACTGAAAAATCAGATCATGGACGAGGCTCATCTTTCTAAATTGTCTATCCATCCCGGGAGCACTAAGATGTATCAAGATTTGCGTCCAAGATTTTGGTGGACCAAAATGAAGAAGGAAATTGCCGCATATGTAGCCAGATGCGACACGTGTTGTCGGGTGAAGGCTATTCACCTAAAGCCAGCCGGAACACTTCAACCTTTATCAATACCTGAATGGAAGTGGGAAGAAGTGAGTATGGATTTTATCACCGGTTTGCCTACCACTCAGAAGGGAAACAACTCGATTTGGGTAATTGTAGATCGTCTCACCAAGACCGCTCATTTCATACCAGTTAAAACTTGTTATCGAGCACCGGACTATGCGGAGATTTATATCAATCAGATTGTACGATTACATGGTATACCCAAGGTCATAGTTTCGGATCGTGGAACGCAGTTTACTGCACCATTCTGGGAGAAACTGCAAAAAGAGTTAGGCACTAAGCTAATCCATAGCTCAGCTTACCATCCTCAGACCTCAGGACAAACTGAAAGAGTAAACCAGGTATTAGAGGATATGTTAAGAGCCTGTGTAATTTCAGCAAAGGGATCTTGGGAGAAGTGGTTGCCATTAGCAGAATTTGCTTACAACAATAGTTATCAAGAAAGCATTCAGATGGCACCTTTTGAAGCTCTGTATGGCAGAAGATGCAGAACACCAGTAAGTTGGGTTGAACCAGGAGAACGTCAGTTACTATGGAATTGATTTTGTCAAGGAAGCAGAAGAACAAGTTAGAATAGTTCAACAACATATCGCAGGCGGCACAGTCCCGACAGAAGAGCTATGCCGATAAGCGAAGAAGGCCGCTTGAATTCGAAGTAGGTGACTATGTGTACTTGAAAGTATCACCCATGAAAGGAGTTAAACGTTTTGGCGTGAAAAGAAAGTTAGCGCCAAGGTTTGTGGGACCCTACAGGATAATGGAAAGGAGGGGAAAAGTGGCTTATCAACTACAGTTACCTGAACATTTGAAGGCTATATTCCCTGTATTCCATGTGTCACAATTAAAGAAATGTCTTCGAGTTCCAGAAGAGGAAGTACAACCGGCCAACATCAAGTTACAATCCGACCTTACTTACTCCGTGAAGCCATATCGAGTACTCGATGAGAAAGAAAGAGTGACTCGCGGAAAGGTCGTGAAGCAATATAAAGTATCTTGGAGTGAGCAAGACGACCGAGATGCCACTTGGGAAACGGAAGACTATCTAAAGGAAGTATATCCACAGTTTTATAAGGAATGGTTAGTAACTCAAATCTCGGGACGAGATTCCTTTAAGGAGGGGAGGGCTGTAACACCCCGGTGTTAAGCAATCCCTAAATGCATAATTTGGCATGGCATAAGCATAGCATCTCATCATTTCATGTGCATATGTTTGTTGAATGCTTAAGTCCTTGTTTGGTCTCTAGTGTAACCTTGTTATGCTTTCTGTTTCTGACCAAGTGCCTTATAACAAAGTTGTAGATCTTGATGAAGGGAACAACTTTGCTTTAAAGCACTTTCTCAGAAAAAGCTTTTGAGTTAGGATTTCTTGCATTAGAAAAATGGTTTAGCACTAAATTTCTTTTAAACAACAGAATTTGGACTGGAGCCTTAAGGATGATTTGTTCCTTACAAATTTCTAAGCAACTTTGCTGTTGGGACCTTTTCCTAGTTCGGTCTAGTTTAGAAGTTATAGAGCATCAAAGTTTGAAACAAAACCTCATTAGTTTAATCTTGACCGTGGACCCCACCGGTCAGTCCCTCTCTTCTTCCCCGCGCGCACGCCGCTCCCTCCGCGCCGACCGAAACCGCCCGCCGCCGCGAGACCGCCTCGCCGGCCGGCCAAACCACCGTCATCACCGCCCGTGGTTTGCGCCCGAACTCGCCACGTCGCCCGGGAGCTCGGTGCATGCTCGCCGCGTGGAGCGCGACGCCTGACGCCGCCGCGCCCGGTCGGGAGCTTCCCCGACGGGAACTAGCCAGGTGCAATGCACCCAGGCACTTGTTCCTTCTGTCTTCGTCCACTTTGCGCTTGCAAGCCAGAAAGCATTCGCTCACCAGCGCGCCAGCCACTCCACCATCTTCTCCAGTTAGCCCAAACCGCCATTGCCGCCGAACTCCGGCGAGCGATTGCTCGCTATTCGCCGCACCGCCGTTCGATTCCTTCCGCCAGTTTCTCCGCCCTAATCTCCTCCTTCTCTGGTAAGGGTTGGTTTCCCCTCTCTCCCTCTCTAGCTGCCGGAACAGCGGACGCCACCCGCAAGCTCCGCCATGGCCGCCACCGTGACCTTCACGTGGACCGGTCATCTCCGGCCATGCTACCCTGAGCTGAGCCCTGTTCTAGTCTTCTCTACCTCCTCGGTAGCTTAGAGTTAGTTGGAGACCTCTCTTTCGCCGTGTTTTAGCCGGAACCGAGCCGTGTCGCCGCCGTGTCCGCCATGGACCGCCGCCGTGCATCGCGCCGGACAATGCCGGGGATGCCGAAGCCCGAGAGTTGCTCCAATAGGTCGCTTAGGTCTTGCTTGGGCTAGTGCTAACCTCGCCGAGTCGCAAGCCGCCGGGAAGAGTTCCGCCGCCGAGTCGCAGAGCCGCCGCTCCGCCATGGCCGCCGTCGAGCTTGCTCCGGTATCCCTCTGGCTTAGCGAGTCGGTTAGTTGTGTTCGCCTCGCAAACCCGCACCCAGTGAGGGTCTCAGTGTCGCCGGAAGCCTCGCCGCCGGTGAGCTAGGGCCGGTCAACGACCACGGCACAAAACTCCGCCGTTGACCGCCGAGCCTGGCCTCGCGCGGTTACGTGACGAGCTTGGCCTCGGAAGCTTGGTCACCCTGACCAGCGGGCCCCGACCGGCAGTAAGGAAGAGAGAAAGGGAAGAGCTTGGGTGCCGTAGGCCTCGGTAAGTCGGATGCGCCGAGCCTTCGCCTCGAGCCTCGATCGGGTCGGTTGAGTCAGTTAGCCTCGGTCGAGTCGAGCCAAGTCAAGTCTCGGTTGAGTCAGTTAGCCTCGGTCGAGTCGAGCCAAGTCAAGTCTCGGTTGAGTCAGTTAGTCTCGGTTGAGTCAGTAGCCTCGGCTGAATAGGTTAGCCTCGGCTGTCAGTGTGCCTCGGCCGAATCGGTAAAATGCGTCGAAGCCTCGGACGAGTCGCGCCGGGTGTGCCGAAGCCTTCGCCTCGAAGCCTCGGACGAGTCGCGCCGAGTGTGCCGAAGCCGTGCCTTGTGCCTCGGCCGAAGTCCGTGCGTTAGGATTGAGTTCTCTTTTAAAATATGTTTTGCAGAATCCATGTAAAGGCTTCAAAAATTCCTACAAGGCTCATTTTATGTCCAAATCCTGTGAAACAAATTTTGTTAGGTCAAGCATGTTTAGATCTATCAGTAAAGTTTGTTGAATGCATTCTTGGTGATATTTTATGGGTAGCTTTATTTACATTAGAAAAGTGCTGATAACTTGGAAAATGCATAACTAATTATATATCAGTCAGAAAAATGTGATTTCAGTTTTGTTAGGTTTGTATGAAGGTGTAGTTTCAGAGAAAAATATAACATGAGGTTGTTCTATGAATTAATTTGACAGTAGCTTTTAAAATGGGTAAATGTCGTTTCCTTGTTTATTTTGTAGTAATTAAAATATGAGGAATATGAACCTGAGAATTTAAGCACATTGCTCTTATACTAGGAAGTTCAGTAGAAAAATAAGAAATCTGTTGTTTGACACTTTTTGCTAGGGTGTGTAGTTCAAAGCACCTTTTCATGATAGAATTTGTCTTTTTCATAGAGGATGAAGTCTAGGTCCAAATGAGATCCAAATGAGATGAAATTTGGACAGATGGTTAGATTAAGTGTTGTTAATCTCCAGTAATTTTTATAGATTTTTGTGAAGCTGTCTAGGATAGGTTACTGTTATAGGCCTAATTAACTAGATTTAATTCTACAAATAATTAGAAGGTAATAAACCCGTTAAGCAACTTTGATGTGGTGACAACAAGACTTAATAAGTAGTATGTTAAATTAAATAAGTGAGTAGCAGTAGATGACATGTGCTTATCTCCTGAATTGTTACTCCATGTTGCATCACTGTGCATCCCATGTGCATTCATGTTATTCATTCATGTACCGCATCATGCAGGGTCGGTAGTGGAAGCCCAAGACACGCCGGAGGAGCAGTGTCAGGAGGAGACAACCGAGGAGGGGATCCCGGAAGGAGACGCTGAGGACCTGCCGGAGTGCCGTGATCACCGCCCCGCCGATTTCGAGCGAGGCAAGCCCCGGAGCATTTTTCTCCTACGGTTTGCAAATCACCGTTACAAGTTAACCTGATATGAATCGATTATAATCGCCATCGCTCCTGGTTAGTGAGTAACTTGACTGAGCATGTGTTACCGTAGTAATATATGGAATTAATGATGGTTATGGTTGGTGAATCTGAAAGGCTATTGATGAAATAGTCACTCTTGCTTGAATAAATAGTCAAGTGTTTGCTCTAGATCAGGTGCAAATCTAGATAATCAGGCTGATTACATAAAAGTGACTGCTAATGCTCTAATGTTGATTATTTAATAATAAAATGCTTTTATGCAAAAAGGTAAGTGTGGCCAACCTCAGATACAGCCTTGCATAATCCTTGGTGTCAATTATTTTTGGTTTATGGCGGGTAAGTCTAGCTGAGTACCTTCTCGTACTCAGGGTGCTATCCCTTGTTGTTGCAGATGGGCAATGTTTCTTCGGCTACTGCGAGAACTGTCTGTATCCCGTCGAGGGCAGTGACTAGACCATGGGCATGGTCAATCCTTATCTTCCCTGATGCTTTTGTGGACGGATCAGGCATATGGCACCGTATTGTGAACTAAGGACTTATGTTTCAAAATTATGTTGCTTCCGCTTTGAATTCAAAACTATGGTTTGTAATAACTATCGAACTCCGATGTATTTGAACTATGTGCGAACTGAATGTACCTTGTGGGCATGTACGCTAATCTATTACGATCTTGGTTAAAGTTGAATGACTTGAAATCCTTTGAGATTTCCGGACTACCGGGTTTGTACGAGCTTAAGTACTTGTAATCTCTGTGAAAACAGCGATTCGGTGCTTAATCTGGTGCAAATTGGTCGGTTCTGTTACACTCCCGAGCCTGAGTTCCGAGTACCATAGTAGTCGGTTCTCGGGGTCTTCTAAATGAAGCCATTAGGTAATCTATTAAGGTCTTGAGGAGTCGGACCATGACACCAACTTGTTGCTTAAACCGTCCAAATAATAATTACTCAGCTTCAGGTGGGCAATGTTTTCAACAAACATCCCATACCACCCCCACTGAATAAAAATTACCTTGAGTCCAGCAATAATTGACTGGTGACTGTTCCAACTGTGAGTAATAATGATGTTTGTCATTTTCTGCAACTGCAAACTTTGTCGTCTTCGTCTTGAAGTGCGTGTGAGAATCAGCTCTGTTACCCATGCCGAGCTTCACATGCACCACAGTACATTGGTTGAATTATTGGTCCGGCGATCACTCTTGTTGATGAACCTGGTCTATAGACCCAGAAGAAACCGCCTATAAACACCTTGCCTGGGAAGCAAAGAGCTCATATCTTTCGAGAGTGTAGAACTTCTTATTAGTTCCATGGGTATTGTAATAGCAATAGCTGAGATGATCGAGCCCACGGGTGTCTTCCTTCTGTAGAATAGATGAAGTGCTCAGAAGAACTCTTGTGAAAGGGACATCCGTTAGGGTGGTTTCCAAGTGGTCGCAAGCAGAGGGACACAAAGGTGCGCCTAAAAGAACTCTTGTGACTACCACTCGTAGATAACCTCGGAGTCACAGGTTGTCAAAAGGGCAGCGAGGGTGATGGTCTTCCCCGAGTTCCTTGAGTACTGGGGTGGTACCAAAGACCCACCTTGGGATGCACTGAAAAGATAGTGTCTACCCAAGGTTCTGTGTCTGCTTTACTGCGTCTCACTGAACCTGGTCCTTGGTGCAATAGGCATCAAGGCTATGTACCTTGAATTCACTAGAGTAGCGTTTTACACCTTGATTGTACTTCTGTTGAAAGTTGTTGTATCTCAAGATGTTTCCATGTATCTCTGTTGTAATTCCGAGTAGTAATAACAAAGATCCGGGTACATGGAATATTTTCCGAGTCCTCTGTCTTGTTTCCCGAGTACTAAATGTATCTTGCGGAAGGAAAACTTTGTCTGTTTACTGTTCTTGTTCTCTATCTCTAACGCTGTCTGACACGTGTTCCCAGCCGTTAGGGTTACAGACGTTGCCATGATGCCGTTTAGGAAAGCCGAACGGTTATCAAAACAGATCTATAATAAGCCGCCACCGGGCTTGTGCTTTCCTCACGCTTTCATCAAGCCATTGCCTTCAAAGCTAGGGATCCCTTAGCCAACTCTCAGTGGATGCGTAGAAAATCTCTCGTCACCACCATGGGTCCCAAGAAACAGTCTGCAGCGGAGAAGAAAAAACCTAGGATCACCACCACTGGGAGACCTAAGCATCCGAACCCGCCAACTGATGTTTTGGCGTGGAAGAAGCCATACACCACCCTGGCGGAACTGACATTCCTCGCGCAGCAAGGATTACTGCGGGCGCAACCACTGGATGGATGGAGGGTACCCACTGATCATCGCGCTCCTACCCCCAACACCACGGAGACCATGATGTTTAAAGCCTTCGTAGAGCGGGGATTGGGGCTTCCTGCTTTGGATTTCTTCCGTGGATTGCTGCATTACTATGGTTTGAATCTAAACCATATTACTCCCAATGCGGTTCTTCATATTGCAATCTTCGCCCATCTCTGTGAGGCTTTTCTTGGGATATGTCCCTCTATTACCCTTTTCCGCTACTTTTTCTAGTTTAAGTGTCAACCTAGTGACGCTAATACCGAAGTAGTCAGAGGAGCTAGTCTCCAGGTTAGATTGGAAGTAGCCAATCAATATATAACTATTGAGTTATCAGAGTCGGTAAAAGACTGGGCTGCTGGGTGGTTCTATATGGGTAACCCACCCCCAGCTCTTCGTCGTCATGATGGATGGCCCCCACAGAAGTGCCGTGAATGGAAGGAGAAGCTCACAAGTGAAGAAGTAGGGGCTATCCAACCCCTCCTCATTATGATAGAAGCTTTGATAATCAATGGGCTGACCGGATACACTGTCGTTCAAGACTTTGTTGTCCGGCGCATCCACCCGCTTCAGCAGCGAGACAACTTTGGGTTCGAATACCTGGGTAAGAACGACCTGGGTCGCCACGCTGTCGAGCAATTGGCAGACTGCGAAGTCCTCTGGAGAGTGAACCGGTTGCTTAAGAGATGTCGACATCTTGCTCCAGTGATGACATCCTTCTCCGCCATTAATCCTCCTCCTCAGGTAAGTACTTAATTTGTCGTGTCGTTAAGGTTCGGAATAGATATCCTTCTGACCTGACTAGATATCCTTCTGTTTTATAGGGCCAGGGAGAGATAACAATGATTGCCCTCCACTGCCTCCGGCGACTGAAGAAGGCGGAGGCATCATTTTGGAAGGTCCCGTCAGAAGTGAGGATCTTCCTAACAAACCAAGTTCGCCTGAAGATCTTGACTGGCTTGACACAGAATCCGGAGGCTGAAGGTAGCCGGAAGAGGTCGCCGACTCCTCAACTAGAAGCCGGAGGACCCGTCCTTAAGAAGGCTCGCACTAGTAATCGCCGTGCTTGTCGAAAAGTTCTTTTATCTCAAGAATTGTCTGATAAGCACTATAAGTCGGGTGCTCCTGGTAAGGGAAAACCTGAGTACTTTGTAGTCCTTTTGAGTGTTGATGGTCTCTTGTCTTAAATATGTTGCTGTATCAGATGCTGGGACGGCGCAAGGGACTTCAAGCAGCGTGGTGTCTGAGAAGCCTCCGACTTCAGACCCGCTTCTGATACAGCCGCTCTTGAAGCTACCAAAGCCTTTGAAGCTCGTGAAGTAAGTTTTCAGCTTTGTAGAGTGTACACAGAGTTCTGATACTGACATGTATACTTGTCTGCTTGTGGGAAAGCAAAACCAGATGCAACAGCCTCGAGTATCGTTCCTGATCCTCAGGCGGTGGAGGAGTCGGAGCCGCTGGCCGAGGATGACTCCAGCGTGCCGCCAACCTCCAGTCAGGTAGATCCACTGCCTGACTCCTCTGCGTCCAAGTCTCAGGTCGAAGCCGCTCCTGACGCGGATGCTCTTCCATTGCCTCAGGTTGGTTGGCCGTACTCCATCTTTCGTTCTCCCGCTCAATTGGAGTTTGATCGAGTGTGGAATGACTAGTTTTTTCGTACACGACAGCCAGACGAACCTACCCTGGACATGGTCTTGACGGAGATACATGTAGGGGGCTCAGCTTGTCAGCAGGGAGGATCTTTAGATGCACCCGAGTCCTCGCACCAAGGAGCTACTCTTGACGTATCTGGGTATGACCAAGATCTTACTCGGCTGAAGGAGCTGAGGGATCAGGTGAGGGCTCCTTTTGAAGCTCTTCACCAATTTGTTGAGGTAAGAGTCTCAATCTCTTCTTGTTATACTGTAAACTCATCCGAGTACTCACGATATTATTGTATTGTAGTCCTTTGACTTCAAGGTTAGAGATCAAGTCACCCGGATCCGCCAGGAGCTGTCTCGTGAAAACCAGGAGCTCCGGGACTATATTGCCCAAGACCAAATTAGTCAGAAGGTAGCCACCCAGGTTTTGCATAATCGCATTAATGAACTCCAAGGCAACCTCAAGGAAGTGGCAGCGGAGCGTGATGCTGCTAACGACCGAGAGGATGGGCTGATATCCAAGTCCGCTGCTATGGAACAGAAGTTGAAGGAGCTCAAGAAGAGTTCTAAAAAGCAGCTTGAAGGTATACTTGGAGTTTCTATGTCGTTCTGCTCCATAATATTAGTCGGATGACATGATAACTGACTGTTGTGTATGCAGATGCAAATAAACTGGCTTCTGGGTGGCAGAACGCCTTCAACCGGAAGCAAGCAGAGCTTGAAGAGGTATTTGCTAATGCGCAGAGTACTCTTCAAGAAGCCAAATTGATGCGTGAGGGTGCTGACCGGGACCTTCTGCAGGCTTTGAAGTCTACAAAGGAGTCGGCAGAATCCTTGAAGGCCTTAGAGCATGCTGTCGAGCCCCTGCTCAACATGATTCCAGCGCCAGCAGGAGTCGAGGAGACTTTGATTGAGCGGGCCAAGGCTGCACCTGGATGACTGGCGCAATACATCAAAGATATGTCGATTTCCGTGGTGCAAGGCCATGTGGCGACGCTGCGGCTTCATCTGCCGTCCTTCGACTTGTCTGCTTTGATGACTCTTCCTGAGGGCAAAGACGACGAGGACCTTGCAGTAATGCAAGAGGAGGTGAAGGCCGCCGTGGAGGAGTACTCACAGATATTAGATCTTGTAGAGTAGTCTAGACTCCTCAGTCTCTGCAGCTTGTATCTCCTGAAAACAATTATTATAAGATATCAAAAATATTGGTTACTTTTGAATCTTGTGAATTGCATATATGTCCAACTCCATATTGAGGCAAATTTCTTTGGCAATGGGTTGAGTTTATTTGTTGTGGATGTATGACCAGGCGTCTAATTAGACGAGTCTATCCGAGTGCTCGCTAGCACTTTAGTTTGGGTCGTGTGACTTTGTTTCTCTAACCATTGTATAGAGAACTTAGTCTTGCCCGAGTACTACTCTTTGTACCATTGTTCAAGGGATAACAATGATCAAGCACCTCTTGAAGGACCGTAGCATTGGTTCCTTCTGGGTGAATCATATCCTCTTGACGATCGCAGCTTGAGTGCGAAGGTGGGTGGACCTCTGTCCAAGAAATGTGTAACAGGGTGAGTAGTAATCCACCTTGTTATGCCTTATAGGAACTGTTGTCCACTATAGTGGATTTCATATTCGCTATAGGCTGATAGCAGGGTGTTAAGCCATACTACCTTGTGAGTTGTATTGAGCTCAAAGCTCGTAACTCAAGTATGGTTTCCGCTAAACCAATCTATCCGAGTAATATTATATATTAGTCGGAGGTAAGCCCTGCCATTGCAGAGACTGTTATGCAACTGAATAGTCGTGATGAGGTGTAGAATAAAAGCCTGGATAAAAGTTCTTATGTCGTATGAACTTCAAACTTTATTAATGTCCGACTAATAAATACAATTGCCCTGAATCAGAATTGTAGCGTAGTCCTTAAGTATGGAATTTCTTCAAGTGCTCTATATTCCATGAATTTGGCAGTGGAGATCCATCTTCAGTGACTAGCTCAAATGACCCGGGTCTTGTTACTTTAGATACAATATAAGGACCTTCCCATGGACTCATGAGCTTGTGACGTCCAACGGTGTTTTGAATTTTCTTCAACACCATGTCGCCTACTAGGAAGGTGCGGTGATGGACGTTCTTATCATAATAGCGCCTCATCTGTTGAAGGTATCTTGCTGACTGAAAAAGTGCGGTTAGTCGGGCTTCTTCAAGGCTGTCGACTTCTAACCGCCTGGTATCATCAACTTCACCCTCGTTGTACTGCACCGTTCGTGGGGAGTTCCAGATTAAGTCGACCGGTAAGATTGCTTCAGTGCCATATACCAGAAAGAAAGGTGTTTGGCCTGTTGCCCGACTTCGTTGTGTTCGTAGCCCCCAGACTACCTTAGGCAATTCTTCAACCCAATTTCCGCCGTGATCTTTTAGGAGGTCAAATAGCCTTGGTTTTAATCCGGCGAGAATCAGGGCGTTTGCTCTTTCAACTTGGCCATTGGACTGAGGGTGAGCCACTGATGCGTAGTCTATCTTGATTCCACAGTCGTTGGCCCATGACTTGAATTCGATAGCCGTAAAGGGGGACCCAAGATCAGTGATGATTCTATGCGGCATTCCAAAGCGGTGAAAGATGCTCTGCATGAAGTGGACTGACTTGGAAGCATTGAATTTGACCAAGAGCATGTACTCGATCCATTTTGTGAATTTGTCGATTGCAACGTAGATGTACTCGAATCCGCCTAGGGCGCGCTTGAGAGGACCCACCATATCGAGTCCCCAGCATGAGAAGGGCCATGACGGAGGGATGCATATCAGTTCATGTGCGGGTACATGCTGCTGCTTGGCAAAGAACTGGCATGATTGACAGTGGCGGACTAAGTCTTCCGCGTCTTTTAAAGCTGAGGGCCAGTAGTATCCTGACCTGAAGATTTTTCCGACTAGTGTCCTTGAAGCTGCGTGATTACCACAGCACCCAGAGTGGACTTCATTCAAGATTTCCCTGCCTTCTTCTTGTGTAATACATTTGAGGAGGACCCCTGATGAAGCTCCGTGTCGATACAGCTTATCCCCGACTAGAACATAGTTTTTGCTATGCCTAGTGACTTGCTCTGCTGTAGTTTTGTCGCTTGGTAGTTTATGTTCTTTGAAGTAATCAATGAAAACTCATGTCCAATCGGGTGCTAGATATAGGACCTGGGTTGCGGGTTCTGGCTCGAACTCCTCCTTCTCTTGGATTGAAGGCTTGGATAACTCATGTACAAAGGTACCGCTGGGAACTTGTGCTCTGTCAGAACCCAATTTCGTGAGTATATCTGCTGCCACGCTGAGATCCTGGGTAACATGAATGAGTTCCAGTCCTGCGAAGTGTTTTTCCAGCTTGCGTACTTCAGCACAATAGGCGTTCATTGTTTCCTTGGTACAGTCCCAGTCTTTATTAACTTGGTGAATGACCACGGAAGAATCGCCATAGACTAATAGCCGCTTAATGCCCAAAGTGACTGCTAGTTTAAGTCCGTGGAGCAGTGCCTCATATTCTGCTTCATTGTTGGTGGCTGGCCACAATATTTGCAGAACGTATTTGAGCTGTTCGCCAGCGGGTGACACAAGAAGGACTCCGGCTCCTGCTCCTCCGAGTTTTAGGGACCCATCGAAGTACATCTTCCAATGATCGGGAGTAGCGTTGTCTCTAGTCTGCTGTATTTCAGTCCATTCGGCGACAAAATCAGCTAGGGTCTGAGACTTGATAGCTTTCCTCGGAGTGAACTTGATGTTGAGTGCCCCTAATTCAACTGCCCACTTGGAAATCCTTCCAGTAGCATCACGGTTGTGAAGGATTTCTCCTAAAGGAAAATCCGTGACTACCATGATCTCATGAGCTTCGAAGTAGTGCCGCAGCTTTCTTGAGGATATGAGTAAAGCATAGAGCAGTTTTTGTACTTGTGGGTACCTGACCTTCGAGTCAGATAGTACCTCGCTGATGTAATAAACTGGTCGTTGGGTGTTGTAGATGTGCTTGTCGTCTTTGTGCTCCACCACGATTGCTGTGCTGACAACGTGTGTGGTAGCTGCGATATACAGCATCATCGGTTTCCTGGGCTCCGGTGGTGTCAGTACGGGTGAATTGATAAGGTAGCTTTTGAGTTGTTCAAAAGCTTTGTCCGCTTCATCCGTCCACTGAAATTTGTCGCCGGCTTTAAGCAATTTGAAGAAAGGCAATCCCTTTTCTCTGAGCCGTGAGATAAATCGATTTAGCGCAGCCATGCACCCGGTGAGTTTCTGAACGTCTCGGACAGAGGTAGGCGGCTTCATGTCGATGATAGTTGTGATCTGCTTTTGACTAGCCTCGATGCCTCGATGACTAATGAGGAATCCGAGTAGCTGTCCTGAGGGTACCCCAAAGACGCATTTGGTTGGATTGAGTCTCCATTGATACGCACGTAATCGGTTGAAGGTTTCCACTAGGTCTGATATCAGGGTAGTCGGATCCTTTGTTTTTATGACTACATCATCAACATAAGCTTCTGCATTGCGACCAATCTGATCACCCAGGCAATCTTGGATGGCGCGTTGATAAGTAGCCCCCGCGTTCTTTAGTCCAAAGGCCATAGTTTTGTAACAGTATGCTCCAAAAGGAGTAATGAACGATGTCTTGGATTGGTCTCCTTCTTTGAGGGCAATCTGATGGTACCCGGAGTAGCAATCCAGAAAAGAGAGTAATGCGGAGCCTGCGGTGGCATCAACTATTTGGTCTATCCTTGGTAATCCGAAGGGATCCTTTGGACAATGCTTGTTGAGGTCTGTGTAGTCGACACACATGCGCCACAGACATCCTTTTACAACTCGGCTAAGTTACAAACTAGAGTCCTAATCGAGGTACACTTTGTTACAAGTCTTCGGATCTCTAAAGCCATCCTGGATTAGTCGGAGTAATCATCGATAGATGATATCTCTGACATCCTGGTCCGTCAGCCCCTGGGGTCAGCTGCATTAACCATATTAACAGAGAAGAACACAATATTCTGTCCAAAAGGACTACCATCAACTTTCATCTTTCCATCAAACCTCAGATGTCCGTCCTGGATAGCTTTCTGGATCCGCACCCTGAACACTCGACAATCATTTATAGAGTGTGATCTGGTATTATGGAAACCACAATACTTCTTGTCCTTGACTCCTTCGGGGTGCAGCATAGGATGACCTTCCGGCAACTTGATGCATCCTTCCTTCAATAAGTATTCAAATAATTTATCTGACTTGGAAACATCAAAGTCATAAGTACCTTTTTGCTGCCTCAGCCATCACTGGTTGACTTGAGTCGGCTCTTTAGCTAGACTCTCTCGGCTGCAGCTACCTCATCTTCATCATCGTACTCTGTTGCTTCCTCTAAGAAAGTCTGATACATCTCGGCAGCCACATCACCTTTCTGGAACTGATTATTCCTTCTGAACCCTTGGGCTTGACTACTCATCATTGTCAACCGTTGTGATAACTGCCCGAGGTCATCAAACTCCATGCCGAATAGCTTCTCCTTGATATTCGGCAACATGCCAGCTATGGCTATCCCCGACAATTGATCATCTGGTAAATTTAAGGAATAGCAAAGGTTTTTAGTCTCCCTGAATCTGCGCAAATATTCTTGTGGCGTCTTATTAGGTTTCCTCAGACTCATGAGATCGACCAACTTCTTCTCACTGGTGCCCGTAAAGAAAAATGTGTGCAACTTTTGTTCTAGCTCTGCCCATGTATTAATAGAGTTTGCTGGCAGAGAGGTGAACCACGAGAAGGCTGGTCCTGTCAATGACAATGGGAAGTACCAAATCCTTCAAGCTTCATCTGCAGATGCCTCTCCAAGTTGCATCAAGTAACGGCTGATGTGTTCTATAGTGCTGGTGTCATCTTGGCCCAAAAACTTGGTAAAGTCAGTAGGAGGTTTTACCCTTGGAGGAAGTGCTACTCGGTTGTACCACTCTGGGTAAGGAGACTTGTAAGCGTATGACTGGTTCTTTGGCTTCAGGCCGAATTGATTTTGCATCATATCAGCCATCCTATGCATGATGAGATCGACACTCGAATCTGGAGGTGCTTGTGTTTGATCTCCAAGACGTGCCCCTGCTGAACTTTTATAGCCTGGATTTGGAAGAGCATTAATCACGTTATAATCAACAAACTCCTGATATCCATCTCCAAACATGTTCCTTTGTATCCTGTTCGTTGCGGGAGACACTCTGAAAGCAGATTGCGGGACATTCCCTGTTGTGCCGAACGCGAGCTGACCATAAGTTGCGGGAGGTTGTTGTGTCTCATGAGGGACTATCCCACCCGTGCTTGTACTAGCTCCGCCGTCTTCGGCAATCCTTCGACGTTGAGGTACCGGGAATAACAGTGGTCCCTGCATTGGACCAGCGGCTTCTTCAAAGCGTTTGTCCACTGCTGGGCCGAAAATACTAACCATGATGGCACGAAAGGTATTCAAGAAAGCTAACTGGTGATTGGCATGGCCTCCGATACAACTTTGTACACTATTTCGGTCATTTTCTGAATATCTTCCTCAACAGTGTTGTTAGATTGGTCGGATTGGTGAGGAAGGAGAACCCTTGGGAATGGTTGCTTCTGGAAGACCTTGCCACTCTTATTCTTGGAGAAAGACATCAAGCACTTGCGTTGAAGCTCATCACAAGCTTGTTGTACTAAATTTCTCGAGTCTGATGGCAACTCATCCATGGTCAGTTCTAGAATTTGATCATCGTTGATCTCAGGCATCTTGAAACAGAATTTGTCCCACCGGGCGTGCCAAAAAGTGTGTTGATGCAAAATGTGGTCCGCGCCTCACACACAGCAAGCCGGAAAAAGCGTGGCTTCAATCGGGTGCCCGGACGGTTTGGAATCTGGAGACGTGCCATTCAGTTTGACCTGAAAACTAACAAGGGATAAAATTGTGAGAATAAACTGGAACATGCTGGATAAGGCCAGACAGTTCCATATGTACGGCTTTAAAGCCAATCATGATGGCATACAGCTACAGAAGCTGTCTGTCGATAAGTTCAAAGATCATTCGGCTAACATTAAGAATGAGCATAGATTCAACAAGTCGGTTCCTGAATGTACATGTAAGAGGACATCATTAAGATATAATGAATCATAAACAGGTAACTTGTAAATATAAATCTATCCAAACAACACATGCATAGGTTAATCCAATTAATCTGTCGCACGTCTAATCTTCATAAACCTGTCAAGCATAAACTAAGTCTACACCACTCCTTATAATTAGATTAATCCACCGCATGATACAATCTAATGATAAGGAGCTAAAAGCATGCATGTATCTGAACAAATCTACAAAGACTCATTACTCGTGTAAGCTTAACCAAGCTCAGCAAACTAGCCGAGTTGGAGTCCATGAAGAAGGAACAAACAAACAAGCACAATTAAACTAATCTAAAACCTGCATCTGTCGCACGATACCTAGTTTTATCAAAAGCCTAACCGTGATTGACATGCATGAACCCACAACATGTAACAATCTAGATTTGGAAGTTAATTCGGCCGTTATGATCTTGCAATTATTAAAACACAAGCAAACTTGTGAAACAAGGCTGAACAAAGATCAATCTATATTGGGCAAAAGAGTGTTACAAAATTAAATAAAAAAAATGCAACACATGGTAACTTGATGAATCTATCAGATCTTGCCAAATCTAATAGAGCCGATAACTATCTCGCTTCTGCTAAACATATGAATAAACGCCTGCCGCACGGTATCTACCAATAAGCAAAGCATAAGCAAAGACTTCCTGATCGCTAACAAAGGTCCGCCGCACGACCATTGAAAACAAACAAGACTACTTGCATCATATCTAAATCCACCGCATGATACTAGACATGATAACAAGGTTGCCGGGAGTTACTGAGGTCGATGGATCGATGATTCCTCTCAAAGAACTCGACGACACGACTAGGGACTCGAAGATGGCACGGGGCCGGTTTGTATGGATATGGTTGTGAATAGTTTTACAATGGCCGGGGGTTTATATTTATACCCTGGGCGAAACACGAGTCCTAGACGATTACGATTTACACAATAAAATTTGGAAAGATATAAATCCCATTCTTATTCTTCTCGGTGTCCTTCAATGTCACGTGCCTTCTTGCGCAAGCCGGCTTTACTTGCCATATCCATTTCCGAATGGAGCCGCCGCTTTGTAAAATAGCTGACCGCATAGACTCCGAAGGCTAACCATCCTTGGTTGCTCACCGAATTTTTGAGAGCCAGCCGATCATCCGATCGTTTGCCGAATCTTTTCCCCACTGCTGGCTGGGTCCACTTGTCATATCCTCATGCGTGCGAAAATCTGGTGTTAACAATGTGTTTGGTCTTAGAATGCAGCACGGGGTTCTTAGCAACGCTAATAGCACTCGTGTTGTCACAAAGCAGAGGAACACGAGAAAAGTTCAGACCAAAATCACGCAAAGTGGCCATCATCCAAAGCAACTGGGAACAGCAGCTAGCCGCAGCAACATACTCAGCCTCCGTGGTAGACTGGGCGACACTAGACTGCTTGCGAGAAGACCACGATACAAGAGAAGAACCAATAAACTAACAAGTCCCAGAAGTGGACTTGCGCTCAAGTCGGCAACCAGCAAAATCGGCATCAGAATAACCACAAAGGGAGAGGGTGGAGGAAGCAGAATACCAAATCACAAATTCTGGAGTGAAGCATAAGTACCTCATAATGCGCTTGACCGCCTGACGGTGAGAGGTGCGCGGCGACGACTGAAATCGCGCGCAAAGACACATCGCGAACTGGAGGTCCGGGTGTGTCGTCGTCAGGTACAGCAACGACCCGATCATACTTCGGTACTCCCTCTGATCCACAGCTTCTCCATCCTTGTCCACATCCAGGGCCGTCGTGGTCGACATGGGTGTTGGAAGAGGCTTGGCCTCACCCATATCGAATTTCTTCAGGATATCCTTGGTATACTTTCCCTGGTGCACAAACGTTCTCGAGATTGCTTGATTTGCAACCCAAGGAAAAACGTCAACTCGCCCATCATGCTCATCTCAAACTCCCTGCTCATAGTATCTGCAAACTTGGCAACCAAAGCGTGAGAAGAACCACCGAAAATGATATCATCCACGTAAATCTGGACTAAGAGAGTGTCATTGCCTTGCTTGAGGAGAAAGAGTGTTTTATCCACACATCCCATTTTAAAACCCTTAGCAAGCAAAAAGGTTTTCAGCCTATCATACCAGGCTCTAGGGGCTTGTTTCAAACCATACAAAGCTTTGTGTAGTTTAAAAACATGGTTTGGAAACTTGGGATTTTCAAAACCGGGGGGGGTTGTTTCACATACACCTCCTCTTCTATATAGCCGTTTAAGAAGGCACTCTTGACATCCATTTGAAAAAGTTGAAACCCTTTGGATGCAGCAAAAGCCAAGAGTATCCTAATCGCCTCCAAACGAGCTACAGGAGCAAAAGTCTCTTCATAGTTTATCCCCTCCTTCTGACAATACCCCTGAGCTACAAGTCTGGCCTTGTTTCTCACAACATGGCCATCTTCTCCTTGTTTGTTTTTGAAAACTCATTTTGTCCCAATAGGGTGACACTCAGGAGGAATAGGAACAAGAACCCAAACCCGATTTCTCTCAAAGTTTTCAAGATCCTCATGCATGGCATTGACCCAATCTGGATCAGATAAAGCATGTCCAACATCTCGGGGTTCAAAATCAGCAACAAATGCAGAATGAGCAAAGTGAGAGATATGTTGTGACCTTGACCGAGTGACACGTTCGCCGATGCTGCCGATCATCTGTTGAGGCGGGTGTTGACGCTGAATGTGTCATGGCGCCTCCCGAGCTGAAGAAACCTCCCCCTCAACAGCAGCTGGCGCCTCCTCGGGTACAAAAGGTATCGCTCGAGGTGGCGGATCCCACGGCCCCCAAGTCGAAGAAGAAGGATCGGGGCCGTGAGTCGTAGTAGAAGCCGCTCCTTGTGGCACGGCAGGAGGAGAAGGTGCTGGATCATCCATCCCTTCAGCACCTTCGTCCTCGTCATCAAAAAGAGGCTCACCAACCTCATGATCACATGCAGGCTCAAAACGAGAAGAAGGACAAACCATGGTCTCGTCGAAGGTGACATCAGATGTCTCCATGACTCGGTTAGTATCAAGGTTAAGTACACGATATGCACGAGTATGAGTGCTATAACCCAAAAATACACCGTCAGAAGAACGAGACACAAACTTGTCTAGGTTGCCTTTCTTGAGTATAAAACAGTGGCAACCGAAAACTCTAAAATAACTCACTTTGGGTTGTTTTCCAAAACGCAACTCATAAGAAGTCTTTTTCAAGAACGCTCGGAGAAAAATGCGATTGGAGATATAGCATGCAGTGCTCATAGCTTCGGCCCAATATCGCCTAGGATTCCTATGCTCTTCGAGCATCGTCCTGGCCATCTCTACAAGGGTCTAATTCTTCCTCTCTACAACACCATTTTGTGGCGGTGTGTAGGGGGAAGAAAACTAATGCTCTAAACCCAAAGAGTTACAAAACTTATCAAAGTCCGAATTCTTGAATTCGGAACCATTATCACTACAAATAGCTCGCATCGAGTTCAAAGGGAACTCATTCTGAAGACGCAAAATCAGATTGCGAGCAAAAGAGAAAGTCTCAGTTTTCTCAGCTAAAAAGAAAACCCACGAATATCTCGAAAAGTCGTCCACAACAACAAGCACATACCACTTCCCCCCAACCAAGCTCACCCGAGCCGGACCAACAAGGTCCATGTGTAGAAGCTCTCCAGGGCGCTTAGTCATGACCTGAGTCACTGGATGGTGGGGAGCGGCAACCATCTTCCCATGTCTACAAGAATGGCAAACAAGATCCTTCTCCATGGACAATTTGGGCAATCCTCGGATTAAGCCAAGTGAACTAAGCCTTGCGAGCAAGTCGAAGCTCAGGTGACCAAGTCTCCTATTCCACTTCCAAAGATTAGAGGAGGAGGGTCCAGCCAAAAGACAACAAGAAACTCCAAACGACTCCGAGAAATTCGCACGAAAGACTTTCCCAAAGGGCGAAATCATACATACAAGATTGCCCTGAGGATCCAAAATGCGACTGAGATTCGGCTTAAAACGAATCTCATAGTCATCATCGAAAAGTTGCGAAACAGAAAGAAGGTTAAAATGCAAGTTAGAAACCAGAGCAACATCGCGCAACACAAACTGCTCATTATCTAGCATCGACCCACGAGACAACACTTTACCTTTGCTATTGTCGCCGAAGGTGATAAACTCCTTTCCGGCAACTGGACTAAGACTGGAGAACCACTTGGCGTTTCCGGTCATGTGTCTCAAACATCCGGAATCCACCAACCAAACGTTCTTCAATCGTTTTACCTACATCAATAAAAAGACATAGGGTGAGCATACGGTACAACACTGGGGTTAGTGAAGTAGGAAGAATACCAGTGTTGGGCCGGCTGCTCAAAAGAACGGTTAGCAAAAAAACCATTCCTAGCACGCCTACGTGAAGAGCGATCACCACGAAGAGGAAAACGTGGTCCGCTAAGGGAGGAGCGTCCATCGCGATACTCAAAATGCGATGGGGAAAATGCTCAACTACAAAGCCACCGCCACGGGGTCCATAGCCCACCACTGCAGGCTCCCACCGGGCATGATCTCTTCACGGCCTAGGCCTAGGAACTTGAGGTTTTGGACCTCTAGGCCTAGCAGCACGCCTCTGAACATTCTGCACGTGTACATCATGGAAAGGATGGTACATGTCCGTGTTGTTCATCTCCTTTGCATGACGCACCTCTCTCTTGTGCCGAAAGCAAAACTCACTCAAGTGTCCATCTCTCCCACAGTGCTCACTGTGGTACCTAACCGCTCTCATAGGGGGTTGTTGGTACTCACAGTAGTGGGTGTACATCACTTTGCCCTTCTGTGGCATAAGCTCCTCTTGGATAGGTGGCATTGTGTCTAGTTTGTTCTTGAGGTAGTTTGGTTTTGGAGCCCACGACTGTTTCTTGGGTGGAGCTCTTGGAGGTTCAACAAGCACACCATCCTTGGTGTTAGGCTTGAGAGGCTCTTTGGGTGGAATCTTGGTAAGCTTGGGAGTAGTGGTGGAGTTGGGCTTCTCACACGGGTTCAGACCACTCGACTCTCCAATCTTGCCAAAAGATGAAGCGCACTCAACACCCTGAGCAAAGCCTGCACCTGGACCTCCAGCAGCACGCTTGAATTGGGAGATCATCATACCAAGCTGCGGTTCACCACTAGACACCCATGACAAGATGGTCCGAAGGTATGTGTTTTCCTCCTTGGTTTGCATCTTGTCATGCTTCACGTTGGCAATCTCCATCTCCAAACCCTCACACAAAGTGCACCTAGTCACACAAGTGCTACCCGAGCTGGCCTTCTCAAGAGACACAATCTTGGCATTCTTCTCTGCCAACTCAAATTGCAAGCCTGCATAAGACTTGCACGCACCCAATAGCGAGGATCTAGCCTTAAGCTCATCCACCTCTCCTACCAACACAGCATACTAACCTCTCAAAGTGAGAAGGTCAGTCATGTGTGTAGTGCACATCTCACACTCATCATCCTCGGTGACAACAACGATGGACTTGACAGATTCAAGTTCCTTCACCGTATCCTCTCACTTCTGCCTAAACTCCTTACACTCTCTAGCAGCATGCCTAAGCAACTTATCTTGATTAAGAAGGGCGGCAGTAAGTTTCTCGACCTCAGCAGAAAGCTCATCGGGGGTCTGAGATACCTGAGAGGTGTCGTCGTCGTCGTCGCGAGGGATCTCCTCCAGCTCGCCGTCGACCTCCTTGCCGAGGGCCATGGTGCAGAAGCCCTCGTTGTCCGCGAAGAAGCAGAGGCCGTTCAGCTTGTCCTCGATCCTCTTCTTCTTCTCGGACTCGTCGTCGCTTGAGGAAGCGGAGTCGTCATCCGAGTCATCGATGTCGCTGAGCGTGGCAAAAAACGCACGCTGCTCAGCCTGGGCCTTCTCCAAGTACTTCGTCTTGATGTACTCCTTGTTGAAGCCGCCCTTCCGCTTGTGCTTCGCGGGGACGTACTTCTCCTTGCGCTTGCCGGAGTCGTACTTGTGCCCATGATCCGCCTTGCCGAAAACTTGCTTGTTCTTCTTCGGGCAATTGGCAATGAAGTGGTTGGGGTCGCCGCACTCGAAACAACCCGAGCGTCCTCCTCCACGGCGACGGTTCATGCGGTTGTTGTGGAACCGCGAGAACCGGTTGGCAAGAAGGGCCAACTCATCATCCCCCATGAACTCTAGCTGCTCCTCTATGACAGAAAGAAGAGAAGAGAGTGCGAATCCTCCAGAGGGGTTAGCAGAAGAGCCAGAAAGCAAAGCCATCGACGGGCCAGAAGGATTTTCATAAGAAGCCCTCGCCATGGCGTCAATCTCACTGGACTTGAGCTTACTAAAGAGATCGTTGTATGTGAGGGTCTCATAGTTAGGTGATTCGATGATCGCCTCAACCTTCGAGTCCCACACCAACCGATCGAGAGTGTGCAAAAGCTTCAAAGCTCTCTCGTGATCGTCGAAAGGCAACAGCTCCTTGTTAGCCCTCATCCTGTTGACAATCACCTGAAAGCG